>CALSCE010009442.1:6160599-6323986 GCA_943593645.1 Bovichtus variegatus
GTGTGTGTGTGTGTGTGTGTGTGTGTGTGTGTGTGTGTGTGTGTGTGAGTGAGTGCTTGTGAGAGAACGTGAGTGAGAGCTTATTAGCTAAGTGGTGTGTGTTTAATTGATGAATGAGTGACCTCCGCCCTCTCTTCCTGCACTCTGACCCCGGCTTCTTCCCCGGGCTGACAGGTTTGAATAGATTCTATCTCACATGGCGTTGGGCAACACCGTACACCAAGCACACCCACAAAATGTCCGACTTCTTGTTTCTTTAACGCCCTTTCACTTCACTAATGGAGGACAGGCCCGGGAGCAACCCTTACCTGAGATAAATGTGTCTGTGTGAACAGTCTATTATATATGTGCTGATGTACCTGCAAGACAATTTCATAAAGATGTTACAACAGCTGCTGATAATTATTTTCATTATTGATTAATCTGCTTTCTTTGTTCATAACAAACCTCCTGAAATTGTGTGTTTTGTCAGACAACAGTCCAAGACCAAATTATATTTCATTTAATATGATATGTGACAAAGACAGGCAGCAAACCCTCATATTTGAGAAGCAAATATTTTGAATATTTACTTGAAAAGTGACTAAAAACAATTGATTGATGATTACCCGTCGGCTCAGCCTTGCCATGTTGAGAGCTGAGTCGAGGCAATATTGAGAACATTTAAATGTCATTCATTTATTATTGTAAATCAGATTTTAACCATATGTATGTGCAACGCTAATGGTGTTTGCATGCATGATGGTATTTAATTATATAGATCAATAAATGATGTAATAATAAATACATGACATTTTAGCTTGGCAATTAATGAATCATATTTCTGGGTTGCCTTTGAAAAAGTAAAACAGCAAGTCTATATTCATCATGGAAGGCACACAGAATGTGAAAACTATTGATTTCACTAGGTAACCATGAGGTCAAAGCTTAAGTATTCAGTCATTTCCATTGACAAAAACAAAAGGGGGGAGAACAGTACCTACAATGAATCCTTTCACCACGATACTAAAAACTAGGAAATGGATAACCTCTATTGGACAGAATAAGAATTACACTCATGAAACTTAAACCTGCACACAATGCACTCTTCACTTGATATGAGGCATTCATAATGGGACACAGGACATGGGGGAAAAGTAAAAAGCAGCACTTTGGGAGGCCAAACAATGATAAAGAGAAAAACAAAAAGGGCATTTTTTCCCTTTACTGTCATTAAGCATGTAGAGAAAATAGTCTCGGGCTGCAAACTGAGTACAACAATGAACAATGATGTTTCCAGCTTCAGAGCACTGTGAAAACAGCCCTGCAGCAGGGGAGAGAGAGAAGGCAGGCCTGTGGTCACCAGCGAGCGTTATGTCAACACAATGAATGTTATAATTCACTTAGCAGAGGTACTGCTGTAATGTGACTGAAATAGACTGAGACTGGTGGTTAAATGTCTCTGTAACACTAAATGTGAGATTACAGCCTTCAAGTTCAAATGGGGTTCAACAAGAGACACATCAAAAAGGCAGCCAACACACACAGACTGGAAAATATGCCTCATAATAGGAAAAGCATGCTGCAGAATTCTTATGTGTTTAACTCAACAGATTTGAACTGAACTAAAAAAGGTAGCTTAATGCCAGTTTACAAAGTCTGGCTTTCTGTAGGTGCATCACATACCCAAAGCACTAATGCAGGAGAAACACTATATTTTACTGCACATTTTTAGGCATGGCTCTATGAATGGCAATGTCGGTCTGTCTGTACATCGATTTGTCCACCACTTTGGTCCCTGAAGTATCTCCACAACTATTGAATGAAGAGCAATAACATTTGCCAGAGACATTCATGTCCACCTAAGAATTACTTGTTGCAATTTCACACCTTGCAGAGAAGAAATACCTCGATTTATCTCTCGTGGCTTTTCCTTGTCTGGATGATGACATGTGAGCCTTCCATGATGAAATAACAACGCCTGTATTATTTGTTGGTCTTTGTTAGTATGTTTGTAAATAAAAAGCCACCAAATATATATATTTTTTCTCATATTTAATCCATCATGTTAATGTTGAAAGGTACATTTCAAACTGAGCCACCAGAAATAGCCTTGCCTTGAGACACGAATGCGCACTTAGTGTGATTTGTGATCCTTAACAACTTTGAATAATGGTAAAATAGAAAAAAGATTTACAGTAAATTACAGATTCCATTAGAAAACAATCTGTGAGAAATGTCCCCGTCTTCCCAGAATCACAGGAACAGTGTGTCTGTGTGTTACAGTTACACTGTATTGGTTTGCTCATTTTCAGTGTTTTTTAAATTATCATTAGTGAGTAAAAATGAAATAATGAATAGAACAAAACTGACAACTGTTGATTCTTTTCTAATTGATTTGGGAGCAACAGCACAGTATAATGCCAATATATATATATATATATATATATATATATATATATATATATTGGATGGTTCATTTGTTGCAAAGGAGCATCACACGCTGAGCACGAAGGTCCACCTGCTGGTCGATGAGCATTTACCTCCACCTACTGGAACATTTGCAAACTGGAGCGCCTCAAACGTAATAAGAAATACTGGTGTTTGTGCAACCACTGAGGGACATCACACAAACACACACACGCATTAGCCGTTTCCTGCTGAGTGACGGCCACTGTGATTATGAACTGAGCGAACCAACCACCTCCACACACAATCACGTGCAGTCTCTACCAGGCTCAGAGTAAACACTGGGCAAATATTCAAATGAGGAAATGAAGTAATTCTGAAACATTTTAGATCTCTACATACTCCCACTGCATAGTGTCTTTTGTCTATACTAGTCTAGGCTTGTCTAGTCATTTAGTTCTAATAATTCATAATCCATATTGACTGTCAGTTTCAAGAAAGAGTTTTTCCAATATTTTAGACAATTGGATAAGTAATGAAAAAGGCCTGTGATTTGTGGTGTCTATCGTACAATACCACCAATGACGATGCTGACTAATAATATTCATGATTTTCTTCTTTTACTGCTCTAAGATAAATTGAACATGGATTTCCCATTCTGTAGATTCTATAATAACATTCTCATCAGGCTCAGCTGTGCTTAGTGCAACACGTTTTTTTTTTTATTATAAGTTAGCTAACTAAGATGGTGAACATGGTAAACATAATACCTGCTAAACATCGACATGAATATCGTAGCGTGACTATTTAAAAAGCTGCCAATAGACGCAGGATTTGTGTTGCACCATATAAAAGTGTGTTTGACAAACTTGTGAGACTAAATAGGCCACTTCTGTTGTAATCACAGAGGTGGATATTCACATTTTATTTTCATGAAATACATCATTGCAAATACTCTAAAAGCTAGAACACTAAAACATGAATACAAATATAGATTCCCTTAACAAGGAAGTCGTTAAAATCTAGGTTTTTTTTAGTAGAGCTGAAACAATGAATAATCGACCAAAAACTCAATTAATCTGTCAAAATAACAAACATTCCCTAGTTACAGCATATCAATCGGGATTTGCTGTTTTTTATTGTCATATACAGTATGATGGTGAATTGAATTCCCATTCATGACTACATAACTAGAAGCTTCTGAGTCGTGTACTCGAGTAAGAATTTCCAGCCAGGTTTTCGATGCAGGGCTAAATGAGGACACCAGGCTGCTCAGTGTAACCAATTACTCAATGTTTACAATGGCAGCAGGAGCCTTGATAGAATAGAGCAGATGCACGGACTGTGAAGGACACACATATACACACACACTCTCCAGAGATCTGGGTTAGTGTGCTGCGGAGATACTGACAAACAAATACCTTGTGGCTGGATCGCAAACACGAGAAGCAGTGCTTACAGCAAACACAAGCAATCCAATACTAAAGGAATGAGTATTGATTCTGCCCTGTGTGTCCATTCATTATATTATCTGTGATTTTTGGTGAGTAATGCGTTTAAATGTTTTGCACTCCGATTCATCCAACCACGCTGACGACATGAGCAGCAACTTGGTAACTCATCATCAGATGAAACTGTGTCTACGTTTTCCATGAGGCTTCGGGTTTGTGTTTAACTTTCTCTATTTTTAACGGGGGTAATTACTTTAAATTGGTGGTACTTCACTGTGCCTAAGCTATTAACAAAGCACTAAGAAGCCATTGGAGGATTATTGTTTTTTAAATAGACATTAAGTGATCTGCAGTAACACAATGTGAATGTTTGCAAGAATATGCAAAAATAAATCAGAAATAGCACTACGCAAGGGTGTTAATTTCCACTGGGGAAAAAAAAAGATTAATCATTTTTATTTATAGAAGAAGTAAATGAACTCTTGGAAATGTAAAGATTATACACTTCCAAAGCCATAGAGTGTGCTGCAACATGTGTTTTTAATTAACCCACATGTCATAAGTACAGTGAAGTGTAAATATGAGCTCAGATGATTCACTGTAGAATAAGTGCCTATGAACAGAAACTAAGCAGGCTTTGCATTTCAATAAAACGGCATAACACTTTGCAGAGGAGAATCACCAGCAGCACAAAATGCACAATGAGTGTGAACATGTAAAAAAAAAAAAAAAAATTCTTTAAAAAATGTAAAAGTACTGTTTACTTATTTGTCTTAGTTAAAAACAAACATATTTATTATTATCAGAATGAAGGTACATAATAAAAGGATTTATTTAATTTTGAGAATTGGCTTTACATTGAGAATTACCACTTTTAAAACGTGCTTACATGGTTATTTTTGCAAGCATAACATATATCAAATGTTGCCAGATTCAAAAAAACTGAGAAAGTTTGAAGTTATGAAGTTTGAAGAAGAATGCAATATAGAAAATGCAGAAATAATTAGAAAATGTCACAGTACATTCATCTGAAATGCCACTTCATATACAATTCCTCCTTCCCAGTCGTCCAGAAGGTGGCAGTGGAGGGCGACTGTGCAGTGTTCAGTCTCCCCTACTGTGAGAAGCTCCTGCCCTCAAAGAATTACATGGCCTTAACGTCTTCCCTGCCTCCCTCCATGATGACCCACTGACCTGCAACTGCAGAGCTGGATCACGCTTCAGAAGCGTTACACGAGAGGAACAAGTCCCCGCTTCTTGTCCCTTTGTTGAACAAATCCTATTTGGACCACACGCCCTCTAAAACATGAAGGACCCCCATTCTTTTAATTCACTCTTGTTCGGTCTGCTCATTCAGTCTGATCGACTCGGTAGATTTGCTCGCATTTTTGTGCTTTCCTGGCCAGCGGTGTGGGAAAGCAGGAGGAAAAGCCTTAAAGAGCTCAAACTCCCCGAGTCAGACAAACATTTATTTTGACAAGGGGGAGCGAAATCCAACAGAAAAATCCACCCTGTGTTTTCTCAAACGAGCCACTAGACGAGTAGATTTAAGGAGCAGTTCATGTAACGATAACAGCTTCATACATCAGGCTGTCAGGATGCTGAACGCCTCAGCACCAGCCATAAGAACGTTCTTTATACAAACATATACGAACAAACACGCCTACTCAGCACTCGCTTTGTAAAAACACTACGAAAACTGCCGCTAATTATACTTATTACACATCTTTTTAATCTCTATTTGCACTTCATTTGTTTTGTGCCTTGTTATTGACCACCAGTGAACTGGTAAACATACATTTATTTCAGTATTTGGTCTTTTATCCTAGTATTTTTTTTAAAACCTTTGTTGTTTGGTTTTAATACTAACACCGTGTGTTGAGAGAAACAGCATTTCGATTCTCTATATGTCCTGTACATATGGCAGAATTGACAATAGCGTTGACTTTGACTTGAGATTACAGTGCTGGCAGGCTTGTTGGCTTGAGTGAAAAAAAGAACAACCGCTCAACTTTAGCCTTGTTAAGCCAGCACACCTCACTGACTAATGGCTGTTGAAAAAGTTGGGAGCTTTTCCTCAGGAGTTCCTACTTTCACACCTACTGGAGAGGCCTACTTCTACAATAAATTCAATTAGCCAGTCAGCCTGCAATAATTCTGGCTCTGTGGCCACCAGGGAGGAAATCATTCCCACTCAGACACCACAGAGGAAGCAGCAAATATCATATTACAATTCAGTATGTCTAACAATGAATGATCTGTGTGGGGCATAGTCAATCTCTTTGACAGTATGAGTCTATGTCCACAAATCTCAGTTCTATTCCTATGTGGGTTATTTAATATTTATTATAAGACTGCAGGATTCTAGAAAAATAAATCAGGAATGAATTCTCCCAGATTGAAAACATTTCCTCCTATATATGCAGCTTGATGTTCAGTTTAGGAATCTATACAGTTCACATTGATTATGACGCTGCATTAAACTGCTTTTCTTTTGATTAAAGTTGCATTAATGCATGGATTAAATGACGATGTATACTGTGAAAGGTCTCCATCATGTTGAAGAATCAAAAGAGAGTAATCACCCAACTCTGCAGTTCCTGGCAGCTCTACAGAGCATTTTTTCTTATCATATTCTTTTTGGTTTTACAGCCATAACTGTGGTTCAGGCTCACTGCTTTCATCATTTGAAAATGAAGAAATTAGGCTGTTTTCTGTAAAAGAAAAATTTTAATAAAAAGCTTTAATAAACCCACAGTATGCTACCAACACAGCATCAAATGGTGATTAATTCTGCTTAACTGACACTATAAAGTCTGACATTAGTTACACCTGTAAATCCTGACATGACAGACAGTGTGTGTGCTCCTCCTTGGCCATGACAAAGAAAACTCAAGCATGACTCTCTCTCTGGTCCCTGCCCTGTGACGAGCGGCTTAAAAGGAAACTGCAATTGTTGTCCTGCAGGTCTGACTTGTAATTATACACTTCAGAGGTTGTGACTCTAACACACACACACACACCGAACTGTAGCAGTCATATGGGTCAAATTTGCATGTTAATAACATTTAATAAAATAACATTGAGCTCTCCACTGGGCTTCTAAATGCAGCTGCTTGCCATTCAACAACCTTTGTGCTTTCTCCGAGTGTTCACCACAGCAGTTTTTACTAACCCTCATTTCCTGCCTTCAGCTGCCCTGTGGCATCCTTTAATTCCCTCTCTCCACTTTCCTTACTCATTCTCTCCATCCCCGTCTTTCCTGTTGCTATTGCTCGGCCAGACACCTGCTCACACATGCAAACTCCTCTTTTCACCCTCTCAGTCATCCTCCCTCTTATTCTCACTCTTTATCTTTTGCTCCACCTCTCTCGCTTTCAGCATGTTTCTCTCTCTCTCCCCCTTTTCTCTTTCCACATCTCTCTCTCTCTCTCTCTCTCTCTCTCTCTCTCTCTCTCTCTCTCCCCCTCGCTCTCTCCCGCTCTCTGCATGCAGCTCACATGCTCTGCTCTCAGTACCCGTCATTAGCTCCATCCAGCCAGGCTGCAGTATTGATGAGGGAAGCTTTATTAGCAGAGCAGTGCAAATCTGCTTGCCAAAGATCATATCTCTGAAATCTTCCTCGCGTCTGTACAATACATAACATGCTAACCATCAGCCCACCGTGGATTACTCCTTAAACTAGCACATCTGGCCACTGGTGCACAGCCACAGCTACAGTAGGTGGACTCCCCAGCTCCCAAGGGAATCAATTCAATTCATTAACTGGGAACCATTTGCTTACCACTGGCTAATCAATAAAGGATCATTAATCACAACAGCAGACTGATCTTACACATGACCAAAAAGAGCATTACTAAATGTAATGACAAAACCCCAAGTCTGTCTTAAAGCAACAGTTTGACATTTTGGGAAATGCACTTTTTTTCTTTCTTGTAAAGAGAAAGTCGATACCATACGATAAGAAGATCAATACCACGCTCAGGTCTGTTAGTGAAATATATAAAACTGGATCCAGCTTAGCTTAGCATAAATGACAATTTGGCCGTTGTGTGCTGTTGATGAGCAATAGAGGTGATGGGAGGGGAATTTTGTTACATCCGGACAGAGCTAGGCTAGCTATTTAATAATGATAAAAATGGGAATTAGGCACATTGCTCTCAACTGGTTTGGATCGGTTGAACTCGGCTACAGCATAGTTTAATCAGAAGTTGGGTGTCTAGGCTACGCTTTTCCTTTTTTTCAGGAATTAGTTTCAATTGGGCAGGTTTACATTTTTCTTTCATGACAGCTAATATTGGCCATGAGACAAAGACAAATGAATGCAATGACACCGACAGCGGAAACAGCTGATCAGTCAAGCAAGTTAAATGTTCGCTACAATCAAAACTTATTCCGCAAAGCCGTTGCCATATCCCATTTTGCGCATCAACTTCTTTCCGACAAATGCAAAAAGCAACTGAACGGGCATAAAAACATTTCTGCACAATTGAAGAAGTTTTATCGAATTTTGCAGTTTCCCATTAGCTTTTCTAATGTGATACTTTAAAATGCTCATGAAAATAGGTTAATGGAAGCAAGGCTACTAATGGTTATTGTGTATCCATCAATATGCTGACAATATGCTCACAAAATGTCATTTTTCTTTGTTATGCATCCCATAAATGTATAAAAGTGAAAAACCTAAACATGTGATTTCATTTGTGACAAACTCCAGCTTCATCGTGCTGCCTGACACCAGTTAATAAACCCTGTCTCGTCTCTACACAGTGTTCTAGCCGGCTGCCTACTCTCATCTTCAGTCAAAGACTACAGGCTGAGCAAAACCTCAACTAAAATCAATGCAGTTTACAGTGCAATGTGTGGGAACATTAGTCAGGTTAGAGGCTCATTTCATGCAGAAAGGTCCATAATGCGATGACTGGTACTGCTCGATGACAGATAAATGTACCAAGAAGAATATTAGCATTTAGACTCACCAGTGTTCTGGCTGGCAAGGTTATGACTAATGAACGTTATTATACTGGTGTCGCTTTTATATCTTTCACCCTCACGACCCCAGCTAGTTCGGGTATGCTGATCCAGACTAATTTAATCAAATTCTATTCACGTCAAAGCCTCGGCCATCTAAAACCTGCTATGAGTTGTCATCGTGTAGTGTGAAGAGCAGACACACACATACAATCTGTATTCAACAGGGGACTGATTGTTAACCTATGACAGTCAAGGGTCAATGAAAGGGTTCGTTAAAAACGCTCGCAGTAACCTCCTGCAGTCATATGTATCTGTACCATAAACCATTAGAGAGTAGAGAAAACATTATTATTTTGCAGTCATTATGTAGGCGCAAACTCTACTCAAAAACTACTGCATCATTTTAGTTCCTTGTAATCATGGTGACGAGGACTCGCTCTGTTGTTATTGCTACTGGCCTACTGGAGTCATCCAGCAGGTGTTTCTATGGCAACGTGCACAAACAAAAGGGCATGACGGTCCATTTATTTCAAGTGACAGCCCAAACTCAATAAAAAGGGAGAGATGATAAAGTGAGAAAAATAAGTGGGAAGGTGTAAAAGCTATGACCTGTCACCAAACAAATACTGTCAGAGACAAGAGGACTGTTGTTTTGTGTGGCTCCTGCGGCAACTTGCAAAGCACACGTTTTGTTGGCATTGGTTGAACAAATCCCACTAAATACAAAGTGGTATAGTAGAGGTACAAATAATTGCATTGTGGAACTTGCAGATTACAACACACTTACAAATGTATTTTCACATTTTAAAACTGAAACATAGTTAAGTTGGTTTATGCTGAAGTTGTGATGAGTTAATCCTCATCTGACTACTTACAGAATATACTCATAAGATATCATATACAAACATGCCCATGAAAGCCACTGTTACGGGCTACAATAAGAAAAGAAAAAAATCAAATAATCACACTTTAAGCAGGTATCAACATGCATTATATCTTGCCACTTTGCTCCACTTCTCTGTGAGTTTCAGCCTTTTCTTCCTCTGCCAAATTGCAAAGTTGTCTTGAACAAATTGTAATATTATTTGGGCTATATTCAATTGACCTGACTGGAGTATACAGACCCGCTGACTTTTGATTCTGTCCACACAAACGGCGCCCATACGTGCATAAATCAAAAACATTTCACATGGTTAATGGAGCTAGAACAACATGTGCATAGACTATAGTCCAACCAATATAGGATTTTTGAGGCCCATACTGAGTTCAATATTTCATTTTCTGTAACTTTTTTTTTTTTTTTTTTACATAAACACAAACCATGGGTACCTTAGTATGGTTTTTTAAAACGATCACGATACATACTGAGCTGGACATTTTACAGTCGAACAATGAAGTTGTCAGTGCTTGTCAGACAAACTATGTAATAGTGTTTCTTTATTACCTTACACCTGGTCTGGAATTTCTGTACTAAATATTCTGGCTACTTATTGGCCAACATATACACCGATCCTGAAATATCTTTTCTTGATAGTTAACTGAATGTCTTTGGATTTGAGTGTCGCTCGGGAAAAAAAAAGCAACTTCAAGATGTCACTTTGACCTTTAGGAAATTGTGTAATATTTTTCACTATTTTCGGACATTTTACAGACATAAATGATAAATCAATTGAGAAAATAATCTGCAGATTGACCTTTAATGAAAATGCTCAGTAGTTGCAGCCCTATAAAAAAAAAATAATGTAGCCAGTGACAAATACAAAAGTTGGACAATGAAAAGAGATGGTGTAGCAAAGTGAACTCAGTATGAACTTTTCTTTTGGGCCATAACCAATTTCAAAGCGTCTCCTACTACTCCACCCACAGACACTGCACATCTACACCTGCGCACATACACTTTCAATACTGTTTTATTTTAAAAGATAAATCCAACAAAATAATACCAACCTACACATCACAACTGGTGTCTTTGAATTTTGCTGGCATCGCTCCAGCCTGGTATGTGGTGTATGCTCAGCACCTTGAACAGAAGTGTGAAAAGCTGGAAAAAAAAGCCTTTGAAGACCAGACTTGTAGCTGCAAGGCCGATAGATTCTTGCTTACAAACACGCTCTGCTCAGCAATCCATATATTTGCACTCCAACATGTGACTGACTCACTGGTTGTGCTGATGATCTTAAACTGAGCATGTGTTCCCTCACAAACGACGCGGTTTCCCTCTGGATCAGCAACTAACAGCTCACATTGGTTTGTTTTTTTAAAAATCAGCAAAAACTGAAAAACTCCTGAAACAACATTCATCCTTTCAGTATCTGATTGATGGTGTCTGAGATAATGTGTGACAGAGAAAAGATGATCATTGTCTCCCAATAACAAAATTCAGTAAAGAAACAACCGTCAATGTCATCACTTGAGAGCATCTGCAAATAAACTGTTTACATTGCCTCATCTAATAGTAATTGTGGGGTCTTTTGTTAAATGTACAGCTTGTTGTTTCGCAAAACTATTAAAATGATGGCAATATCCTGATATAGGTTCATATCATTACAGGTAAATTCTGCTATTCTCTATCACCAACAAGACTAATGGTGCGTTCACACCGGACGCAAAACGAATTTTCGTGTCCGGTGTGAACGCACCATAAGGTGCACAGACTGTACATTGTCAGTTTGTTTTGTTGCATCTATGCTGGTGGCCTATAGCGGTTTATGGCTCTGACCATGAATTGCAATGTCCCCTTTGTTGCATGTCACTCCACACACCCTTCTCTGTCTCATCATTTTCTGTCATGTCTACACTCATGACTCTCATAAAGGCCTACAATTGTGTAGCACCTGTTACGACAGGATATCCTTTCACTTCTTATTTGTGCACAATTTTGGTGACCTCGCATAAGCCCCAGCTCTGCCAAACTTCACCCTGAGTAGAGGTTGTTGTTTTGTTTTTTTTAAAGATCAATTGAAAGCGATTATGTGGGTATTGTATGTGATGTTGATAAAAGGACAATGGACAAACACAACGCCCACAAAATCCCACGTGCTCCTAGTAAAGTCATCAGCAAGATACAATCATATGTTCCTAAGTTTTTGTTAAATCTCTCCGCCCCTCCTGTGTTTGTTGGCTGAGCAAAGTAAGGTAAGATGGCACACAGTCGGTCGGTAAGGAAAGATATCAGGTAAGATATAAGGTCATTACATTACATAACCATTACGGTTCACAAGGTCAGAATCTTGTATGTCTGTGGATGCATTAATGTGCAAGTGTGTCTGAATGAATGAGATCAAACATCATCTTAAATCAGAAGAGATAAAAGTCAAGGGACAATGCATTGACTGAACCCGAGCGCACATTGCTCCGAATGTGAAAGCCTATTTGTGTTGGATTTGTGTGTATGTGAATGTGCATGCATGTTTGTTGTGGTTGCTTCAGCAGACGCCAGGCGTGACTCTGGATCAAGGCAGATCACAATCCTTGAAAATTAACTCTTTCCTTGAAAGGGAGTGTGTGAGAGTGTGAGAGTGTGAGAGAGAAAGAGAGAGAGAGAGAGAGAGAGAGAGATTGTGTGCTTGCCCTGATGTCACTATGACATAGATCGGGATAAGCATCTGCTAGATGACGAGCTTATTTAATTTGCTTCTTTTCATTGCTGAGATAAAAAGTCGATTGACAGAAAATTTAAGTCAAAACAACATGGTTTCAGCTTCTCAAATGTGAGAATCTTCCTTGTTTTATATACTGGTAAATTGTATATTTAGACCAAATTATGAATCTATTGATCACGAAAATGATGAGCAGATGTATTAGTGAACATTATCAGTGATTGCAGGCAGCCGTATTTCATTGTGACTATATTCGAGAATAATCTTGAATCAAGTGTCATGCTGGTACTCATTTTCTCTGCCTTCTTAATCCTCATCAGAGTTAAGCCCCACTGGATATATCCCAGCATACACTGAGGAAAAGGCCACATCCACAACATGTCACCAATCTCAAAGCTACC
Source organism: Bovichtus variegatus (assembly GCA_943593645.1). Taxonomy (NCBI): domain Eukaryota; kingdom Metazoa; phylum Chordata; class Actinopteri; order Perciformes; family Bovichtidae; genus Bovichtus; species Bovichtus variegatus. The sequence continues at coordinate 6,173,413 of CALSCE010009442.1, forward strand.
ACTGGGTTCATTGTTTATTTACAAGATAGCTGCTTCTAGGGGATAATACAATCCTGAAAGAGGTGAAAATCCAGCACATGGAATTAAATTCAACGCTGACATAATGTTTTCGAACAGAATTTCAGAACAGCAGGCTTTATGAATCGACACTCTCTGCACACATCTGTTTGCTGTATTTCAATATGCAGGTGTTTGGGAATTCCAGCACATTCCAGCAACAGACACCGAGCAGCCCCCTGGGGTGGCCACACTGTTGGTATCACCTAATTGATGCCTTTCTCGGCTGCCGGTGACGTCGCTCCAATAGCATCATGCCATGAAGTAAGAGCCCCCACTCTCCCCACTCCAATTCGCATGCACTTTACAGAGCCACTGCGCTGCTCACACTCCAGTCCGCTGCAACCACTCTCGCCGGGGAAATCACGCTGAAATGCACGTGCATCTCCCCTGCAAGACTGCCTAACAAAACCAGACACACACACACACACACCAGGAGACAATGCTCTTACAAATTCAAGAAAAGTTACATAATCAAACACCATGTGAGATATTCCCAAATAGGCTATGCGATAAAGGGAGGTGTTTTAGTTCTTATCAGTCTGGTACTGCCATCACTGCTGCACAGGGGGCCAAAGAAATGAGCTGTCACACTTCCTTTTACAAACCCTAGTGAAAAAACAAAAAAACAATCAAGAGGCCATCAGTAGTGGAACCCGAGAGAGGCAAAGTGAGGCTTAAAGCTGAACATATTTAGGCTACTGTGGATGGAAATGTTGCTGGAAACGTTAGGGAGTCAAGTGAGGTCCTCGTCGTCCAGATAGCCAGTCTGAGTCTTTTAACGTAAATGGCAACTTCCCACACTCCAGAGTAGCCCATCTGTGGGCAGAAAATACACGCCTTTTGCCATATGTGCGCACAGTCTACACCGCCGACGCACCGGCAGCAGCGCCGGCGTCACACGGAGAGGCAGCCGCTGCCAACAAACCAAACCCAGGCAAACAAACACTCCACTCTCACTACGTCGTACAGGCATCACCCGCCGCCGCCCTGCTTACCTCCGATGGTGACCGGTTCTGTCTTTCTTCCCCTTCGGCCTCCTTTTTCTGGCCTGGATGGCCATTACTGCCGGGGTGAGGTTACATTTATCAACGGGCATGACCGACGTCCGAGTCCGGGGAAGGGTGTAGGAGGTACAGGGAGAGAGAACAAACACACATCAATAGGCTTTAAAGCTGGCGGACACGGGTCATTTAGCGTCGTTTAGTGTGCACCGGTAGGTTAGCTACACGCGCAACTTCCGACACTTTTCATATTAAATACAAGCAGAAGTGTGGTAGCATGGTCAAGTTAGAGGCTGGGAGATACGCACCTTTCCTGGAGCTCATGTTTCCTCCTCTTCCCCTCAGCAGGAGCGGGCAGCTCAGCGGCAGCAGCCGGATTTTCTCGCTCTCTCACAAAAATACACACACATACACACATACACACTAACCTCTACCTTGAGATGACACGCGCTCCCTCTGGCGGAAGTCACACGCAGTCCTGCGTGGACCTGCGCCACTTTGCACAAATACACATTTCCCATATTCTTTCTTTCTTTTTTTAGGTTTCATATTGAACTGCATTCAAAGAACCATTGACTGAACATGTGTTAACTCTCAAACTCTTGATTGGTAAAAAAAATAAATAAATAAATAAAAATTACCAGAGCAATTTCCTTTTCTTTTTCCTTTGTTTTCCTAAATTAATATTTTAACATTTAAAAGTGCTTAATTGTTAATGCGTTGTTAATAGTCATGCATGCTGGTGTTAAATATTCAAGTTGGATTATGGAACATTTCACATACAAAAACCTGAGGGCACTTCATACCTGACACAATAAATTTAGATGCAAAACAAGATTGTTGGGAGTGTGGGAGAAATCCAGTACTATTAACTAAGTAGACCTACATGTTCCCAAGGACTGTAGTCTACTTAAGTACATTGTTATGGTATTTGTACTTAACTTGAGTATTTCCATTTTTTGCTAAATTCTACTTTTACTCAATGACACTTAAGAAGGAAATGCTTTTATCAAATGAAACATATGCATTGCTATAGATGAAATGATCCGACAATATAAAGTAGTTATAATTGGCTCCACATTTATACAATAATAAAATGTCGCGAACACTGTTTACACATGCAACAATTATAATAATCAATTAATGTAATATACATTCTGCATGAGTAGCCTACTGTAGCCTACTTATTACTTTTGATACGTGAAGCGTATTTTGCCAATACACCTTCTGTACTTTCACTTCAGTAAAAAAAAATGTAATAAAAAATAAAGTGTGCTCCTTCTACCACCACACTCATTGTTCTTTTTTGAATGAAGTCACAGGATGAGCACTTGTTAGATATTATAGGTTAAGTATGCATGGCCTTTGCTGCATTACATTCCCCATCTCTCTACACATGGTTCCTGTCATTTTTCTACTGTTGACTCTCATAAAGGCTTAAAATTACCAAAAAATGCTTAATAAAATGAAAGGTGCTGTGCAACTTTGACAAGTGAATTATGATTACAAGTTGCATTAAGAGACATGAGAAACTTCTGGTGGCAATGAGGAAAGAGACTTTATAATGCCCCAACATTTGCAAAGAGGGTGAATCATGCACAGTTCACTTTACCATTCATAAAGGTCAAATCTATTGCTTATGGACTTCGACTACATAGCATAAATCTAACCTTCAATGGGATCCTCAGTGAAAAGGCACCGCTGGGATTCGAACCCAGGATCTCCTGTTTACTAGACAGGCGCTTTAACCATCTAAGCCACGGCACCTTCATTTTAATGATCTTTACTATTACATCAGATGGCTTTACGGTATGTTTTATTTAATATAGTTTATTATAATAATAATTATAATTTAATTTGATGTCATGTATTTTCCTATGTTTTTTTTTCTAAATATCAAAGTTGGGTGTAAAAATGTCATTATACATTTTCAACATGATACATGTACTGTAACATAGAATTAATTAAAAAATATTTGTATTACGTTATACATGGTAAAACTGACATATATAAATGCAAAATAATAGAAGTTACTCCCAATATCATTGGATTTGTATGTGAATATAAACAATATGTTAAGGCTCTCAAAATTATTATCACTAAAAATAAGTAATATAACTGTAAAACTGTAGAGTAAACTCTTTAAAGAAAAATAAATAAATGTTATAGTATTGAATTTTATCATCTCAATCCAATTTGTTCAGCATATGTCTGCAATGTTTGTATATTTTAATGTTTTTCCGATAAAAATGTTTTAGTTTTTTTTATATTAATATTACTGTACTGAGAGTCAAGATGACTCAGTGATTGACAGGTCCTTAACCAAACCTTTGCAGTGGGCGGGCTTTAGGGTAGGATCTGTTTCCGGAACAGACCAAACACACACACACACACACACACACGTGTGGGCAAAGCTTGCGTTCAACGGTGTCCGTACTCTTCTGAATATCATCAGACGCAGGTAAATTAAATCCTATTTTGGCTAGAAACAACAAGGTGTTTCGCTTTATTTGCACATTTACATTTCAGCTTAGCTTCGCTGTTAGCAATGCAAACCTTAGCTAGCGATGTTAGCTAATAGATGACAATGCGAATGCGCTAGCGGCTTTGCTAACTTTTGAGTGGCCAGCTTTATTGTGTTCAATATGTCTTTTCAGGGCCTGCATCAAACTCGGGTCCGTTAAAAGTTGTCTGCAAGTGTTTGGCAGCTGTTAGCCGAGCAGAGTTACCCGGGTCCACATCTGTGTGTTGCCACATCAGCTCCACAAACAGTAAGTGAAGTCAGTAGCACCGTTTTGTAGGCCATTAATGTGAGTTCAGTTTGTGGTCATTACTTATACAAACACTGCAATACAGCTGTGTTTTATGTTGACTTCAGTGCGTAGGTTCAAGTGCAGCAGTTGTAATGTCGTCACTTTCTTAAACTAATGGCCTAAGTCATATTTGAAAGTTTTTCAAAAATATAGAATATATTTTATATTTGGTTCAGTTTTTTCAGTGTAAAAAAACCCTTTCAAATATGACATAGGCCATTAGTTTAAGAAGGTGACGATATGTAACTTGTGACGATGGCAGTAATGTTAACTTCCTCAAAGTAGGGAGACTTGCAAAAGGTCAGAATTGATGGACCTGAAGCCAAGGTTTTATCCTTAGTTTTGGTTCCCAGTTTAGTTTATTTGCAGATATGAAAAGGAATCACACAGCTATAAAATGTGTGACACCACAATCTGATATACATGTTATACATACACATTTTAACTAGGATGGAAAGCTTACACTTCTTGACTTGAAAAGAAAAAATGTATAAAGGTGTTTACTTATTATTTTAATGTGCAAATGTAACTAATTTCTATTTATGGAACCACAGATTTAAATGTTCTCAGCAGACGTTGTACAATTGTTTTCATAGTAGGTGTACTTCTCATGAATGGTCAACTACATTTCCTTTGTAAAAGTGGTGGAATACCCCTTTTTAAAGGTTGTATTTTCTGTTTGAATTACAACACAATTTCTCCACAGCTTCGCTCTGATGGCCGAGCCTGACCATGTGAACGTCGCTGTCCAGGTCGGAGGAAAGAGAGGCTGTCCAGAGGACGAAGAGAGGGACACACCGTCAAAGAAACCCAAAGTTGAGAAGGATCACAAGAATGGAGACTCTCCACTCAAAGAAGAAGAGGAGGAGGAAGGGCCCGAGGGCAAAGCAATTGATGGAGAGGAGGAAGCTGAGACGTTTGCTGATATGATGAAGCATGGCCTCACTGAGTTGGATGTGGGCATCCTGAAGTATGTCAGTGACCATGAGGGCTTCTCGGGAATCCTGAAGGAAAGGTTTGTCCTCCAGAGCCATTAAATAGTTTGCACAATTAGTTTCAATTTGGACTGTTTAACAGATGATTTATTGCTGTTTGTTCTCAGATATTCTGATTTTGTGGTGCATGAAATCAACAAACAAGGCAAGATCGTGCATTTAGATGACCTCTCCATCCCTGCAGAGGCTGAGGTAAGATATTGGATTACATTTCAATCACCAGTCTTACTTCTGGCGAGACCTGGAAGCTGCTTGACATCCTGGATCCCTCTTTTTAATATATGTTCACTTGCTCTATCATTTTGTCATATGAATTGTTTATATTGGCATTTTATTATGTTGGTCTATTCTGTACACGACATCTATCCGATTCAGGGTTCAAAAAGGAACGAGGGTGTTGTATGCTGTACTGATTGTAAAGCCTCCTGAATCAAATTTGTAATATTGGGCTATATAGATAAAATCAACTTGACTTAATTCTCTATTATACTATTATTGAGATTTTACTAATATGGCTAGATCCATAAGATGAGAAGTACCAGTCAGTATTTAAAATGTATTGTTTATTTGTGAACCCAGTCAAAGATGAAACTTAGGTCTAAAATTCATTATACATGTACACTTGGTGATATAAATGACTAACTGTGTAATTGATACTGTTAGCAAAACAAATACTAAAGGAATTATTTTGTAGAACGCAGCCGTCACATCATGTAACGCGTGTTTTGTGATTCTTCTAATTTAGGAAGTCCCAGAGGCTCAGCCGAAACCAGAGGAATGTGACGTGCTGACTGAAGAGCAGAAGAAGCAGCTTGGGGAGCTGCAGCTCTTCAAAAATAAAGAGGACAATGTCTCTATTGAGGTGAGTTTACACTTGATCCCTGGATCCCTTTTTATCATCACTTCAAACTCCTTGGGATTTTTACGTAACGTCCTCACTCCTCTCCTAACATATGTAGGTGATGGATGATACTAAAGAAAAGCGGACGCTGCTCCACAAAGCCATCAAGACTCAGTTTCCTGGTCTGGAGACAAAGACGGAAGAGAAGGAAGGGCACAAGTTCATAGTGGCCTACCACGCTGCTGGGCAGAAAGCTCTCGCAGGTATGTGCAGAGGAGACAGAAGCAGATGTCTGGACAGAGTTTTTAAACCAGTAAATGAGTTAAATCATCAGATAAAGGATTTATTGCATGTTTACTTTCAGCTTATCTGCTGCAGTGCATATCGTCTCCAGAGCAGTTAAATCTAGTGCACTTTGTGCATGTGCATGATCAAGACGCCTGCATGATTCTGTACTCACTGTGGTTCAAGCAGCTTTTTGAATATTATTCAGTGGAATGCTGAGATTTTGACTTTGTTTGGTCAGAATGAACACTTTATAAGACGATAAGGAAAGCAGAGATTCAGTATCGTGGTGCCTTGAAAATAAACCTGCACCCTTGTTACATAAACCATTTTAATACCATGCTTCACGCTCAGGCCCATGCATGAGATCTCACCCCTGACATCTCGCCCCACAGTCTTTAAACATCTCTTTCTTAGTAACTTTATTCTATCCTCCTTTTGCTCTTCACTGGTGGATAGAGGTCAAAGCAACTGCAGGTAAGAACCTCTTCTCCACACAGCACAGAGGAAGTGGTTAAACCCCACATGGAGTTAGGTGTCGGTTAATAGATGTGTTGGAAACAATGCTTTTTGGTTTTGTTACAATATAAACGTATTTCCATTATTATTTGCAATCAAGAAGTAGTTTTCTTTACAGGTAACCATGTGGAAGAACAGCATCTATTAAGCTTCTTTAACTGGAATCTTTTGAAGTGATTTTGTATTTTTTTAATATGTGAATCTTTTTAGCTCAACAATTCTTACTCTGTATTTCAGTGCAACCTTTTTTTTCTGTGTCCATAAAAGCTCCAAGGAAACACTTCTGGCCCAAAAACCGTGGGAGTTTCTGCCACTTTGTCCTCTACAAGGAGAACAAGGACACCATGGATGCTATCAATGTGCTTTCAAAGTTCCTCAGGTCTGAATGTAATCCTTAAAAATTATAATTTAATGATAAGAGACACATTGTTGGTTAACTTGCCCAATGAAATCTGATTTGGAACCATCATTTTTACAATAATGTGTGTCCTTCTAGGCTTAGACCCAACATTTTTTCCTACATGGGAACCAAGGACAAGAGAGCCATCACTGTGCAGGAGATCGCAGTGCTCAAGTGAGTGTGCAATGCTTTGAACAAATCGCAACATTAATTATTTTCAAATTGTCTGTAGATTATTTTAAATTGTCGGTACATGTTTCATCTTGTCAGTGCTCGAGGTGTTTCTGCTGTTAACAGGAAAATGATCTCTAGTGGATCCCCTTGTTTAACAGGATCAGTAATTGAATGAACCATGTCCCTGTCCTCTCAGGATCACAGCAGAGAGGTTGTCTCACCTCAACAAGTGCCTCATAAACCTCAAGCTGGGAAACTTTTGCTACAAAAACCACCCTCTTAAGCTGGGAGAGCTGCACGGCAACCACTTTACTATTGTCATCAGGTCAGCAGAAGTTATTTATGTAGACGTTTCACCTAAATGTTGTACATTAAACTCATTTCCAGCGCATTGTTACGCGTTTCTGTGTATACCAGAAGTATTGTGTTAATGCAGAGGGCATCCTCGTGATATGAAGACCAACAACAACCCAAATTTGGCCATGATGGCTGATGTATGATTTTGAAGATTGGGCAGTCCTTATCTGCAAAAAAATAATGCAGGTCTCCATGAACGGACTAAAAACCCAACCTATAAACCGTTCATTTAGCACATCTGCAGTAAAAACAACTTTTAAGTATTAGGCTGACTTTGTTTATCAGGAACATCTCAGGGACAGATGAGCAGGTGCTTCAGGCCATGACCTCCATCAGGCAGACAGGCTTCATCAACTACTATGGCATGCAGCGCTTTGGCACCACGGCTGTGTCTACACAACAAGTTGGCAGGTATGACATGGGGAGATGCTAATGTACGTTGTCATTATGACATGTTATAAGTTATGACTCAGGTGTTTTTTCCTCCTCTTGTTTGGGGACAGGGCTATCTTGAAAAATGACTGGAATGAGGTGGTGGATTTAATTCTGAAGCCTCGTCCGGGAGGTAATGGACTTTTTTTTTTTCTTCTTTTGTTTTTCATACTTCAAGTGGTGAAAAAGTATGTCAAACCTTCCTTCATCTTTACAACTTTCTTCAGCGGAGAAAGAATTCCTGGTCCGCTGCAGGGAGGAGTGGGCCAAGACTCAGGACCCAGAGGCAGCTCTGAAAAAACTGCCCAACAAGCGCTGTGTGGAGGGGCAGCTGCTGCGAGGCCTGTCTATGTATGGCAAGAAGAACATCGTCACTGCTTTTGGAATGGTTGGTGTTTTTTTTTTTTAATTAATGATGCTAATAATATGATGAAAATGTGGGTAAGACTTACAGAACCTAAAATAAGTAATGCAGCCAGTCAAAGTGTTCTTATAACCAAACTGACCAAAGTACGACCATCGCACTGGGCAGATACCAGGTGTAAATATCTGCTAAATGTACAGTGTAAGGCAGGACGATGCTTTTTAAAAGGGTTTCCACGGTTCCTTAAGAAGTCCTAAGTTCAAGTGTCTGAAATATAGGCCTAAATACGTCTAAAATTGTCTTTTAATACGATTTTATAAGTCTAAAATTCATGCTCGACTGTTAAATAATCAAGAGGGCTGTCAGATTTATTTATTTTATGTTTGGCAGGAGAGTGGGTATTAAATTTCATTCTATATGGTCTTAAAAAGTCTTAATTTTAACTTGTTTAAACCTGCAGAAACCCCGTCTCTAAAGAGCTGTCTATGTAGTAAACCCTACATCAAGTTAACTGACAATTTATGTACATCCAGAGAAGCAGGTTTCTGATCTTTCTGATGAGTGTTGTTATTTTTTCAGATCCCTCGTAACAACCGTCTGATGTACATTCACAGCTACCAGAGCGTGGTATGGAACACCATGGTGAGCCGGAGAATCGAGGCCTTCGGCCTGAAGGCTGTGGAGGGGGACCTGGTGCTCAAAGGAAGTAGGAAGTTCACCTTTTTTTATTTATTAGCTAATTAAATATTAAAGGAATGGTTCTACATTTTGGGAAATGTGTTTATTTGCTCTCTCACCTAAAAAAAACACATATTTACGACGTAGTTCCCAAATTGTCAAAAAATAAAACATTTCATTTAATAATAATGCAGATTATTTTGCATTTCCTGTGTCACCAGAAGTTAAAAGCAACCAAAATCAAAGTATTTCCAAGTAGTCAATTTGTTGCTACCCGGATAAAGTTTACAGAAGAAAAATCTACTTTGCAATCAATAACTTGTATTATTAGTGTAGTGTTATAACAGACAAAAATGAATACTGGTCATGGGGAAATGCACTTAATATCATGGGATTTCAGTTTTAAATATGCTGACCACTAAACTATTTTAACTCTAACAGCATTTTAGCCCCATGATGTTAAAAAGGAAAATGCTGCCTGCTGATGTTGTCTCTTCTATGTTAATGAAGCCACAGCACACGTGCTGTCTGCGGAGGAGGCCGAGGGTCGCTCCATCCATGACATCGTGATGCCACTTCCTGGGTTCGATGTCATCTACCCCTCGCATCACGGTAAGAAGTGTCTGTGCGTGTGATTTACAGTTAATTTATTTGCATGTCACATAAAAAGATAGAAAAATGACATTGGGTTACAATAACACCTGCACACGGGGCTTTTAAACTACACGGGCTTAAATGGATAAAAGATGAAATGACAAAACTGCTGATAAAAAGCTAGATGACAGAAAGTGGAAAGAGTTGTTCAGCAAAATGAGAATGAATTGACCAAAAATAGAATTTAAAGTAAGCCTGCAACAGAAAAAGAAATGAAGGGAAGGAAGGTTTAGACGTGAGTTTGTAATTGACTTTGATGCTTGTGTCTTTCTGTCAGTGGGTAAAGGTTACAGAGAGCTGCTCTCTGCAGACGGGTTGGACATCGACAACATGAGACACAAAGTGAAGGACTATTCTCTGGCTGGAGCCTACAGACGCATCATCATCAGACCCAGTGATGTCAGCTGGTTAGCGGCAAATTAAATACTAGTATATTATTTCTTAACACGGTGTAGCGCTGTTGTACGGAGCCATTTGAGCTGTAATACTAACCCTATTGTAATACAGATTATTGTGTACTGCAGTTATTTAAATGCTTCACTTTAATTGTTCTGTAACACTGTGAATCCTCTAACCTGGTGTGTTGTGGTATTAATGCAGGAAGGTGATTCAGTATGATGACCCCAGGATCTCTCTAGTGCATAGTGATTTTGAGAAACTGGAGAACAAACCCGCTCCTGTCTTCAACAAAGGTAAAGTTTCTTTTAATACACTGGACCAAAAAAAAAGGAACACATTTCTGTGATGGGGAAAAAGTGATTCATATAAAGCAACTTTCAGAACTATATTGCCATTGCAGCAATACTGAATCTGATTTAGGACACTTTGACAAAAATGGAGACATTATGCAAATTAACGGCTGAGCAGAGCTTCTTAAAATCATTAAAAGTAAAGAAATGATCAAGCTACAGCTTGTTTGTGCTGAAAATGTTAGTGTAATGTTATTTTCACCCATTATTTAAGCAGTCAAATGTAAATACACTGATAGGTCCCTGATTTCTTTTTTTTATGGCTCCAAACTGGCGACAGCTGTGGCCGGAGGCATTATATTTTCGGGTTGTCCGTCGTCAGTCAATCCGTCCTTCTATCCGTCCCATTCTTGTGAACGTGATATCTCAGGAACGCCTGGAGGGAATTTCTTCAAATTTGGCACAAACGTCCATTTGATAAGATTATGAAGTGATGACATTTTGGAGGTCTTCAACCGCGCACGGCCGTATTTGTAGTTATTTGTACGTTTAAATAAAGACCCCAAAAGAATGAAAATATACAGATACAGTAGCTGGGCTGTGTGCATAGATTTCAGATTCATGAATGCTGATTTTTGTTGACTTCTCATAAGCTGAACACACTCTGATACTGTGTTTCTCTCCTTCCTCCAACAGAGGGTAAGTATCGGGCTCTGCGGATGGAGTTCTCCCTGCCTCCCTCAACCTACGCTACCATGGCGATCAGAGAGGTCCTCAAGTTGGACACTAGCATCAAGAAACAGACGCAGCTCAACACCACTTGGTTCAACTGAGACTAAAACACACTCTGGCACAAACTGGACTGCTGCTGCAGGCTGCAAAGCAACTACTGCTGTGGCTATTTACTGTTGTGAGTGTTTTAATTGTATAATTTGTTTGTGAGGGGGAGTGAGAGAGAGAGAGAGAGAGAGATTGGGTTCTGTGTGAAGCCAAAAGGTTATTTCTTTGAAGTACAAAGAGCAACAATTTATCATTATTCAACTTTTTTTAAGTGTTTCTGTGCTGCAATGATTCAGCATTTTTTGAGAATGATTTAAGTAGAATTTGTGCTTACAGGGTGCTGTCTCACACGACAGTCCCTGCTGCACAAGGTGCTCAGAATGCCCTCTATGTACAGAAATATGAGTTTTTTTAACTTTGAGCTGAATGTGTGAATTGAAAAAACTTGAAATTAAAAATTTTGAGTTTATAGTGTGGAGTGTGTCTTTCATTGTCTGTTATTCATACACGAGTATAGTCAATATGCTGATTTCTTTGCATAATGAAGGTTTTTACATATTATTCAATGCATCTTTTGTTCTTCAGAACAATACGGTTGTTGTGTCTTTCCCACAGATAGATGTTGTGCTACTCAAAGATTACATACAAACTGTCTCCATCTGCTGGCCATCAGACGTAAATATGCTTCCAATTAAGGATTTGAAATGTATTTTGGGCTTTTATCAGTCTGCTGCTGGTCAAAACAGTGGAGCTGACCATCTGGCATGTGGCATATGCCAGCTGGCAGGATACAGCTTCCCTCTCATAATAGATGTGGTTACTAATCATGTCGTTCACCCTTGGGCTATGTCTGCTCTCCTGGTTTTGGATAATTCCTCTGTTTTTATGTTTCGATACCATTTGTAGCATCTATGACTCTTTACCAAATACATTTAACCAGATCCAGACAAAAACAAAGTATCATTTCTTTATTTAAGCTTAATTTAGCTTTTGTAGTTCACTTTTCATTACACAGTTTGAGATCCAAATGTAAATGAAAGGGGGTTTCACAAAAAACAAAACAATGGGACCATTAAAACTCTTTTCAGGTCGAAATTAAACAGGCATGATGTGATCAATGTACTGAAAAACAAAACTGAACAGGAGACATTTAACTAATAACTGATTTTATCAATAATGACTGTTCCATTTACACTAAATAATCCTGTAAACCATTAATAAATAACACTTGGGATTTCCCTTCACTGACAAGTCAAAATGCCAGCTGTGAAAAACACAATATTAATCCCATAGCAGTCATTTAATATGTTTAATATTTCAAACCTTTAATTCAAGCCTCATTGCACTAATGTCAGATGAACTCATCAGAGGATACAGTTTCCCCATCTGTGCCACAAGCTCTTTATAGGCCTAAAAGGTTATGTATCAACTTTCTCGTAGCTGATATTAATCAAATTGAGCAAAGCTGGATATTTCACCACAAAGCTCATTGAGATACAGTAGGTATCTGTTTTACAGCCCCAGGAACCACTGAACCTTACAAATATTAACCAAGCCTCACCTAAAATGCTCTTAAAATGTGTTATGCAAACAGTCATCACTGCCTGTTGATCAGGTGTAGTGTTTGTGTTCTGCCTTGTTGACCTGATAGTGGCACAAGAATACTGTAAACTGCATTTGAACATTTTTGAGATGTGGTTCTCTCAGGTATTGAGGGTGTATGATGTGATGCATGGATTTAAAAACCCATGACAGTAGGCGACAGTTACTGTACCGTCCACTACTCAATCAAAACCAACCCTTTCCAGACAGTTGATCTTTAAACGTTCTTTTAAAGTCTGTCCTGTCGCACAGCTCGATGTGCTCTGTTGGTCTGACCCTGTTTTGTTACACTGCAGCGCTTCCTTTCCACTGTTGAGTCCCAGTGTGATGCTCAGACAACAGTTTCCTTCTCAATGAAACAGTCGTATTTACCCTGCCTTTCTGTCATTCTGTGTGTGTGTGTGTGTGTGAGAGAGAGAGAGAGAAAAGACTGGAATGTTTTTTTTTAAAACATCTGTTTCCATAACAACAGGTTGATGGCAACTTGACCTCTGCCCCTGTGGTAACAAACACTTCCTGTTTACTATCTGAACATCTTCACTGTTTACACTGTAACCCCATGCTGACCTGCAGTGTCCACCCATCCAAAATCTAGGCTTAAATATACAGGAAACGGTTCATAAAGACGGCAACAATAAAAACCAAAAGGTCTCTAAAGGTGAAGTTGAGGAGATCCTTTTCTAAAAACTGAGATTAAGTTGTGTATAGTAATGCCTTTAATATGTGATATTATTAAATGAAGCAACATAACATTATCTCTTAAGGACTCGGGGGATAGGACACCAACCATCAACTGCAATGTCTCCGGTTTGAATCTCCTCCATTACTGTCATGGACGTTATGTTGTGAATGTTCAATGTTTGCTTTGAAATTAAAACACTTGAATGTCTAGAGAATTTCTTAACCAATCAAATTGGTTCAAAATCAAATTCTAATTTGCATATGGACAGACACTAAATCAATGCAAAACACTTTTATTTAGTAATCTAAGATTTTTTAACATTTAAGGAGCTGCTGTTGTTAGACATTAAGCTACTAAGTGTATTTATATTCCACTTTTTGTCTACAAATCAAAACAATGCCCATACTACTACCCTGGCCTGTATTTGCAAAATCGCTGTATCACATTTGTGAAAATATCTTTGCAGGGTGGAGGAGACAATGTACAATTGTACGAAATAACCTCAAAATGCGTAAAGATCTGATAGGATATATCCTGTCAGGGCTGTAACTTTGGCTGGTGACACCAAAGTTATGTCCTGGATATGTTATCTTTGCCCAAGGCACCTTTCAGCTAGAAGGTAAAATCAAAGTAACTTATACCCATCAAATAAATGTAGTGAAGTAAAAAGTACAATATTTCCCTTTGAAATGTACAGCAGTGGATTAGAAGTTTAAAGGAGCATACATTGGACATACCCAGGTAAAGTACTTTACACCACTGACTGTCATTTAATATATTTCTTTACAGTTAATTGGCAGTCTCCTTATGGCAAGAGGTGACACAGATGTAGGCTAAGATCTACTTTCATCTGTAAACTGTCAGTATTGTTCTTTTTTACACCAGGTATGTACATAATAAGGGTTTTTAAAGGCCGTTTAAAATATATTCCTGAAGGCTGCCTGCCATACCTTCACTCTTCTATTCTGATATTGCTGTTTGTGTGGGTTGTTACATTTGACCACAGTATACGCTGTGTGTGTTTGAACATGCGAGACACAACAAAAGAGTGTGTTAGTGTTTGCACACATTTGTGTACTGTATGTGCATAGAGCAATATGAGCAGCCTACAGGATTGTGGGGGATCTGTTTGTGAGTCTCAGGTTTGTGTGTGTTTGCGCGGGGGGGAGGATGGGTGGTGGTATTGTGTCTCTCGGGAGTTGTGTGTGTTTGTGTTGTGTGTGTGTGTGTGTGTGTGTGTGTGTGTGTGTGGGGGGGGTGTTTGCAGGTCTCGTAACTCTCCGCTGGGGTGGTCTGGTTTGAGAACAAGAGAAAGGAGAGTGTGTGCACGTATGCAAATGTGTGTGTGTGTGTGTGTTTATGGAGGACATTGCTATATATTCAGACTTGAGTAGAAGACACACCTTCCTCAGCCGGCTCAGTACAGATGTAGAGATAAAGATAGAAACAGGAGGAAAAGTAGCAGAGTGAAAGTGAAATGAGAGAAGACAGCGGCTGAATTTTGCTTCACAATGATCATCACACCGCCATCCCAGCATTTAAGAAAAGAGTTTGCCATCCAAGCTGATGAAGTAGCCTGAGGTAAGTGTCGTGTTGTTCTTTGTCATAATTCCTCTCAAGATCAGTTGCTTATATACTTTATTATAGCTAGGATGCAACCTTTACATGCAAAACATGCCGTTTGATAAAGGCTGTATTTCAAATGTATGGAATGAATATGACAATTCAGCATACCTTGTAAAAGTAAAAGCAGTAACAGACATAAAATGCACATGCTGCAGGATTAACAAATACATTGTCAATGGCTGGCAAAGGTCTAATGCTTCATTAAATGTATTGGGAGCTACTGTATTAGTGCAGTGTGAGAATCTGTCTACAGTATTTATATGTTTTCTTATCCAGAACCTTCCCCCTTGATCTGGTTGTCTTGAATTGTAGGAATGAAACTTTTCATTTAAATGGACTCAGAAAGGCCTAAAATAGTCTGCGAAAAAAAATGGTGCATCAAAGTCATCCTGAGTCTTACATTTTAATTGAATCCTTTATTTAATACTTTAATAAGTATGTCTTTTTTTTTTTTTTAAAGACGCCTTTGCACAAGAGAATATATACAGTATGACCATGGACAAGAACACACACAATTTAACTGCACTGATGACATTTTGTTGTTGTTTGCATGTAAGAAAAAATCAAAAAGTCTGTTTGCAGAATTCTCTGGCAGATTAGTCTAACATTCCAGGGCTAAATTCCTGAAGTAAGATGTCTGTTGCTACTTTGACTTGTTTTTGCAAGTGTTGCATGTACTGTATTTACAGTATTTGTGCCTTTTGCAAAAGTTTAAGAATCTCATCTTGTTGCATTGGATTTTCAGACAATCTGTGTCAACGGACTGAGACTGAACAGGGGACGAGTCTGCTGCTGGAATTTAGGCCCAGAAACCATTGCACCAGTGCAGGACTTTTTTTCTTCTAGACATTGTTTTGACCAAACTTCAGCTTGTTAGGAAAGAATTAGGACCTCCAGTGATTTTAATGGCAAATGATTTTATATAGATACCAAAGACACCGACGCAGAGATGTCAGACGCAGACTTCCTCACCTCCCCCTCTCCTTCTCCCCCTCCCCTCTTCCACTGCGACTACAGCGATTGGTCCCCCTCCTTCTCCATCATCCCAACCGTCTACCTGCTGGCCTTCCTGGTTGGCTGCCTTGGCAACGGCCTGGTGCTGTGGGCCTACCTGGACCGACCCGATGGGAGGGCAACTGGAAAGCTCTGTTGCAGCGGCATTTTCAGAACCAGACAGCAGAGCATTAACAGCGCTGGTAGATTTCACCCCGGGTCATTTCCTCAGAAGAAGACAGAAAACTGCGGATCTTCCTCAGGACAAAGACCCTCCTCTCACTCCTCCACTTCCTCCTCTCATCCTCCCTATACCCCTCGTCCCTCCCGCTCACTCACAGACTCTCTGATAGCCAGCTTGGCGTTGGCTGACCTCTGCTTCCTCGTCACTCTCCCTCTGTGGGCGGTCTACACAGCGATGGGCTACCACTGGCCTTTTGGGCAACCACTGTGCCAAATCAGCAGCTTCCTCACGGCACTCAACATGTATGCCAGTGTGTTCAGCCTGAGCATGCTCAGTGTGGAGCGGTACTGGGTTCTGACTGGACGCCGGCACTCCAGCCACCACGGCCCACAGAGCTGCCCCAGCCGGGCTTTGTGGATACTTGGAGGGGTGTGGGCGATGGCGGGGGTGTTGGCACTTCCTGGTCTGCTGCTGCGCTCTGTCAGGGAGGTGAACCTTGAATCTGATTATGATTGGGAGCTAGAGCAAATTCATCCAACTACTGACTCTGGATCAATCTTCCTCTCCTGCCAGATGGATTACTCCATGCTGATTGGAGCAGAGCTGGAGGAGACAGATCGAGAGAGGGCAGAGATGTGGTGGGCGGCCGCCTTGAGTCTTAAATCAACTCTAATTGGCTTCCTGCTTCCTCTTGTCATCTTGCTGGTCTGCTATTACTCATTGGCCCGGCTGCTCAGCAGACATTTTGGACGGGGCCCTCGTCCTGACCGCAGGCGCCAGCGAAGACTCCTCAGGGTCATCGTCACTTTAGTGTTGGCATTCTTCCTGTGCTGGCTGCCTCTACATGTTAATAAGACTCTTTCCATGCTGCTGGAGTTTGGTTTTGTCCCATACTCCTGCTCTTTGGATCAGATTTTACTGGCTGCTCAGCCATACGTCACATGTCTAGCTTATCTCAACTCCTGTCTTAACCCTCTCCTATACGCCGCATGCGACCCCTCATTCAGGAAGAGATGCAGAGGAGCTCTTCTCATGTTGTGCAGGACGAGCAAGAGAGGAGGAGGAGAGGGAAGGGAGGGGAAGAAGGATGAAGGAGAGGAAGAGAAAGAGGAAAGGAGTTCGGCTTTTCCCACAAGAACACAAGAGGAAACAGCAGATAGGACAGAGGAGGGAGAAGAAGAGAGGGTGGAGGAGGTGGCTGTCATGATTGCTGAGATAACGACTTGAAATTAAGGAATCATATCTAATTTCACATCGAGGAACCAGGACGTCAAGTCATTTTGTTTGCTGACAATAAACCAGCGTTGTATGTTATGTGTTTTTCAACAGTTTTTCAGTATATCGACAATAGACTTTCCAAAGTGGCCTAAAGTCAGACTCTGGAAGACACTGTGTCAGAGGTCAATATTTTCTAAATAAACATTCTTATCAAATGAACATTCATGAGTTCAAAATTCCTATCTACATATTTCCCAAGGGAAAGATGCCACCACTTCCTAAAAGATAGTCTTGCCAGACAAAATGTTCTCATGTCATCTGATCTGTTTTTACATTTTCTAATACTGTGAGTTGTTTATCTACTTGTCTTGCACTGTTGTTTTTTCTATTAAAATAAGGAACATACGAACTGGCATTTGTCTATTTAATTGTGAAAAAAATATAGTGCATCTATAAATATGTAAAAATTCTGGTTCAAATTAAGAGGCTCAAAATACAATATCTCTTAATTATATTCAGCAAGCCAATTAAGTTCACTTCAAAGTTTATTTGTCATTTCAACTGTAGAAAATACAGTTAAAATTAAAATTAAAATTAAAATAATTTAAAAAAATAAAAATTAAAAAAAAAATATATATATATTTATATATATATATATATATATATATAATATGGGATGATTAGTGTAACCGGTTGCTTTATATGCATGAAGTAGGTGGATATGACAGTATATACAGTGAACTATACAGCAATGCTTATATTTATATTGATGGTGATGATATTAACATGTTAAAAAAATTAACATGAGTATTTAAACTATGAAATATATAATTTTACATTATTTATGTTAACTGTTCATCAGAGGAGTTTGTATATTTAAAACATATGTAAAACACAGTGTTGGGAGAGATGCTTTTGGAAGGAGTTGGAACTTCTGCAAATCTACTCTCGGGATAAAAATATAGTTTAATTACCTAAAGCTACTAGTATAATAGTACAATAAAGTCACATGCTAACTAAAATGCCACTTAATTGAGTTCATTGCAAAAAGTGCCCACTTCTTCACAGGTCATACATAATAAAAAAAGAAAATAGGCCTACTAAACCAAACAACTTTTAAACTATATTTAAAACAACGGGGGCATGCCTGATCAAAGAGGGTTCAATAATAGTAGAGGTAGGGAGGTGGGGTTTGTTTTTTAATAATATATTTCCTGCAAGCTAACGCAAAATGTAGTTAAACTACTAGTTTAACTCAATTTAGTTCACTATTCCCCAAAATTGGTCCATATTTCATGTACCGTCCCCCGTCCCGAGGGTGGCGCTAATGCACCACTAAACTGTAAAACCTCCAAAGAGCTCAGGCTTGATCATAGATGCGCACATTGTTTACGTGCAGAAAAGAAAGGAGCCTCTCGGTATCACTTCAAACTGTGCACTTGGTGATTACAGCAGCATCCTCACTGATTCTCTGCCAACTTACTGAGTGCACAGTTTATATTCGACACATTTTGCAAACTTACAGGAAGAAATTGTTGCGCTGCAGAAACGTTATCATATGTGTTGCACTTCGACTGGTTCGAGAAATAATGAAGATGGGAACAGCATTGATTTATGATGAGGAGATGACCAAATACAAACTGCTCTGGGTTGAGTAAGTACACATTTACGTTTTGGAAGGCTAACGTTACATATAGCGAGCTATCAAATAGGTGTTAAACCTGAATGAATTACGCTTAAATGAGGGTATAAATTAGTTACCACGACTGCATTCACCTATTTCCATTCCTCTATACGTATATATTGATAGGTTAGCTAACGTGAGCTAACTATAAGCTAGTTAACGTGTTTGTCTGTAACGTTATCTAACAGAGTCCAAAGGGTATCAATGGTTGATCAATAAGCCTAAAATGTAGCGCACGAAGTAGTAAAACTTTACTTCAGATTAGTGATGCATTCGTGTCCTCAAAAAATGGTAGGAACTGAAGTTGTGGTTTGTTGTAGCTAGCCCGGACGGTTAGTGAGGAGCACCCACAGTGTTGGCTCCAAAGCTAACAGTCGTAGTTATCTTATCCCTCTAATCAGAGTTTATTTCCTCACAAAATAAAACTCCAATCTTATTACATTCATTTTAGGTCTTTGTTTTGTCTGCAATCTCTTTGCCATACAGATTAGTTTTTACTTTGTATTTTGTTTTAAGCACTTGTTTGTACTCTTTGCTGGCTCTTATTGTTGTGTTGATGCTGTGCAAGTTTATGGACAATGTTACAATTTTTATTCAAAATCGTTTTTTTTTTTGACTGATATAACGTTACATCGGTATAGTTCAGCTTTTTGCAGTTAGACACAACGAAAGAGTATCTTTCACATGATTTCACATATTTTAGGAGATATTTTTCTGTTTTTGTTTGTGCCATATGGTTTAGTCTGCACATTAATCGTGCACAAAAAAAATGTTCAGCACCGTTCATCTTTTTTTGTCAACACTGTACTACTTGACTTTCACCTTTTGTTATCTGTATTTTATTTGTGCACAAAAAAATGCAAAAATATAATTAATTAACTACTAAAGACAAAAAACAGGAATGTCAAGTGATCAAGGAAAAAATGTGTTATGTTGACTTGAGATGCAGATCAAAACATTCACTAGAATAATACTCAAATCTTACAAATGTATGGAGTAATAATATTTATTTTCTCCAGCCCTGCATGTAAGATCGAGGTACCTGAGCGTCTGATAGTGAGTCATGAGGCTTTGATAAAGACCGGTCTTGCTGATCGTTGTGTCTCCGTACCTGTCCGCCAGGCGACGGATGCAGACATCCTGCTGGTTCACAGGTCAGTCCTGTGTCCTGTGTTCAGTTCAGTTCATTGTTCTACCTCTGTGTGAGGCTGAAAGAAATACCCAAAGCCTCTCAACTACATCCACTTTGCTGTTCTTAACAGCGAGGAGTACTTGGAGGCAGTGAAGAAGACCCCCTATATGACTCTGGAGGCCTTGAAGGAGTTCACTCTGCAGTATGGCGACGTCTACTTCCACCCAGTTAGTACTGAACTTAATATTCTTATTAGCCGAGTTGCAGCTGTTGTCATTTATCCGTATCTATTGGTCAGCTTCACTGCTGGCAAACCGTTCCTCTTTCTCATTTGCTGTCCTAGAACATCTATCACTGTGCCAAGCTGGCTGCAGGCGCCGCTCTGCAACTAGTGGATAGTGTTATGACGGGGAAGGTGAGAAACGGCATGGCTCTGGTCAGGTGAGTTAACCAGCAGTCCAAACATTTACGCTGATTCTACAGTGAGGTAGCATGAGTCTCGTTATTGTTAATTGTGTTGTTCTCCTTTACCGCTGGAAGGTTTAGTCCATTTATTGATAAATTGATAGGGGTGCAATTATTTGATCATAACTCTGATATTCTAGTAAGTGTTTTACTAATTTGTCGAGTCAGTTATTAAATAAATGGTTTTGCGGAAACAGTGACTAAAACTGAACAATATAACAGGCTAAAAACTATTTTATGTAAAACTTTGACGGCCGGTCCAAGATATTTGAGAATCTGACATGAAAAACTTTAAGAGATGAATTTGGGAATTGTGGAACTAGAATAACATTTAGGCAACCTGTATAAAATACCAAATGTTTGTTTACAGCTTCTCAAATTCTGAAATTGAGGTCTTTTTATACTTTAGGCTTTTTTCGTCTGTATTGACTACATCATATATCAATTACTGCAAAAATCCTGACATGTATATCACTTCTTTGTCATTTAACAGACCACCAGGACACCACAGTTTGCGCAGTGCTGCCAGTGGATTCTGTGTGTTCAATAATGTGGCCATAGCAGCTCAATATGCCAAGCAAAAATATGGAGTTAAAAGGTAACTTTATATTCTTTTAGTTTTCTCTTACAAGACCTACTGTCTAAGTTATATATATACAATATATTTATTTACTCCTTTATATATGTTCAGGGTGTTGATAGTTGACTGGGATGTGCATCATGGTCAAGGGGTGCAGTACTGTTTTGAAGATGATCCAAGGTGAGTCATTCCTAACTGAAGGATCCTGAATTGTTTATGTGGATGTCGTCTTCTGGCTTTATAAATTCTGCATACTTAATTTTCATTCCCAGCGTGCTGTACTTCTCATGGCACCGCTACGAGCATCAGAAATTCTGGCCTCAACTTAGAGAATCCGACTATGACAGTGTTGGCAAAGAGAAAGGGGCAGGATTCAATATAAACGTACCATGGAACAAAGTAAGTAACCACAGAAATACTTGAAGTTATCATAAATATTTATTTTTATTTTGCTATGCTTATTTTAAAAATGTTGCTTGCTTTATCTTAGACTCGACTTTTAGTACTGACGGAAATAATATAGTTGGAAGAGAGGAAGAACTTGGAATTTCTGCTTTAAAATAATAAAAATGGTCTTTTTCTTAACAGAATTAAAGAAGAAAATGTCATAAATATATCTTTTGATAAATAACTTATATTAACTATTCATAACCTTAATTGGTTATTCAAAGAATAATTAAACTTATTAAATGATCAAATTATGATAAATTTTCTTCACAAGCCCAAGGTGCTATTTTAAATTGCTTTCTTAGTTGGATCAAGTCAAACATGCAGTTTATACTTTGAATCAAACAAGCAGCTTTACCGATTTTTAAAAAATGTTTGTTAGTTTAAAAAGGTTGCTGTACTTTTGCGTCCATGATGTAAAACGTTAAATCCTTTTTCTGAATTACAAATTTGATCCTTTTAGCACTGATCAACATTTATGTGTTTAAATGTTTTTATTTATTAATATGGTCCCATTGGGATATTTCAGGTGGGAATGAAGAACAGCGACTATCTGTCAGTCTTCTGTCACGTCCTGCTGCCAGTCGCATACGAGGTAAGCTATTTTGGAGAATTCACATTTTGCTTACAGATACAGAGGTGTCTGATATTATTTATGTCGATATACTGTATGATCAATTATGTGATTCTTTGTCACAGTTTAGTCCCGACTTGGTCTTGGTGTGTGCAGGCTTTGACTCGGCCATCGGTGACCCAGAGGTAAAGAAATATAAATAGCTTGAAATTCAATTGCAGTATTGCTGCAGATTTGTATGTATGCTGACCTTGCACTCAGTGGCCACTTTATTAGGTACACCTGTACAATCTATTGTTATTCAATAGACCAGCTCTTTTTTTTTTTTGTCATGGAGTTGTTAATTCAATTATATGTTCGTGCTCTGCCATAAGTTCTGCTTTACGAAGTTTGTAATGTTCAGTTTTTGGTGACATTGTCAGAAATGTGTAAATTCAACTACAGTATATGTTTATTATTGGTCATAGTTAGCGGTTTGTGTTGCACTGGACTACATCATATTGTATGATTGTTTCAACTTTTTTGTCCTTTTGTATATATTTATTTATACACGAGGGGGTCAGACCATTAGATACACCTCTATCATGCAGTTCAGTACAACATCATCACTAACTATGACCTCGATGCTGAAACACATCATTGAAGTAACATCTTTGTTACAAAAAGTCATTATAAATGTCATAAAAGTAGACTTTATAGCAGAAAAGTTGCATTGGATTTCATTTTGATTTGTACAAGTGTACCTTAGCAGCCTCTGAGTGTATCTAGCATCATATGCATGTGCTCCTCTTGAATTTGGTGTCATGTTGCTCTTTCATCTAAGTGCTATAAAACCCTGTGCCCAGTCTGACTTTAGTGGATGATTAAAGCGAATGTGATTGTTTTTTGTTTTTTTTCAGGGTGAAATGTGTGCCAGCCCGGACATCTTTGCCCACCTCACTCACCTCCTGATGAACCTCGCAGGAGGGAAACTGTGTGCTGTACTGGAGGTCAGGCCAAATATACTTATCAACACAGGCATATAAAACATAGTAACATAGTACTCGCCGTCTGAAAGTTCTATGTATTGCCACCATCCTGTTGGAGAAACATTTGGCTGTAAAAAGTTTTATTGTGCACATGTTTTCCAGGGAGGATACAACTTGACTTCCCTCCCCCAGTCTGTGTGTCAAACAGTTCAAACTTTGCTTGGAGATCCGGCGCCTCGACCTGCAAACCTCAGTGGTCCCTGTGAAAGGTCGGTCTCACCGTCACTTAGATCGTGTGTGTGTGTGTGTTTTAGAACTGTATTGAATTTATTTTTCTCTTCTCAGTGCACTTGAGTCCCTTCACTGTAGCCGATCAGCTCACAGAAAGTACTGGTCCTGCCTGAAACATGCAGGTATAACATCCGCATTATTCTGTTTGAGCTCTTCCTCTGCATTACCCACAGTTCAACTCGGCCTATTCAGTCTGAGAGTCGGGTGCCTTCTGCTAGTAGCGGCTAATGTGGCCTCAATCAGAGATGCCTTTTTATATTCACTGCTTCATAAAATATTTCATTGCATCTTTCTCCAGCCGAGCTACCCACCTGTGATGTCAGCACAAAGCGCACTAAATTAGAGAAAGAAGAAGAAGAAAAGCTGGAGAAGGGAGAAGAGAAGAAAAGCGCAGAGGAAGAAGTGTGGCCAGAGCCTCCGACACGTGTCGCTCCTCCTGTCCGCACAGCTTTAGTCCTCCCTAATGGCGTGGCTTGCCCGGAAGGATGCAAACGCTTCAACACACCAGAGGACCCGGTCATAGTCAACAAACTCAGGTAACATTTTTCATAGCAATCAACTTTACTTCTTATTATTGACACAGGAGGAGCTCAGTTCAAAAGAACATTTATAATCATGATTTCATGTTTATTATTATACAAAAATGTGTTGTTTTTTTTCCAAAATAAGGGAGAGTTTCCTCAAAGATTCAGAAGACGGCGATGCTCTCACAACCCTCTCCAGTCTTATTGCCCTTGTAGAGAAAATGGAGAAGAATGAGGTACAGTCTGGATATTTGTTGTGTCTTTGAGCGCTGTGACGTGATCTGCTCCAAGCTGATGTCATTATATTTAATTACCTTCTCTCAGATCTGCAATGGCTTGGCGCTGGTCCATGACGTCTCCATGGCGATGATGTGTCTTGTCCAGCATGCTGCAACTTCCCTCAGCAACCGGTACAGCAATGTTGATCTACTCCATTATGTACAGTGACTGCGTGTTTTAATGTTTCTTAGATAGAAAAAGTGATCTTATGATGAGACAGATTGCATCGTTACAGGAAGCATCCACCCTTAAAGGAACAGTTCTACATTTTTAAAACACTTTATTTTTTACTTTACTTGGTAACTTGCAGAGAGTTCGATGAAAGACCGATACCACTGTCATGTGTGTGCTCTCAATATGAAGCTAAAGCCATGAGATCGCTAGCTTAGCTAAGCATAAAGAAATGTATATATATAGAAATGTGGGGAAAAGCCAGCTTAGGTCTGAAGTAGCAAGATGAGCCTAGATATAACGTGTTATTGTGAGCCTTGGACAGAGCCAAGCTAACTGTTTCCCCGTAGGCTTAGCTAAGCTAACTAGCATAAAGGCACAACACTGGCTGTAGCTTCATATTTAATGGACAGTTATGCATCACTCTTTTCATCTGAATCAAAGCAAGAAAGCAAGTAAGCTTATTTCCCAGAATATAGAACTATATTTGTGCTGCAGCTAAATGAAGGCATTTGTGTTGTAGGTACAGTTTTGAAGAAGTGAAATTGTCTTTAAAAGAACAAGCTGACTTCACTGAATATAAGTAAATCATTCTGATTTTGATTCCACTTTTTCCTCATGCAGGGTTTTGGTCGTGTGTGTTGGAGACGCTGCGGTCTCGAGTCACTGCACAGATGATGGGTGAATATCATTTATGTGTCCCTGAATTTAACTTTGTGATAAAAGTTGTCCCCTTTTGAGAAAATGAAAAAAGATATTTGTCAACATGATGACATGAAACTTTCCATCTTTAGGAAAACACTGCTGGTGCAGTTCAGCAACAAGGAGTCGGAGGAACAGAAATGCAAATATCACATTCCTGTTTGTCTGAAAAAGGTACTGTGTATGAAAATAGTAGGAACCACAATTCAGATTGGTCAAGTCATATTTTCTGTGTGCATGTAGTATTGTACTGGATGCTAATTCAGTTTTACTGTTATAGTCTTTATTATCGTGTTAGGACTTCTCATATTAAGATTTTGTGGCCAAAAGATGTCTAAATAAGGCATTTATATAATTGTTGAATCCTGTCACAGCAAAAGATCTCAAATAACTTTTTTTTTAGTTTTTTGACCACTAAAACACAATTTAACCATTTGATTTAATGTAATGAACAAAAACTGAGTTTTTACAATTTATATATTGGAATAACACTGTGATGATGTGTGCAAGGGTATGTGTGCGTTTGTCAGATGGCAGATGTGAACACATCTTAAGTGTGTTTGATTATCCACCCGCAGGGCGGCAGTGACGTGTCAGGCTTCACACAGGCTGTGTTGGGCCTCCTCCTGCCTCTGGGATACCAATATGACCCCAGTCTGGTCCTGTTGGTTCGGACTCCAGGTAGCGGGCTGTGTGACGGTGTGTGGCAACAACTAACAGGCCTGCTGCAGGGCCTCGCACAAGGACACACACTGGTGCTCATGCAGGTAAGAAGGCTGGGGCAAGTTTAATAAAAGTACAGGCTGGGACAGACTTGCTCACTGTCCCCGGGTGTCATAACCAAACGTGCAGAAGCTGCTCTCAGTTTTTTATACACCGCAGATCTGGAATAAACTCCCAGAACAGTATAAGTCTACCCTTTTATTCTTTTAGGCTTTAAAACTTTTCTTTTTGCCACCGCTTTTCCCGTGGTCATTTAAAGATGTTACATTCTTATACTTCCGCACTTCTTAAATCCTTTAAATCAGGGGTCTTCAGCGTTGTTCAGGCGAAGGACCCCCAAACTGATGGAGAGATGGAGCAGGGACCCCCTACTATATATATTGTATATAATTGTGTTTTTAAACTGGGCCTAGTGCCATGTATAAACATAGCTACCCTGGTATTGTGCATTTAATACTAAGCTATTCAATTAATACACAGGTTCATATATTCATGTAAATTTGTAGAAAAGAAATTGGTTAAAAAAATAAAGAAAGAAAATGTAACCCCTGTTGAAGACTTCTGCTTTAAATCTATTGTATTTCTACTGTTTATTTTTATTATTCATATTTATTTTTATTTCTGTTTTCATTTGTTTTGTATGTTCAAATTTTGAAGTTTGAATAGCCTTTGTGTCTGAAATGTGCTATGTAAATAAACTTCAAGCCTTAAAGTAAATGCCATCTCATTGCCTGATGGTGTGGAAATACAAGTGTTAATTTTAGGGAGATTTAAATGGCAGGGTGCTCTGCTTTAGTGTACAGTATATTTGTCATTTCAGGAAGGTGAAGAGGCATGTGTCGGCCCTACAACTTCCTCTCTCCTCGGGAACGCTGCCCTCTCTCTGGGGAAGCTTCATGCTGCTCTACCAGAGAATGTGGAGGCGCTGGAGAGACTGAGACACAGACTGCAGGCCGACTGGAAGCTACTACAGACTACAGGTGAACAGCAGCATCACATTACACATAATGTGACATCCACAGAGTTTTAAATGACATGTACTATATTAACCTAACAACTGTCTCCTAAAAACAGCACCAGAAACTGGAGGAGGTGATGAGCACTGAAGCCGACACTGCTCCTTTCAGAAATCAGTGCGTCATTATAAAATGTTGTATTTTCTGCCAGGTTTGATGGTCCAAACGTAGCTTTTATCATTCACACGGTGCCCTAAAATAAACTGTACTTTTCATGTGAACCTTGATTGATTGTCTAATTGATTCACAGTGCTTTTGATTATCAACTCAATCTAAATTATTAATCTTTTCTGATTTGTTTTCTTCAGTAACGTCTGTGTATACTAAAGAAAATACTGGTTTAATAATCCCTTTTACATTTGATACTTTCAAGTAAATTTTTTCAGATAACACTTCTGGACTTTTACTTAAGAAAGTTTTTAATGCATGACTTTTACTTGTATTATTTTTGTAGTTTTGGATGATTTTCAACAGCATTTAACCATCTTTGTTACTTAAAAAGCTCCAAGAAACAGATTCAAATGATTCCTCTCCACTAGATAATTACTTAATTATTGTCATTTATTACATTAAATAATTAAAATCATTATTTTGGCTCAGGATCATTTTCTATTTATAAACCCAGACTTTGAAAACACTACCTCGTGCTGCCGGTAGGAGGTGCTGTGGGATGAACTCTCAGTAAACATTTAAGCAGATGAAGCTTTCTACTCACATGTGAGTCATTCAGTGGTCTGTGTTGATGCCAGGCCGGTCTGTGTGCCCGTGCATTGTATCATTTAAGATCGTACACCGGTGCCCTGAACGCATCACAGGGAGGAGTGACCATATTCATATATGTCTATGGGAGTGACATTAACAGACATAAGAGAGAGCACACAAACGCATCACACAGAAAGATGTCTGGGACTGCGAACACATCTGCGACCGCAAAAATGAAAAAGGACGAATCTTTCCTCGGGAAATTAGGAGGAACCCTCGCGCGGAAGAAAAAGTCTAAAGAAGGTGAGTCATGTTTTGTTGTTTTCCTTCATATTCCAATATTGTGAAAGGCCTTTAGCCTGTTCGGGTCCCTTGTTGGGTGTTCTGTCCATGGTGCTGCAATCACATGATGCGCTATTAAAATATTCTCCTCTGGGACATCACTGGCACTTTAATCACAGCTGCACACGATGTATGTGAAGACATCTATAGTGTTTCCTGCCACTCCGTCTATGTTTATTTTATGGTTTTATCTGTTGGAATACTATTGTAATTTGGCTGAATGTTGCATTTACACTCTCCTGATTAGTGTGTCATAAGTCATCATAGCTTCAATATATAAGATATTAGCTAGTTGTGATACTTAAGTGAATGAGAGGTGAGACAATGCCCTATTAGTAACTCCACAGGCTTTCACCATGAGATAATGGACATAAATAGACCATACAGTCACAGTAGTGGTGACAGGAATGCAAAGTTATGAAGATAAAGGTATAAGAGGATTCTCTGTATTTTGGATTTCAAACCTGCCTCGAACTTATTGTCATACTTTCCTTTCCAGTTGACTAAACTATTTTCTGCCCTCCCAAAGGCCAGACACTGTGTGGTGAAACAGACAGCTGCAAGGTTTAACGTGTGTGTCTGTGTGTGTGTCTGTCTGTCTGTATGTGTGTGTGTGTGTCTTTACTGTGTGTGTCTGTCTTTACTGTGTGAGTGTGTGTGTGTGTGTGTGTGTTTACTGTGTGTGCTCACAGCCATGTGTTTGTAATCTCCATTAAAGGAGTTCCACCAGCAGACAGGACAGAGACCCTATTAATTGTTTAGGAGCCTCATTAAATTCCACACATCTCATCTAAAGAAAACACAGGCTTCCATCCACTTTTAAGTTAAGATTCAATCAAAGTGTTGGAATCATATTTGTAGTTTTACCTCTGAAGGATGGTGGCACAGGGATTTTTGCAGCCAAATATGTCAGGATGAATCTTTGGGAGAAATGCGTTTATAGATCAAGAAACGCATATCAAGTGTATCCTGTATCAAGATGATACTGGACATTATTCATCCTCCATTTATTCAGAAGACAAACAAAAACTCTGCTCAGCTTCTCAAATGTGTAGACTTGTTGCTTTACTATGTTTCATCTCATTGTAAATTAAATATATTTGCGTTTTAGGCTGTTCGTCGCACAAAAAAAGCAATTTGTCACCTTCGTCTCTGGGCCATACACGTTTCTATATTATTTTATAGACTCGATGAACAGAAAAATGAAATGATTCTGAAAATAATCGTAATATGTCCTGCAAAAATGGACACTGGTGATCTTTCTAACCTTAAAGCTGCTTAAGAGGTTAAACAGAGAAAGCAGCAGACAGCTCAGCTCAGTGAGTTAATTAGATGATGAGTGGGAGGTGGATTCCAGGTTTAATGAGGAAATGAGAATAATTGTCTTCCTGCTGAAGCTTGTGCTTAAAGATATATATATATATATATATATATATTTGCTGTTGTTAATATAACTTGGTACAGAATTAACCAGCATTTCTAAAAATAATGTCCCAAAACTCTTATGACCCCGGAAGATACAGAGTTGTGAAGTCGTCATAGAAATTCGAAGCATGGTATATGTTTCCAATGAGAGAGCCGCTTAATTGATTGTACAGATATTGATAATTTCAGACCAATCAACACCAATTTAACTACAACTAAAGTGTGCAGTCGACTAACTGAAAAAGCATTATTTTAGTCATTATTACAGCCAAAGTGCAACATTTTTGGTGGTTCCAGTTTCTCATACATGAGCATTTACTGCTTTCATTTGTCACTATTATAGTTAATTGAATATATTTTTGGACTTTTGGACACTTGGTTGATCAAAACGAGCAATTCAAGGACGCCACTCAGGGGTCTAGGAAACTGTTATGGCCATTTGTTTTTACGGTGTATCTTTCTGGTTTTGCAGACAAAACAACGAATCGAGAAAAAATGGCAGTTTGAATAATAATGATAATGAAAATAGTCCACATGTCGAAGCTGAACATGCCAACACAGGTCAGAATCAGAATCAGAAAACCTTCATTCGTCCCACAGCGGGGACATTTACAGCGCTACAACAGCAAAGGGACAGTGGCGATAAAAGGGTCGTCTTGTCTGTGTAGAATAAATCCTTTATTATCCTGTGAAGGAGCTGCAGGTTTGTCCCCCCGGTCGTATAAGTCAGGAAATGTCTCATAGTAACTCTGGTGCAGACTTTAGAGTAAAGTGGGGAAAGGGGAACTTGTGATCTGAAGAGTTTTAAGCATTTTCCCTTCTTCTGGTGTTTGAGTGCAGCTTTTGAGAGTGCAGTGCCCCTCTGTGGTCAAAGTGGATTAAAGCTCAACTTATAAACAAAGTTATTTTAAAGGTAGGAGATTTGGTCATGTTATAATTATAAATCGGTATAACAGGAGAACAGTATGTGAGGTTTAGTCTTTGGTAATGGAGCACAGCTTGTGGCCTCTGCTGCTGCTGCTGCTGCTGCTCCTGCTGCGGTTTCTGTTACATTTGGGTGTGGTACTTTATACTCTTTAAGAGGAACACCCAAGAGACGCAAGTTGCCACTGGAAAAGTTGCTTCACGTTTGTTGAATAATCATTAATAGCGTAATTGGATTGTGCCTTTGAGAAAGGGATTTACTCTTAAATCGTGTTGACACTCCTTAGACAACCACACACACACACACACACACACACACACACACACACACACACGTTTTAGTTCAGTGTTAAACCCTCCCCTTCTTGTTTTTATCAGAAATGGGATGGAAAGTGTTTGACAAGTAACTTTTTAGCCCAGATTACAGCAAATTGCAGAGTTTTCAAAGATACTGCATGGTCATGGCTCTTTTTTTTTTCTTCCTGTACATCCTGATAAAGTGAAAGGAAGTCTGCATTTCTCTGACAAGGCTCAGCTCCCTCTGTCAGCAACAGGCTGTGCTGTGACAGATAGTTTAGTGAAGACAAAAAGCACGCTTTGTTTTTCTTTATAAGGGCTGAGAGGATGAACGTCAGGGCACATCCTCGTTGTATAATCTTAGGGAGAAGAGTATTTACACTCTGAAAATACAAAATATAAGAAAAACATTTTTTTGTTAGGATGGATGCTGATAATAGTAAGTCATCTCTTTATTGGTGCTATTTAACATTTCTTTACTCACTTCACATACTTTATTGTCACTACTTTTACCAAAAAGACATTAAGTACATTATGCATTCATTTATGGATAATGCATACAGCCAAAATGGTACAAATTAAACCAACATTAATAGATACAATATATATTTTTGTACTGTCGCTTTGTGTCTTTTGCTCTTCACTATGCCATAGTGGTGATTTAAGAATTTTGCTTCGTCTTACAAATACTTAATAATAAAAACATCCAAATTGTTGGTAAATTATATTGTTATATTAGTAGCCATTATCCAGGAGATTCACTGAGATTTTAAACATAGAGAAGAATAGAGCAACTCCAAAAAATAACAGAAGCATATTTGCAACTGAACGCTGAAGTAAGGTCAATATATTATATTAGAGCTGATATACTGCAGCAGCCCATGCTAACAAGCTAATATTGGTCACTATGTCGACCGATATTGTAACAAGAAATTACAGAAAGCAGTAGAGAAATTTCAAACATAGTATGAAGATACTTTAATTTTATATAATTTTTATATAAAAGAGCCCTGTGAAATGTCCCACTTAGTACATACTGTATCTCGGTGACAATTCTTGAAAAACTAAATTTAACAAGATTAAAATGTCTGTGTATGTTTTATGTGTTTTATGTAAAAGAAAAAGAAGGAGGATTTTGGCACATGTGTATTTTTTCCTAAACTCTCAAACGTCAATATCTGTATCAAATACAACGTTCGACTCCCTTTATCTTTTGACCCATTATTTTTAAGAAAATACAAAAAAAAAAATAGAATAGTAGAAAAAGTTGTAAAATCATAACAAGGAGAAAACAGAATTACAACATAAAATACATTAAAATAAAATGTTAATTAGAAATAGGTGTAATAATGGAGAACAAACCCAGTGACTCACTGGTGCCTGTGTTGGTGTAAATAACCAGAGCTGCTATATTTAAGTTCTGTCTTCCTCATACTTCTGCATTATTTATATCTTCCCCCTGTGCCACAGTGGACCGCCCCTCACCCCCCCGGGAGCAGTGGAACCAAACAAGACGCGGTCGATTTCAATCTGCTTTACGCTGTTGTTTATGATGCAAACTGATTATACTTAGAACATTTGTTTTATCTCTAAAGCAAAGACAAATCTGACCATATGTTGTTCCTGTTGTGTCCTTTCCCATATTGGTTTGTAGATACCACTGAGGAGCTTTTTACATGAATCTGTGCAATGAAGCCGGCATAAGACAGATGTTCTCCACTGCAGACTTTGATTTGTATTGAATTAGTGTAATTCTGTTAACAGAAATACAGCAGCGGCCTGATTGATTATCCGCTGTAGCAAAACATATTAAAGGCTCCATTCAGATGCTCAGTTATTCACGGAAATATTCTCATATATTGCTGTGAAATCACTAGACTGCAATTTAAACACTCAGTTACAACAACAGAAACCTGAACAGATGTCATTTTTACACCTTGCTGCATGCATTTATATGGATATTAGATTAAAATGAAAGGGTAAGTCGACACTATACCTCTCATAGGTCAGTCCGTCTGTCCTGTGTCCACTGTTTGGGCGTTTATGTCCAGTGTGGTCCTTCCTGTCCCAAACACATGCACACACACACACACACACACACACACACACAGATACAACACACACACCCCTCAGCGTGTCCTGTAACTGGACCGCAGACGTGGGGTGGAGGGTTGTGACAGAAATAAACACGTGATGCCACTGCCCAGTCCCACCGACTGCGATTCACACACGCATACACACACACACACACTCTTACAGTTTCTACCTTCGCTCGCTGCCATCGTAGGGAATCAAGAGGTTTATAGTGGGGACATGGCGGGGCTGTTGTGTGGGACCAAGAGGAAGAAACAAGGTAAATTTGGTTTTAATTTTTGGCTTTGAGGAACTTGGAAGTGGAAATGGGGAAGCAGGACCTGTTACCTTAGTGCAACTGTAGGTTAATATGCAGCAATGTGTTGTGCCGGTTGTTGTAGGAGGTCATCAAGATGTGAGTCGTCATTACTTATCATTACAGAATCGGCAGCGTTTTCTATTTCCATAAATCATTCGTCAGAAATCTGCCGTAGTAAATTCATTATGTTGTATAATTTGACCATTTTCTCCCACATTTTACTTGGCTGTGTGAAGTGCCAGCAGCAGTAATGGAGTCAGATGGACACAGAGGGAAAAGGCAGCACAATTATGATGAAATGCAGCAATCTTGCTCTGTAATTACAAAGCTAACTGCTGATCTGTGGCGAGATAGTTGATATTCAGCTCTTGTGAGAGCTGAATCAGTTAGGAAATCTGATTCTGTATTTCCTCTTTGTTCATGCTTTGAAGTTAAGATTTTGTACAGATTCTAGGCTTTCCTTCTTTATATTGTCAATTAGAAAAATCTATTTTACGTGCTTTTCATTTTAAAAAAAAAAAGCTTAAAGTACAGCCGTTGGTTCTCCTCGCAGGCTTTATAAATAGCAAAGTCAATGGAATGACAGATATGAGGCCATTGATTGTGGTGAAGCCTGTTGTAGGTTGTACAAATTTAAATGCAGGATGATAAAAGCAATGTGGCCATTAGGGGAAGAAAGCCTTTAAATCTCTAAAGTGTCTCTCCAGTCACAAGTGAAAGCATCTTAGTGGAAATTGATTTTATTCAATTCTGATTTAAAGTGTTTGTTACTTTTTCTGTGTCTTGTCACCTTTAATCAGCTTTAATGTTTTCAGTTTCAGACTCAATTCCCATTTTTACCATATTTTGAGTACGTTTACACATGAAAAATAGCTAAATGAAATATACTTTAAAGTGCCAAGACACATGCTTAAATGACGTTAATGTACAGTAATGTACAGTACACTGCTCCCCTATAATGCAATCTGTAGTGGAAGGGAAAGAATCTCACATGGGGAAAAACTTCGGAAGTGACCGACGCTCAGGCTGCAGCTCAAAATCTCTGGATAAACTTTTCTCACAAGCTGTTTCGGAAGTTTCTGCAACTTGCAGCTTGACCACAGTGCGCCCAGTGCAGCATTTCTTATCAGCACACTATGGTACATTATGGCGAGCGATGGAGTGGAATATACTCTACAATATAGCCTACATTTACTTCATAATGTGGAATTGAGATACAAATTATTCTACCTCTAACTATCGGACCTGGGTTAATTAATAGCAATAATTCATTGTATTTGATTTGTTCCTGTTTATAGTACAGATTGTGTGTCCAGATTTAGAGGAACCTTTATAAATGTCATTTTGTTCATCTCTGACTGTTACTGACACTGAATTGAGAAAAGTGGCGGAGGAGTGACTGGAGTAGAGTCTGTAGAGGAGCAGAAAGTGACATAAATTGACACCAAATTGACTCAAAATGGACAGCACACTTTACCCACAAGGGGAATAGTGCACTGATGCCGTTACCAGTGACTCTGATAAGCTTTCTCTCTCGCAGTCTTTGCCTGCTTGTCTCACTCTGTGTCTCTGTACGCAAAGAAGAAGAAATACATTTAATGTTCTTTCCAGACGCATTTTGGTTCAAATAATCCTTTCAGCGACTCATGAGCAGGACTTACGATCAAGTCTCTTGTTTTTATTAAATTTCTTGTCCCCTGTTTTTTTTTTTATTTGTTTGTGTGTGTATTGCTATACTACCAGTGAGTGATCTCCATGAGGAGGGGAAGAATGCCATCAACGCTCCCATGCTTCCCACAGGGACAGACATCCATCCAGAGGACACACTGATGGGTAAATACACACAAACACAAGCATGCACACAGAAAGGAAAGCTTATTTAGAATAAAACCAATATGTCTTATTTTGAAACGCTCTTATTGCCTAAATGTGTAACATATGTTCATTTATAACTGGAGCTTGCAGTGTGCATTTCCAATATGATCGACTTCTTAAGACTTCTGCGTCTCACTGTCGGAGGTTACTGAGGTCACGGAGGATATTGTGAATATGTTGACACACGCTGAGAAATGGGGACTTTGACAGCTGAGGAGCAGGAAATGAAAGTGGGTGGGGAGGAGACGCCTTTGGGCTCAGTCACCATGTGAATCACTGTTGATGTGAGAGTGCCTGTAGCTGTGTATTTATGTGAGACCAAAAGTACGCCTGCATGTATCCAAAGAGGGAGATAAACGTGTAGGAAATGAAACAGGGTATTTGAATGTCACCATAAACTAGTGTCTTTAATTTCTCTCACGTTATCCTCACCAGAGGAGAACGCGGAGAGGATCATGTTGGACCCAGCATCGCGGGAAAATCTTAAATTTAAAGATCTTCTGAAGGTAGTCTGCGATCATAATTTGCGCATAAGCGTCACACATATACATAGTTATAAAAAATAAATAAATAAGAAACCAGTAGAGAAAAGAAGTTTGACTGTAGGTTTTATTGTGTTCATGGTTTGTGTCCAGGTCCTGATTGACTGGATCAACAGTGAGTTGGAGGAAGACAGGATCATAGTCAAAGACCTGCAGGAGGACTGTTATGATGGACAAGTGCTCCAGAAGTTATTTGGTGAGAAATCGGGTTTCTTAGGCATCACAACTCTCACAACATCTTTATCAATAAAGCTTCTGTAGGCCTTCAACTTGCCCTGGCATGTACCACTATGAATAAGCAGTATTAGTAGTAGTAGAAATGATTCAATGCCTGCACTCTCTCAGCACTAAGTTTATTGGGAATGCAAAGTTTCGGGCAGACTTTGAAATAAAACAACAACATATTTATATTATAGAAACATGCTGCACCAACCAATCACTGAAAAAAATAACTGATGGTGTAATCGATGGATCGATGCAGTACAAGTACAAGTATACTTTGATGAGTTTGATTCTTGATATAAAAAAGTATGCTCTATTTTGTATTGTATTTTTAATAAACTCAGCGCTGGCAGTGAGAGCAGTGATTCCATACTTAATTTTTTTTGTGATTTAATTTCTCTATGCACTTGTGTACCAGCTGTGCATCATCCAAACATTCATTTGGGTATTAGCAGTAATAAAGTGGCAGCAGTGAATCTCTTGCCTAAAATTAACCAAAGTACGAGGTGTTGTCTCAAATTAGCATTAACATCTGCTTTGATAATGACTACTAGTAAACACAATTCACAGTCAAAGCATTTCTTTCATGGGCGACCTGATAGCCCAGTGGTCGGGGTGCATACCACATGGGCGAGTCCCCGGTTTGATTCCCGGCTGGCAGGACTGTGTGCTGCATGTCATTCCACTACCGGCTTTACTTTTCTCAAAGACAAAAAAATATTAAAATTTTGTAAAACATTTTTAATGAAAAGCTTTAAAATAACAAACCATCAGGTCACATAATAGTTTTGTCCCGTGTCACTAGGGCAATGCTGTGTCTAGTAGAGCGTGTGTTTGGTCTGTTCAGGGCCTCCCCCTTGTGCCTGTTGTCTGTTAATGCAAGCTGAAAACATTTTCAGTTCCCACATACTGTAGAAACTGCATAAAAATTCTTACTACAGTTTAGCTGTGTTCAGTACGACACAATGCTGCTGCATGTACACTGTAAACAATTCTTCTTGATTCTTCAGAATTCTTTCCCCGTGTGCTTGAGCTGATATCTCATCTCACATGTTGTTGACAGAAAAGTTGTCAGGCAGGAAGCTGAACGTGGCCGAGGTGACTCAGTCGGAGATCGGCCAAAAGCAGAAGCTTCAGACGGTTTTGGAGGCCGTCAACGAACTGCTGAGGCCTCACGGCTGGACCATTGAGTGGAGTGTGGACTGTGAGTTTTGCATTGACTTCAGCGATGTTCTGCTGTTTGTGCACTTCCATAAAGTTAGGGGACTCACAAGAGACATATTACAAAAGAACGGTCAACATTGAAGAAACACAAGCTGACATATCTTGACTTTTAGCCCCAAATTCTTAATCTTTTAATTAGCATTAGAAATAGAAAGTATTTAATCCTGTACAGAGTGGAAGGATTACCCGCTGGAGCCCACAGAGCTGCATTCATTTAAGCTTCATTAACTGCTCATTTGGAGCTTTTACATTTTTCGTTTTGTCCCTTGAAAAAGAAAAAATGCACCGACTGTTACCTTTAATCTTTAGAGAAGTGCTTGCGTCATGATGTCAGGTAGCTGTGTGCAAAGAGCTGACAGTGCTCTCCGATGATTTACTGTTACAGCTATCCATTCAAAGAACCTGGTGGCTATCGTGTATCTGCTGGTGGCTCTCGCGATGCACTTCCAGGCCCCCATCAGACTGCCCGAGCATGTTTCTGTGCAGGTGGTGGTCGTCAAGGTAAAGTGGCTCATCAAGCTCACGCAGGGTTGTCGTTCCTTATCATTATGTGCAATGATGTAGGGATGGATACAGAGGTGGAAAGTTATTTTTATTCATTTAATTACCTTTTTTTTTTTGTTCACCTTGTGAGTCTGTTTGTGTCATCATGGCTAAATGTGTTCCTGGAGACACCTCATATGTCTGTCTGTGGCTGGTGTGATCCTAACGCAAGATGGTCTCTAGTGAAATATTTATTCAACCCTCATTGAGATTAAGAATTTATTTTCTAAAGATAGGCTGAGTTACCGACAAACAGACAGATAACTCAAAATATACCTCAACATTGAACAAAAACGTGTCTATAAAATTTCTTATACAATCGTGTCATCTTAGAAATTGCCTAAATTCAACGTCAAAGCAAGCAAAGAAACCATAATAAAAATAACAAAGACCCATCCAAAACAATAATACAATGAGGCTAACACATCATAGTGTCAGATAGTAAAGTGTCAGTTTGTAGCAAAATGTCGTCTTTCAGTCTTTGTCATTGTCTCGTCCGTACATGTCATTTTCATAATGTGCATCAACAGTTCTAGTTTCTCTCATGTAGTAACTGAAATATTTTGATTTGGTTTGAGCAGAAACGAGAGGGCATCCTGCAGACTGCTCTCGTGACCAAGGAGCTGACGAGCACCACAGAGTAAGAGCTTGAACTTAATTATTGCCTCAACAATTGTCCTCGTTTTATATCAATGTTTTAATGTAAAGTAATAATAATGTTTCTTGAAGTATAAAGTATCTCTCCTTTTTGTTTTTTTTTCCCCAGAATGATGATGGGAAGGTTTGGTGAGTCCCAGACACAGATCATCTTACAGTATTATGGAGATGTCCCTTTACTTTTATGTTTCTTATATATCTGCTTTAAAGGAATAATTAAGCATTCTGGGAAAAGCGTTGTTCGGTGTCTTGCTGACAGTTAGATAAGAACCCCGATACCCCTCTAGAATCTGTTTGTTAAATATGATGTAACAGCTAGTCTGGCTCTGTCTGAAGGCAACACAATATGACTTCTAGCATCTGAAAATCTCACTAATTAACATGTTATATAAAACTAAAGTGAAAAAGCAACAAGTTGGGGTTTTACAGGGCGTTATGTGCCAGACTATTTCTTGCCCGTGAGCATTGTCTTCCTCTTCTGCTGCCTCCTTATCTCAGCTGGATAACAACAATAACGCCACAATTTGCCAGGCTAGCTGTTTCCACCTGTTCCCAGTCATTATGCTAAGCTAAGCTAACCGCCTGCTGGCTGCAGACGTATATTTACAGGACAGAAAGTAGAGTGGTATTGATCTTCTTATCTTTTTGACACCTTTGACATTTCCCAAAATGACAAACTGTTCCTTTAAGTATTCATAACCTTTGAGTTATTTCTTTTTTTTTTTTACAACAGAGCGGGACGCGTTTGACACTTTGTTGGATCACGCACCTGACAAGCTCAACGTGGTGAAAACGGTATTAAGGACATTTTCTTTGCATGATAATGGATAGTATAATCATATAATTATACTGTAAAAATGATTTTTCTTTGTTGATCCTGTCACCAGTCGCTCATCACCTTCGTAAACAAACACCTGAACAAGCTGAACCTGGAAGTTACTGAGCTGGAATCTCAGGTAAGAGATTAAATGTTTTATTTACGGATCCAGTCAATTATTAAAATGGTCATCCTCTCATCAGCCCTCTATTAGCATGCATAATTACATTTTTCATATGCACTTAATCCAATCTGATTTACTTGTACAGGAATATTGTATTTGCTGTAAATGTCCATGCAGTCTATATATGTATATACTGTATATATATGTGTGTGTGTGTGTGTAGTTTGCTGATGGCGTGTACCTGATATTGCTGATGGGGCTGCTGGAAGACTACTTTGTGCCTCTGTACAACTTCTTCCTCACCCCTGAGAGCTTCGAACAGAAGGTGATTGCATCCTCAAAAAGTGAAATGTATGTCGGTCAAATAGGAAGCTTTTTTGGCAGCTCATCAGTACCTTGAGTTTTTACGTTGTGCCTCCTGCAGGTCCACAATGTGGCGTTTGCCTTCGAGCTGATGCAGGATGGAGGCCTGAAGAAACCCAAAGCCAGACCAGAAGGTATTTTATAGACTTATTACGTTATTACAAGATCAGAAGACAATTTCTGAGAGGAGATTTTATGGAGGCTGACTGAGATTATGAGTCTCTCGCACGGACAGGGGACCATTTAAAAAGGGTGTTTAACGGTTCGCCTGCAGTAGCAGTCATATTAAAAGTTGTCCAGTAGATGGAGACCTTGCCTTACCCTTAAACTCTAATACTGGTTGGATGGTGCTGAGTTCATTCTGCCCTGAGCTACACGTTTGCTCTTATTTAAGAGAATTTGACAGCCTATACCTAATGGTTAGGATTAAAGTATGGCTTCCCATAGTTGTTGCTTTTATTATGATTATTAATTAGTTTTTCACAAGTATGTAGGGTGGTGGCTGTGCGTCAGACGGTTACCGCCGCGAGTCCATTAATCCCTGATAATGGAAACCTCGAAGGGCATTATCATCACTAATACCATGGACCATTAGAGACAATTATTTAATATTTTCATGCATTTTGCAATCTAAAATCCAAAGTTTTTCACGAGCCATATCTCCCTGGTAACATCTGAGGGTTTGACTAATACCTGGAACAATCATTACCATCCCATAATATCTCTACTCCGCTCAGCTCACAGAATCCTTATGAGCCAGAAAGCTAATGTTGTGCTCAATAACATTGCGTACGGTTGACAAACAGCGACTATAAATATGTTTAACAACAAGGCTACCTAGATATCCAACCATGTCATCGTCCAAAAATCAATATCAAGATTTTCACGAACAAATGTGTGTCTGTCACAGCTTGAAGCAGCGAGTTGTGTAGCGAAAGGGATGTGAGATGATCGCTTGTGTGATACGAAGTATCAGTGAGTTCAGAGGGGCAGTGTACTTATTGTCGCCATGGTGGTGAGGTTTTCCATCTTCTATATGATTTCATTCTCCCCGCGTTAACTCCTTTTCTCTTCAATTCCTCTTTCTTCAGCTGCATCAAAGTTGTCATATTCTCCAAATAGATTATATGAAATGTTGAAGTCACTCATTGTTGTAATTACATTTTAGCATGAGAAGAAGAAGACGTACTTTATTAATCCCTCGAGCAGAAATTCTATTTTCACTCAGTAGATGTCCATTATCAAGAATAAATGGACACTATGCAGCCAATCAGAATCGAGTATTCACCCAGACCGTGGTATAACTAATGTTAGAGCCATAGCTATATCTCTAAACATCTCAGGATGATATATTTAAGAATATTTATTTAACTGTAAAGTATACTTCTCTCTTACATAATTCTCAGTGCTACAGTACCTAAAATATTCACATTTTGCTCCACATTCTTGTCCCATATTTCTCCATATTTCATTGCCCACATTCCAGTTTTTATTCACTTATACTCTACTACTGAATGCACGATACATACTTTTGCTTTTGCACTTTGTTTTTATTATTTTATTTGGCCTAAATTGCACTTTTAAATTTCCTGTCTATATCTGTATTTTATTATAATTGCATCCTTGGAGATGGCAACTAAGTATTACGCTGCACAATTGTGGATGTTATTAATAAATATTTGAAACTTGAAAGAACTTTCACTCTGTATCAATGCAAATTCTCGTCCCTTCTACAAACATTTTTGTGACGAAGCCAAAAGGAAATATTTCTTCCCACCTAAACACTCACAATTTTTGCAGTAATTGGACATTATAGCTATTATCTTCATACTGATATTATCATCCAACTGCACTCCTACAACAGTTTATGTGTTCTCATTAGCATGCGGTTTGCTAAAGATTTTGCACATCTGCTGGCTCATTATATACAAAAGTAGCTGTTAATGATATCAACAGTGTCGCCCGAGCTAACAGGGAAGTGCAGACGATAAGGAGCTTAAGGCATCCTAGTTTAAATGATG
The DNA here is from genome assembly GCA_943593645.1 of Bovichtus variegatus. Taxonomy (NCBI): domain Eukaryota; kingdom Metazoa; phylum Chordata; class Actinopteri; order Perciformes; family Bovichtidae; genus Bovichtus; species Bovichtus variegatus. The sequence goes on from CALSCE010009442.1 coordinate 6,214,786, forward strand.
ATGCAATATGGCACCGCTGTAATAAAATGGTGTCTGGCTTGAATAACTTAACGAAGACCTAGTTGTGATGAGAAATTACAAAAAGCTCTTGTGTAGCACACCGTGTTACTAATGAAGAGAACAGAAAAGTGTTTTTGTGCCTTTTTGAATCTCTCCTGGTAAAAAGTAATACATCATATGATCTATGATGAGCTATTTTAAGCTCCATTTCCTTTTCAAAATTACAAATAACCTTTAAAGGAAAGTAGTCCAACAGCAATCATAGAAGAAGCTCCTTTGCATTGTAAATATGATTTTATGGTAGCGCAGCTCATTTATTTTGTGCTCCAGTGTTCCAAAGATCCAATTTTTCTCTTGTGAGATTAGTTTTTGTGAATGTCAAAGGTATAATTTTTCTTACTGAATTTCCTCAAAATAAGTTCGGCAAACTCTAATGATCTCTGCTGTCTCCAATTTGTTTTCCAGATGTTGTCAACCTGAACCTCAAGTCCACCCTCAGAGTCCTCTACAACCTTTTCACCAACTACAAAAACTCCGAGTGAACTTTTCCAGTTTCACCCCCCTAATATTACTTTTGAACGCTGCCCTGTGCTGATATCATGCATTGCATGTCTGTACAACGGAGGAGACCATTGTACCACCAACTAGGACTGAAAGTCAGCATTATGTGGGATTTAAAAAAGACCCAGGGGGAGTAGCCTGAAAGGCCCTGAATGTTTGTATTTAATCTTCTCCAAATGTCAGTATTTATTTATTCCTCGAATGTTAAATACAGCCAAGGAAACCTTTAGCCTTTTGAATACACAGCTGTCACAGGAGAAATAAATGCATTTGTGTGTTCAAGTGATTACTCTCCAGAATATTTAAGAAAGTTGAAAATGCTGTTATGTATTAGATAGTATCTAATATTAATTTGTTTAAATATTAAAAGTATAGTTTTTGGGAAATAAACATATTCTTTTTCTGGCCAAGAGTTTGATGAGAAGATTGATATTTCTAAATATTAAGCTAACGTTAGAGCCAGCAGCCGGTTAGCTTAGCTTAGCATAAAGACATCGGGGGACTGCTCGTCTGGTCCTAACTGACAAATAACAGCTAGGGAAAAACTATAGTGGCTATCTCACCAGCTTGCTTTGAAATGATACAGCTTGACAATACCGTTTTTTAGCTCCATTCGGCAGTTACTGCACATTTAAAAAGCTGTTTTCACAGAAATTATAAATTTTTATGCCAAACTACTTTAGTATAAAGAAAAACAGATGTAAAAAAACAAGTCAGATTCTGGTTGTAACTCATGAGCAAATACATTATAGTTGCTGCATTCTGCCTTAGGAGGGCAAAGCTGTTTCCCACTGCTTCTACATTTATGCTAAGCTACGCTAACCGGCAGGTGACTGTAGCTTCATATTTAATGGACTCATTGTAGGCCGGTGTTATTGATCTTCTCATGTAACTCTAAAAAAACAAAGAAGCATTTTTCCCCAAACTATTCCTTTAAGAAACTTGAACATGCTATGTATTATACATTATATGATGTCTGAAAATGCTTTGTTTGTATATTCTTACTACTGCTATACATATATATATATTATAACATGACAGCTGAAGGAACTGTGAATGGTCCTCTTTACTCTGAACTATGCACACCACTTCTCAAGCCATATTTTAAAGCTGATGCTTTTTGCCTTAAGTGCAGCGCGCTCTCTCCATCCCGGGAGAGCCAAGAGTCAGAGTATCTTTGTATTGAACTGCCTTTCAGACGAGTCCCCGAGGAGACCTGGACCTTCACACTGCTCTCCTGAAGCAGAGCATGGGCCCGCCGTGCCACCTGGCGACATGCTAAGATTACCCATGCACGACTACTCATGCATTTTAGAGCTGGGGATGAATTATTAAGAGAGTGGATGAATCAATCTAAACCACGCTTGCGTTGGATGGCTCACCCCTGTGGGTTTTCTTTTTTTTTTTATCATCTTGCCTATCAAGAAATAAATGCCTGAAATCAAAGAGAATGAGAATTTGTGTTTTGTCTCTTACTTGTGTGATAGGTTAGATTTGCTTCGGCTTTTGAGCAAAATTTGCTTTGGAATAGCCAATTCCTGCAATTTGGGTTCAGCTAAAGGAATTATAGGTTTATTTTAGAGCTTTATTTTCTTGTCTCATTCCTTTGTTGCTATGGTAACCTTCCACATCCCCCAAATTGCCCCTTCGTCTGTCTGATGGGTGGTCCTTTTTCTTTTCTTCAACAAAGCTGGTGCACATGCAGAGCTTTTTGTTGTGTTGTCTCTATCTCGTTCTCTCTTTCTTTTTTTGTTTTTGTTTGTGAATGCTGGAGACCAGACGACAGCAAATTGATCTGGTCACAGATGGAGATGTGTGAGCCGAGCCTGAGTGTTTCAGGCCTCTGAGTGTCACGCTTCTCTCGGCCCCTCCTGAAGTGTGGTTGTCCAAACAATACATTTTGCACCCAAGAGTCTCCCCTGTTTCATTTATTATCTCTACACCTAGCCTACTTACTTTTAGAGTCTCAAACGCAACACGTGAGACAGGATATAGATGCCCTTATCTGAAAAATGTGCAAAGCCAGTATCAAAAAGAGGAAGTGCTACCTTCTTCTCCGCCACATCCGCTCAGTGCTTATCTTCCCTTTCGACCCCGTGACATGTTATTTTCTTTTAAGGCAACGATTTGAAATTGAGTACAGTCAGACATTTTTGCGCTGATAGACTTCACAGGAGGTGGTATTCAGATAGATTGCAGCCCTCTCCACTTCTTTTATCGCTGTTTTGACAGTTTTTGCAGTTAAGGAACTCACTTCAGCTGAAGTCACCCGATTCTGTCGAGCCGCTCTCAAGAGTACTAAGGGTAAGCTTATTCAAAAACACTTTTTTGTTTATGACCTTGTTTGAAAGTTACTGTCAACCTCAGGAAAAGGAAGCCCCACACACATAAAACACACAGGAAAAGAAAAGTTTCTCACCACCGGTAGCTTCTGTCTTCTCCAGATCCAGGAAACAACAGTTTGACACACTCCAGGTCACGTCTGTTTTGTCAGAGTGTGTTACTTTATGCGCTCACTGTGCTTTGTCTCAGACTGTATGATTCAAAAATGTTCAGAGGGAGAGGTAAAGCCCTGCAAACCTGTGGGGGATCTACAGTACATGATCTGTTGAGCGTGCCAGTGAAAAAGAGGAGGAGGAGGAAGTGAGGAAACTAAACATCTTCCTTTTTCTATTTGACTGTTTTGGACTGGTTCAGTTGTGTTTTTAGAAACGTCTAACCCCTTAACACCCTCAGGCTCTCAAAACCCAATTGTAGAAATCCATTGAGTAGAAGACTTTTTTTCTTTGTACCTGAAGAGCAGATATTTGGAGGTTCAAAATGTTCAAGCAACAGTGAGCTGCAATGAGCATCTTCCACTGCTGGTCAGAGAGTAACTCCCCTGCAGCAGTTGGAAACTGACGACACTTACTGAGCCCCTGTTGAAAGAGAGAAGTGAGAGAGAGACTTTCTGCCAAAAACACTTTTCTGAAAAAGTGTTTCTTTATTCTGCTGGGGTTTATATTCAAGCTCTTCTTCTCTGCAGGTTTTGCTGACAGGTGTTGAATTTCTCACCTTCAGGAGAAGCGATGGAGGCAGCTGTCTTTGAGTATCACAAAGAAGAAGACTCTGTGGACATCAAGTATTTTCTGGGTGTGTGTGTGTGCATTCAGTGAACTGCTAATTATCAGTCAATGTCAATCATGATTTGTGTAGCACGTTTACGTTCACAGTTTTTTCAAGTCTTGACACTATACTTACACCTGTGTATAGGCTGAGTAGGCCTACATTGAAATTGAAATTATTATTAGTTATTGGTGGCTGGAATACATCTTCTTGTCTATACTGGCAGAAATAAGAGAATTTCATCTTAAAAAAGACTTATGGACTATATCCTTTAAAGGACCTTAGCAGCAGTTTCACATGCACTGTTAACCATTTTACAAACGGTGCTGTTGTATTTTAGACATGTAAACACCTTTTTTAAATCAATCTTTTCCAATTCTGAGCCACCATCTGTTTCCATTAATTTCCCTTTGATGTGAAAATCTATCAGCAGACTTTGTTTGCGTAATCCCTCATAATGAACATCAAATCTGCATCATTCATTTTTGCCAAAGTTTTCTCAGATATTATCGTCATGAGTTAATGTAGCGAAGAGGTGAATGTAGGTCCAATATTCACTCTCTTTTGAGCTACGATTTGGTTTCAACCACCTCCCGAGGGGAAATATGTGTCTCTTTAGCTGCTAAACGCTCCACGGTGTTCACCAGCGTTAGTCTGTCGTCTGGTCAGCTTTTCTTCTGACTGCATCTGGAAAACAACTCTGTTGAGAGCATTGAAGGTGGATAAAACCAAAACAACAGAGCAGCCTTAAACTGCATAATCACACAACAATAATGTAAGATTGACAAACAGTAATGCAGACTACATGTTCACTATGCTTTATCACAGCTCATGCAAGTTTCAGGACTCTAGCTAATTGCTTTTCATACCGTAAGGAAATGAAATAAAAAATGCATGTAGGGCATGCATTTTAAATTGTAAAGTATATATGTGTATATTGCAATGAAGGAGCAAACACAGGGGTGTTGCCTTTTAATAAATACAATATTCAATGTACAATAATTGATAAGAGAGCAGTTAATTACAAGATTATAGCATTTAAAAGGCTGTAAAATAATAAAATGACTATCTGACCAATGCAGTTTGTTTATATATTCACACAGGAGAGAAGCAGAAGGTCATTCAGCCAGCGTCTTTAAAAGACCCCAAACTTGAAAAGCTAAAAGAGGTAAGAGATTAATTCTTGTTTTCTACATACAGAGCTTTGTCTGAATCGATTAAACATTTACTGTAACATCCGAGCTCATCCTGGACGACACAGTGAGTGTGTCCTGAGTGGGTTGGAGATGAATGCTACACAGGAAATACAGCGCCTGCATGTATATGTGTGCAGTCAAGAGCATGAATAATATCTGATGCAGGGAGAGAGGTGGAAGGATCAGTGAAATTTTAATGAACATAATTATCAGAGGTGATGGGAGACAGATGAGAGAGTCACGGCGAGGAGTCGTCATCAGAGTCGCTGGATCTGACTTTAAAACAAGGTTTTGATTGGAAAAGATGACGCAAGTGCTTCATGCAAGCGGCAGTAAATGAATAAATAACTCAATAAGCATGACATGTCTCATGTATAGAGTTGGGGAGATAAACAAATAAAATATCAGTTATTTTGGAGGGGTATTTTATATTTGTCATCATTTCCATCTACTTCAGGATCCTATTAACTGAAAATCGATGAAGAGATAAAAAAAAACAAAAAACAAGGTTTCATGCTGTTTCTCATTTGCACATTGGAAATATATGCAAGAAGATGAAAGTGTTTGGTGTGTCTGACTGTGTGATGAATTGTGTTTTGGTAGGCACTGGTTTATTGGATCAATAGCACTTTGAAACCAGAGCACATAGTGGTTCAGAGTCTGGAGGAGGATCTGTACGATGGTCTGGTGCTTCATCACATGCTGTGTGAGTTAATGCACATTTGAATGATTGTGCTGTCATTTATCATGGCCTTACTTCCATTTAATCATTATCTAAATTTGAAGATAGAAAACTAATAAATGTTCCTCCGTGTAGTTCATTTAAAAGCTTGTCATTTATAATAACCAAAACACAGTCCTTGTCAGTAATGCTCTGATAATAATAATTAGAATTTCCTGATTTCCACAGCCAGGTTGGCCGGTGTGGATGTGTCTGTGCAGGAGATGGCACTGACTAGCTCTGCTCAGATCCTCAAGCTGGGAGTGATCCTGGAGGAGTTGGACAAGAGACTGGGCCTGCAGGACAACAGCCGGATCAAGTGGAACGTCAAACGTGAGTCATGCAGCTGACAGGGCTTCGACAACCAAGACAACAAGACAACAAATGTTCTGTTCTGGCAACGACTTCGAATTACAACGGGATTTGGTGCTAGCTCAAGGGTGCCATGTTTGCTTACGCCAACTGTGAGGGATTTTGTGAGGAGATAAACATGATGGGGTTCTGTGTCAATCACCTGTCAGTGGATTTTCTTTTTTTTTTGTCTTTGTGCTGAGTTAGGGAAGCAAAGAAAGGCCAAAATAATCATTTCCGTCATGTATCATATGACTGAATGGACGTAACCTGATTAGACTACCCAGTTGAATGTTATCAGCTGATTAAATGGGCGTTATCAGTGGTTAGCAGCCTCATAGATGTGGGTCGGAAGTGGCCTGCTACGCAAACTAGTAGGTTTTATCATCTACAAGAAGACAACATCGACCTCTAGCGAACTCAATAATTATGACAGGACAAAAAGGAGGAAGTCAGGTGACGTAGTATGAGGCGCGACAAATGCCAGGAGGGTGATGGATGGGACGCAAAATGGCTGTGGCTCAGTAGTTAGATTGGGTCGTCCACTAACTCGAAACTCAAACCCCGGCTCCTCAAGTCACGTTTCTGCACGTGTGAGAGTGTGTGGATGAGCATTAAATCAGATCTTGATGAGCACTTTGGCACTTTGCCTGACAGCCCTGGCCATCAGTGTATGGAAGTGCGTGTCAATGGGTAAATGTTGGCATGTAGTGTAAAAGTGTTTAGAGTAAGAGCAACACGATGAGATCAACTGAAACGTGTTGGTCTCCCAATGTTTGCGTAAAGTTTTGACCTCTTCAGACTATAATGAAACGTATGAAATGTACACACTCATAGAATGGCTATTTCAAGAAATCTTTCAGTAGTTCAAATTCAATTTCAGTTAGGTGTTCATTTATTTATAAGATTCAAATCCTTTCGGCCTTTCTTTGCTGCTATACTGGGAGGTGATGAGTTCTGTCATATCATAAAAGTTGTTTTTTTGTGTGTGTGTTGTTCATGCCTGTCAGTCATCCACAACAAAGACCTTCTGGCCACTATTCATCTGCTGGTTGCCATGGTGAGATCTTTCCAGCCTGAACTGGATTTGCCCCCGAATGTGAAAGTTGAAGTTATAATTATGGAAGTGAGTTTCAGCTTAAGCTTTTGGCACTTTTTTTTTCTCTGCTCCAAATCTTAGTCTTAAACACACCTTGTGGAATTGCTTCTCAATTTTTGCTTAATTTTCATGCAGGTGAGCAAGAATGGAATCAAATCAAATGTACAGACGGAGGTCCTGACGGAGGAGAGGTGAGCAGATTTCTGTCCTGTGTGATTCTGTAGATGTCAGAAAAACACCTCATATTCTGTTGTCTTTTTCAACAGTGACGCCGCAGGCTCAGACTCCCTCAGCAAGACTGAAAGTGAGTAAAAAGCTGCCGGAGGTTGAGCCGATTTGACATTTTGAATGTCATTGAAGCCGCATTACAGTCTGCGATGATTTTAACACACTCTTCCTGCCTGACTGGTCACCCAGGGGAAGATCCCATCGAGCAACTGCTGAAGCTTGAGGCTCACAAGGTCAACACGGTGAAGAAGGTATAACAAGGAGAGGAGAAGTACTGAGGTAGCTGAAGGAGATAACTCTCTTCTCCACTGGCACTGAGAGAGCAAATACTGTGGTGTCAAGACAGGAAATAAATAAGTATAATTAGTTTGTGGCCTTATCTTGAAACCTACATATAGACACAATGAATGATGCCTGGACTGATCTCTGGTATTTTGTAGTATTTGCCGATGGATCAACGTACTCATACCAATTAGCAATTTCCAGTAGGGTTTGAAGACAATTATTTTTTGAGTAATTGATTAATCATTTGGTCTATAAAATGTGATGGTATAGTGAAAGATGCCCATCACAAGTTCCTGATTTACGCCCTGGGAGTGAGACCAGGAAAAAAAAGCTAACCGCAACATTATGTGACATGTTCCAACGTTAACCCCGTGCAAACCTTCTGCGTCAATGTACAATGCAAAATATGACGAGTAGGGATGCCTGCTTTTTGTTTGACCAAAAACCCACTTCAATGATTAATTGATTGTTTAAATAGTTGCCAATTGATTTTCTCTCAATCAACAATCAAAAAATCCACCAAATGTTTCAGCTCTAACTTTAAGTAGGGCTCTTTATAATGATTATTACCAAACAATATTTCCATTATTATTTGAATATTTGATTCATTATTTAGTCAAATGTAAAATGTCAGGAAATAGTGAAAAATTCCTCAATTCAATTTCAAACATTTTGATACATTGTTATTATAAAAATATAGATGACATTTTACTAAAGTGTGTGTCAGGTTTTTGATGAAGAACATGTTTGATACATTAATATAATAATAAAAAGGCCAACATGTATCTCAAGCTGTCGAACCTATTTCTTTTCTCTCTTTTTTTGCCAGGCCATCTTACACTTTGTCAACCAGAATATGACAACCATGGGTGTGCAGGTGGCTGATATGGACAAACAGGTAAAACAACAATAAAAAACAGCAGAACAACACTTACATGCATTCCTTTAAAAAAAAAAAAAAAAAAGATTGATTGACCTCGCTCCCTGAAATTAAATCACCTGTCTTGGACGGGCTCCAATGTCCCGTGTATTTTCTGTGTAGTTCGCTGACGGTGTGATTCTGCTGCTGCTGATCGGACAGCTGGAAGGCTTCTTCGTCCCGCTCTATGACTTCAACCTGACCCCTGTCAATCACGCTGAGATGGTACAGTATGGATTCAGTATAGATTCGTGGCGGTATGTAAGGGACGTGAATCCTCAAAGTGGTGCTACTGTAATCATTATTCTGCCTGTGGATGCTCACAGATTATGTGGGTTTAATTCGCGACATTTTTATTCATCAAAAATCATCCGGTCGAAAGAGAAATGACCGATTTCAATCAGAATTAATTAAATTTTCGACTGATATTTGGTCAAATTGAAGATGCAGACTGCATTATTCTAATTCAAAAGTACTACAGTGAGATCAGCATACACTTAATTTGAGCTAATTTAATTTCCAACAAGAGCAGAGTAGATAGTGAGCTATAGTACTGAAACCTGATCTAAAATTGGGCTGATTACTATATAAGATATGATAAAATGAATATTTTACAATTCCCATAATAAAAGTAGATGCATAATTACATCTGTGTCACTTATAATGATATCTTTGATCTCACTTTACTTGAAGCGATAGGACGAGTCTATGAAAAAGTTATGACTCTTTTATCACAGATATGAAGAGTTTATGAATAACTTACCACAGTATATGGAAGACACTGTGACACTCCATTCTTTACGCCTTAAAAACTAAAAAGCTTCTAGTTATAAACACCATTTATATTATCCTGATCCATAATTTGTTTTGGGAGATGATGTCTCACACAGTTTTATATTGTGCTTATAATATCTGTACGACGACACAATTCAGTTGTTATCTTTTTTTCCCAATTTTAATGGCAATATTTATTAAATTTGACAATCATAAATCATTTCAACTCAACTGAACATGCAACATTTACTTTATGTGACAGGTACATTAATCTATCAATGATTACAATCCAATAATATATACAATGTTCTGAGATGAGCCACTCTGCATAATAAATACTTTTACTTTTGGTAATTTAAGCTAATACTTTTGTACTTTCACAACATTTTAAATGCAGGACGTTTACCTGTAACAGAGTATTTCTACGCTGTGCTATTGATACTTTCACATAAGTAAAAGACCTGAATACTTTCCACTTTCCTTCCACCACTGAATAGATAGTTGGTTACACTTAATAATACCTACAAATACAGTAACTAGAGGAACTATAATATATCACCACACATATGGAGATAAAGGTTTTAACAAAAGTGTATTCAAATACTGTATATAAGTGGGATTGTTTTATTTCCAATTTCAATGAAAATGGTTTTTTTTTTTTGTCTTTGACCTCCAGATTCACAATGTGACCTTGGCCTTGGACCTCCTTAATGACACAGGCCTTCAAGTGTCTAGTGTTAATCCACAAGGTGAAGAAATGACACACACAATTTACACACTCTGCCTTGTTGACAACCGATTTTACTCAAATTAAAATGCCAGGCACAGAGGATGAAACCCCCCCCACAAAAAAACAGAAGTGCCTGCAATCAAAAATGATTGCAACAGAAACACAGCAGAGCTTCAAGACAGCAACTAATTAACATGATATCAAATATCAAGAGCAGTTATCTCTGTGATCGGAAAACGCCAGAATCTGTTTGTTTATCAGGCGAAGGGGGGAAAGGGGTGGAGGGGGTGGAGGGGGGGTTCGCACCGGTAGTTTGAGTTCACCTCCAGTGCTCGGCGGAGTGTGGGTTTGACAGTGTTTTGGAGGGAAAGATGGAATTGCTTGCGGAATACGAATGAGTGCGACTCGTGTCTCGATGAGTATCACTGCGGATGATTGGCTCAGTCCGAGGTCAGCATCATTCATTTAGAGTGGAGGGAGACGTTCTCAAGGGGAGTGTGTGTGTGTGTGTGTGTGTGTGTGTGTGTGTGTGTGTGTGTGTGGAAGAAGATATGTTATCTGTATCTTGGAGCACTGCCACTGTATACCACCCAGTTATCAGACAGATCCTGGATATATTCTGATTGTATCTGTGCACTGATAAAAGTCCTCATTAAAGTTTGCTCTAAACAAGTCTTCACTATTAGTTCTGCTATTAAGTTAAAAAAATTAAAAAACCTAAAAGTAAAAGAGTTCAGAACTGGTTAAAGGTCAAACATCTCATTATTTGTCTGATAATTATTTTACCGTGGAAGATATTTGTTGATTTTTGGGAAATTCTGCTTTCTCCTTGGTTTAATAAAGTGAGCATAGTTTCATGGTTTACTGTGGTTCGTATATTTGGTGAAACAAAGTTTCACCGAATTTACAAATTACAAATACAAATACAAATTTAAATAAATGTAACCACTTTTGTCAGTAAACAAGCTTAAGTACCTCTTCACTAACAGTAAAACCTCCCAATACAACAAAGGAATCAGAAATCAGATCATTTGACTGAAATATTTTACCATGAAAGATATTTGTTGATTTAACATTAAATCCACTCATGTAGTTTATCTAAAATGCAATTAAATAACTAATATAAAATAGGAGTAAATGGTCAAATGATCTGAAGGGTGTGGAGGTAGAATAGGGACCGAGCTGGTGAAGGTCACGCAGTGCTTTAAAAATAAATCTTATATTTTTTCAACATGACAATGCACAAAGACAGGCCCATAAAGAAATGTTTTTTCCAGTTTGTTGTGGGAGATCTTGATTAGCCTGACGTCAAACAACCCCATCCAACACCTTTAGGATGCAACTGTAACACCAACCTCACTAATGCTCTTCTGGCCGAATAGGAGCAAATCCCTCCGCCCAGGATTTTAAAAGAAATCCTTATAGAAGGCTGTTATTGCAACATGTTAAGGCCCATGGTTTTGGAAAAAGATTGAAATTGACAATCACATATTGGTGTAATGTTTGGGTGTCCACTTTTGACCCTGTGGAGTAAATCAATAAAAAGCAAGAAGAGTGAAATAGAGTGACTGACTCAGTGAGCTACCGACTTATCTAAGTGTGTGAATCAATCAATAGCGAATGGATCTACTTCTCCTCCCTGCAGATCCATTATTGACACAATGCTTTGTATTCTCTCTGAGCTTGAATCCCAATCACTAAAACTTCTCCACAATACAGCCTGCCAGCCATACAGCCTGGAGTTGTGACGTAAATCCACAACATAATAACTGTTAATGTAAAGACAAGCACAATTAATCTAAGCCAGGAGCAAGGGGCTAATTTAATTAATTTTTTAGTGTCTTTTTAATTACCGACATAATTGCTGTGATGGAATGAGGAATCCCAGCACTGAGGGTGTAAAACGGGAAGCTCAGCATGCATTAATGAGGTTAGCCAATGGTGGCGTCGATCTTAATGTCACATTCATTCAGTTAGTGCCTCTCACAACAGAGTGCAATTTTGTTGGGATCGTATTGATAAAATATCCATCTAATGTCGTTTGTTATGCCGTGCTGATCTATGACCTGTTGGGATGGATTGTGAGAACAGTTATTAGCTAATGTTGGTAAAAAGCCTCCTTGTGTCCTCACTGCCTCAGCGGCTTGGAAGATGCTGATGGTGCATTATAAACACACTCTATATGTCTCCTGTGGGTTGTGTGACAGATATTGTGTCTCAGGACGTCACTGCCACCTTGAAGGTCCTGTACGCCCTGTTCGACAAGCACAAAAGGAAATGAGAGAGGAGGAGGAACTCAGCAACCAGGAATACAAACGGAGCAGAAGTCTTTGGCAAGCTTGTGGTTTCTTAACTGTTGCAAATGATGTAAATGATGTTCATGATGAAGTTAAAGTTTTTTTTTTGCTGATGCTCTCAACCTAATTTTAAATAAGATAGAGAGGGTTATATGGGGCTGATGGGAAACATTTTGGAAGACATTCATAGTGTTGCACTCTATGAAAGGTGACAGATATTGTGGTGTAAAGGAATGGAAAAAAAAAGTGCTAGAAAGAAAAGTTCAAACCCTGCTTACAGTCCTTTCTCACCTCCACACAGCTGACCAATCGCTGCGTGACGTGGGTGTGAATGTCAGCTCTCCATAATCCAACATCAAAAAGGTTAGGGGGGCGGATATTTCTCAGGCTATTTAACCAGCACAAAATGAGTCCTGATGGAGTCTACTGGCCCATTGAAATGCGTCAGCATAAGTATATACCCCCTTTTTTTTTTTTACATCTTAAATTTGGTTCACATTCAATCAAAAATATACATGTTGTGGATGTTAGTGTAGCCCAGAGTTATTTCCATTTCCCCATATCTCTTGCTCTCTTTCCTTCCCTTTATTTCCTTTTCAGTCTGACACCTCTGGAACATGGCACTTTTATAGAAAACCACCGTCCTTGAGTGCCACTTCTCAACTAAACAATGTGAAATATTCCTCTGCTTCCTCCACGTGCTCCTGCTGACAGTCTGCGACCTCCTCTTTTTCTAGCCTGTGAATGCTATTGTCATTTCTGTCTCTTTTTTTTGTTCGCCAAGGAATTGTTCACAACTCAATGTCACGCACACACAGAGAGGGTGTGGCAGGCAGCCATAGAGGGAGGCTCGGAGAATGAGAGACGGACAATAGATGTGATTCCATCAAAGCATATTTTGCTAATTACAGTATGTGTTGAATTTAAAAAAAGTGGACTAGAACTGGAAGACTCCACTTAATCATCCTCTGCGTCGAAAAGATGTGTAAATTCTAGACATTTATGCAAACCATTAGTAACTTTTTAAACAATAATATCCCTCCGCCACTGTGGTTTAGTTTTGTGGATTTAGCGTCTGTACTAGCGCATCGCAGCGTGAATTTCTTTGTTGTCGTCTTGATGTCAAAAGAACATTAAGCAGTAACAACAGCCACTTTCACACTTGTTATTCAGTTCACCCAGTTTTCATGCGGATGGGTTTGTTGACCTTCAGGAAGCCAATTTATCTGTTTCCACTGAGGTGATGGAAAATACTCTAATTTCACATTTTATTTCCCCTGATATTTCAAAAGGTTTGCATAACATTTTCTTGGCAGTCAGATGGAAACATAGCTACTGTATAGAGGGAGACAGAAAGAGACTTTGAGGTGTGTGTTGCTCTTTGTTCATTGTGTAAATTGGCCATTTCAGTGGGCAGTTAAAGTTTTGAAATGAAATCAAAATGGCTTCTCCTGTGTTTTCCACTTTACAACCCTTGAACTCCTAATCCCGAGTGATTGTTAACTATATTTTTATGTTGAAAATGAATTTGCACATTACTTTCTGAGAGGCAAAATCCATTGTAGTACTCGACCAAACCATGAATGACCACAGCTGCAATAAAAGTGCTCCCTTTTTATGCATTTTGAGGCCTCTTAAAAATAAATTGTATGGTAATTTCATAGTCAAGTGATACATATTCCATCCAATCATACATGTTTGCTTGCCATCTCTAACATTAGATGGTCCACATAAACATTTGGCACTAAATCTTTCTGCTTATCTTCCTCTTCACATTAAGTTGTATGTGAATGTTGTGTATTTCAGGGTTTTGAGCTCAGGGACATTATCAAGCTCGCTTATACATGTTTCTAAGCATAAACTGTGTTTTATTACTGAAATAAATGGTTAAAACCTTGGTGCAAGTGTCCTGCCTGAAAGGAATTAAATGGGCTGTTTGTGCAGAGACAACGGAGCCATCTAATAGAATCGGAAAATGACATGGACAAACTATATTCATGAAAATACATAAAAGCCGGTTTGTTTCTCTATGTATCTACGTAGCAGGTAACAGCCTTGTTTCAGACATACTTCTCAGCATCAATTATCTGCTTTCCTGATATGATAAATCTATATTTTGTTGTATTTTTCGAATCATGTGTACTGTTAATAGCAATTAATTCTACCTATCTTGAATGTGTTTTTCCGTGTTAATACTGGGAATATGTGCACGTTTAAGCTCGCCACCCTGAATCAATCGAGGGCAAGGATGTAAAAATATTGAATATAAACAAGTGCAATGTTTGTAGAGTATGTGCACACATTTGTGTGGCTTTGACATGCATTTGTGATGATCTTTAGGACATGTGTGTGAAAGTCAGCCGAGATTAATGTCTTTTAGCCTCTATATACACATCAGCAAAAAGGTCACAGCTTAGCCTGTCATCAGTTTCTAATCCATCAGAACAAACAAGAATACATTTCAGGATAAATGTTTGAGGGATTAAACCCGTTCTGCTCCAACATCAACACCTTTTTCCTTCATTAGGACACCATATCTTCAACATTTGTAAGACAATTACTGTACAGAACTAAAGGGGAGACACTACAGGTGAACAGGGTAAATATTTTAACTGATACCACAATGAAACTTCCCCAGTTGGTTAATTACATAAAGACAATACTTTTTTTGTATTACAAGTTTTGTTTACATGTTTAAATATGCAATTGAGGCATTATTTAATTAGTACATTTGCACACATTTCCAGGACAGAAATCTGAAGACTGGATACAATGATTTTTTTCATTTTGATGACATATTAGAGTAAACGTTTTTAAAGAGTGCATTTTAGATATCTCTTTGTACTACTCCATGAATCAGAAAATACTGTCAACAGCCATTAAAATAAATCCAGTTTTGCCATGTTTTTAGGAAAAAGACTGTTGTACATGGTACATGGGAAAACTATGTTTTTTCTTGAGTGTAACTTATATTGTCTGTTAAGCAAGGGCTGAGAATATTTTAGAAATAATTTAATACAGTTTCTTGAGGCTACTGTGAGTATATTTTATCATCTGGGGTGACCACACTAGAGAATGTCTCATAAACTGACTGCTTGTTTTGGAGGAAACAAATGATGTCCCTCTGCAAACCCACTGGAGTCCATCCAAAATGTTCACAGGAAACATGAGTAATGTCTGCATAACTTGTCAAACTGAACAGATGCATCTCTCTGTGGATAAAAAGTGGAGCAGAGCTAACAAATCAGCATCACGATGATTATTGAGCTGCGGTATGTGCGTATAAGTTATCACAGAGGTGACCGTAGAGACTTAACACTACTATTGTAATGAAAGCCAAACAGCTCGCCTGTGATGTTTGCAAGAAAAAAAATATAACGATAAATAAAGATAACGATCAAAGGTTTGCGCAGGAAGTCCCGTGTCGCACTAGTAACGATTCTCTCGGACCAAACTCAGCTAAGGTGGAAGAATATTTTATGTTAAACTGTCAATTTCTGTTTCCAAAGGTCAAAGGTCACCTCCTCTGTTGGTTTTGGGTGAACCCGTACAACCTTGAGAGACCAACAGCCCTCCCAGTTACTGCTCTGAGCAAACACGTCTACAATGTCAGGCTATTTCACAGCTTCTCTGTGTCTTGCACCAGTGGGAAAGAATAACAAGCATTGTGTGTGTGTGCCGCTACACTTAAGAATCAATACGGGGGTTATAATTATGTTTGAAATGCACTCATTGCAGAGCGGGAGGCAGGGGAGGAGATGTGTATGAAAACGGCAGGAGCGCAATCATCATTCAGTCATTTCAATAAATCCATGATAAGATCTCTTGTGGTTTTATATGTGTATTTACAAAAGAAACATGCTCTTGCTGCAAACGAAAAAGTTACAATTCATGAGATATATCAAAAAGCTTCAACAATTTTTTATCAGAAGGGATCGCCGTATGAACTCAATCGACGTCTTTAAAAGTAAACAAAGACCCTAATTTCCATTTAAGATCCTGAATATAATGATATCCTGACATATATCTTTCACGCCATTTCATACATGATCTCTGAAAAAAATTCACCACCAGTTTCTGCCATTAAAAAACGAGTACGTGGTGGCATTTGAATTCTGTCAGAAAACACAACCCATTATTTTTCTCCCAAGAGGGAGCTTGTTATTTTGCTGAAAATAAATTATACTGAATTTCCACACTTTCCTTTTATGGTGCTGTGACCCAGGAGGATATAACAAAACTTTAAACTAAGTTCTGTTTACCCTCGTTTTTTTATGCTATAAACTACTGATCCTCCTGGGGGAAACTTGTCCTCAACATTTAACCCATCCTCAGTATTTATAGTGAGCTGGGGCTTTGGCAGTTGATACCAAATTCAGGCGTCTTTTATAGCGATATGTCCCCGATGGACAGAGAGTCACACTGATACATAAAACAAATCAACACAGAAAAGAACCAGAGGGGCCATGTAATGATTGAGAGGAAGCTATTTGTCACATTTTTACCCATTAGTCTTCATTTCAGAGCTCACATGTTGTGTTGGAGTCTGGGAGAGATTGATGTTCAACCACCTGCAAGGTGTAGCATTGATCTTATGATCACACTGTGCAGCAGGACGAGAGCCACGATAAAAACTGAAGACATCCATCCAAACAAAATACTGATGCAAGACAGGAGCCGGAGCAGCAATCATCACCATCATCAAAAAAATTAAGTAGCCTAGATACAGACAAACATGTCATATAATCAGAAATCCTTTATTCGTCCCACAGTGGGGAAATAGCAGGCTAACATATTAAATGAAAAAAGGCAAACACACGGAAATAAGTAAACGACCTTGGTAGAAATAAGTGGCAGCGTAATAAAAGTAAGTAATAACATTTATAAATATAAAGTGTATATTGCACATGAGCAGTGTGATGGCACAACAGTATTGGTGTGTGTGGTGGTCTACCATGAAATTGTGGAATCATCCAATACATTTTCAACACATTGCTCATTATTATGACATGTTATATCCTCCTGCATCTTTTTGAGTTTTAGTGCAGGTTTTCTCCTCAGCAGGTTTCATTCAAAAAAACCCAGCTTGACCCAGCAAGGTGCCATACAAAGTAACTTTACAAAAAACAACTTTTTATACTTTTATGCTGCTGTACATTTACTGACAGTGTTGGTATTGGTAGTCATTGTAATTTAACGTCTTGACGTGGCTGACAGTGACATTATTGTGGCACTAGGCCTACATGCTGTTCATTTACATAGCAGTAAAAAGTGTTATGAATCTTAGGGGATGAATAGGTTTTGTGCACATGTCCCAGATGCTTGCTTGTTGCTGTTGTGTTGAGTCATGTGTTTTTCTCATTGTAATGGTCTGTTGTAGAAAATAATATTATATATTGGCTTTAGGGCTGTAAGCATGACTGCACAAAGCCCATTCACGTAATTATAATCCTGTAATATTGGCTTCGTGGGAAGCTCAGTATGGCTTTTGTCACATTTTCTCCACACATTTCATATTCATGTGAGCATTAGAGAAGTACTTAAACTGCAAGCAATGGGTTTATGTGACAGCTTGCTTTACAATTCTTCATACCAACAAATCAATTACATCTTAACTCTTACATTCATTTGCACTCATGGCTTAAACAGCATTGTATTTTTATGGTTTTAATATGCTTAATCATTTTCTGCTGCATGGGTGACATGTCTTAACTTGCTGCTACAAATCATGTGGATTGTGGTGATTGTGGTATATTCCCTGCAGTTTTGGGGGGAATTAAGTTTATTATTGTCACTCTCTATCTCTCAGATGGGTTGAGTTTGGTGTTTGCTTGTGGGGAGTGTTTAGAACGTAGATATCAAATATTAACTTTGTAGATCATTTGTAAATTTACATAACAAATCTGTTCCATGAGAGATAGCAGACAGAGCTCTAACGTCAACTTCAAAACCCATTTTGCACAATATAACATCAATGACTACGGCCTGTGAATATATTAAAAAATATTAACTAATATATTACTAATAAATATGTCTGAGGGGCCGGGAGATGATTAACAAGAAAAACAGAAACATCTTTCTGCTGCACTAGCTGTGATCATTTTTTCAGACTTTTCTCTCTTTGCTTTTCATTTTAAAATAGTGTGGTGACCTCAGGTCTCTGAAAACTGCTGAAATCCATCTGTAAAGGGCTAATCACTCTTTGGTTAAACTGCTCGCATCTCATGAATGAAACCTAGACATTGCTTTACTTCAAAGGGCCACAAGCCAAAATAGCTGCAAAGCCCTGATTTTTTAACAATTATATTAAAATTATACACGGATATAAGGATTGAAAAGTGTGTCACACACACAAGCAGTATATGTAGTGAGATGTTGTCTCTTTGCTCGCTATGTAATTTAGCTTGAGACAGTACTGCATTATTGTTACCGTTATTATTGAATAACTTCAACATTTTTTATTTTTTATATTTACCTGTACTTATTTGTTCCCTTGTGCTGCTGCAAAAGCTGAATCTCCCCTAGACTAGCGGGGAAAATACTAATTATTAAAAAAGAAAGTGTATATATAAATATTTAAGACAGTTTAATGTATATATATTACAAGTATGTAATGTACAATGTCATCCGCTGAAGACAATGTCCTGGTAGAAAATGGATGGAGAATCGATGGCCTGTTGGAAAGTTAATTCTTAGTTTCTCTGTTTTAGACAATAACATCACTTTAATATACAACAAATTCGTCAAAAACCATGCATCAGTCTTGCACTATCCTGTTCTGATCTCATGTTTCTTAGCATCAGTTAGTTGTGGTCCACCACGGCAGCATTACTTGAGCACTTACAATGGCTAGTTTGAATGGACGGCATGAAGCAGTAACATTAATATCTACTTCTGATGGATCTTAATGCCGCGTCGATGCCACAGAAGATCCGGCCTGAGCAGACAGGGCATCGGAGAGACGAGGCCTAATGGAATTTTAATAGATAAATGTTGGCAGGATGTATCTTGGACTCCTCAATAACAGCAGGAAGTGGAAATCCAGCCAATGGTTTTTAAATTGTGATCGATGGAAGCAATTGGTTTCATACGTGCAGTTGGGAATAGTGTTGGTTACTGGCACACTGGAAGGAGGAGGACACATATGAAGTGAATAGAGAGTAAGGAAGCAGTTTGATGAGCAGAACCTGGACAAGATGATCGACAGAGGTGGATGAGGGTTGGGTAAAAGTAGAAGTCAGAGCTTATTAGTAAAGCTCAAATCGACCTTGACAACGTGGTAACAAACCTCTTGGTTGCCGGGGGCCTTTGACGCAAGCGAGCAGCAGGTGTCTGATTTGAAGCAAGGTTGAGGTCTGACAGGCCAGTCACTGTCTGCCTTAGTTTTTCACCATTATCTCTTTGTTTTAATGATGTTGAGCCAGTTTTGGATGCGGCTCTGTCAGCATGGGAGGGTCACTGCTTTGAGGCCGGATGAATCATCTCATGGTGTATTGATTGTCCACAAAAAAAAAGCAGAGTCTTAAATAGCCACCGAACTTATAAAAGGCAGTACGATTTTTCCTTTAACATCTAATCATTAGGCTAAAATCTCCCTGCCGCGAAAAGGGATTGTCATAGATTTGCAACCATAACTTGACATGGCCACTTATTTAGCTTTGAAGTACTGTACATGCTGCAGTGGTATGCATGGGCCTGTATTAATAGCAATACTCTGCATGTACTAATGTTAATAATTAACCGTTTAAGAGACGATAAAAAAGCTGAGAAAAACTCAGACGAGCGGCTTGTCACTAAAATGAGAATAGCTGGTCCACCTTAAATCTCAGCCCACCTTAAGTGAGCCTGAGCCGGAGTTGTTGATAACTTCGGGGCTAACCTTGTTCACTTGAAGCAGCAGGCAGCAAGCCAGACAGGGAACGTGGCTGGGGTCTTGAGGAGTTGTAGTATTTATTCACCGACAAATAAACTTCACTTCACTGCTACGTTTGCAGCTATAGGGTTCCTGCTAAGTCCATAACGTTACTCACAGTCATATGCATGATGGGCTGCCAGGCTTGTTTTAAGAAAAATTGGAAATAAGTTGAGGAAAATATGAAATAGATAAATGTGCCAATAAACCCCACCCTTCAAAAGAAAAGAAAAGTAAAATAAAGTTTTATTTCATTTTTTAAAATCAAATCATTGGAGGAAAAAGGACAAAATAAAACCTTTGCGCCATATTAAATGCTGTTTCAAACCAAATAGCAGGGTTATAAAGTGGGTTATAAAACCCTCCAACAGCGAGTCTGCATCGATCCTGACAGTTGCCCTCACTGAAAACGATCAATGCTGTTAGTGGAACATGATGTGTACAAATAGTTCCATGCAAACATTTACTAGTAAACCGGTCAAACTAAGATAGACAGTTAATATTGTCATACAGATGGTAACAACTTAAAGTTTACGTTGTATTTTTTATCTTTTACTAATGTAATCTACTGTCTCTAGTAGAGACAGGTTCATTTGATTGTACAGTTTTGTATATTTACAGGGACTGTTGCAAAAAAGCAAGCAGCTCATAAACATCAGCGTTAAAAACAAGAAGAGGTTTATTCTTATTTGTAATTTTTCTTCCGGGAGATGCTGGTACGTAACTATGGTTACGAAAACTTTCGACAGTTCCTGTTTCTGCCAGAGGGAGGGACGTTTGTCCTGAAGCTCGCATTTTATTTACACCCTACACCTTTCACATTCAGCGGTGAGTGTTTTCACTTTGTCACAGGGTGGGAGGGATATAGGGGTCGGATTTGGATTTGGGCCTGAGAGTCAATTTCCTGTATCTGTGTCACAGTTTTGCCACTGCCCCGCCTCTTGAGGAGACTGGTGGCAGGTTTGAGTCCATCAATTTGGGAGAAGTGCACGTAAACACAGATTATGACCGATTCAATAGTCACTAAAGTAAACATTGGACTCATCTTTTACAAACCACATATCTTCCAAACATTCTAAACTAAACTAAACTAAAAATGGCATTTTTCAGATTGACAAATCAGAAGAAAATGTACTTTGTTCGAGATCAATTTGTCTCATTTGTCTGTCTCAGTAACACACTCTTGCGAGATCTGGCAACACAGAATGTCAACCTGTGTCAACATTTTAAGCTTACATCAGCAAAGTTATATCCATAATGCTAAATATGTTTGCTAGCTGTTAAAATATTTAATGTTAGCAAAATAAAATAAAAATACATTAGACCATGCCCACTTAGTAGACAGGAAGTGTACCATTTCGTACTAGTGGCGCCCCTTGTGATGTGTCATCTTTACTTTTGTTTTTAACCAACCTTTTCCACTCCATGTTTCATTAAAAACTAACAGCATGATTTTCTTGATATATATTTGATCAAACCATTGGAAGTAAAGGAGAAAAACTAATTGTTATTTCTATTTCAAACCAACTTTTTCACTTTTAATTAAAAAACTGACAGTATGATTTATGGATATATATTTCAGACTTCTCTGATAACCTTTTACTAACCTCCGTCTGTTTTCGACCTGCATTTTGAAATAAAGGAGTATGTTCTTTCTCCAAAGAGCAGCTGACGCAGAGGGATTTAAACACACTGGAAAAGATAAAACTTTATTTCTCCCTGTCGTGACAATACAAAGTCAACAAGTGCAATAACAATCCAACTGAAAACGGTACTGATCATTCTATCTAAATACATAGACAGAACGTGGTGCACATTATCATCACCGCCACACCCACAAAGTGAGGTATCAACCAACTACAAAGCTTCTGTGTACAGGTGGGTATGCAACTGTAAGGCAACTGTTACCATGACAACCTGGAGAGACTGAAACAGATGTGTGCTCTCTTCTTCCCATCGTTTTTTTTTTTTTTTTTTCAAAATGTTTTTTCAATTATTTATTTGGGAAGAGATTGAGCTGATATGATTTACAGTACCACATCATCACACATCAGGCCAGAGTCAAGACTGTTTTCAAACAAAACAGAAAACATCACAAAATCAAGTTGTAACATTTTAAGAAACGGGGGAAATAATCAATTGTTTGACCCTGCTACTGCTTGTCAGAGACAAAACCATTTTTTTTTTCTTCCCTGGGTGTGACTATTACTTTATTTGTGATAATAACAGACATCCATTACCTTATTACAGGTCAGAACACACAGCGTAAAACCCTGAAAAGCGACATGTTCTCTAACATATTAGATTTTTCCCACTCATCCAGCATTAGGGACTTATTAAATCCTCTTTGTGCTGCTCCAAACCTTTCCCTGTTTGGCTCTGCTGTTCGCACTCTGGGAATAAGGAGGCAGCTACAGAAAGAGAGCAAGAGAGTGTAATTTAGAACAACTGCTGATCCCCGGCCAATTATTTCACTTGGACACATCCTATTTCTTTGCCCCTGAAAGCACAAGTCTGCTGGGGCGCACACACAATTAAACTTTAGCCATTGAAATGGGAATGAACTCGCTTTAACAACTCAGCAAATATGAATATTATTGCTGATAACTGAGGATGAAGCCGGCAGCACATGACCAAAGTTCTGTTCAGAGGGTCCACTTAAACTTCAAGAAACAGAAATATGATGGCAAGACCCCAAGTCTCGTGGATGGCTCATAGCCAACTCTGAACGCTTACCGGTATCTCGTGTTAGCGTTCAGCGGGGATATTTGCACAGACCACGTATTCTGTACACGTACAGGCTCAGCAGCTGACAGGGTACCAGTTGCAGATGCAGGATTGGGGCCGACACCTCTCCTCGACCTACTGTCTGTCCACGTGGTCCTCACATGCTGCCGCTCATATACAGTCTGGCACCAACAGCTGCTTTGTCTTTTAGCATTTTATGGATCACAGAGAATTTACCTCGGTAGTTAATTCAGATTTGGGCATGAAGTAATTACTTTATCTTAAAATGTAATGATGGTAGAGCTGAAATTATTAGTCAATTTACTTTTTAGTCCAACAAACTATATGGTTGATCAATTTATCGTTTAGGTCATTTTACAAGCAAAAATGCCAAACAATTCCTTAATTTCAGCCTCTCAAAATTTAAAATTTGCTGCTTTTCTTTATCTACCGTAATAGTTAATTGAATATTTTTGTACTTTTTGTTCTGTTGGTTGGACAAAACAAGTCATTTTAAGATGTCACCAAATAGTTTAAAGCATTTTAAACTATTTTCTGACCCTTCTTAGACCAAACGACTTATTGATTAATTGAAAAAAATAATTATTAATAATAAAAACAATATTTAGTTGCAGTCCTAGATGATTGCAATTAGATAATTAGTTAATTGTTCTAGTACGTAGTTCAGGTTTTGGACTGTAAAGCAAGCAGTTTAAATATCTGGCTATCGGAAATTATAACGTGCAGATTACAATATTTTCTGACATTTTATAGACCAAATGATTCATTTACTAATTAGATATTGTTAGTTGCAGCTCTAAAGTAAAAGTCTTTCTTTCTCCTCACAAAGCCGACACAAAAATAGTTGGAGACCTTTTCGATATGAGTTCATCATCCAGAAATACTGTATGTCCATTTCATTGACTTCTCATTAAATGTAAATCCTCCTGAAAGCTCTGCGGTAAACCTCAATGATTAACCAGTGCTCATTTGGACCGGAGCCTCTGACTTTTACACACCATGTCATCCTTCTGATTGAGCTACAGTACATTATTGCTGACAGTGAAAGGGGTTTTAATGTTGTTTTTTTTTACATTTTCTATTATGGCTAATCGCTTACAATTGTCTATTACCAGTGTGGGATATGGAGCGCTCCTTTTTATAAAGGAACCAAATGGATATTCATTTGCATCATATTGCTAATGGAGCTGTTTTTCAGGCAGCTCCGGTAATGATGGAGGGCAAACAAGTCAATGGATGAGTTTACTGAGGCAACTGTCTCAAACTAACTTTAGAAGTGATAGTCTCAAATGGGTTTGTAGGCTCATAGCCAAGGATTAATGTTTAACCTAGCATGAAGCTCTTTGCTGTTGTCAAGGCATCCCTGATCCTCATTAATGCTTTGGGTGAATAACTCATTGAGCGTCAAGATCCCTAATCCTCAGCGTCACTAAACCAAAAGAGCAATCTCGATGACCTAACGTAAAACCTTTAGATCTGCAGCAGCTCATCTGTATGGCGTTGTGTCCTTGTCAGACACGTTACAATGTAGAGAAATCACTTGGTTTTGCAGAAAGGAGACTAAAACATTTCATACAAGATATTGTTTTTCAACATGGCTGCAGAGACATTTTGTGTCAGGTTTCAGTAAGTAACAAAAACACTCTACTCTAAGTGAGATGCTCAGCATCAACCTAAGCTGTTACATGTTCCCGAATGTTAACCACTCAAATATCTCTCTGACTAGTTCACATAAATAAATCACCAAATAGATAATCCACAACTGTGTCTAACTGCTACTGAACACAAACTGACACAGCAGTGTAATAAACATTTTATATTTAGAAAGCGCTATGAGCTTGTGAGTACAGTTTATCCAGTTCAGCTCGTATCTGTTTGGGGTACTCCAGGCCTGGGCAGCCTTTTCAGGGGATCACTGAACACCTGTCAGCAGTTGAATGTGTCGCTGCTCTGCTATGGCAGCAGCAGTACGGTCCTGTGTCTCCTGGCAGCCTTTGTTCAGCTGGGTTTCTAAATGCCATATCAGTCTGTTTCTGTCAGTCCAAGGGTGTTTTGTGCTCATTAGAAAGGGGCAGTAGTCACTTCTTACTACTACAGTATGGCTAGCCCTCCACTGGTGTTTGTGTCTCTGGTCCAGAGTAATGGGGGGGGGGGGGGGGGGACATCTGTGGGGCATCTCCTCTGTACCACGTAACGAAACAAGGTGTTGCTACTCTTCGGTTTGTCCACTCCACTCGCAGCATCATTCTGTTCAGAGAGAAACACAGAAATTGAGCATGAAAGTTCATTATTGACAAAAGAAAATCTTATCACAAGGTGAAACGTTTTTCGTTTTTTGAAGCAACAACACTCGAGTGGATATCTCTTGCTGTCATGAAGATGGTTTGGATGTTATCATGGGACCTAAGTTTGGGATTTTCTGTCTCTTAGATAGAACTGCAATTAACGAATATTTTTATTATCAATTAATCCGCCTATTATTTTTCTTCTATTAATCGTTTGGTCTATAAGTACTCAGAAAAAGTTGAAAAATGTCCATCCCAGTTTCTTAAAGTTCAAGGTGAGGTCTTTAAATGTCTTGTTTTGTCAGTCCAAATCCCAGAGATATACATTTTAATATGATATAAAAGCAGAACATCTCCATATTTGAGAGGTTGAACATTTTACAGTGATTTTTACATGAAAAATGACTTAAACTATCGATCGATTATGAAAATAGTTGGGGATTATTTTTCTATTCATTGACTAATCGATTCGTCGACTGCAGCTCTACTCCTAAAGGATGCTCTTCGTCGCTGGATGCTGGGACCGGTTCTGGTTCTGTTTTTGGTCTGGTTCACGTTAAATCTGAACTTAAATCTGTTAAGTGGACAAGACACTGAATGTGTGGGAAGTGGGAAAGGGGTCCATGATCAAGGAGACCACTCACATCTGACCCCAGGGACCATCTTTTGAACAGAGATGGGGGTTACGACCCACCCACCTCCACCTCCACATGCTACCATTTGTTATCATAAAATGTGGTTAAACGGCTGGAAAACCAAGCAAATCAAGCACAACTGTTTTAGAATTACACACATACATATGCATTTCAAAGATCTCATACAAATGGATCAAACAGAGTGAGAACTATTAATAAATGGAAGAAAAGAAACGGAGGGCATATCATTGCTTTATCCTCTCCAAACTGACATTTTAAAGCCCCGACTGTGCGTCTATGTCATCAAGTTCCACTAAGTTGCCACATGAGTTGTTTGGAAAAAATGTCCTGGATCCTGACAACAAGGCTTTCAGCTGCATGGATGAAATTGTCTCAGATCCGGATGTGCGTGCTTAATAATCCACATTGGTCTTTTATATAACAACATATTGGCTTGAAAATCAGCTCAAAGCCCGAAAGCACAAAGCCTAATAAAACGAGTCAGCTTTGCTTCTCAAAAAGCAATCAGATTTACAGGAATATTTTACAAGTCTGTAAATCGTACTTTCAGCCCACCCCACCTCTATGAATCACATCCCACATCTCACCCAATTCTGCCTCCCAAAATAATGAAACTTAATGATGGGAAAATAAAAGTTTCCATTTGAAGGTTATTCTTATGCATTCGAGGGAAAATGACTAAAATGCAAAGTGAATGTATGCCAACAGATCTATTAATAATAAATAAATATAAATTGCTGCTACCTGACTTGCTCTTGGCAATGCCAAAAGTCATTTTACAACTTTCAAGCAGCTAAACCTATTCTCCCGCTCTTTCATTTTAGCCTGCAGCAGAACTCTGTGCCTGGCTGCCTTTGCAGCATCTATGATGTTAATTAACTCACACCACATGGAGAGTGTTGCTTTAATTGGACAAGGTCTTGGCATGCTGCTCTGTGGACAGACAGGCCAGGAATAATTTCATAATGTACAATTCTATTATTACCACAGAACCAGTGAGTTCAAAGCTGAATGTGAATATGCAGGAGAC
This sequence comes from Bovichtus variegatus, assembly GCA_943593645.1. Lineage (NCBI taxonomy): Eukaryota > Metazoa > Chordata > Actinopteri > Perciformes > Bovichtidae > Bovichtus > Bovichtus variegatus. Next base: position 6,241,683 of record CALSCE010009442.1, read on the forward strand.
CCAACTAGGCTTTGATCACACTCTGACAGAAAAAAAGAAGATGGGAAATGTTGTTTTAGCTTCCCGAGTGGAGCGTGTCATTTCCTCAGCGTGCAGACCGGCAGGTGTTTGAGTGTTAGTGTTAGTGATGGTTACCTACGAGCAAAGTGATGTAAGACTGAGCGTAGTGATGGAGACTCCGTTTACTAGACTGGTGGATAATGCTGAGTCACAGAGGTCTGACAGTAAGAGGCAGTGTTACGATTGTTGGTGAGTCAGGTATATGCTGAATGTGGTGACAGATGCCACCTCACATGGACCATGGCTAAGCTGGCCCAGTAAGATACCAAGCTTGAGTAAGTGGGCGGTTACTGGCACGAGGTGCTGCTGTAACTTGATGCCAAGTGATTTATGAACCTCCAAGAGACTCTTTGACGTGTTCTGGTTGATGTGCAGTGCTGCCATTTGATGTTGCCCAACATCTAATGTCTCCCACTTTTATCTAGGGCACTTTGGCTGATGCTCGGCATACATTAAACCAAGGTTGAACCATCCGTTAGCTAAACCCACTTATCCTTGAGGGTCGCAGGGGGGCTAATTGGGAAACACATCCCAGCTGACATTGGACGAGAAGCGGGTTACACCGTGGACAGGTTGTAATTTTAATTCTGCCGCCAAACATGAGCAGCAGCTTATGTTTTATCTTGATTGCACAGCTATTTTTGCACAGCAAGTCTTGATCAGCACTGTCTAAAGACAAATTACATTTATTAAAACAAATGCAGTAAAGCCAGACTGAAATGAGGGCAGCAGATCAGATATTTCTTGCAGTTCTGAGAGAGGAGTGTCAGAGTGGGCACACTACACAAGGAATGTAAAATAGTGATAATATAAGAGATTCTCGCTGCCAGCTCCTTTTTTGTTTTTTTTCTCCTGCTAACAAGCTATCCAGATGCTGCTGCTGCTCATCATTACCACTTATTGCTAGAGGTGGACTACTGGGCAAAGAGGGTTGGCACAAACTGGGATCCTGGCCAAACGTTGAATGTCCTAATAGCCACGAGTGGACAACCAATCAGGGCTTTAATGCTGCAGAGCACTTCATGGCGATAAGCAGGAGCTGCTGAGTTTATCACCGTTTTAAGGGTTACATGATAGCCCTGCAAGGATTTGTGATTCCAAAATGTTTTTTTTCCTGTGGCTATGTCACAGCTTAGTGCAGTGGTTCCTAGTAGTTTTTATCTGACATACTCCCACAGCCCTATCAGATGAGCTCAAGTACCTCTTCATTGACACCACCCGCCATGTGTTCGTTTGAGTGCATTTTAAACTGAATCTCATTCTAAGGAATAGTTCAACATTTTGGGAAATATGCTTATTAGCTTTCTTGCCGAGAGTTAAATGAGAAGATAAATTGGATGGAAGCAGCAGCTTCTTCGCTTAGTTTCACTTAAAGACTGTGAACGGGGAGAAACGGCCAGCCTGACTGTCACAATCTGTCACCAGCACCTTTTTAAAGCTCACTAATTAACAGGTTGATTTAATACTTTTGTCAAACAATAAATAGTGATAGAAATCTGCTAAATTACAACGCTACTTTAGTATGCTTATTTGCCTCCTAAGCACAAACGTGTGGCTATATTTAGTTTTTACCATATCAATATTTCTAATCTTTTCAAATTAGCTGAGCTGCTACACAATCTTCCAACTGCACAAGAACCTTCTGTGGTACAAAAAACCTGCGGGTTGTTGCTGCCTTTCAGCTCCACGTTACCCTGTAAGTAAACTCCCATCTGCTGTCAATTCCCCGCTCATAAAGAAAAAATGCATTCTTCCTATCAAATGACGATAAACCATAATGTGTGGCTTGGCAGACCTGTTGTTTTTCTCTCACCTGGATCTCATATCACTTAGTGAGGAATGACACCAGTTAACTTTCTTTTATTTCTTCAGCCTGGTGTGAATAAATGAATAGGAGATTTCAATAAAGGGCATCCACGGAGAGAAAGTAATAACGGATTCGCAGGACGCCCACACTGAACCCTAGGCAGTTCTGCAGCAGTATATACCGGCTCGCTGACGTAGCACGTATGGTAAACAATATTCCCACACGCTGAATGCCAAGCTGCATTTTCTCTGAAGAAATAGATCTCTGCATGTGGAAAAATAGTTTGATACGTTGCCTTGCTGTGACGATCGCTCCGCTGCACTTTAACCATTTGTGCTGGATTCCTGAGTTGCTGTGCGGCTGGGTTGTTTTTAGACGCTGCTGCATCAGTTGTGGGACTTGACCCCATCTCTGTTTGTTTACATTTGGCCAACAGATGTTCAACTGTAAGTGGACCCAGTTTTCTGAGCCATTACGCTGCATCTTCTCTGGGGATAAAAATCTCTACCCCCGCTAATAAACCAAGGGGCCATCTGATGACGCACTGTGTGGGCAACATCAGCTGTTGTGTACATAGAAAATCAGCCGCCGTTACTTAACACATTTAACAAAACATGTAAGCATTATCTTGATTGTGAGAAGTGCCTCACTGTGTGAAACTGCAAACAGGCTATTCTTGCCCCAGAAACTGCTTGTGACTTAATTTAGCTCCCAGCATCTGTCACTTTTATTTGAGAGTGATTATCTAATAATATTCGTAGTACTTTGTATAAGCCGTCCTGTTTATTAAAAAAAAAACCCACACTGGTCTTCATTTGGAGGTATTTCCCATCAGTCCTTGTCAGCATGAATTACAATGAACTAAGCACGCTCTAGTTCTAGTCCCACTTTGTCAATGAGGATTCTGCTACGTTTTCACAACACCCTTATATAAGCATCTATAAGAGCTGCCAGCACAGGTCAACCTCATAAGTCTAGGATTGATGAGTCCTGTCACATTGAACTGACTTCATGTCTAATGAGGAGGCTCCATGGGTAGTATGTCCAGTGGTAGGTAACTGTGTTTCTACCACCAAAGCAGTCCCAGGATCCCTTTGCAGCATCCCAGCTCCCCTATCTATGTCTTGCACAGTCCACACTGCTTCTCAGAGCCATTTGTCAAACCTCTGCCCACATTAAATTATCATGACCCAAGAGAGATATATACCTCCAGGAAGAGACTCTGAGCCCCAGTCGAACAGATAGGGTGCAAAGTGTCGGAGATGGAGAACTGCATGAAAAATTGACTGCACAAAAATGTAGGTTGGTTTCAGACTGTGCTCCATGATTGTGTAGCTATGATATGAACGTCTGAGCAATGTCTGCAAAAAGACGAAAAAGTTCCCCGAGGCTGTTATGTGTTACAGTTCACTCCTGGCATCGTTAATCATCTTGTATGTTTGAACAACAGTCACAGGCAGCACAAAACACGTTGAGACTTCTCTCAAAGGTGATGCAAAGATAAACTGAAAGGACAGCAGGTGGTGCTTTGAAACAGAAACTCTGTGAAAGGTCTCTAATGTGACTCAAAGTCGAATCATTCAGGTTAAATAAGAGTTAGGGGCCTCTGGAGGGCAGTGCAGCGTTCACGTAATTCTGTTCTTTTATAGTCATTGATAGTGACGGCTCCCTAATGAGCTGGTCAGACTTTGAACCCAAATTTCTCTGTTAAAAAGAGGTTGATGTTGAGACAGAGAGCAGCTATTTTGAGATGAAAGACAAATACAGATCAGATGCTTTGCAGAAAATTATCCATTAGTCGGCGTCAATGCAGAATAAAAAAAATATTGATAAAGTCTGTATCCCTTAGTCGGAGGGAAACTATTGAAATGACTGAATTATTTCCCTGTGAGTTGCTATGATTCTGACAGGAACAGAGTTAACATATCTTTGGTAGGCTGTAATCATGTGTGTGTGTGTCCTTTGTGTATCTTAAATATGGAATTCAAGTAAACGGGGAGCTTGATGTTTGAGCTTCCTCCCTGTTGGCTAAGAAAAGTATGCTTGAAATGTTCTAATTTGTCCTGCTAGACACACTGTTTCCCTGCCATGATGCTCTCTCTATGTAACAAAACACTGAGTACAAAGACAAACACAGACAAGAAAATGAAATGGCGTAAAAGAACATTTCCTAAAGGGGCATTTGGATTTCTTTCTCAGCATCTGTTACACTTTTCCAAACAACAGCAAGAGTCTCCGCATTAAAATGCTTATCAAAGTAGAACAATTCATATTTTATAAAAGTCAGCACAATGTTATGTAACCCTACTGTGTATTGGTGTCCTTTTTGGCTGTCTTCAGTTTTTCTAAATTTCTGTCTTGGTGCTTTAAAAGAACAACAGATATCGGCACATTTTTTGATGATACATATGAATAGAAAAACATCAGATGGCTTTTGTGTTGTTATTCAATCAGCCACCGCTGTGATGTTATTTATTGAGCAGGATAAGTGTTAACAGCGGATCTGACGTAAACATTGGCTTTGATAGACTTGCATTGAAGCTCACACTGGTCCTGTACCTCTCTTTTCGTGTGTTCTCAAAGTTAGAAATTGCTTTGCTAAATAAGTCAGCCGGCTAGTTAAGTAGCTGAGAAAACACAAAGGTGGTTTATGTTAACTGGATTGGCTATTGTCAAGCTATACCTTGACGACCTTTTGAGTAGGGTAACAACCAATGGGACGAAGGCTAAGACTTGTTTGTGTTGGTCCTAAAACTTTATAACATATTTCACTTCATATTTACTTAATAATTATACATTACGTACTTTATTTACTACATTTTGTAATTCTGTTCTGTGTGGATTGAAAGTCTAAGTTTAGATAGTGTCCTATGTGTGGTTTTGGGCTTTCAAAATAAAATGGACCAAACCATAATCACTTCATATATAGCTACATCATCAGATTGTGTAATGAGCTCCAATCCCGACAGTCTGTTCCAGCTACCTGTCTGTTGTGCATACATTGTTATTTGCACACTGCCAACGCTCCCATGGAGATATTTCCACGGCGATATTTCCATGGAGATATTTCCATGAAGACACCAGCTGTGGTTACCCAGGTGATTAGTGACGTAAATCTTAGTTCACGATTTGCTGATTCTTGCAGCTCTACAGTAGACATACATGCCAAACTGCAGGTTGGCGGTCGTCATGTGACAGACAGTGACTCACCATGCGGTGGATGTGTTGTAGGGCAGGAGTGTGGGGCTGTGGCTCTCCCCTCTGAGGCTGTTTCTGGGCTGGTAGTGGCTGGTGACCATGGGCTGGGCTTGAGCTTGGGCTTCGCTCTCCTCTGGCATGGACCTGTGCCACTGACTCCGAGCCTTCTTCAGCCAGCGTCCTCCCAGACCCCATTTTTCCAGGTAGACCCGGCACAGCTCGTAGTTTATGGCTGAGTAGTAGAGAAAGTCCAGCGCCAGCAGCACCATGACGAAGAAGCCGTAGATCCACACACCAACCAGGGCTGTATAATTACTGCGGGAGAGACGGACTGAGAGTATTAGCAAAGTGTAATCCGGGAAAGATGATGATAAACACTCACACGCTCAGAACTACCATCCAGACACCATTAAACTGGGCCCTTAAATCCCCACAGCGACGACAGAGCTGCCAGGTGTAAATGTTTGCTGTTCGTGTGGCAAGACCAAGGCGTACATCAAATCCTCCCTTGATAAAAAAGAAACTAGTTAAATACATTTTTAAGAAAACATCCATCTGTTCCATTTACTGCTCTTTTGAGATCCTGCGTCTTAAATTGGAGAAATTCTTTCATTAGCACGAGACACTTTTTAATCCATCTCATTTTGGCTCTGAATCTGTGCTCCTACAGCACTTTTCACCGCTCATAAATGTTCGTCATGTATTACATGATCCAGCGGGATTAATGTGGCACATTTGAACTTTCTTTTAGTCCACCCATAGCCATAAAGTACACTATGGTTAATGTGTTGAAATAGCTTCCTGAGAAATTTGAGAAGCAGCATTTTGCCGAAATAGGGATACTAAATATCTGGGTGTGATGTCTTTTTTTTTTTCTATGACACTGAGCACATTAAGTTGGGAAATATCCCTCAGATTGAAAGTGATTCTATTATACAGAATGAAACATTATTATTCTGACTCTGAGAGATGGAGATGACACAGGATATTACTTATAATTAGGGATTTATTTGGAAGGACAACCATCTTTTATGTAATTTCGGCACACTTTGCAATTTGTTTGACTACATTGAATGAAGCCCTTAACAAGAAAAGTGATGTTCAAGTGTTTCTAGTTCAATTAATCAAGTGAATCCACTCCTGTCGGAAAATGATGTGTGGCCTTTGGATATTTATCTGAATACATGGCTTTAAAACGAACATCTTCGCTGCTCGAATGAGCACTAAGACTATCTCTACACTAAATGCATCCTTAACTGCATTTGCCTTTCTTCACCTTTTGTGTCTGAGACATTTACCCAGAATTTAGTGTCTATGTCTACTCGGGTAATTTGAGGAGGCACCGGGCTGTAATTGAGTGCAGGTAAGCAAACAATAATAAAGTATGTGTACAGTGCTCGGATGGATCGATCATGACCACACAACTAAAACAAATGTTATTCAATATTTAACACAGCTTCCTCAGAGAAAGACAGCAGATGCAATTGATTATCTGTCAAAAGTTTTCTAGCGGTTCCTGTTGCTTCACATCAATTTCATAGCCAGCTGACTCGTACGCTATGAATCTTTTCCGATTCTGCGTCATTTCATCAACTCTGTAACTAAATGGAGAGCTATATGCTACTTAGCACTGACTTGTGAAACCCTCAGAGGACAAACGCCTTTAGCGCTAGCTTAAACTACAGTAAATCTAAAGCTATAATACTATTTTCTCCATGCAGCGTGAGCAGCGAGCAGAATTATGGGCAGTTTGACTCGCTTGGCCAGTGGTAAATATCAAACCCGCAGTCCTATCGCCCAGTGAGCCAACAGGCCATCTGACACCAAAATGAAATATCATGACCTGCTGCAGGGCAGTGTGAACCACCCGAGACAGAGGCATGCTGGGAGGGCATTAGTACAGAGAACTGAGAGCTCCCACAGAACGAGATGCAAATTGTTCTGTGTCCTTCACACTTAAATCTGTACAAACAAGTGTGTCGTCACGTGTACGGGTCCTCTGTGAAAGTGTCTCTTTAGTCATATCTCAGCATGTGTTGTGTAGTTTACTGCAGATGTCCGTACTACAGTATGGTAGAATACCACAGTGATACTTGATATAATAGCCAGCACTTAACACCTGCCTTTGTGAGCGATCGTGCGGAGGCGTCCCACTCACAACACAACAACTGCTTTCAGCATCTGCTCTTCTCTGTGGTGGTTTTGAATGCCTCTGTAGGTGTGGATCAATGTCAACAAACAGTGGCAATGAGTGCGATAGTGTCGAGGGAGCGAAGCGTTTGTGAGCAAGCAGACTATAACCAGCTGTTTTTATCTGATCTGAGGAAACGTCATCTCTGTAACTGTCTGTTCCACCATAGGCTGTTCCCGTAACACTCCACTCAAGATTCAGCACAACTTATTCTTTCCCTAATTACCTCCACCAAGACATGCCTTTGTTTGTGTTTTGCAAGATAACTCGAAAACTACAAAACAGATTTCAATGTAATTTGGTGGGACGTTCCATCACGGGCCAAAAGGCGAACGGATTAGCTTGCACAATGTGGCCATTAATAAAGCACTAAATATTTTTGGCTCATTGATCCTGAACTGAGAGGCATAGAAGTAGATATCCTGTCCTATTCTTGCATTGTTTTACAGTTGAAACAATTAGTCGATTGACGGAGTAATTTGATAATAGATTCATTATTTTTTAAGCAGAAATTGTGAAAAAATGGCATTTTATACCCCTTGGACCCAGGGGCCTGTGCCTGCTAGGCCCGTTTTGTGATCCATCCATGGATTTAATTATTCTTCCAACTTAACTGACTATCCATTCACATCATGTGTATTTTGATCCAGACCCAGATTTCACCCACCCACATTTCTAAATATTTTCTGTTATTAAAGTAACAAATTTAGATTAGCAGCCTTGACCAAGGTATGGTATGCACTCTCTGAGGGCTTTCTAAGCCACAATAAAATGACAAAGGAGTGCATACAATATGACCTCGGGCTGTCACTTTTTCAAAAAGTCAAGTTTAAACAAATTGAACATTTTATTTGTTTCCACAAACAAACCTGTAAGTCTGAATTTCAAATAGAACGTGACAGCCCGAGTACGTGCATAGAACAAAATGGCTTGTATAATAATAATAGTAACATTTTAACATTTTATTTCCCTGAAATTTAAATCTTCAATAATTTTTCAAATTCAAACGTCAAACTAATCTCAAACTAAACGAGAAAAGAAAATATGACCAATGACACATGGTACTGGTGCAGATGCAGGTGTGTAAAGAGGTCAAATGTGTGTTTTGCTTACTTGTGTGCATAACCGTCTGAGGTGGTGGTGAGGTTGATCTGCATGACCAACTGGAACTCGGTCTCGTTGCAGCAGTATTTGAAGGCGGTGTTGTTGTGGTAGCAGCAGAACATGTAGGTCTTGTTGTTGTCGGAGAGGCGTGGGCAGTGAAAGCCGAAGTGGTAACGCCCCTTGTGGTCGGAGTAGGGTTCACACACTCGGTAATGAGCTGAGAGGGCTGCAGTTTTGTGGATGACAAAGATTCTGATGTAAAATTGACTCAGAAAGGTCAGACAGGAGGTATTTTAGTACAACAGGAAACAAAAACGCTCAGCGAAATGTGACTCATGACCTTTGAGGCAGAGTTTGTGTTTCTCTTCCTTATTGATGGAAAACGGCTCTCAAGGAATCACCTTTCAAACTGCTGCAGCCAAACCACAAAACAATATAATGAATGCTTTTTGTTTTCTTTGGAAGCCTCAGAAAAGACATGATTAGAGATTAATAATAATAATAATAATAATGGTGTAGGACTAGCAACAGAAAACAAACTCAGTGTAGTTGCAAAAACAATCAAGATAGGAGACGTAACCATAAGCATACAGGCCCTGATGGTAAAAGCTCTGTCACTTTTATTCTTGAAGGAACACGACAACTCAAAAAACATTGAGTGCATCTTCTCTATTAGGTCATTATGCAAACTTAGCGTCAGTGCTTCTGGGTGGAAACACCAAACATTCTCTTCAAACTAGTTGCAGAATGTCAGAATATTATTTCTTTACTACATGAAATGAACTCCAAAGAAAGAAACGTCGCTCTCTGAACAGCAGCTGGAGTGATAGGAGATAACACAGTCCCCAGTTTATTATTGAGTAACTGTGGCTCATTTGCATTCATCTGTAGCTGTGCATTCAAGTCCCTGAAGCTTTAGAAGAAGATGCATCTGTGCGTCCTTGCTGCCACAAAGGGAAAATAGCAATTGTTTTTCGTTAAAAACCAATAAACCTTTGCTTAAAATGAAATCACAGGATCCACTTCAGCAGCAGCTGAGACTCCATCTGATAATAATAAATTACCAATCTGTCAGAGAAATGAGCCAGACATGATTAGTGTCAGTTTACGGGGCTGATGATAGTTAACGCACATCACAATGGACCAGGACATACACACAAGCTAAATGCCTTGAAAACTAATCAGTTTCAGTTTTTTTTTTAGCATCCTTTCACTTTCTATTACTAGTAATAAAACCAAGAATGAATGCTCCAGACGTAAGCAGCATAGTAGTGATATAGAAGCTGCCCAAAATATGTGTTTGTTATTTTATTTAACCTGGAACGTTTTTCTGTTTCATAAGTGTCCTGGCAAAGATAGGCAGCAATAACAGTGAGTTACTGAGAAATAACACAAGACAGATAGGCCTAAAACAAAATATGCCACAAATTAAAATTATCCTAGAAAATCCTAAAAAAAACAACCAAAAAAAGCACCTTAAAACAACCCAATAGTTGTCTAAAACCATACAAAATAAAGACCAATGTAAAACAGTAACTTCATAAGATTAACGCATCAAAATCCTAAAATAATCCTAAATATTGGCAGCCAGATTTGTGCCCAATATACTGTATGTACATAAGGAGACATTTTACTGTTAAAAAACAAGATAGTCTGCTCTTTTTGATGGACGAGGCAATGTAATAGTGACACTGTTGGAAATTACTTTAAATATATCTTTAGAAAATTTCTTAATTGCAAGAGATGCGATACGCTGATTCGATTTCCGGGTGCCGAAAGCTCAAATCTGCCGATGATATCAGCTGTGCTGATCAATGTGGCTCTTTATGTGCGTCATTTGCTGATTCTAAAATAAATGATCCTCTTTGATTTCTTTTTGCTTGATCATTCTCAGTCTCCACGTAAATTCAATTATGCAATTTCCTGTGAAGTGCATCCAGATTAGTTTTACTGTCACTGATTTGCTTTTATCGCGTGTGTTTCCTTTCATCAGTGCAGCCCAAAAAATCTGGCAGTAAAAGTGTTGTCCCTGTGATTTAGTTCAAGGTCCACTTATGCTGCGGGGTGATGGAAGTCTTTCAGTAATCTCAGGCAAGGAGTGATCAGCATTTGAAAGGAGAGAGCTCTTTCGGGGTTATAATGAGCTCGGTGTGGCCGGCCGTCTTCGCTTCGACAACCTGCAGAATAAGTGGAGCTGAAATGAAGCGGTGCTGAAGGACACAGTAGGATTAAAAGTGAAGGGTGTGGTTTTTTTAGTGAGATAAAACTCTTAATTTGACCTCTGCATTGTCTTTTACAAGGGTTCTGCAATCAACTCTTGTTATTTATATCCCATAACTTCTCGCACGTAAAGGAGGGGTCAGCAGTCGTTAGAGGACCGTAACGTCCTCTCACGATGCAAGACTTGGAAAGAGAAGAGTTCAGGGGAAGTCTCTGGCTTCTCAAATGAACAACAGCTGGTTCTGGAAACCATACAGTTGTAAACACACCCACCTGATTAATTTCATTATCACCTCTTGAAATTTAGGATACAGTTAAACAGCTTGGCTCTCAACTTAGCTCTCAACTTAGCTCAGCCTTGGCTCCCTCTCCCACTCCCGTACAATAAGCAACATCTGAACATCAGTCGCTGAACACGCATGATATTTATTTATTTATGGCTACACTCAGACCTACAGTTTGTTGTGTTTCTTTTGAAACACACTGTCAGCCATCAGCCATCAGGAGAACGACAACAGTTTTGTCAATGAATCATTTATCAAGCAAAAATGCCGAACATTTGCTGGTGCTAGCTTTTCACCTGTGAGTATTTGCAATTTTTCCCTGTTTTATGTCATTGTAAATTGAATATCTTTTGGACTGTTGGTCAAGCAAAGCTTAATAATTTCACTTTGGGAAAACTTTAATGGTTATTTTTTGCTATCTTTGCCAAAAAAAAAATGTAGATTCATCAAAAAAACGGCTGATTAATTGATATTGAATAGTTGTTAGTTGCAGCCTTATTGTCAGTATTACCTGGCTCTATCTACCATTACCAATGAAAATGTAAGTATTTTAAGAAGAAGCTGAAAATAAATGATCAAGAATATAATTAATAAATGATTATATAGAAATGACATTAGAGTCACTTAATTGTATTGCATCAGTTGATCAGGGTTTATAATCGACAGTGTTCATTGCAATGGAAGTTATTTTCCTTATTACAGAGTCAGACTATTTTTTATTCATTTGTGTTGTGGAAATCCAGGTATAACACTAAGTCTCTGTCGGGCAATGAATTCATTTCAAGTACGTGTGATGAAGTGAAAACGTTGTTAAGTTGCTTTTGAATGAGGTGGTCGCTGACATCATTCACACTCTCACTGTGATGATTATTATGGGTTTATTCCGTTAGCTGGCTTCTCCCTCCATCATCCTCTTGCCCTATTTTTTGTCATTTTTAAACTCCTGTTAGCATCTTTTCCCTTGTGCATAATGTATATTCCATATCTCAAAAATATGTGATGGCTTGGTTCTTCTCTTTGTGTCTTTTGGAGTTATATTGTGCTCTCTTCACACTTTTATGCAGCATGGCCTCGTTTTGAGAGTACCTTGAGGTACAGAGCTTTTCCTGCCAAGTACACATTTTTTTTTTTTTTGGGGCAATAAATGTTTCTAAGTCTATGTGAAGTCTCTGACTTTACTTCTGGCGATCAGATGAAAACATCTAGCTCCTTCTAAAACTGTTTCTTTGGGGGTCACTCACTCAGTGAAGGACTAACACCCACATTCTGGAGCATCCAAAGTTTGTAGAAACTGCTTCGAGCATGCCTATATAATATAAGAACACTCTGAAACTCTGATATGAGTATCTGGAGGCCCTTGTAATGAAAAAAATATGAACTTTCAAGAGCCAGACAAACTCCCTGATAAGCACACGCTACACTTTACAGACCTGCAGTGGACAGCAGGAGAAAGATGACCGTCAGGACATTGAAGGACTGCCGGCTGGTGATAGTCATCTTCTCGTCCTCATGTGGGAAGAAGGGAGGGAGCAGGAGGGATGGAGGGAGGGGGGCTGCTCTGCTTTAGCTGGGCGTGGGCATACTCTGCTTGTTGACAGATCCTCTCACATGGCTGCTGCTGGGAGTCAGGACTCCTGATGGGAACAAGACAAGCAGAGAGAGGGAAGATTAAGAGATTTGATTTGGATTTCTGGAAGTTCCACCCTGCTGTGTAGACAGCTTGTCTGGCAGTGAACTCCCATGATGCCTTCCGAAATCTGTCTTTAGGATTACAGAATAGGATGTCTTGGGCATTCATTTTGATTGAAATTGGCAATCTGGCCATAATCCCTAAAGTGACAACATTTTTTTTCTGCTTTTGACAGGAGAAATGTTTTCACTTGGCATTTGACTGACATTCTAGGAGTTTGGAATACATCTTATCCGCGTATTATTGTAAATTATAGTGGCAAAAATGAGGAATTATAAACCATTTAGCTGAAATGGTTGGTCGATAAATCGATTTAAAAGGCTGACCTAAAATTAATCGGCAATATTTTTGATAATTAATTCATTGTTTATGTTGTTTTTTAAACAATTAGATATAAAAACAATAGTTAGTTTGATTAACGAGTCCGTAATTTACGAGTATGTTATTTGGCATTAATTATAGGGAAGTAAGCATACAAGTCAACATATGGAGAATGAAGGTTCCACTATTTACTATTTAATAGTATTTACTTTAAATGTTCAATATTTGTGTAACCAAATTCTGAACCCATAAAAGCATTACAGTTAGTTGCAGCACTAATTACGCAACAATTTCACCTTTTGACAACACTCTCTGTCAGAACACATAATGCCTACTGATGCATTATATCAGCACTCCAAAACATTAAAGACAGAACCAAGAATAAATAATAAATATATTTCTCTGATGAATATTTTACTGAAATTTTATTAATTTATCAGTTTATCCTGTTGAAAACTGAGATCTAATAGCCATCAGATATTTGATTATATAACAATGCTTGGCAGTAAAGAAAAATGCTACAAGTGCACTAAAATGATCTGTGTTCTTAAAGAAAGCGTTGTTTTGACAAATATTTAATGAACTACACAGAACTTGCTCCTGCAACACCGTGTGCAGAGTTTTGATTGCAGAACTGCTGAAGAGCAGTTTGCGATGCATCGGCGGAGTTCATGAACTCTTCGTCATCTATCACTGTACAGTTACCATTCACAGATGCGTCATAGCCGTCCGTCCACTGATGCTAAGTGAGATTAATGTGGTGGCGGCACATTGTGCTTAGCCACTCTTATCCCTGTTCTTTGGCAAATTTATTCCTTTAATAGTACAGGAGGAAATTGCACATAAACGGTCCCTGTCCATGCATTAGTTAAGGGTGATGTTTATGGTAATTTATTGCAAACTCTGTCAATTAACCTTTTAGCAGTGGTTTTACAAAGTTAATGTGAGAAACACCTTGTGGTTGAATGTGACTTTGAAGCTCTTATCATTGGCAGCTACGTGTGATAGAGGAACCCAGCAAAAGCGAAAACAAAGATGATAATGGATGGTGTGTCTAAATCTAAGGGTGGTTGAAATGCATACACCAAAGCTAGCTATTTGCAAGTTTTATACCATGCAGTGTCAAAACGGTTTGGAAAAAATTGTATTTGCTCGTCAAAACAATAAAATCTCCCATATTTATGACATAAATTCAATTGCAACTTAAGTACCAGAATCTGCCTTTGAAAATGACCCTGAGACACCCGAGGGCTTTAGCTGCAAGTTTGTGCAAAGAAAGTTAAACATCCTCCCTGCAGAAGTCGCATGGAATGTGTAACAAAACTCGAGTCCTGAATTATTGAGAAGCCGACAGCAGCTGACAGCAGAAACCACGGATGTGTTCGCTCGACTGTAGTTCAGCACTAGATCCGGATTTCTGCTGCACTCATATCTTTGAAAGTGGAGCTGCAATGATTACTTGATTTAATCAACTGAAAAAAAACATTTTTTAAGAAAAAATACAAAACATTTGTGTCCAGAGTCTTAAATGTGAGATTTTTTTTTTTTTTTTTTTTTTTTTTTGGTCTTACGTTAGAGTGAATTGAATATTTTTCAGGTTTGTACTGTTGGTCAGATATAAGATATTTAATGATTTCACCTAGTGCCCTAGGATATTGTGAGTATCCTTAATGAAAACAATCATTGGTTGCAGCCCTATTGAAAGTACACCACCTTTTTATTTGTACGTATTGCTGCCAATACATACTTGATGGGTGAGATTCAAGTAGGCTGTGAAGAATGTGAAGAAAGAGGAAGCATTTGACAATTTTCACAGCTTCCACGTCTTTGCACACCTGGCTAATCCATGCAGAAAGCGTGGGAAGTGCTGACGGCTTGTCAGTTTCAGAAAAATTTGGGTGGTGCAGACTTACAAATTAAAGGTCTTCCCAGGTCCAAAAGGTCCAAAAAAACACTCGTGAGAAACCTACCTAAAAGTGCATAAATACTTCTTTCTTAAAAACACGCCTGAAAGAGACACACAGACTGATCTGAGCACTGTAAGCCTTGGGATGCACCACCAGTTAAGAGAGTGCTGGATCCACTTAAGTATTACACATATTGAGACACAGAACCGAGACCTGCAGCAGCACTATGGTATCCTACTTGACCTGATTTAGACTGAATCTAATTTGGTCCCTGTTTCTAGAATCCCAGAGGACCCGTGAAGAGTGCCTGAGCAACACCCCTAAGAGAATATACATTTGTGTTTCCTCAGGCTGAGGTGCAGCCTCGAGCTGGTTATAAATATGGTGTGTAGCAGCGTGAATGTGAAGTCAAGCGTGACTGAAAAAAGATGTGCCTGTTTAATTGAGCCTCCGTGGATAAACAAATGTATTGGAGGAAACTAAAGTTGTGTAAACACCTGGGAGAATCCCGTTCCCCGTCAGTTACTGTTGTTCTACTTGTACCAGCGACTACTGTACTTGTTGCCACGTTTTCTTACGTAATCCAAACGGCACAGGCTGATGGTTGCACCTGTCCAAAGCAATATACAAAGCAGTACTATGGACGGTCTATGGACCGTATAGACAGAATATGTATGTGGAGCACAGCAGGCTGCCTCTGTTGGAGCCTTTTAAAGCTTTTTGATCAGACAAGCTGTTCTCTCTTCAGAAAGCCAGGCAGCTGAGGTCCCAGGAGGCTTGTTAAAGTGGCATTTTTTATGTTTTTCTTTCTCTTTTTACTTCTGCTGAGAGCTTCAGTGTTGCCTACTGTCAGATGACAACATGTGCAGGACAACGAGGGATTCCCATCCTCTCAAGTCCCCCTACAAACCGACTCCTATTCCTTTCTCCAGCTGTTGTCTTTTTACGAGAGTTTCAAACAATAATTCTTTGTCACACGCATCACTGTGACATTGCTCTCTGTGCTGTACAGGCTGTACAAGGGCAAGGTTCACTTCATCACAGTGCTGGGCTTGTTTGCGAAGCAGAAGTGAATGCGAAGGGTTTGCGTAATGAGCCCGATGGTAGTGAAGCAGAATATGTAAATACACAACACAGTACACAGTGCATAGCTCCCTGGGACTGAAACATACTGAACAGCTGAACAGGCGTGCAACACAGATGGACCTCCTTGCTGTTTATGTCTGAGATCAAACTAAAATATACATAAAGACCATGACAACCCTGTGTTAACGGCTCTCAGAGTAAATGTAAAGACTGAATCAGAGGAAATGTCTTAAAAATGACCGCACTCCCGGGGTAACCGAAAGCACACAGAGCGTGTTTATTAGTCGACATATTACTCACTTTTGTTGCCTGAGAAAGAAGGAAATATTAAGTGACCAATTACTGCAGTAACCACAGTGAATCTAACAGCACTTTTTCATCACCACGCAGCTTGAGACCCAAATATGTCAGAGGTTTGATGAGGGGAAAGTGCAGTGGAAGATTTTGGGCTATTTGGAGATTACACACAGTCGTATGCTGCGCCTCCTCATCGCATGAACATTCTTGTCCAAGTCTTATCTTTGTTCAAACATTAACTTTAAAGTGTGCGACACGTTATTATGCTCTCTAAAAATCATTATTTATTCATTTTGGCCTTTTATGTCTTTTATCTGAGACTCTTTCAAGTTTGTAAAGGCAAGATTACAGCTCTCTCTCTCGCTCTCGCTACAGCTTGACTTTAGTTTTAAGTGAAACATTTAGGCCTGTCATTTTGAGTATTCCCATAACCTTTTTTTCTCCTGAGGATGATAGTAGTTGGATAATAATGCACCCGCTCTGCCTCATTATTAGGTTTGTGTTTTCCTCAGAGCACACAAATACTCTCTCTGCTGCTTCGCTGGGTGTTAATCCGTGTTAATGCGCGTTATAAATCACCCTAAAACACACGGGTTTGTGAGCATCGGGACTGAAGTGCAGTTTAGAGATGAGACTCCCACTTCACTCGAGGAGTGAGTGCGCGTTAGCTAAGTGACTGGCTGCATCTCATATCTGGGTCTGCTGATGGGCTCGCATCCAAGTACCGATCAGTTTTCTGCTGCTATAAGCCCTTTGCCTAATTGATGCTCCCTTTGACTGTCATCATAATAAATTGGGTTTCATTCACTTTTGATGAAATAAGAGCTTCACTCAGAAGCCCCATAGTGCTCCATTAGGATATGAGCCCATGTTGGGAGATTTAGAGTTAGGGTCTCATGATGATCATTGGCATACAGCTGAACTGTGTGCAGAACAATTGTCAATGAGTTAAGAACGGCAGCCTGAGCCCAAGTCATGTTAAACAGTCTTGCATGGCTGTAAACCAGGGCCACGCCGTCAGAGGGTCCACCGCCAATGGCTTTCATCGCAAAATAAAAACAATGCTGAACTGTTTGAAATTAAAATATATAACTAATAAGACCTTTCCAATCATTTTCTATACCGTTCTCCTGTTCAGCGCGGCTGGGTCTGAAACCTATTCCACTAAGCACTGGGTGAAAGGAGGATACAGACTGGTAGAGATGTACTGAGCTCAAAATACTTGTTTCTTCTTGTACCTTTATGATACTGAAACTCAGGGTATCTGCCAGATACCAGAGCTCTTTTTTTCACAAATTAAAAATCAGTATACTTCACTATGTGGAACTTATTGAGATCATTTTTATAAAAGGTAACATGAGGCCAGAGATTGTTGTAATTTATAGATGAAACACTGGGTTTTATAATGACACTGACAAAGAAACTGTATTTCATGTGCATTGGTCACGTCCGTCCAAGACCTGATCTACTTAATAAGGTTTGTATTGGCCATAATACCAATATAGACAAACATAAACCTTTAACTAAAACCTGCTAAATGTTTTTCTTTACACTACACTGGTAAGGATCATCTATTTCTACAGCTGGAACTAATTTCACTGAAGAAGTTGACTGTAGGTCAAAAGCAGTTTAACTTACTATAAATATCCCTGGAATATTATGTACTGTTAAGAGTTTACTGTTCACAGTTTATTCCTTCTTGTAAAGAACATGCAGTTATTGGCCTTCAGTCCCAGCTATAATAACCTCAGGCTCTGACCACATTTAATGCTGGGCTGCATGATGCTAATTTAAATTTAATTTGTTGTATTTCATTTAGGACAGTCTGTAAGAAGGAAATGCAATCCCATGAACATTACATTTAGTTTTATTTCCCTTAAAGCTTTTATAAAAGCTCCCAATTACTCTGATATTATAACAAAACGGACAAACCCTAAACAGGTGAGTGAAGATGAAAGAAAGTTGATTCATAGGTCTTACTTTCTTAGTTGTTTTAAATAGGTGTTATGGTATATATTTAAATGATCTAAATAGTCAAGAGAAATTTTAATTAATCATCCAGGTTTACACAACTACCCATAATAAACATTTACGGCCAAATGTCTCTAGTTTTTATTTTATTTTTCTACTATTTGCTACAAGCCGGCACGACCCAGGTATCTTTCCATTACAAACTGATGAAGCATTGTCAGGGGAATAACTGCTTATACATTTGCGCTGTATCACTGATAGCTCAGAGCCGCGGAGCAACACATAAATTTGACTGATGAAGAGAGGTTCTTCTTCGGTTTATATAATCAGTCACCTGAATAAATATTCCAGATCAAATATTCTAAATAAAGCCCGGAGGCAGAAAGGTGTTTTGGTCTAGTGGCTTGATGTTGCTTGGGAGACGTTTACGTCACAGAACATGTTACGTCTAGAGCGCCCAAAGGGAAGTGTACAGGAAATAAATACAGTTGATCTAAAAGGGAGAATAACACACCAGGGTTGCCATAGAGCCTGTTGTGGAGAGTTTGGCCAATATAATGGGCTCAGCTATTGTGCAGCTCAGCCACCTTGCTGCATGGGTGGTCTGTT
The DNA here is from genome assembly GCA_943593645.1 of Bovichtus variegatus. Classification (NCBI taxonomy): domain Eukaryota; kingdom Metazoa; phylum Chordata; class Actinopteri; order Perciformes; family Bovichtidae; genus Bovichtus; species Bovichtus variegatus. The sequence goes on from CALSCE010009442.1 coordinate 6,260,428, forward strand.
TCTGTTTTTGACTTGGTAATGGTTTGTTAGCTTAACACAAGCAGAAGACAAGAGAAGAGTTGTAATCAAAGTTACATCTGCTGCTGGCTTGCTGTGTTTCTACCTGCTGGGAGCTGTCATGTTGATGGAAACCATTCTTACTTCATCATCCATTTGGATCATAAAGGCAGATCGGAAAATAATAGAGGTATTTGTCTGAGAGTCTCCCCAGATCCAACCAGAATAAGAACTCTGATGGACTTCTTTTTATATGCAGCTTCCATAATGCCTGGTAGTAATGGGGGAAAAAAGCATAACATTCTATCATACAATCTACTGTAGTAAAGCCATTAAGTTGATGTTTCTGCAGTGATCAATATCAGCATCCATCTGGAAATAAACCTCCACCAGCTTTACTGCTCCAGCCTCATTTCAGCTTAAATAAGCAATAAAATATAAAAACTTTGGATGGGAAATGGTGATTGGAAAATAAACCTGACGCATATTCCCAAGTTTTAACCACACATACTGTAGAAAGATTGAAAAGGGTAATTATAACGCGCCAGAACACCCCAGTGATTAGTGTCATCCAGCAGCTGATAGGAGAGAGTTTATTCTTGGCAGAATCAGAATTTAACAGGGCAAAATTATTTTTGCTTGTCAGTAAATATATGCATGCAGTGAAGGAGAGACCGCTAATGAGACATGTACTGGAGTCTAATAAGTTGAATTCATTATACAATCCAGGTCTCAAAGTCAGTTGGGGGATGAAACTTTTCGGAGCCCCATTTAATATAAAGCAGATCTACAAAGGTCTTGTTTCCATGTGGTGCAGTATGAATGAAAGCAGCTCACTTGATACTGCGTGACTAAATATTTAGGGTTGTTAGAGGCTGTTAGACAACAGGAAATGAGCTTCTGTGTCTTTTCACTAGCACCAAAACCATTAGTTGAATTAGTTGAACAGAAAATGAATCAACAGCAATTTCATTGGTTTCAGCTTTTCAAATGTCAAGATTTGATGCTTTTTTTGGTTTAATATCATTGTAAATTGAATAACTTTAGTTAACGAAACAATGTCACCACAAAGTCCATAAAGTAGTTGTTCTGGAGCTTTCAATTCCAACCATTGATTTTTGATTTTTTTGCCCAATTGTCACAGGATTCTCAGCCTGAGGGTCGGAAACCACACAAAAGCCATACAAAATAATTACCAGAGTAAAAAATAAGACTTTACAAACTCTAATATTTTGCATTTTCTTGTGACCTACTTTATAGTTTGGCCTCCTTAGCCACCTCAGAAATGTTCAAACGAAACAGAATGGAGAAAATCATAACTCAGACATGGACCATAAGACGATGGGTCACAGATATATACTACTTCAAATAGGGATGTTAATAATTCACCGTTAATCGAAAATAACAACTATACTCAGAGGAGCGGCTTGTCACTAAAAGTGAGAACAGCTGGCCACCTTAAATCTCAGCCCACCTTAAGTGAGCCTGACCTGAAGTTCTCGCTAACATCGGGACTAACCTCCGTTCACTTTAACCAGCAGGCAGCAGGCCAGACACGGGAACTTGCCTTGATGAGTTGTAGTATTTTTTCACCGACAAATAAACTGTACACACAGTTCACTGCTACGTTCGCAGCTATAATTATACTGCTAATTTCATACTTACCGTCAGACACATGACAACCCACACAGAGCAGCGTCACACCAGGCAGACACACAGCTGACAACCTCGCAGCTAAACTAATTGATGCGGTGGAGACTAACTTGGGAAGTGGCTGCATGTGGCTGCGAACTCTCCCGGACGGGCGCACTGGGGACTCTGTTGCCTGTTTTGCTCATACACTGCAGCTGGAGATAATCGATTAATCAAGAAAGCAGCATTTGGATTAACTGATTATGTAAATAAGCTTTTAGTTCTGCCCACGAGTTTTGAGCAGCATCTCTACTGGTCTACAATTTGTGCTTTGATCTAGAGGTCTGTTGTTGAGCTTGACTGCTAAATGTCACAGAGATACACTAGCTGTCGCAGTTAAGTCACTTTCAAGGCCCGAGAAAGAGCAGCGTTCCACCAGCAGCTTCTAACACTCGCAGGTCCATCAAGGTTTGAGCTGCCTGCAGGCTATACAAAGACCTCGTCTGTCAACGCATCAGCGCTTTGGCCCTCAAATTCAGTTTTCTTTGGTAGTGGGACTGTGACTCACACAGAATAACTGGACGTGTTTTGGCTCCGGGGTTTGTGAGACATATCCTGCCGACTATTTGGTGTCTGTGATGCAGACAGACAGGACAGTATCTCCCAGACACAAGCCAGCATTGTTTGTTTGGATTTGCTTTAACACCCCACTCTGGGCTCAGTTGGTTTCTCTTGGAAATGTTCCCCGTCATCATCCGCCTGACCCTGGGTTTAAAATAGCTTCCACCCGCAGACAAATAGCCTTGTGGGAATATCAAAAATGAAGAAAGAGAAAAATCATGACATGGGACAGTAATGCATGACAAAACTGCAGCTAATACACAGCAGTTTGTGAATCTTTGTTGTCTCCCCTGTGGCGTGCATTAATATTCTAGCTTTCCACAGACCACCATGGTTGTGAAGCAACGCTACACCAAAAGTTGCCTCTTTGCAGAAATATAATGTTCTGATCCAACAACTATCTCACGGTATTTAATACTAATGAACCAACAATGAACAAGCCTGAAATAGTAAACACACTAATGCAAGGTATAGTTTGTGTTTAGTTTGGTGCAGCTTACACACTTTTCCATGCACAGACATGTATACTAAGAGATCCTACTCTTTGTGATTAAAATCTATACAAAGGGTTTTTTTAGCCTTTTTCTTTATATTGGCAATAGATAACTAAGCAAATACTAAACATTTTTGGAGTAGAAATTGATTACTCTGTTGTAATATTTTACTTTGGAACAATCCTGGATAAGGTTATGGCAGAGCAGGAATATCTCTCTTAAAACCTTTCTTTTTTTCAGAGTGAAAATTGAGTTTCCCCTTGAGGGATAAATAAAGTATAAGAAAAAAAAGGTAATACACAGAGGAATGGCTGCAGGCAAACACTCCAACAAAGGACAAAAAGACTGACATTGAAACTGCAACTGTATAGAGAAACTGGCATTTACCTGAAGACTACAATATGATCATATATAAAATACTATAAAAATGTCCTAAATATATGCACCTATAACATGTAACCTATTACTACATACGTCATTAGAAGACCCTGTTCCTTTAAGTGTATCATGTCGTATCAACCCACACTGCCTGAAAATATCAATAGAAGTAATACTCCAATACTTTTACGAGTGTTTCAGATCCTATAGCTCAATGAACACAGAGTAGGGTGTGAGTTTACCCTCAGATAACCCTCCTAAACTAAAGTCTGTCTCAAGAGGTTTAACACCCCAGAGTAAACCCCATGCAAGTTACAGCCTAGAAATAGCCGTGACTGATACACTGTGGAGATCTGGAGGGCTCTCGAACACCTTGAGGTCCCAGGGGTCAGTGAGGGCAGCAGTTACACTGTACTGCCAAGAATACCTCATACCGCATATAATACTCAACACTGCTCCACATCCAAACGCTAATGGTATTTTGGCAGCGTGTTTATATGGCCTGTTAGAAAAACCTTAAAATGCAAGGAACCGTTTGTGGGCCGTTCCAGCAATCATTACTGAATGTGTTGGTTGACTGGCCCTCGTAGTGGGATTGCACCTCATTAATGAGGCTGTCCTGATTTTGACCCACGGAGAGTGAACTCAACTCCTAAGTTTGGCGGATCTCCTGTGAAAAATAACTTCGTACAATGTCCTGAAATGCTCCCTGAATGCCAGTGAATTCAACTCTAAGCTCTAATATTATAAACGTGTGCTAAATGCTCTGAAGTCTCCACTAAAAAGGCTAAATTGAGCTGATTTCTGTGACTGTGGGATTCATTTTTTTTTTATTAACAATAGCAGAGCTACCTGCTGTTATTCACTGATAATATGTGGACGTGACTATTGCGTGTATTTAAATTATAAGTCATTATTGGCGAGGGGGATTATTGTGAGACATTATATTACATGGTGAATCAAAAAAAATGTGAGCCCATAATGACTCATGGATTATAGTGAGTCTTTAGGTAACCCATTCATCTCTGTCAGCATGGTGAGCACATACATTTACGCTACAATATAGACAAATGCATAACAGTTGAGTTTACGCCCCATCTAATGAGGATTTTCTGATGTGTGCAATTACAGTATGTGAAGCAGAAAGCTCAGGGCTAGCGGACAGAAGAGAAAAAAGCCCCATCTCTCACAGGCACACAAACACACACACACACACACACACACACAAAGCTTTTATCCACATTAATGCATTTCCTGCCTCGTACCAACAGCTGCATCACTGTGTCTCCTGTTTTAACGATGAGGACCACCACCAGTGTACAGAAAAAACTGAAATAATGCATTGTTTTGAGCGAGGACAACAAACCCCAGAGATTTGCCCACGACAACTACTGGCTCAGAGGCCCAATCTGTATTTATACTACGGTCGTCTATTAGACCCTTTCAGAGGAAGATGTATTGGGTTTTTTATGTTGAATAAACATTCCTCGTGTTGAAGAATGTTGAAGTCTTTATGTGCATTTTAAAGCCGTAAAAGGTTGTTGTTTCTCATTTACATCTACAAGTCAAATAGGTGAAAACATAATGCGAATATGCCTAAAATAACGAGGGTCAATGAGACAAAATAATCTCAACTCGAAGGTCCACGAAGTAGCTTTTCTTTATTATCTCAACAGCAAATGGAGTAGGCTGAGGTGTCAGAAATGAACTTCCATATTTTATTACAACAATGTGTTTCAAAGGACAATGTAAAAACATTTTGACACAATGTGAAAGGTGATGAACCTACAGAGAATTATCACTCTATGGAGCTTCATAAGGAGTTTCAGCTCATTGTTTAGCTGTCCGGCCCACATTTTTACTGCTTAAGTTCACTTTTATATCGTTTTCTTACTTCAGCAGGCGGCTGTTCTCAGTGAAAAAGCCCTAAGAACCCACCGTACAATACCTGCTCAGCACCAAACAGCAGGCAGTTTAAGTTAGTGACTAGTTGTTGAACATAGTGGAGCACTTAACAGCTACAGAGCCAGATATTTCCCTCGGGAGAAGAAAGAAAAAAAGTGTGAATACTAGGCTGTTTGGTTATTATTTTGTTATATATACACTTTTCTTGAAGATCAAGAATGCACTTCCTTGCTAATAAAGCATTCTTCATTGTTGATCTATCCAGGAAAAATTGCCCTGCCTGCAAATCTGTCTGAGTTTGACACAAAATAAAGATTTTTTTTTAATCTCCTAAATAAAACAAGAATAAAGCAAGCATCTTTATTGCTCCTCCAGAGGTTGTGTACCCAGCTGTTCCTTCATTCCTCCTGCCATTTCTTGGTGACGCTGCAGATGCATTTAAGCACCTACCTTGACATCATGCTCCTTTTATCTGGTGATAAAAGCTTTTCCTCTATGTTGCACGGATGAGTTAAAGTGACAGAGGCTCTGCTGCACCTCCGGCTCTGTAATCAACAGCCATTGTCTGACACCAACCGACGTTTAACCCTTCGTTCACTCCCCATGCAACTCTGCTGTCACTCGCATCTGCTCTCTCCCTACAACACCTCAGTGAAGGAGGTCGGCCAGACATTCGGCTTTATATGGACGTTGTTGGCAGCAGAACATTTCAGTGAGTCTAGTCTGCTTTGGATTTGGAAGCGTAAAGCTTATTCTACGGGTGTTGTGCTGCCCTTTTTGTCTTGTGATTTTACTGAAAGCACTAGATTTATCTAGGAACCTTGTTCTATGTCTCTTGGAGCTGCACACACAGTACTGTAATGCATCCACATTTTACTTGTGAGTTGAAGCACCTCATACATTCCGGTAAGACATTATACGAAATACATTTTTGCCTATTTCGACACAGCTTTGTTTGCTGCTCTCACATAAAATAGCCTTAACAGTTTTACACAAAGTGTTTCCACAGTGGCGGAATATAACTATTTCCTCCAGTATTGTACTTCAGACAATTTTGCGGTACATGTACTCTACTTCAGTATTTCTGTTCTCTCCTACTTTATACTTCTATTCCAACATGATATGTTCATTTGACAGCTATAAGATTTTACATACAAAACATCAGGTCATGAGATATTGTACATTACAATAGATGAGACCCAATGGTATACCAGTTGGTACATATTGATAACGTTACTTCAGTGCTTTTACTTATGTAAAGTTTTGTCCGTGAGTATATTACCATTGTGGTTTTACTACTTTAAGTAAATGATCTGAGTATTTCTTCCACCGCTGGTTATCTCTGAAATTTGAAAGTTGCTTGTGTGTAAACCATCAGAATGTAAAGCGGTTTGTTAACATGTATGTTTATGAAGGTGGAACCACTGTAACATAGACTACACATGACACAATACTTCATATTTCTTCTGAGACAACTAAGATTCCAATCTTGACTGAAAAACAAAAAAAAAAGAGAAGATGTTGTGCGCTCATTATTAATAGTCACATGTAACACTGATCAAGTGGAGGTTAAACACAAGTTGAAGAGGAGGTCACATTGAATAGCTGCTCTGGTCACAGACACCAAATAATGACAATTGACTTTAGAGTGGGGTCATGCATAAATATTTAAATATCAATATGTCAATAGTCCTGGTTACTCTGTGTTTTCTCTTTCAAAATCACTCATGTGTGAAGACCTCTGAACTTCCTGCCTCAATAAGGGTTTTTAAGAACTGATAATATTGAAAAGAGCACAATATACAGATGGAGCTTATTATGTATGCATGGGAATGAACAAGAAGCAGCATGAATCCTAAAACAAATGCATAAATACTCCTTTACATAATGGATCCAACCTGATTTCCCCAATTACTAGATTTCTTTCCTCTCGTGAATAATCATTTACATGTGATTGAACAGTTTCTGCTCGGTCAATACTACTGACATCTCAAGGGAATCGATCTCGTGTTACGCACACACACACACACACACACACACACACACACACACACACAAAGCATTAATGTATTTCCTGCCTTGTACCAACAGCTGCATCACTGTGTCTTCTGTTTTAATGATGAGGACCACCACCAGTGTACAGAAAAAACTGAAATAATGCATTACGAGGGTAATTATGAGACAAAATAATCTCTGTTTTATCAGCTGCAAATATGCAGATATTTTCGAGTTGTGTGGCTGCTGCAGAAGAGTTACAGTATGCCCAAAGGAGTCAGGACACATACATGCACGTAAGGCGGGCCACTGATATTAACATTGACAGTATAATGGCACAAAGTGCTGGTTGGCTCTCTGCCTCTGTGTGCTAGATTATCTGTTTGGTGGAATCTGATACGGAGGAGAAGCCGGCATCAAAAGCAACGTCAATGTTTCATCAAGGAACCTGCTTCTAACAACCTCTCTCTCACACATACACATAACTGTTGACATACACACACACACACACACACACACAGACTTATATTCTTCTAACCCACACACAGCTGTATGCTCATGCATACTGTACACATCTTCTTGCTCACTTTCTAAGTCTTTCTTTCTAACAAGCACACAAACAGAGATCAACACAAATTAAAGAACAGATATAAAAAGACACACTTACTGTACAACCACCCACACACTCATACAGAGCCAAGCCCAAGGCAGGGAAACTCGGTGTGAACCCTGGGGAGAGAGATGTCACGATGACAGACTAGATAAACCAAATTAATGCAGAGTTTTCTGCACCGCAGATCGGAAAACAAGACACTTCTGTGCACACTGAGTGACTACATGCTGTGTTTATTTTGGGTTGGAGAATGTTATTATTTGGCTGCCACTGCTGCTTTTGGTGTCATTAATAAGTTATACTCTCGGTTGGAAACTGTTCAATATGATTTTTGGTGAGTGGGGGATGAGAGGATCCAGTGCTCTCAGAAAGTCAGATAAAAGCCTTTGTTCTGTTCAGATGTGCAAACCGATATACATCTTTATATGGTGATGTTTGAATTGCGTTAGTTCCGTATTTTAAAACAGAACCAAAAGATAAAACTCCAAAGAGCATGCATCCCTACAATAAGCATTACACGAAATATTTCAATGTCTTTCACACTTACAGTTTATTTAAGTCTTGGCGCTATTCACGTAAAGATTTTAGACACTTTTTCCAAACTCCAAACCAAACGGAGACACTGGAGGACTAAAGTCAGTTTGAGTTAAACGGACCTGCAATCAGAGCGCGATCTGGACTCGTGATGGAAGAAAGTTCTTGTGTTCATATCATGTCACATCATCATCAGTCACATTCTAACATTGTTAGCAGAAAAAAAACAGACAAATGAAGATAAATGTGTAACATTCAAACCAACCTAAATGCCATATGATAATTAGTCCATTTATTGATTAGTCAATTGTCGGAAAATTGATTGATTTGACATTTATTAAGCAAAAATATCAAACATTAGCTTGTACCAGCTTCTAAAATGTTAGGATTTGTTGGTTTTCCCTGTTTTATATGATGATTAAGTGAATATTTTTAGGGTTATGACTGTTGGTAAAAACAAGCCATTTGAAGACCTCATCTGGAGCTTTTGAAAATTGTGCCATTTTTTGGACCAAACAATAAATTGATTAACGGAAAAAAAGGATTGACAGGCTCAGCGATAATGATATTAAATATATTTTCTGCAGACCTAACGATGACTTCTTTCATAAAATGGTAGTGAAAAAGGCGTGCAAAGTTTTTTCATTCCCAGCGGGCGTCAAACAGGCGCCAACGTGGTTTGCAGCTGCACTTTGATAATAAAAGCATTACACAAACGAACCGCGGGACTAAACAGAGCAGTAAAAAAGGCTAAAAGGGTTTGAGAAAGGAGGACAACCAAAGTGAGTAAAACTAATCCAGTGTGAACAGACGCCCTTGTTCATTCATTAATTCAGCTGCCCCTTGTATCCATTAGGAGGTAAAGGCAAAAGTGACACACGCTAACCTTCTGTCCCTCTGTGTTGTTCACTTAGAGAACAGAATTCTTGTTATTTTTCTTTGCAAATTCGGAAAATATGTATCTATTTCAGATTTAAGTGGGTGGAAGCACAAAGAAAATGTTTATATAAGAGTTATTAGGAGTTTAAAAATAATAGATTGTAAGTGAAACTCGCGTGTAGCTGTACACAAGAGATAAAGAAGCTGGTCAATCATTTCCAGGAGTTTCTTATGACTCATATACACATTTAGTAGGATGGTAGGTAACAGGCTATCGTTTAGCATAGTACTCTTTAACATTGGAGACTTTTGGGAATACATAGTTACTTGGCTGAGAAAATGTTCTATTTCCTGCCAAAAAATTGTCTTCTGTTTGTATGTGATAAACTGGGGACACACCTCCATCTCACCATGACCAAAATATATACTCTGAAATACAGTTTCAGTTTGTGCTCTCTGCTAAATAACCTGCTCTGTCGGCACTCTGATACTACTCGATGGATTGTGATGTGTGTGCAGTGACAGAGAATGCTGCTCTGTAAAGCCAAGAGTTTTTTGTTTTTTTTTCCCCCTCGTCTGAACGGCGATAAGAGCCACCATCCGTGAGATGACGATGCCGCAGTTGTATTAATTTCAGCTCCTTGCCTCCGACTTTTATGTTTGAGATTTAGGCACCGGAAACTCTTCCTTTGCCAAAAGATTGGCTGCATCTGGTGCCGCCAGCTACTCTGCAGTTCCACCAGTTTGATCATCTGTTCTAAATTTGAAATACTCCTCACTCAAAATTTTCACCTTGAGGGCTTCTGCCAAGCCACCGGTCACGACGCCTCTCCCTGCTCCGCCTCCCCTGGTGTGAGTGTGTGTGTGTGTTATTCTGCCTTAGTGCATGCATGTGTGTATTGGTGCATAAATATGCCCGGCGGAGAAATGTGAGGGTGTATACTTTACGTGCGAGGTAATGCGTGCACCAAGCAGACATTAATACCCTCTCAATGTCAAAGACTCCTCCTAGTATGGAAAGTGAGAGACACACTGATGGACTCACCGTAACTGGCCCTGTGTGGCAGTTTTCTGTGTGTGTGTGAGACAAGGTGACACAGGAAACAACCCTCTACTGATGACTGATGGCCAGACCCAGCTGTCCCGACCTCACTTATGTTTGGTTACTGCTATGGAGGTGACTGAACAAAAAACATAAAGTCCAGACTAAACAAAAAGCGTGGACTGTCACCACACTAATCTACTGCTTAATGATCCTTAAAAAAAAAGAAGAAAAAAGAGCAAATTCTTCACTTTAGGGGTTTTGGTATAAACACAGCCTGCTGAATGCAGACCAACACTTTGCTGCCACTAAAATTAATGGACAGCAAGGCTTAGGCTTATGTACTATCTCTCCTTTTGTGTCAAAACACACACAGTTTAGAAGAATTGCCCTACGTGTGTCCACCTGTGTTTATACTGAGAGCACAATACTCTTCTTTTTTTTTCCTTTTCTTTAATACATATTTAATCAAACTGCCCTCCACCCCAACCTGCGAGAAGGCTTTGTGACAAATGGTGAGCAGGATAGGTCTTCATTGGTTTCAAGGAGAATTTTTTTCGATCACATATTGTAAATAAATACCGCCTGAACAAAGGCAGAGTCCTCAGGGAGCTCATTCAGCGCATACACAACTGCTCATCCATTCATTACAGATATTACACAATGGTTCATCCAGGAATACACAATAGGGAATCACAATATGGGCCATAATGTTTTTTTTATTTATTTTTTATTAAAACGTTCTCCTATTCTCCATTTGTCTGGCTAGTTTAAAGCATGAAAACATTTCTTCCACTTGTGTTAATTAAACGTGAGGGCTCACCTAAGAGACTCACTACTTCCAATACACACCCAAGACACATTTTATCCATGTGCATGCGTGAGCACACACGCAGCCACACACACAGCACACTAACACACTTTCTATGCACATGTGCTTGCAGTAACGCACGCTCGGAACAATGTCCGCTGTCATGCAAAAATCATAAAAGCTCACAACTGCGGCCCCTGGGCCAGTTTTCACACTGACACGCAGGCGAAAGCAGGATTTTTCACAGAGGAGCAGGCTCTTGTGTGAATGAACAAAGGGAATCTCCTCGCTCCTCTGCTCCTCTCTCCGCCGAAATCCTATCATGTGCCACTATGCGTCTCCCACACGCCTGTTTCCAAGTTACCGGCAGCGTTGGCTGCCAGTCCCGCTTAATTGCCTCCCGTGTAAAGTGAAGGCTGATGAGATCGAGCTGTCCTCGTCTTTTCCTGCAGCTCCCTCGCTGCTACCTCACCAAAGGAGGGACTCCACCTGAGAACTATACTGTATACCTTTGGGAAATGATACAGCCGTGTTGACCAAGTGTCAAACTTCAGTGACCGACCTGAGGACTGTATGAAAAATGTGACTAAAGGACTTTTGATTTTCAGAACTGCTCGCACTTAAGAAAACTGCTCTGTGAGGACATTTAATGTAATCCTTAATAGACACTAAGGGATGGAAAGCACATGAATATGAACAGCTTTGAATAGGAAATGTCTTGTTAGAGATAAAGTAAAGAACAGAGAATAAAACAATAACAGCAGGCAGTGTTTGTTTTAAACGATAAGCACGTTTTCCTCACTAACCTTTGCTCGAGCCTGTAGGAAAGGAAAAGGTCTTCTAGCTCACTCCCGCTGGCAGAATTTACCACCCTGTTGCTTGCTCTTCCTTTGTTGCGCCTTCCTCACAAATAGATCCTCCTCATCCTCGGTACCGGGGCTGGAATTAACAGCTCATGAGGGAAGCCAGGCGGAAGAGAAAGAAAACACACCAGAGAAGAAAAGAAACACTTCTCCTCTCGCCCCTAAGTCCTCCTTGGCAGTGTATCCCCATCCGTCAGAGAACAGCGACTGAGAGTGTGAGAGAGAGGGAGAGAGAGGGAGAGAGAGAGAGACAGATGAAACGATACTGAGTAAGTGGGCGAGGGAGAGAGTTAGTGAGAGAGGGAGGGAGAGAGAGCTTGTGTGTATGCACTGGAGGGAGATCCTCTGTACACGAGCTCCTGTTTATCTCCCTGTCTGTCTCCTGTGCATGCATTCCTTCCCGACAAGCCACAAGGTCAGTTGCTTTTACAGTAACAAGACTTGATTTCGTCTTGAGGGAAAAGACTTCCTGTTAGTTCTCTGCTCAACTTCCCTCATCAGTGAAACCTAATTTTAATGCCTTTAATGCCTCTCTCTCTCTCTCTCTCTCTCTCTCTCTCTCTCTCTCTCTCTTGCAAACACAACCTCGCTCTCTGTTCCTGTCTCTTTATTTATTAGCATCCTTGTGACAGTTCATCTAATCTCCTTTTTCCCAACACCGCCTGTCCGGAGGTTGTTCCACCGACAGGGAATGTGCTGCAGTTTCCTTTAGGATACACACTGCACAAACACACAAACAAACGGAATCACGTGTCAAGCGCATAACTGAACTGATACACTGAAGGGAAAACTGCATGGCTTCGTTATACATCAGACACACGCATCCTCTGTTACTGCCTTGCATTTGGTCAAAAGAAGCAAAATGAAACAGAAAATAAACTGAATTCTATTAGTATGAACAGTACCATCAATGAGAGAAAGTTTTAGTTTTAATTTAAAAGCCTAATCTATAGTGTAGCGCTTTATTTTCATAAATAGTTGGTTGGACAAAACAAGCAATGTCACTTGATGGGTAGTTCTCACAATTTTTTTATATTTTATTACCATAATCGTCAGATTAATCGTTGATATTGAAAATAAGTAATGGTTGCAGCCTTATTTTTAAAACTAGGACAATCAGTTAATCTATTCCAGAAAATCGATGAATTCAAGTCATTTATCATGTAAAAATGCCACATTTTTGCTGCATCCAGCATCTCAAATGGGACAATTAGCTGCTTTTCTGTTTAACATCACTGGAAATTGAACATCTTTGACTTTTGACAGCTTATCTGAATTGTTATTTTTTTTAAGTCTTATCTAAGTTAAGACATCACTTTGGTCTATGGAAAGCTGTGATCTGCATTATTAAGTATTTTCTGACGATTTATACTAATGAATTGGGGGGCAGATTAATTGACGAAAACGAAAATCATAATAATGTGATGCTCTTCTGCATTTGCCCTTAAAGAATGTGTTGACAGGACAGGTGCTGGTTACGCGAGCCAACAAAGAGCAGATTGGCTTGCTGCAGATCACTATGGGAATTGTGGCACTTCATGGCCTCCACCCAGCTGTGTTCATCAACACTTTCAGTCTTTATCGTGGATCAGAATCAAATTAAAACTGTCGAAATGATTGTAAAAACTACAGTGACGTTTTCTAAAAGCCGGTCTTTACGTCACTAAGCAGTAAACTAGTGGTAACTGTTACCACTAAGTGTTGGTTTTTTATCATTTACGGGCGTAAAAACGAACCAGTATTGTCACTGGTGACTTGGTCCTGCTCATCACAGCTTGTGTGTATAGGACACGCTGTAGCTGTGATACTCTGCCTTTCCTCTCTGCTCTGCCGATTCCTGATGTTACATGGCAGCCAGAAAGCTTAAGTGTCTCCCCTGAGTACAGTGCATACTTGAGTCAATATGCACATGAAGTGTTGGATCAATCGGGTCACACACATCACCGAAAGGTGATTCAGGGGCCAGCCTGACAACTTCCTCAATTATGTTGATAAAGTGTCATGAATTCTGCGGACAGACACGCACACACCACGGGCAAACTGACAGTTCACACCACAGAGCGGGGAAACGAAGCGTACGAACATATGGCCGTATCATCTTCACGCTGCACGTTCGGCTGCTGGCCGGCCACACAATAGGTGTTCATTGTGCGCCGTCTCGGCTGGCGAGTGTTGCTCTGGGACACATGGCCACATGCCGCAGGAGGAGGGATGATTAGGGCCTGTGTCTGTCAAAGGGAGGCCTGAGGCAGGTTGTGTGGGGATCTGGCTGTATGATGATCAGCCAGGAGGAAGTATGGAAGTGTACACAGCCGCGATGTGGACTTAGGTGTTTGGAGGAAACATCTAACAGCTCATAGCTAGTCAGCACACTCATCCACAGGCTTCTTTTGTGCCGTTCTATGTTTGTGACCAACATTCAGTGCAAAAACAAACTCTTATCAAGTGAAAAGCTGGCGGAAATCAGTTTTCATGAAATCATATTGCATTTGCAATGCATGTGAACCCGAAAACTATAAAAGTGAAAATCAACATGAATCCATCACAAAACCATAAAAGATGATTGTACTTGTCACAGAGAAGAGCTGTGATGAAACCCTTGCCAGGATTGCTGTTTTTATATGGAACGCTCCCCCAAAGCGCCAGATAGTAAATATTACACATTTCTCTTACAACTCTTATGAAATATTGAGTGGCCTGAAATGTACTCGGGAAACGAGGTCATGTTAAATGAATGCAAAGCAGGGAAGCTGTGCGGATTGCTCGCTGGCGGCACTTAGTCACATGAAAATGCCTGTGATGAAGGTCCATCAGACACAAAGTACACTGACTGTAAATAGATCAGTCATTCTTTTTTGCAGAGGCTGGACAAAGGTTAGAGCTTCAGCTCCAGGTGTGAGCCCCTTGCTGTGTCAGTGTCCGTGCTGCAGGATTGTATTCATGACTTGAGTTGAATCGTCTTCCACGTGGCTGGGCTCATTAATAATACAAGAGGCTGTGTATCATACCTTTACCTCCTTACAGATGAAAATGATCTTCTCCAGTTCCCCTTTCTGTTTCTGTTAAATGTCTCTCCCGCCTCTCAGAGATTCAGATGATAGGAGTTATTCTGTCTAGCGTGGCCTTTCTTCCTTTTAGCCAAGCTCCGGGAGATTTCTTTGAATCTTTTTTAGGAGGCTCCATAAATGTAGAGGATCAGCTTACACGGTCCACCATTAAACCTGCAGGGTATTTGATACAGATGTGACTTTCAATCTACAAAAAAGAAAGAGATTTCGGCTTAACTTTGTATTATATGGTCCCCGTGCAAAGAAATGACTTTTTGAAAAGTCTTGTCCCCCCCCCCCCCCCCCACACACACACACACACGCACACTTTTTTCTTCTGAGATCCCTCTCCCTTCTACAGCACAGGCCTATAGAGCTGTTGCCTCTTATTGTAGGATGTTTTAAAATGAATTTAGGTTCATATGCAAAATGTAGCCCAGCTATGAATTAGTGTCCTGCAGCTGATGCTGTGTTGTCCCATGGTAATAAAGTGAGTGAATGTGGCTGTCCAGCTTTTCTCAAGGGCCCTGCTTAAGCGCACTAGATGGAGGTCAGAGGAAGCATAGGGAATTGGGCAAACCCTGCAAGTAATTGCATGTCCTCCGTTCTTCAGATGAATGCCGCTAATAGAAACTTGCATTTGCTGCTTTCTAATGACTCGACCAATCATCAAATGTCACTTTTGGACATGAGGGTGCAGTTTTTGCTTTTGCCTTTGTTACATTCAAAAGGTCAGAAGGGAAGAAGAAGAGTGAAGCAGGCCATTTAATTACCCATATGAGTGCTTACTCTTGCTTATGAGTTACAGTTGATTGTTGTTCTTCAAGTATAAGCTTGGAAAGTGGGCCTCCACTAGGGGGAGGCTGGAAAGAGCAGCCCACCTCCACCCTTTCATATGATCGTGACATGCTGGTGCTGACACAGCCTTAACAGAAAGGAAAAAATCAGACACAACATCAGCTCTCTGTTAGAAAATCCCCCGACGAGCGGCTCTCCTCGTGCTTCCTCTCACTCAGGGAAGTGTGTCCTACTAATTGCCTCGAAGGTAGTGTTGCTTGTTGCAAAGCCTTAACCCCCACGTTGAAAGCAACGGGGTGTCACTTAACATCAGCAATTACAAGACTTAAATCATAAACTGCTCAGCCGTCTGAAAAAAAAACTAGGATAATCATTTTTTTCCTCCTCCAAAAAACAAACAAACCCAGTGAGCACATTAATGTGCTGCTTAACAGGCGATCGTTTTTTATGACCCTATTTGAATTGAGCAGCTGCATTTTCTCCTCAAAATCCAACGTCTGGAGGGAATTACAAAGTGTGATTATATGCATACTTACACACTGAGAAATTAGCTTTTATTGTTGCAGAATATAACTTTAAATGGCATTTTTAGATCAAATTATTGTTTGGTGGATGGATTTTATTAGAGTGTAACCTCCAACTTTTCCTACTTTGAGCTTTCTCGACTTTGCACTGCAGAAGAAGTCTCTCTGGCAGGTTTTGAGTCATACCTCCGCTGTGTAATGTTTTCTGTGAATCAGTCCTAGGTCTAATCGATGTCATCTCCTACTGCATGTGAAGTGACAACTCACTCCTGGCATCGCACTGAAATAGCTCTCTCAAGAGTCACTCTGTCCAAACTTTGAACTTTTGTGGCTCTCATCATATTGCCAAAAGACAGAGGTCAGCGCTTGGGTTACTGATTCTGTTCTGACAGCATTTCACCATCACCAGATAATTACTAACATTTGCACTGTCAAAACACAACACAGCAAAAACACACTACTTTTCTTCTTCCATCATGTACGCATTGTTATTATAACTTGAGCGTCATTTAGAAATGACATGTTGATCATTGGGGAAGAAAGGATACTTGATAGGACTGCAACAAGTTTAACCTATTATTAAATGAAAAACGCGGGAACTATTTTTGTAATTGGTAAATCTATTAGTCATCTAATGCCCAACACTCACTGGTTTCAGCCTCTCAAATGTTAAGAACGGTTTCCTTTCTCTCTCATTACGGTACATCATTTTAAATGTAATATCTTTGGATTAAGGACTGCTGGGTACTTTTGGCAGTAGGCATTTTCCCAATTGTCTGATATTTGAAATTATTAACAATTAATTGTGAAAAAGAAAAAATTGACAGCTTAATCCATAATGGAAATAATTGTTAGTTGCAGCCGTAATACTACTGCTACTTTTATTTGAGTAAAAGGCTTGATAGACAAATTATAGACTTTGAAATGACAAAATGATATACTTTTTGATTTCATGAAATTAGTGTAAAGAATATTCAATTCAATAAACGAATTATCAGACTTTTACAGACTACACCCTCGATTAAGTAAAAGAAAATAAGTTTCAAGTACAGTTTTTTAAATGTGGTATAAAGTATTGACTTTATGGATCTTGAATATTAAATATTAGGGAAAAAGTCTGTAATGTTCCAGAGTTGAATAGGTGACGGACACCAACATGTGCAGCCAGCTGCCAAATGGGGCCAATTTAATTAGAAGAGGCACATATATCATTTTTTATAGACAAAATGCTACAAAACTTACATAACCCAAATGACTTTTCCCTCACAAACTACCACTTTTATAGGCAAGTACTCCTAATTTATTAAACGATTGCTCCTTAATCATAATGTGTGTGCCAGCAGTAGGTGTCCTCATTTTAAAATGCAAGGTAACTCATTCTGGAAAAAGTTCTTAAAATCATTTTTGTACAACATATTGGAAAGATGACGAGGCAGAGTGAAATGTCAGGCGACACAGAACAGCTCCATAAAATATTTACAAGCTGTCAATAGTATATCTGCTCTTTTCATCCTCCGAGCAGCCTCACCTATCAGGATACCTCACTCTGAAGCCTCAGTGGGGAGAGAAACTGCCAGTCAAACTGATACAGACTGACAAAATTGTAGATCCACGTGAATGTTGTATGAGGTTTTGGGGAAAAGCTTTCAACATGAATTTATGTTAATATCTGCGACACTCCTAATGCGGAAACCCCCACAAAAAAACAAAATAACAAAGCTTCTCTCTTCATGGTCACCTTGTACTGGAATTACTTTTGTGTTGTGTAAATAAAGATAAATAAAGATTATGCATTATTATAACAATCCTCCCCTGAGACGAAGTTGTTTCTTTGCGCAAGATTTAATAGCTTTTCAGTGATGACTTTACTGTCCGGATAATTAGTGAGAAAATAATGCAGGATTTATCAGCACTGGGATCAACTCCACTTTCTGCCAGACCCATTGTCTGCAAAGGATCTTTTTTCTTTACAGTATCGATAATAAAATAAAACAGTGCTTCAGGACAGCAGGCTGTAAAAAATGGCAGTGACTGTAGAATAGCTGATGAGCAGCATGGTCGTAAATCTGTGGCTCTTAAGGTTCCGGCGACAATTGACAATTAACTCAAGCAATACGAAGAGGAGATGGACGATAAATGGAACGAATGATCAGAATTCAACACCAAAATGTTGCGTTTGAGTTCAGAGGTGTTATTAGGAAGTGATGATATCTCCTAAAGAGCAGGAGCAGCGTGTGCGGCCACTCATGAAAGCGAAGATTGATTAAGAAAATCAATGCTGCCTTCCATGCTTTAATGACATATTAATAGACTCTTATAGGCTTTTTTTTTTTTATCTAAATCTAATCTAAATCTAAAATAAACAAACTCATTCAGTTGCCATTTTTTACACCAACTAGTACTTCAAGAACCTTTTTCTTCACCTCTAATTAACCATTTTATAGCTTGAAAAGTGTGGTGCCACAAATTAAAACCAGATAAGTAGCGTGGTAGAGACTATCCAAGATCCAAGACCATGGTTTGAAATGCAACTCATTTTGGCGGTAATGCAAAAATGTTTCACAGCAACGTAAAGCTGCAAATATTTGAGGCGAGAGGCTCTTGTTATGTCTGCCCAATTTAAATCTAACACACCTGTAAGTCGTGTTCCTCGCGTCTCTGCCGGCGATTCACAGCTCTCTGACTTGTGAGAGGAAAAACAGATCCAACATTTAATGAAATGACCTTCATTATCCGATTTTGACCACAGAGCGGCAGACACACAACAACACGCTGCCACATTTAACTGTGAGGGGCAGCAATGAGGATCGAATGCTCACTTGTGACTGATTACCTCGTAATGTGTTGTTCTCTCGTCATTTACAGTAATATTTGCTTTCAGGTTCTTGTTTAAAGTAATGAAAATGGCCTCTGCCTGGATAGTTTGCCTTTTGTTGAGTGAAAACACATCAGGCCCCTTGCACCCTCGAACAATAATGATCTGACCAACAGTCTCTTCAGGTATTTCCAATGTTTGTTCACTCGTGCCAACTGCGTGGATGAATAAACGCTTTACATGCAAATAGGAATTAAACTTGATGCTTTATATGGGATATTATAAAACAGGAAGCAGAATTCGCTCTCCAATAATGTTAAATGATTAAACTGATGTGAAACTGTATCCATGGTTTCACTGTTAGAAGCAGTGGCGAGCGTTTCTCGTGCTCTGGGTAGGTTATTATGGCTTCAACGCTTAAAAAATACGCTTTGAAATCTATCAGTGATGCAGCCTGTCGGAGAACAGAAAAAAAAGAATTCTTACTCGTTATCGCGCCAAGTACGCAATCTTTCTATAATTGACATGTCTGAATGAAGCCGTCAGGAACTTTAATGTAAAACTCACCTACTTTGTCTGAATGCCGTCACTTGAGCAGATAGATGAAGCCAGTAATGTTATGTATTCCTTGTCTGAAGAGGGCTTTTCATAGGAGTGTGGAGGTGTAAGACACGAACTGACCTCCTGACCTAGACATTTCTGTCCACTTCCAAGAAATCCAATTAAGGCGTTTCAAACCTTGCAACGCCTCATCTCCAGTTTCTGTTTATCTGCTCTGAGCCTCAATGCTTTTCAGAATTTCCATATAGACTTCAGTATACATTGAAAGACACTTTAATGTATATTCCTCAACGAACTGCGATGCAAAAATGATTTGGTTCAATTAGTTCTGCAGGTATTTATATTTATAAACCAAAGTATTGGACAGAGTGAAGTTTTGATGCTTTCACTAAATGAAAAGTACCAAATTTCAGGGCAATTAATCCAGTAGTTGTTAAGATATTTCAGTCTGGACCAAAGCGGTGCAACGACCAATAGGGGGTCTAACGTTCAATCGATCTGGATTGATGTATCGATTTAATGATCAACGATCCAATTTCATTGATGCAAAGTTAAAACATCCGTATATTACGCAGAGCAAGCAGTGCATGCGCCATTAGCGAGCAGCGCTAGCGCCGTACCGTTGCAGAGTGTGCGCTACAATACCTCAAGACCCAAGCTAAGCTCCTGTGTCTGCAAGACACCTGCTGATTTAAAGTGAAAGGGGTTAACCCTGTTAACAACAGGCAAGGTCTTCTCATACAACAGGAGGTCATATTCTTTTTATTAAAAGAAAAAATGAATCAATACAATATAATATAAATTGTGAGGAAACTTGTGATTTACAACCCTACAGGCCAACATACCTATCCATGAAGCCATTTCGCTAAAAATGCTACCACCGCTGAAAATGCTTGGACTGCACTTAACTCTAAAGTTGCTTACGTATTGAAACAAACCTGAACGCTATATAGAAATGATAACTTCATGAAAACCTCAGTTAGCATTTGCTGAAGGGCTTCATAAATGATACACCATGGTCTGCACTCCTGTTTCTGCGAACAGTGAGGGTTTGATGTGGAGCAGTTGAGGTGTTAGGATGGTATTCAGTTCAATGACACAAACATTAACGTCCATTGAGGCTTTGAAGAAAGTCCTTCACAAAGCCTTCTACAGGAAGGCCACAAAACACTGACAGCACTGCAAAGGACTATTTACTTAATGTTTACATTTGAGGCTTTTAGAGACATACTTATCCAGAGGAGCTTAACATGAGTCAGTATGTAATAGCACGGGGACACAGCCCCATGACACACAGTTGCTGTCTCCCAGATGTCCTCCGTAACTAAAACACTGCCACCACATTGTGCTATTTCCACGTCATCCTCATTCTTCAAATCCTTAAAAGTGAAACCTGCGTATACATACCTACATATGTTTGAAAATATGAACACGAAAACATAAATCTGTGTTGATTATCCAAGTATACCATGTTTTTTTCTATAGCCCAAAGCATCCTAGGATTATGTTGGCACAAACAACATTTGATAGCATTAGCAGCAGCTTACACTAGCAAGCTATAGCTAATAAAATGTGCTAGCAACAGACGTCATTGCAGCTGAAAAAAATGCACAACTTTTGGCTTGAAATTGGAAGTTTGCTTCTGTGTGAAATCACACTCTCGTGTTAAATCTGCCACTTTAAACTGCATATATGACTACCACGAAGAGCTGATCGCAATAAGTCATTAGATAATTAGATACTAAATAGGTTTCAAAATGAACAAAAAAAAACACTGCAGTGCCGTACACATAAATTAGATTTAGAAGAACGGATAAGCAAAGAGTAGACACCTGTGGCAAAGTTCTTGTCTCTGAGATTACTGTTGATTAGAAAAGGAATCAGCACTTTAATAGTCAATCAGCATAAGAGCCACCTGATGTGATTTCACAAGGTCGTTAGACAGCTATTCAGTAAAATTCAAGAGCCACCTTGTGTGTGTTAGTGGCTTCCTGAGTCTGTAAGTGTGTCTCGCTGCATAAAATCAGGTGACCTGGCAATGTGAGTGGGCCTCTCTGGAGCACGCTCCTCTTGACTGATGAGCTGACCTCAGACCTCAGTGTGTGTGACAGCATTACAAGATCCCTCTGCCTTTATAGAGTCTGCTCATGCAATGAAGCCTGAAGCTAAAAACTCATTAACTTTATCTATTAAATCTGAAATGGATACATTTTTTTCCCAAGCTCCAATTAGATAAATTATAGTATGTTCTCGTTGTTCAAAGATGATTCTGCTCTATTTGTAAAAAGGAAGAAAAAAATGGAGCATGGCATTAGAACGCTGGTTTCTAGAGCTAGTCGCTGAACAGCCTTGCTCTGCTTAAATTAGAAGTATCAGACACTATAAGAAGCTAATTTTGGAAATGTTAAAGCAGCTTTAATAACGGCTGATAAAACGCTGCAGATCTACGATCAGCGAGAGTGCCAGGCTGCTTTCGAAACATAATATGCCGCTACAGTGACAGCTAATCCTCTGGTGTAAAGGACGCACTTTGAGCTGCAGGGACTGGAGGTGAACAGCCTGAAGCGTTTGTGTGGTGGAACATCAGGCTGTATAGATGATCAGAATAATTCATGAATTGATTCATTCACACTATTGAATTACTAGACATTCTCTGCACTACTGATATGTTCCAAGGTGGTGGTGTGAGTGCATGTTTCAAACCTGCATACTGTACATCTGAGTGTAGTAAAGATGGCATTACGTTAACGTTACACATTCTAGAGCAACATCAGCATCAATTTTAAGTATATTGTTACGTTAGCTTTCAGCTAGGTGCTGCCGCCTGGAGACATCTGTGTTCAGTGACTTCTTTTTGGGCCACGGGGCCACTCTGCCACCACGGCCACTGTTTCTGTTGCACCATTGCACCATTGTGCTCGAATCTCATCATGAAGGTCGTTGTTTGGATCCTAAGTACCCAGTGCTGATGCCGCGCTGGCCGCTATTTCACTAGACGTTGAAGTTTAGAAGTATCTAAAGAAATGCCTGCGTCGCATTTCGATGCTTAAATTTTTTTTGCAATCCTCCCGTAAGCTGTGCGATAACTATTGTCTCCTCTGTAAATGTGTTTGTGGCTGGATTTTAATATGGCTGGTCTTTGATTTGTTGCTGCAAATAAGATTAAAATGTCCTCACTTGCACAGTCATGCAGTTTTAATCAGTGGTTAGATGTAGTTTGTTGCACATTTCCTAGTGATTCTTTTATAATTAGGTTAAATGCAGCTTCCAATTTTCTGCATTCAATTTGTCAGTTAAGGGAAACCTGTCTGATAATATCTGCTGGCAGATTTTGATGTGCCCTTTATGATGTGACATATGCAGTGTGCTAGATCATATGCAGAGCTTTCAGAGACACTGGAATCTATTCTGTTTAACTAGTCTACCATAGTACCATGGTTTTAGATTTAGACCTAGACAGGTTTTTATCAAACTGCCTAAAGCTAAATATTGCACTTTTGACAATACGTGAGATAAAAGTAAGAAATATTCATTTTTCTCCTACTCGCAAAGTTAAGAATAAAATCTGAGGGGACTTTTTAAGTTAGTTGCGAGGAGCTAGTTAAGGTTCCCTGCAGTACAGAGACGAGGACCTTCTGCGATTTGTTTTGGAATGACTGCAAGATAATTGTATCAAAATAACACATATTTGTATAGCTGAATAACCCAATGGAAATAAAATGAATAACGTTAAAAGAATCAAAAGAACAAATATTTGGGCTGTGATTGTTTTTTATACTCATGAGTTGGTGGGTAAACTGGTGCATTTATTTATATACGATACATATAATTACTGTCCAATCATCTTTTCTGATATATTAAAACTTGTATAAGAACAACATTAAATTACTCCTTTTAGCCTAATTAATACAATGTTATCATGCTACAGAAAAGTCTTGTTTCTATTTGGGTGGCAGGTGTCTATTAAAACCCAGGAAACTCTCGAAAGTAGTTTCAGTCAACAATTTGAACCACTGTCCTTATTCAGTGTACGAGGTATATTAAACTGCTGGTAACCATAGCAACAGTACTTCTACTTCATGCCACATTACCAGTTCATTTTCACTGTTGACACTGGCCCACTAACCAAGGGGTTTTGCTTGTGGTTATGGGGCTGTGGTGAAATGGTCTTAGAAGCATTCAGATTCTTGACTCTTGAGAGAAAGTTAAAATACCGCAGTATAAAAGTGCTCAGTTACACGTTCTCCATTCAAAAATCTACATTACTCAAGTAAAAGTATATCATTGATCATCCGCAAAATGTAGTTTAAGTATAAAAAGCAAGAGTATTCTTACTTTTCTATATTATTATACATTATAAAACGGGTAGATCAAATCAAGCAATCTGATTGGTTCATAGCCATGATATAATAACCACATACCACAGCTATGATGTCTAATTCCTTTACACTTTCAGTATCACTGCGTCTGAGAAAAACAACGTAAGACTAATGTGTTGTCATGGTTGCTTAGCGACAGGGTCACTTCCGCCAACGCGGAACAGGTTACAGAAACTATTTACAAAGTTAGCTAACTAAAACCTGCAGCAAAATGGAAACATTTAAGGTTAACGTCTATGGAGGAGTGGATGGAGAAGGGAAAAGAATTCCACCTGCTAAACGACGTGCAGAGCTACGTAAAGAGGAGGTTCAACAATTTTGTCCAGAACATGCAAACAAGCAGCACCACGATTCAGAAACTATCTGTCTTATGGCCGCAAGTGTGAAATCTTTCTTCAGAGCTAAGGTATTGGCAACTGAAACTCGGGGACCAGAGAAACTGGAGCAACACACTCGCCTTGCCAAGCAACACACCTCCGCCTGACAAGAAAGGCTGCGCCGAGTACAAGCAGTTATCAAAGTCATAGAGACGCCGGACAGTTTTTCAGTGGTTGCACAATAAATGCCAACATGCAAATAATGTAAATAAATAGCCAAATAGTGAAATCAATACAACACTAGCAATTGATGAGAAAAGAGGGCGGAAAAGTAAACAATTTGCCTCCCAAATGTAGTGAAATGTAGGTACTGTGTAAAATAAAGCAAATCACAAGTACCTAAATAATTATCTTAATTATCTAATCTTAAGCACTTGAATGAATATACTTAGTTACTTTCCACTATAACCATGATACAAACTCCATTTGTTGGAAGACAGTTAGAAGCGGTTGAAAGCTCTGGTAAAAAGATAGAACATAGATTTGGACATGGATTTATTTAGTACATTTTTTTAGACAGGTTTATATATATATATTTCAAATAGTTGTATAGGTTATATTTGCGTTTTATAGACTTAATTTGGTTTACTCTTGCTATATCTGTGAAGTGCAGTAAATAAATACTGTCTGTCAACTGGAGTTCAATCTTACAAAAAAAGTGTTCGCTCTATTGAAGTGCCCTCGAGGAAAACACTAAACCACAAGGAGTCTAGATTTTCTGAAACAAAAAGGGGAATTTCCTATTGGGGGGGGGGGGGTCAATATACTGTTACAGAAAAGCATTTAGTACCATAAGATAGAGGAAAGACTTACAGAGGACCTGCACTGTCGCTCTGCATTTGTCCTGCCAGCTCATTCCTGCATTACTTGAACATGGAGTAGTCGGCCTATAATCATGGAGTTGTTATTCCATCCAGTGTTTGGGTTTGGCTTCACAAGACAAAGCTCTCACATCATCCAAGAATGAATCTTCAACTCAAGGATCATTTGTGAAGCAATATAATTGTAGTAGCTCACGGGAAAGAACACTTGAGTACAGGAAAGAGCAATTAAATGCTGTTAAAACAGCATGACAATAACACAGCACGTCAAAAAGGATTTACTGCAAAAACCAAATACTTAGGTTTATAGATGTTGTCATTCCTAAAAGCCTGTGTTCAATTCCTGTTGTATTTTAGCCTGACATCGCCAGACTAAATAGCAAATGCAAATTGCGAAAGGAAGTGGGGCGAACACATCTTTGTTCTGAAATTTTCTTTTTAAAAAGCTTATAAATGCAATTAATTGTTTTTCTTTCCGCAAAAAAATACCGTCCAGTTCGTTCAACACTGACACGATAGCAGCTTAAACAGAAAGTTCCACATCAGCTGCAGCCATCTCGGTTGTTTTTGAAAATGCCGAAATGGCGTTCTTCTGTACAGCCATCGTCTTAAACACACCCCGTATTAGATAAACGGTTGTGATTGGCCCGGCACGTCTTAGGCTGCGTAAATCTGTGCAAAGCGGAGGCGGACCAGACGCATCTGCCAGAGCAAATAAAACATGACCTTGCAGATTCGCTGGTTCCCGGGCAACCTGTATGCTTGTCACATACTGCTGATCTAAGTCTTCCTTCCTTTATTGCTTTTCAGGGAATTACCCTAAATTAAGGCGAAGAATCCAGCATCTCTGAACCTACCAACTAGTGAGAGATTTATTAGCAGTATAGATCTCAGCAGACCTGCAACACGTCATGTACTGAGAAATATCACAAACCGATCACAACAAATATATACTTTCCTTCTTTCAAATTATGAAATTTCAACAACCGCAAGGCTTATACCAAGTGGCCTCAAACGAGGCAAGAATCACGTTTTTATGTCACATTTTGCAATTAACTGTCATGTGAAGGTCTCAAAAAGACATTTTTGTTCAGTTTTAGATACATTTGTATCCCGTTTTGGATTGGGAGTGCTGTGCTTTGTGTTTTCCCTGGGATCTGAAGAATGCTGCAAATTCCCAGCAATGTATTCAGACTCAAACCTCTGCGGAGCCAACAGTGACACTGTGCTTTTTTGGGATTGGAAAGGCGAGATTTGCTTTGATCGCATACGCACACTCATGCGAACAGACATTTTGTCTTGTCTTTCATCTGTTCTCACTGTTTGATTCCATCTGTCAATTATTCAGACTTAATGCACCTAAGGGTCCGTGCTGTGTGTGTGTGTGTGTGTGTGTGTGTGTGTGTGTGGAAAAGAGAGAGACGGACTCTCTTCTCTCCTCTCTGTGACCTTAGAAAAAAGCAGACAAGGTGATTTCAATTTGATTTGTCATGAATCACAAAACATTAACTCAACACGACACAAGCTATGACCAAATGGAAACGTGGAAGACCGACGCACGCAGACACCCAGTGCATACAGACACACTGCTCAATGCTGTCATGCTCTTATTCTCTTTTGGTTCAACCTTTTATTACTAAAATGTCCTAATTCATGGCCGATCTGGGCGTACATTAATAGATTAGTATCAGCTCAAAATAAAGCGGATAAAATCCCGATCCTGTCTTTATCATAATCTACTGTGTTTTGTCCACGTCAGCCTGCTAGTGTTGCAGCGCTGCTCACCTTTATGACAGCCATGCTCTACTGCAGCATTTCACTGCATAGGTCATAGACATTGTGAGTGTGTGTGGATGTGAATGTGGAATTGTTTTGATGCACTGGTGTGAGTGACTCTGAGGTGAGACATAACAAAACACACAATAAAATGCAAAACATTCTTTCTGTGCGGCCCGATAAAGGTCCACGGCCCTGTGGTTGGGGACCCCTGATACACACAATACAGACATTATGCTACCCCAACCAAAATCCAATGCTATGTAAAAACGGTAGTGTACCGAGCCATATCTTACTGCAAGTTTGCTTTATAGCTCAAAAATGTCCAACAAAGGTTTTAAAGAGCTAAGAAACAGTGAAAGAGGCTGTGATCCCAGTGCACAATCTGAAGACTTCACTATGGACTCTGGGAAAAAAAAAAAAAAAAAAAAATGGGATGGACATTTTTAATTATATCTCTACTTCCTTGTGAGTATTCCTTTTAATCATTTCAAAAGCATTAAGCATTTTATTTTTAAGCTCAAATCTCGAAGAACAATATACAGCATATACTGATCAGAAGAAGGATACCGCAATTCTCTAATGTATTAGTAGGTAAACACACACCCACACAAGCATGCACAGATGCACCTGACTGATGAAAGAAACCAAGTAATTCGATTTGCTCACTGAAGGGCCGATGGCGGGCGAGTGTTGACAGCGCGCAGGTAAAGACAGGCAGCTGCCTCCAGCTTCACAGAATACAAGCAGCCAGGTGGAAAAGAACAAATAATAATACTTTAATCTAAAAGCATTTTACTGACTGAAAAACACTCTTTTTTTGTTGCAGTAAATTGTTCAGTCTTAAGTGCTCTCCATTAGGCTTGTCGAAGTGGGCGATATCAAAGCTGACATATGCTGCGCGAGTCCACACCAGTGCAATTTTCTCCACGCCGTCCCTATCATCATTTAATCATTTTTCGGAGAAATCAGGTGCATTCACTGAACCTCACTAAAAACACGCCGCACGATTTAGGATTAAATCATCGACAGGAGTAAATTGCATGGATGGATTTAATCTAACGGTTGACGTCACATGGAGCAAGAAATGTCATTTCAGGTAGATTATGGATAAGATTTGTACCGCTGTTGAGATTTTGGTTGAATCTTTAAATGTGTGAGAGAAAATCTAAATGTTTGTAAGGACTGCATTTTATTCTTATTAGTTTTACGTCGACTAAGAATTTCAAGTATGTTTTTAAATCTGTGGGGTGTATTTTCTACTCCATTTTTACACTTATTTTATGAGCTTGAGACCATAAGAAACCAATTTCACTTTGGGAATCAGGAACCTTATCATAACAGTGGGGTCTACATTTCTCCATGACCTTTAGAAGGTTGGATATTGGGGCCAGTAGCTACTGGTTGTGTCTCCCATGTCAAATTGGACCCAGGCAAGAGGCCAGATGAAAAATTATTCAAAGTCTCAGGCGAAGTGGCCAAAAGAGGACAGATGTGGGATAGCAGTGTGTCCCTCTGAAGCCAGGCCTGAGGGGGATGGCCAGGCTTGGATCCATGGTGCTGGCCGAACATAGATTGACCTTGTTGATGCCTTTACACTCACAAAGAGAGGAATGACAGGGGCCAGAGATTGTGCGGGAAATTGAGCAGTATGAACGATGTACACGGACTTGAGCCTCTGTGGACACTGCTGCTGCTGCAACAAATCTCCACAGCTGGGACTGGACTCTTCTTCCATGGCTGTAAATCTCATCCTACAAAGAAAAATAAACACTTGCAAAAGTTTCTTTAAAGCAGCTATAATCTATATTTTCATTGTTGTGAAAGGGGTAGTGATTAACCCATGGAGAATCATATCCCGATTCTGCAGCTCCCCTCCGCTTTACGGAGCTTTATAGCATCTTTCAGCTCATTGTTTTGGTTTTCAAGCCAGCAACTTTACTGTTTTTAGGCTCTCCTTGCATTGCACACTACCTGTTTAGTTTCAAACGGCAAATGGACAAAGTTAGCAACAAGCTTGTGAACACAGTGAATCATTTAGCAGCCAGATATTTTCCCTCAGGAGTTAGCAGGATATTGGAATTACATTCACCAGAAGGCCAGAAACACAACTCCAAATAAATGCTAATGTTCCTCCATATCTGCTGGATGTGTAAATAGGCAACTGTATGTTAACAAGTTCGCTATATCATCACATCTATATGATCTATATCGTACAACTTCCTTTCAGTGCCCCCAAGTGGCCGCAGTTATTGCAGGTATAATATACAGAAATGGCAGATTAAGAATGAGAATTGGGCTTCAGTGAGCCGCATGTTTGTCTTGATCCACTATGTGACAAATCAAGTCTTAGTACGCCCCTGACGCCACACAAACATCCATCAAAAAATGAAAGACTTGACTTTTCCGTCTTCTGAAATGTGTACTGTACAGTGATACACTTGAGTGTCTCACAAGGCTGATGAAGCAGAAATGCATCAACAGACATCCAATACTTGACAGCAAATTGCACTCTATCTAAGTTATGCTTCACATAATTTGGTCATAATTAAATGCAGTGTTCATCTCTGCTTTGTCGCTTCAACAGTCTCCTTTTAATACTGAATTTCAATTTCACGCAACTTCAATTAGCTCTCATCTGTAATAACTGATACACAGTGGCTTGTAAATAGAGGCATGATGCACATTGTACATGTAGAGAAAGAAAGAGGGGAACAAATGAAGCCTGCACGTACTACTTGTGTCAGTTGCTGCTGTCCCTTGCGTGTTGTGTCTATGCGTGTTTACTTCTTCAAATCTGCATGTCAGGATGCTCGATTATTACGTTACACACCGCAAACAGAATGCAATTAGCAGTATTGGTGTGGACAGTTTTCTTTGATGTTAATGAAAGGAAACGTTTGAAGAAGAAGGGGAGACGCTCACCAGCAAAGCCTGGTTGCCATGGCAGGGCTGACACAAAAAACAGGACCATCCGCACTCTCTCCTCACATACAAACACGTACGCACACAGTTGTTGGCTATTTTAATCTCCACAAGACTGTAATTTGAGTGCTCCATTTTGACCATTGTAACTCTGGGTGCAGATGGGGAAAAAAGTGAGAGGGATCAGATGCTGACAGGGGTGGAGGTTAGAGAGACTAGGGGGTGAGGGTATAATAGGAACACCGCCCAAGGTGCCAGCAGGCAGGGTCAGGGGAGCCACTTGTTATCCAGCCCACCTTTGCCCCATAACACTCTTTTCATCAGCTTTCACCAGAGAAAGCCCTCATGTATACAGATATCCAATGCCTGTCGAATTGCACTTCACTCTCAAAAGCATTTTCCAAGCATGAGAGAAAGTTTAGTCTTCGACGTGCTTCTGTAGAAAATAAATTGCTATGTTTCTTTCTTTCGCAATCACAGATTCCGGACAATTTCAGAAGATTGCTCATAACATCGTATTTTCATGTTGCACATCGGGGGACCTTATGTGTGTGTGTGTGTGTGACACGAATAAACGGCTTTAGTGACTCATGCAAAAGTACTATACTGTAGTCTTACGTTGTACCCGTACCGACAGGGGAGCAGCAAGCACTGGACAAATGCCACTTTGGATTCCTTGTGAGATGAGTGGGTGGGAGTCAGATCTATTCCAGGACCTAGACAGGGTTTGCTTTTCAGACATCAATTAGTCTGGAAATAGCAGCAAGTCAGAGAGATTATTACCAGGATGAATCAGAGAGGTGGCAGACACCTGCGCCACACTGTTTATAATGGAAGATCTCAGACAGCTGTCATAGTCATTAAAGTCAGAGAAGCTTGCATGTGACTTGTGAACCAACGGGCACAATTTGCTGTGTTACCTTATCAAAACTCCTTCTATAATAGATATTACTATTATTAAGGATTCCTTATGGAACAGAAGTACTTCAGGTTAAAACAAAATGAAGCAATATTATCAAGAGTAAATCAACAGGTTAAGAGCAGTTAAAGTCCGGGTAAAGTAAAAAGTGTGTCACACCACAGAAAAATGTGTTATTAACCAACCTGGCAAATTTGAAAGATTAAAAATAACGGCAAGTATATAAAATCAGGTTTCAAAATCTTGAAGAAAGCAGTACTCTCTGCTCTGAAAGGTTTCGGGCGTGCACGCTGAAGGCCCTCTGCCATCTCCCCGCTACTTGCAGAATGTCAACCATGCACTTCTGTTGGGAAATGCAGTGACAGAAATCATCCAGCAGCGAGTAAGAAAACGTATAAATAATCATTTGTTAAGCTACAAGTAGAGGATGAGTCCGCTAGATGCTCGGCTAATATGCGCAAGGTAAAATGCCATAGGCTTATGCTAATAACGTTAGCATGTTGTACGTGTGGTGAAAACTTGACTAGCATACGACAACTGTTTTGTCTTTGAACCTTGTGCGTTATAATGGAGCCAAATGTTGTGCTTTTGTTGTACCTCTTAAGCCATGTTTTGTGAGTGTTAGTTGAATCAGTAAACTGCACTTCACGAGTAGAAAAATGGCAACCGCAAATCCACGTTTCACTCCCTTGATTTCAGTTGTTTCTGTGAAATTGCAGTGATCCATTTGATTCTCTTTTCCTTAGCTTTCTGCAATCTCCGAATTGTTGTTGAATCAGTTTGTGCAGTCAATCGCACAAAAGCTCTTTTCCATTTTAGACGTTTTGTGTGTCTCTGCTGAACGCTAACCCTGCAACTCAGTGGGCGTAACCCACTATGTGACTTCCACCTACAGTGACGTCACATACATGCCTTCTATATCCTCCAAAATGACCATATAGATAAATCAACTCATCTCTACAACAGTTTCAACAAAAACTGAACATGAAAACCATCTTTAAGGTAGGGTTTATTGCAGGACTCTTACAGTAAAAATATTTTGGCTAGTACCGAATAAACTGGCAGCTACACTGCAACATAACATTTTGTAACAGTTAAAAGCTCTCCCTGCCATGATTTTTAATCACTAATGGCCCTGCTCCAGGAGAGATTAGCAACTAATCAACATGTTACAGCAGACAGCCTGGCTCAGTTTTCACAGAGTAGGAGCAGTACTCATGTTTGCTGTGGACACACTGCCACTCTTGGTGCTACTACGCTCATCCATCACCATGATCCCATTGCTCCCACACCCACCACTTATTTCTCAAACGATGTGCCACATTTGTGATTCCTAAGAAGGAATATTACATTGCATTATAGTTCACTTAGCAGACGCTTTTGATCCAAAGCCACTTGCAATAAGTGCAAACAATCATGAGGATATGACTCCGAACAGCGAGAATCTTGCAAGTGCATTAGCTTCAAATAAGTGTAATCATACAAGTGCAGAACAAATAGCTTCAAATAAGCCAAACCAAAATGTAAGTGCAACATAGAGAAACAACAGAATACAAATGTAATTACAATTTAAGTGCAAAATACAAACAGCTGAATTTTTTATTATTTTTTTTCCCCCATCATTGGCCGAGGTGCAGTTGAAACAGGTGGGTTTTCAGTCTGGTGTGAAGACTTTCAGCTGACCTGATGGGGAGCTCGTTCCTCCATTTTGGGGCCAGGATAGCAACCAGACGGGTTTTGTTTGAGGGGTATCTGGGTCCCACTCGCAGTGAGGGAGCAGCGAGCAGATTGGCCGATGCAGAGCGAAGTGAGCGAGCTGGGGTGTGTGTGGTTTGACCCGTGGCCTGGATGTAGGACGGGCTGATCCATTCACAACACGGTAGGCCAGCACCAGAGTCTTGTAGCCGATTCGGGCAGCCACTGGTAACCAGTGAAGGGAGCGGAGGAGCGGTGTAGTGTGGGAGAACTTGGGGAGGTTGAAGACCAGTCGGGCTGCAGCATTCTGGATGAGCTGTAGAGGTCGGATGGCACATGTAGGCGGCCAGGAGGGAGCTGCAGTAGTCAAGGCGTGAGATGACAAGAGCCTGGACCAGAACCTGTATTGCCTTCTGAGTCAGAATACAAGAGAGGATGTCTAAAAAGTTGTTGTACTGGCACTGAGTTGGGGGTTTTACCTGAATGTGTAGCTGTCACAACAACTTACTCTTTATTATCAACACAAAAAAATCAAAAGTACGTCAAATTGCAGCTTAAAACAAAACCTAAACCAGAGCGTCTTGATCCCTTCCTGAATAGACAAAATACTTACAGTATACTGGAAAAGCATACTTTGACAGCGGGCCTCTGTAGACTACAGGGGGTAACGGGTTGGAGTGAACCAGTCTATGGATCAAACTGCAAATCATCATTAGTTTGCAAATGGCTGCCATTCAGAAAGAGAAAGAAAAGGAAGGAGAGAGAGAGAGAGAAAAAGAAGGTAAGGTTTAGTAGGAGTTCAAAGGCAAGAGGAAATATGAACCATCTGTGCGTGCCCTAATTTTCGTGGTTGTAAAACATTTTTTATTTCTAATAACTGGGCAGTGTGCCTTGTGGCTGTGTTCAGGCGCAGACTTCAGAGTCTACGGACAAACAAACAGTGAAGCAGTTAGTCAACGGTTGAAACATACAACGTAGAACAGTTATATCTCTCTGAAATGATGTTTTCCCAGAGGTCACTCGTAGTTTACAGGTGCTACACATTCCCGGCAGTAAGAATCTGTCCACAGTTCTGCATCTTCAAACACAAGTGGACGTTGTTAATGCCGTAAGAAGAAAACTGCCCTTCATACAAGTATCACAGATTTCTTTCCATCGTTTCCCTCTCGAGCTCTAATGATAAAACTGCTCTGCGTCTTATTTCTCTCTGTCAGAAATTGAGCATGTTTCCATGGCAACCACACTGCCGTTAGCCAGCTGTCCAAAGTGAGATAACGTAGCAGGCAGAGTTGAGAGGGAGTTCTATAAATTCCCATTGTGATCCCATAGATTAGGGAAAGCTGTTGTGCGTGTGTTTACCTGGCTCACATCACCTGGGCCTCTTTCAGTACAACAATTCAGGTTTTTATATATATATATGTATATATATATATAGCACATTTCATACGACAGACATACTCAATGTGCTTAAAAAAGAAAAAGCAAAAAAAAAAAAGAATGTGCAAAGAAAAGATAAGAAGGTATTACATATATAAAAACATGTATAAGAATATATTGCAATAAAAATGGAACACGATAAGAAGGTATTATTATTAATATCTCCGCCAGGGAGATCGTGCGTGTGTGTGTGTGTGTGTGTTAATTATTTAAAGACAACGCTTTTAGTTATTGTTATTATTATTATAATTTTTATTAGTAATGTTATCATTATTAATAAAACGGGAATAATAATAACACTGATTCTAAAATAAAAAGTTTTACCCGTTAACCACACACTTTAAACCTTGCTAAAAGCTTGCGAAAAAAAGATGTTTTTAGTCTTACTGTTGTCTTTTAGGCCCATTATGACTGAAGGCACCTCAGCTGATTTAGACAAGCTCAACCCCTCTTCATATTATATGATATTATATTAACTGATTTTATCTGATGACATGACATAAAGTCAAGCCAGGTGTATTGCTTTATTTTACAAAACAAAGATGTGTTTTGTAAAATAAAACACATAGGTGCCTTTCGGTTTATTACTGTTCTACTGTTTTTTTGTGCATTTGATGCATTACACTACTTATAATTCATTAGCACTCCTTGGCATAATTGTTCCCACGAGTTTCCATGTATTTAACACCACTTCTGACAAAATATGACTGTATTGTGCCAGTCCATGCCCTATGGCATGAATGCATCAGTTAGGCCACCATCTGGTAGCTTGTGCAATATTTGTCCTGCTGTGCTCTGCAAGTGCCCCCGCCCAAATGGCAGGATGGGTAATGTAGAAACAGCTTGTCTCAGACATACAAGCCTTATTTACATGCCTGTCCCTAAAGGCAGAAACCGGTTTGCAGGCTCTGTCGAAATCTATTATTTTAAGGAGTGGAGGAAGGTGGAGCATGTATTTCTAAACACAATCTTAGCACAGATCACTGGTAATGTGTGAATGTACATCATGTACAAATACATGAATGCACAGATACTAATGTGAAGTATACCGTATAATTGATCAAAAAGGCCAATAAGACGGAGAAATGTGCAACCCTCATCTCTCCCAGTGTCTAATAAAGTTACCATGACAACCAGAGAGTGGAGGATTGCCCTCGTTGAGCTCGAGCTCCTTTTTGTTGTAAAGGTTTCCCCGTTTCTCCTTTTAGTCTGCCGTAGTCACTTCATGATCATAATGATACATAATCTCTCTGATAATATGCTCCTCATGAGAATGTTTTGAAAATTAAACAGAGGAGACGACTGTAAGACGTCTGTGCCGCAAGCAATTTCCAAATAATTCACACTGACTCAGCATTCACTCCTGCATTTGTGAAGATGCTGCAACTTCAGAAAAGCTGGATGAAAAGGCTTTTTTCAGTTTGGTTTTTTTTCTCTTCAAAAATGCAATATATACAGACATGTTTGTCCTATTCTATGTAAATTTAAAAGTAGTCTAATTTTTTTCCTTGCATTCTCAAAGGCTGTTTGCAGAGATTGTGGTTTGGGGGATTTTTGTTTTGCAGTAAACCTAAAGTGAAAACACATCACAGTCACATCAAGTTTAACAACTGAGCATTTAAAAGCAGAACAAAGATCTTTCATTACTATCTGCATCAGATAGGAGGAAAAACTCATCGAAGAACTCACAGCATTCCCGTAATCAACACTCCTGCACCTGTTGAGGAGGATTAACACGTGAGCCCACTTCCACATCAATAATCCCCCTTTAATATGCACTTCATGTAATAATGAGCTGCTTGACTTCTCTGATAGCACGGCTTGAATCGGATTCAAAGCCACCCCATGGCTTTGTAGAACTCCTTCTCTGCCTCAGCAACTACACTTTGTTCCGCTATTTCGTATATAACCCTCCACCAGCACCACCCCTCCACCTCCTCTCTTTACTTTCGCTGCCTGCCAAGGGAGCACACACCTCATACGGAGAGTCAGCTACTCTTCTTCTGCCGCTCCGATCTGAGTGGGCTCCAAATGACGACTGAGGGGGCACAGGGCCTCATTACACGCATACAGCGAAAAAAACTAATTGAAGTGGGACACAATATCTTTCCGTTTGTTTCCAAATCACTGGTGGTACAAATGAAAGGAGCCTTGAATATGATTTGATGTTTACATAGGACCATTGTAACTTCAACAATCAAAAGCACAGAGAGACATGTCAGTGGTAGTGCAGCAGCATACAAAGCACTGTTTTGACGCATACCTCTTGGGGTCGCGGATCGGTATGTTTTTGGAATATTTCATATTGATATAATTCATGCTGCAAAATGTAGTTAATGAATACATTTGTAAATGGGCAATAAAAAAACAACAAACACAATTTTCATGTCAATAGTTCCCCGTCATTACTACAAAAGACTCAACTTTTATGTTGTCAAATCTTAAGTAAATGAAAAGAAAATCTAAAATCCACAAAGACAAGTTTATCATATTTATATTTAACTTAAATAAACCGTTCACCATATGAGCATTTTTTTTCTTTTTTCTTTTAGATCACGGGTATATATATATATATATATATATTTATAGGCAGAGAAAGTCACCAAATAGCCTGTACCGAATGATTCTGGCACATTTCCGTTCCCCTACATGTAAGAGTCAACAGCAGTGTATCCTTCACACTAGTGAATACCACATCGTTTTGTCATCAAATTTAATTCAAATAAATCATGGCACTAATTTTCTCATGAAATGACAATATGTCAATTAACCAGAACAACAAGCACGTATCACATTCAGTTCTCGCAGCGCTCACTTTCTTTTTTACATGGAACTACACGAGGTTCAGACAGTCTGGTTCATACAGACCACATTCAAGGATAATGAGAGAAGTTTTCATTTTCTCTCTCACTCAGTAAATCCCAAGACCACGTTATTCGCCTTTGTTATTGTACTCTTTGTTTAATTATGAACCGCTAATTAAAATTCCACTCCCAACTCGACACCGAAGCACACAGAAACGCAAAAGCACAAACACACGCACAGACAAGAATACACAAGCTGACATTTCAATATCGATTCCCAGCTTCAGCAAGGAGATGAAGGATTGTGGACACAGGAGAGCAGGGAAACTCATCAAGGTGAGCTCCTGATGATAAATGAGTGTGACAAACATTGTGACATGAATGTTAAAGGTCACGCGTGACATTGGGCACACAGGGCATCCCTCCAACTCGGAGAGTGAGCCATGTTGTTATCTCCTCTTCCAGCTCAAAGGAGGGACAAGCAGGGCAATATACCGGCTAAATGTCACATCTGCCCTGCCAATGCATGGCAGCGGAGCGCGCTAACAGCCCTGCAAAGCCACAGGCTGCTGCTCCTGCTTTGCCTTTCCATAATAAAGGACTCTTCTCAGTACTGGCACACGATAGATACTGTCATAATGTCACCTGTGCCTCGCCTTCAGCAGACAATGGACACCACCACAGCAGGTTGGATGGGATTGTGTGACCAAGTGTGTTTGGAAAGACACCAGAGTATAGCCTGGACCTTTTCTCAGCCAACCAGGAATGCATTGTTAAATGCTAGAAATCCATCTTTGTTGAGTTATAAGTAAGGACGTCCTTTGTCTTCTACGTCATTATTTCTTAGAGTGCGAGGACAGCTATTATAAACCAGCATGAACAAGTGAGAAACATGCACACTGCTACCTCACCCTGAATTAAAGGCATTCCTTTTACTTTGTGGCTGATGGATGGGAGAATGCTGATGTCTTCGGGCTCTTGTTAAAGGATAAATGTATTTTTCATGCTTATTTGTTTCAATATCAACAATTTTTTTTCTCTTCTGAATTACAGGGAGGAGACTAGAAAGCCACGGGGGGAAAGGGAGAATAAAAATGTGACAGTTATTGAGGGATTATGTGTCATCATTGACATGTGCAGAACATTTTTATCGAGCTGTATTCATTATCTGGTGAATTACTCCCTTTTTAGCACCTAATCAGCCCGCCGCAGATTAGCTTCAGCTCATGTAAAATTTATTTCATGCCTTAGCTTCCATGGAAGCAGGGCATGAAAGACCAGGGAATGTGCCACAGGCATTTAAATAAATGACACTTGGGGTAGCTTGAATGTTATGTGGGAGTATAATTGAGCATAATAAGCAATTATTTTGAGATTCTATAGCATACCATACAATTTCACCAAGTACTCTTGATGCACTTCAAAAATCAAAAAAAAAAAAATACAGGAGTGAAAATCATTTCACAGGATGTCAAAACATTGCATTCCTTCAGTCTGTTTGGTATTCTTTCTGTTTCATGTTACCCAGACAAGTTGCACTGTGGCCGACCTTTAACTGGTGAGAGAATTAAGCTATCCACCAGGCCTATTTATATGGAGAGCAGCATCTTATTAATATGTTAATACCTGCCAATTCTTCCCCGCTTCGCATTTAAGAGAGGAATAACTTGACCTTTGCCGCCAAGAAAGTCAAGCTGACCTAATTTAAGAAAGTTGTTTAATGTTAATTGCCCTTTGATCCAGAGGAGCTGACAGTATTGCAATACATAATTATTAATTATTTGATTAATACAATGTAATAGTTTGAAGAAATCGTAATAGTTATCTTATTTCTAGCTATATATCT
The DNA here is from genome assembly GCA_943593645.1 of Bovichtus variegatus. Classification (NCBI taxonomy): domain Eukaryota; kingdom Metazoa; phylum Chordata; class Actinopteri; order Perciformes; family Bovichtidae; genus Bovichtus; species Bovichtus variegatus. The sequence goes on from CALSCE010009442.1 coordinate 6,298,916, forward strand.
CGAAACTTAACAGTTTTTCAATTGGATATTCAGCTCAGGTTTGTGGAAAGTGAGTTAAGATGGTTTGTGGAACTGAACTTTTAAGTAGGCCTAATCCCTATTTCTGGTAAGAATGGCACTTTAGTGGTCATCATTGGACCATAATAACTTAGGACATATTGAGCATGTAGGACTTGAAAGCATATTTTTTATATATATATATATATATATATATATATATATGAATGCAGTATTAAAACTGAATCCTTTCAACTCTCTATTTGACTGGGGATCAATTAATTAGGGCTTAGCTCTCAATATTGGCAAGTAACTCTCTTGGTCATGATGAAAAACAAAAATACATTCATGTTTCTTTCCCTCACAATAATGACCTTTGGTTGAGCACATATATATTGTCATGTCAGTGTATGTCAATTAGCTTCATCTGATATAATCTATAACAGTGATGTTTGTCATTTTAACTGGTGACGATTAGGTCCCGCTAAAAACTAGAACGTCTGAATGTTTATCCATCAAGTTTTTGCTAATAAAACCCAACGAGGAGAGATAAAAGCTTAGATGAGAGATGGGTTCAGGGCGGGTCTTAGTGAATCCAGGTGTTTTGCCAATCAGGAGCCAATTTCAAAATGGAAAAAAACAAAACAACTAAAAACTGCTGGCATTGTGCTTTAGAACAAAACATACAACAGAGGATAAAATGAATACATGTAGGTGCAATTGTCTGTAGACCCAAATACCTGGACAGCCATTATACAGCACAGTTTATGCTTTATAGGGGGTGTTTATCATCCAACACGAGGGGCATGCACATCTTTAGAGTGCTCACACTTACAGACAATGGTCTTGTAGTCCTCATTTTACCAGCTAGATCAATATGAAGTTAACAGGGGGAAAAATCATTTCAGCAGACTCTTGTCATTATCATTGCCAAAGGCATTATCATGTTTGGACATAGAAGAGCACAATTTGGCAAATAATAATAGTCCTATCGGGACACCAAATTGACTTCATTGATCTACAGGCAAGACTTAATTACATTAGATTTTGTCCCCTGTGTCTTCACGTGTAGGATGCCCATCAGTTATCTCCCGCATGTAGGGCAGGGAACAGTGACGGCCCCCTGGACCACGGTGATTTATGTCCAGCTTTCATTGATGCTCTGGGACTTAACAGGGATATGGGCAGAGTGCCTAGTGTTTGACTTTATAGAAACTGAATTGGAGTACTGCTATTAAACTCAACCTGCATGCTAAAGGCAAAGGTATGTTGAAATGCTAAGCATTGTTGAGCTGCCCAGAAATATATTTAACAGTTTAATGGAGCAAATATTTCATGCTTAAATTGCCAAAAAAAAGTGTCCCGGCCACTGAAGTGTCTCAGTATTGTTCCCTTGTGTTTCCCTCTCCGGCCGTGTCCCCTGTTGGTCTCTCTGTTTTGTGTGTGTGTCGTTCCTGCGCTGCCTTTTCATCGACACACCGGCTCTGAATCAGCCTTGTTAGTAGAGTTTTACGCAGCCTATTAGCTCCCTGCTCTCTTGCCGAATCAACTAATTCCCCTCACCTGAGCTTCTCTGCCCATCAGATTAGTTTGTTTAAGTCTTTGTTTTCGGTTCAGTCTTTGTTGGATCCTTGCTTTTGGATTTGTTCTGTTATGCTCAGTTTTGCCTTGCCCGCACAAACCTTGAATACAAAGTTATTTCTTCATGTTCCTGTTGCCTGCAGACTTCTGCGTTTAGTTCCACCACTCTTCATGATAATATGTCCATTTAAGTTTTATGTCTGAGTTGATTACATTCATCTTATCCACGCTTGTGGCAATTTCTCTGTCTAAGTTATGTTGGCAGACTACAGCCCAATTCCAATCGGCCAATGATCTATGAAATCTGCTTTAGAAAGAGAACTTTGTTGCAATCATAAAAAATTGCATCTTTAATTAGGTAATTTTTTCAAAATGGAAGTTTTTTTGAAAGTTAAGGTCATTTTTTCAAAATCGAAAGATATTTTTAAAAATTTAAATTATTTTTTTAAATCAAAGGTTTTTTGAAAGTTGGTCATTTTTTGATAATCGAAGGTTTTTTGAAAATTGTGGTAATTTTTTGAGAATCAACCATTTTCTTGAAAGTTGAAGAATATTTTGAAAATTGGGTTTATTTTTCAAAATCGAAGGGATTTTTGAAAACTTTGTTTATTTTAAAAAAAAGGAAAATTTTTTTGATCATTTTTTCAAAATCGAAAGATATTTTTTAAATTAAGGTAATATTTTTGTAAATCAAAGGTTTTTTGAAAGTTGAGGTCTTTTTCCAAAATAGAGTTTATTTTTGAAAATTGAGGTAATTTTTTCAGAATGGAAGATTTTTTTGATAATTGAGGTAATATTTTCAAAATCGAAAGATATTTTTTAAATTAAGGTAATATTTTTGAAATCAAAGGATTTTTGGAAATTGTTTTTTGAAAATGTTTTTTTTTTCAAAATCAGAGTTGGGGGGGGCGTTTGTTTTATAGGCTATGCTATGTTGTTAAATCTAAGGTTTGAAAAAAAGAGCGAGGCAAAGTTCTTGTATGTGTAAATTTACTTGACAATAAACCAAATTCTGAATTGATTCTGACCAGTGTTCTGGCAACTTTGTGTGTTGTTTTTAGACTTAAATTTTTATTTTGCTGAGCGATAAAGTGCTGCTTGAAAAAACTAAAAATAAACAACAGCGCCACTGCTCGAAGCATTAATGTTTTTCCAAGGATAAAGGATGAACGCTGTGTTATTGACGTGGTTACAGATTTACAAGAGGGGTGTTCTGCACCTAGCATCCAGACACACACACTATAACACTGTTCAATTCAAGTAGCTTTATTGACATAACTGTATACAAAAGGCTACAACGTTGCAAAAGATAATTATTTTAATAATATTTATTATTATTTAGAAATGTTATTATGTAACTTCAATCTCAGAGAATTTGAGTTTTTATAATAACATAATATAGCAGCCTAATAATAAGAAAAATAATATAAGAATTTAAATACAAAATTAATATAATCAATATGTAGTATAAATAATAAATACTAAGAATAACAATAATAATAATACAAACAGAATAATAATCAATATTAAAATTCAGGAGAGACAATTAGCCTACATTTTATTTGATGGGGGGCGGAAAGGGACCTGGGTAATGGAGAGGGGGGCGCTGGCCCAAAAAAGGTTGAGAACCACTGCTTTTTTTTTTCATGCAGGGTCAAATTGACCTTTCATCCAAAGACTTACTGCAATATTAAAAGAACCATAACTTTGCACAGTACCAGGAGGACTCCATTCCTGTATGCAAAGTGATGCTCAGGTCATCATCACCTGACTGAAAACTCTTTCTAATGGCTGCACAGGGGAATTAACTGAATAGAGGTGGATTTGGTAAAATTGCAAAGCCTGAAACTCAAGTTATCGCTTCGTGATTTAGACATTAGCAGCACAGAAGGGCCAGTCTTTCTGCGAAGAGTCAATGTACGGAAATGTTTTGAATGACTCAAAAGGTCAACTTCCACAGTCTGGGTACATTCACTCCAGAGGGCGAGCTCTGACTCATGCTCAGGGAGTAGAATTTAGTTGACCGAATTCAGGTGGTTTTAGAAATGAGGAGTGAAGAAAATGTTGTTGAATGTTGCCATCGCTTGATGTAGAAGTGTATGAACCAGAAACTTTTAATGAAACCATACCCACACGCTGTCCGTGTCTTTTGTTTTTTTCTTTGTTTTTTAAGACTCCTCAGTGAACCTGCTATGAAGCGACTGATCTTTAATGTACTCACATTTCTGGGAACAGAAATGTTATTGAAATTCCAGTTTATAAGTGAGTTCATTAGAGCGTCTGCATAATACTGGACTGAGGCGCCTTTCACACTGGCCAGTAGCATGAAAAGAATGGTAGTTCAGACCACTGAAAGTTCTCTGTTTGTGTCAAAGCTCATAGTTACTGACATTCGTGTTTAGATGGAACAATAAACAGAGATAAGACTGCCGTGCCAGACTAATAGACGGTCTCAGAGTTTGGTAAGGTGGCTGGCAAACGGGACTCCATCTCTTCTCACTTTTAATGATCTCCCTTGTGTGCTTTGGCACACATGGAGTATGAACACCGTTCCAACTACTGAGGCAATTTTATTACGCCACGCAGTTTAATGTGCACACTGGTGTTACGTTTAGACCAAACATACCCAGGGGTGAAACAAGTTAATTTAATAAACTTTGACCTGGAGGAGCATTATGTAATGTATGATCTCAATCGACTTCTGCCTGCAACTACTGGGACCTGCAGGATTTATATTGCATGAGAAATGATTTCCTCCCACAAATCTCCCTCCCATCTCTGTGAAGGTGTCCTATAATTAACATATGAGATGAGTTCAGCTCCTTACAGGAACATTTAGATCTTATTGTCGGGATGAAAGAACAATATTTCTTTGTTTTGAGCTCTGTGTTCTAGAAGTGAGGAAGAGGCCGTCATAGCTGAAATGTTTTTGTGGGGTAGTTGCTTGTAAAAAGGCTTGTACTAAAACTCCAACAAGCTTTTATTCCAGATCATAAAGTGCAAACATTTAAGCACCTGGCAATGTTATTGTTAAGCTCCAAGTATTGCTTAATATCTTTATCAGCTCCTACATATGTCATAGATAATTTTGACATATAAGGCATGAGGATATTATTTGCAAATGACAACCATGTAGTTTAAAGTTACAATCCTTGTTTTATTGTTCAATCTCAAACCAATAATAAAAGGGATTCATTTAAAATATCAAATATTTTCCCTAGATTTAACTCCCGGCCAGTATCGGTGGTCTACATAGTTCTAAACAAGATATGCTACCATAATATACTCGCATATTTGTCTTGTTTCTACATAGAATAAAAAGCCCTCATGAATAGCGAGCTGAGAGGCAGTTTGTGGTTTTATGTTTGCTATTGAGAACAATAACAAAATCAGGGGGGGTGTATCTTTCGGTAATAACATGACGATTTAGCTCACATTTAACTGGCTTGCTAGAAGCGCAACAGAAACATTTCTGACACCCAGATTCAATTAGCTTTGCTGGGATTCCTGGTTGACAAAACAATTAGTGCAGCTGTGGCACAGAGATGTGCAGCGCTCCTGCTGCTGACATGACACTGAGGCAGCAGTAAGATACGCTGCCACTCAGGTTTAGCTCTGTCATTCACACAACAACCTCATTAGCGAGCTGACACTGTATGTTTGCACTGAAAAACGCAGCCATTCAACAACAATTTAGAAATGGTTAACTGAATATACGAGCTGTGCTAACGTGAATGGGAGCTCAGCCATTGCTAAATCAATATATGACAGAAATACAGTTACCTCCTCAGCATTTTTTCTTACATTTTCATGATTACTGTAAATAGTACAAATTATTTATGAAGCCATGCAGCAGCCACTCTACAAATCGTTATTTTAATAATTAGAATAAATCAACATCCAGAAGAAAAAAGGGTAAACTGCAGAGTTTTCCTGAAACAAAGCAAAGTTCCAAACCACTTTATTATATAATCCCGAGCATGATGCAGGATATTAAACATGTTCAACAATCAGCCACTGAAGATTGGTCACAGTACAATGATTGAAACCCTTCAAAACGACCTATTCTGCTCTGTGACGCACTGGATCTCACAACAGAAATGCAGCACCCCTGTGGAGGTTTGAGCAGTCAGATTTCAATCCATCGTGAGTGCTTCTTGTATGTATTTACACTTCCATGCTTTTAGATCAGATAGCGATCCAATCCACCCAAGTGTAAAAGGAGCCCATTGTAAGGGTACTAATTTACATTTTTCAAATCCAGTCACAAAAGTTAATCCTTGGCTTCATCGAGCAAAGCTTTGGCCTTAAAAAATCCTGACACTTTAAATCATGCACATCGATCTAAGGCTGCCTGTTAAAACTGGACCAAAACATTCCCAGTTTGAATTTAAATGCAGGTTTGTCAGAGACTGAGAACACATAAGCCTTTAACTTGATCTCAGAGCACCAGAAACCCTTAGAAATCTCTGGCTGTTCATTTAATTTCCCAAACGGCTTTAATAGCAGACGTGTAGCGAAACTCCCCAGTGACAGAGGCTGCCATTTAAAATTGTATTTGTTGTCCTCCTCAAGACCCATTTAAGATGTCAGCTCAAGAGCTTCTGTTGAAATCACAAAGGGGGAAGGTGACGAAGTAAGACAGAGTGCAGAGGAGTGGCACTGGCTACTGTACTGTGTCGAGGATTTATCTCCTGAGAATTTGAATTGCAGGAAAGAATAAAAGTGGGAACCGGGACCACCACCTTCTCTATTAAGATAAAGAGTCATTTTATACCATCATAAATTATAATTATAAAATAAATTGCAATGGCTGTTCTTTAGTTCTTTGAAGATGCACCAATCAATATGCTTTTACAGTATTATCCATAGAAATTTAGAAATGTGTTAAAAAGGGGTTGCTTGTAAACAGAGTGTTTCAGCCTCTTTCAGCTCACTGTTTTGGTTTTACGGCAATGATTTGTCTGTGCTGTAAATCTGTTTTGGTTTCTGTTTTTCAGAACAAAAACGGTCTCTGAACTACAGTTCATTTTGATTCAACCCCACATACACCAACATGAAGCTGGAAATACTCACTAAAACACGAAATGTGTATTAATCTGCAATTTAATGTAGTCCCCAATAATTGCACTTTTTACTCCTGTTTGAGTGACTACAGCGTCCAGCTGTTTTATAAAATTATTGAGCCTTTTTTTAAAAAAGTATATTTGTGACCCATTTTTAAAAGTCAGAAAGTTTTGAGAAACCAACGAACACATTGTTGGTTTTGGTCTTGTCTTGACCATAATAAAAACATAGACTAACACCAGCCTAATCCTTTAAATCAGCACCATTTTATAAGACATGAGCTCAAGTGATGCCAAACAGTGTTGTGTTGTTTAAAGTCCTTGTGTGTGTCAGCTGCCACTCCACACTGATGCCACAGCTCCTTTCAGTCAGAGGGGATTAGTGAGTCCGTCAAATGCCTTTGATCAACTAACAGGCTTGAAAGGAACAAGACACTCCACTTTCCAACAGTTAATTATCTTGAATGACCTACCAAGACAATGACAAAGTCAATGCCAAAGCCGTCAACTCTCTACTACATGCTTATCATTTGCTGTCACAGATAACATACCGTTACAAAGTCCCAGCACTGAGCCACTGCAGTGTGTCTGGTTGAAAACATTGACCTTTTGAATTCGAAAGTTCCAGTTGACATTTTTGTCTGAATAAGTACCTTTTTAAAATATCAGGACAAAAGACAACCTTTAACAATTTTCATTTAGGAGGGTTACGAGTAAAACGTTTACCGTGTTGTTGTTGTTGTTGTAACGAACACTTTACTTTTCATCTGACAATTAGCTTATAGATATCCGGATTTAAAATTCAGTTCAAAAGTTTTCAGGTGTAAAGGCTTCGAATCAGTTTCAAAATGCAATAATCTCTTCACAGTTACACCTGCCAAAAGTTCTTAAACCTAAACCATGAAATTCCAAGAGCATTTGAGAGAACATCTATTACCACGGGGCACCAGGAGACTGTTCCTATTAAGCTGCTTTGGGAGTTTTTAGAAAATAAAAATAGACGCTTCTATAAGCTGAGTATTGCTGATTTTAGGTTTAGAAAGTTGTTCTGATTTCATCCTTGGAGGAAAATAAACAGCGGGGAAATCTACAGCCCCTTGAGAGAGTCAACCTAACTGATCCTGCTTTAAGCTTTTATCTTAAGCGTACATTTACTTTTCTAAGAGTTGTGCTCTCTGTAAAGTCAGAGCAAAACAAAATACATTTGTAACAAATAGATATGATAAAGCAATGACAGACATGCATTTTTTTTTTTTTTTAACAAGATGAATCTGCATCTTAAGTGAAGAAAGGTTAAACCATAGCTCAGAAAAGCCGCGCTGAGCTTGCTTATACCTCTTCATACATCATTACTGCAGACAGAAGAGTCCTGCCCACGGCGTGGACACGGACGTGTGCATGTGTGTTATAGTGCGTGTGTGCGTGCGTGCGTGTGTGTGTGCATGCATTTGTGGGAAAAACCTCAATGTCCTAGAGAGGACACCTTCTGTCCATCATCGTCTATCATTGATGTGTCTTGTTTTGACTGAATAACTGCTTAGACCAACCAAAACAAAAACAATTCCCCTAGAAAACATCTGAGTAACTACGACTCATTATCCCTCGTGGTTCATAAAGTGTAGCTGAGTTAATTAAGATTTGTTTGTTTTTTTTAAAGCATGTAACTCCGGTAATTTTCTTAATTGATGACTGTAAAGAGACATTTCAATAAATATAAAATGGAAACGTAATACTAGACAAATGTATTAAGAAGATGGACTGAGTACCATACACCCTAAAGACAAGACATTACATGAAATACATTTATGTTCTTCATGCTTTTTGCAAATGAATGTTATTTATTGTTATATTATTGTTATATAATTGGCAAATAGGGATGGAAACGTACATAATATTCATAATGCTCCTTCTGTAAATCCCAATACAAAATAAAATTGAGAAATGAAAAGCTGAATGTGACAGGTCTGACAAATCCATGTCTGAAAACATAGTGAAAATATATATCATTTTTTAACGGTTTTGAAAAAGAATTCTCGCAGGACAAATATCTCCCAATGTTTTATCCACAACATTTAAAAACTGGGAAAATATAGAGCACAACGTCAGATGCTGTTATTTTACCATCTTCCTGGAGGTAAAATCAGCAGGTTTGCCAAGCATCTCCATCCAATCAGTGAACAATCAAATCCAATGAAAAGATTTTTGTGGGCCGGCAAAATAAAGAAGCAGCCACAGGTGTTGTAATTTTAAAATCAATAGCAAGAAAAAATGAGGCACGGATGAGATATTGATGTGGAAAACAGTGCGTCGTAGCCGATCATTGGTTTGCTTCTCATGCGTCGCTGAAAGTATTGTCATTTGAAGTAATGACTTTGTAAGAAAATCACATTTTTTGAGCAGACTTCGGAGGAGATGATGAGCAAAAAAATAAAATGATTGACAGCAGAGGAGAGGCCAGTGGGCAGGTGGATGTTGTGTCACATCAGTAAAGTAGCTGCAGTCTGTAAGACCTGTCTGCTGTGACTGAGAGGAGTGTGTTCACAGTGGAAACACTACAGGGGTTCCTGCAATACATTGACGGGTTCCTGCAATACATTGACTTGGCACAGGTTGTCATTGGCTGTGTATTTGGTATAAATAGCTACCGTACAGGTGTTTCTGTGTGAATTTTGTCACTTTAAAACACAAAGAGAGATCCTATGTGTTACATATTTTGCCAGTTTTATTCATGGTTAAACGTTGAATGGGGCCATTGGTTTCATAAATTGTACGACTACTGTAGCACCAAGCGGAGCCCGAGTACACGACACTGAGACATTAAATTGGTGCACGCATTATCAGGGATTAATAATTGTTATGATTCTAATCCTGACATATGAGAGCCTGGTATATGCAGTCAGCATGTGGATATGATCTAGGATATTCCCTATCAGTATCATATTTTACTCAAATACACCCTCTAGAAAAACAAATGTGCTAACTTGTCCCCCAGGATGGTAGTTTGTAGATAATATGTGCAGCTATAACCACTTTCACACTGAGAATTTAGAAGTACTGCCAGCTGTGCTGCTAGTGATGTTGCATTAATAAACTGCACATTTAGTGACAGGCTGCATGACCAGATTAACCTGCTGGGGGGCAAAAATTGATTGCTGGGCCCGTATTAACCCTCCTGTTCCTCCCTCTCTCTGAGCAATTTTTACAGTATTCCTGTAATGAAATAGAAACTGGCCCCAAGGTTGCTGTAAAGTCATTTGAACACAAATTAATTAAGCAATACACACTAAGTAAGTGCGCTATCAACTAAAATAATTATGTTTAATCCTGATGTTGAGTCATGTATAAAAAATGTTATAGTGACATTTCCCAAGTTTTCAGGGCCTTTTAAAGCTAGACATTAACACAGGGGTCTTTAACTGTATAAGACAAGGCCTTAAGATTGAGGCCCTTATTACCTAACTTGATATTGTGCTTTTGTGGTGTGTTTTCCCAGACATTTGACAATAAAACAAGCATAAAACCAGTTCAAACTGGTAGTGAACCTGGGGCTTTCCTGAAGTTTTGGGTTTGTACTTTGCATGGTTGATTCGAACGACAGAGCTGCATCTCCTGAGTGGCGACTGTGACTCGGCTTTCTTTAAGTGTTTTGAACTGTTGTTGTGTGGACTTTTTATTTCATTTTTTACAAAGTAAAAACTTGGGGCAGTTTTAATAACCCGACCTGCACTTTTCTGTGCCGAGCATTGATATAGTGCCGAGTAATGTAAATCTGTAGAAACTGCCAAACAAAAAGGGGAGTGAATGTAAGAATGTGTATATTGAAGGAGACAGGCATTTAACATAAAAGTGGAGCAGTCATTCAGTTCTCACTCGGCAAGTTTTGACAGCTGTTGTATTCATTGTGGTAACAAGCTGTTTCACTGTCTGCTGCGTTTCCCACTGAATCCTGATGTAGAGTCTGTCATTTGCTCCATCAGGAGATCCCTCTGGCCAAAATCGCTATAACACTTATTTATATTGCACTCGCTGGCTAGGCTATCTTTCATTTGGCTGGGGCGGAGGTCTTCCAAGGGGCTCCATTAGCAGACTCCTCATCACTGTGTTTACTTTGGTACTAACACATATGGGGGATGCAACATTCCCCGTGCCCTTGTCTTTCCATCACATGCTGGATAAATTATTCACAAGTGATCACATTCCAGTAGTATAATTATCACTGTCCGACACCTCAGCAGTTTCTTAGCAACTGCTATTGGCACATTATCTGCTTCCACAAAAGCAGTATTTTCCATCTAGTTGAAACCAGACTCATTGCTTGTGGAATTTATGAAAAACGACGTCGGGATTTTCCTGAATACAAATGTGCCCACCGTACCTCGTAATCAAAACTATTTCATTGTAACTCCTATAATCTCTCTCTCTCTCTCTCTCTCTCTCTCTCTCTCTCTCTCTCTCTCTCTCTCTCTCTCTCTCTCTCATATCATTGGAAACATTCGCTCTTGATGTGAGAGACATAAAAAAAGAGAGGCAACAGCTCCATGCACAATGGTTGGGAGATGAAACACCTCTGGACTGCACTCGTCCAGTATTCCTCCACCCTTCAGAGGTGGCTTTAGAGCTGCATGTCAGCAGGGAGTCAGCCTTGGTCTTAGTCAATGAGCTGGTGGCTCAGATGGCTGTGTGGATGGCAGCCAAAACAATCAGGAGGGAGGTTCAGAGAACAGAGCAGGGACATTGTTGAGATTCTGTTTTTGAAGGTTTCAGATTAGTGAATAGCTGCTTGAAGAAATTAGCTTGTTTGCATTTTTTTTTTAATATATATCAAGAAATGTGAAAATTAGACCAATAACAAATTGAAAACAAACTGAGTTTGTGTTTATTGTCCTGCTAATTATGTAACCATATTCAAACACTTAGCGCTTTAAGGTTTATGTTTTAGCAGCCAGAAAGTACTAGATTAAGTCTTGTGGTCAAACTGCAGGCACGGATGAAAATACATAAAGTTTCTTCTAAAAGTTACAGTCGAAAAGAAAATAGCTCCTGTGGTTCCTGGAGAGTTAAGGTGATCACACATTACAACACACTTGGGTGATCATCTTGGCTGCCCCACAGGGAGGCGGTGAATGGGCGGTGATGTGCTCTAAATTTAACAGTTAGCAATCTGTCTCTGGAGGAGGCCATTTATCGCACCCAGTGACTTTAACATGTTTGTCGCAGCACGGACCTGTGTTTGAATGAAATCCAGACTATGCGGAAGCCACTTTCTTCACTTCCTCAGAGTCTATCTATAATCAAGGGTGTAGTTACTATTTGGAGGAGGCGTTCAAACAGAATCTGACAACCCAATCGACGCGACAGCCAATCTCCTGCTGCTGCTTCTCTTTGACGTCGGATATTAAAGCTGAAGGTCTGCACAATCCTCTGTTTTCTTATCAGTACACCACGAGAACTTGGCTTTCTCTGTGCCCACGCTTACTGTATATTGACATTTAAAGAAGTCCATCAGTCAGATAGACATGCGATGCCAAACAATTCATCTTCTTCTGGTTAAATTGCTTTTTCGCAATGTGATTCAAAGCTGTATGGGATATTGACTGATTTCCTGTTAAGCTCTTCACTGCCAGTCCTGTTTACACAGAAGAACGACAGATTCAGGCCCGAATGCTGTTGAGACGGAAATCACTTGTTGCTTCACCTGCATACTGATTTAGAATTTTACATTAATATTGACATTTCAATTTGATCCGTGTGTGCTACAATTGCTGTTGTCGAACAAGTAAAATATCATCAATACAAATGCAATATTCCGAAATGATTCACAGTAAATCTCATCATATATTCATTACGGATATATTTATCAGACTGTAACGGTACAGTAAGATGAAGCTTCTGCAGCATGGCATACAGTATGTGTCACGTAGCGGTGACAGAAAAATGTCCTTCAAATTGCTTTCATATACTTGAGGAATACGTGGTCTCTTTTGGCTGCAATTTATATGCCGCTTTTATCCAAAGCATTCACACCAACCTGCTGTGTTGAGTATGAATTTCAGTGTTTTTTAATTATTTTTGCAGAACCCAAGAAAGTTGCAAAATACCGTTAACCGTTCAGTGTTGGCCAGCATGGTCCGAAGTCATTTTAGTATATTAAAACAGTATTTTTTGATAATCCTGTGATATTTTGGGCAAAAGAAACGCACTAATGAAACTTGATACCGGCGCACTGTTACTGCCGATTGGCTCTAAGGGAGTGGGGGTTAAGAAAAAACAGTTCCTGATGAGTTAAGGGAGGAGTACCTCTCAATCACTTTTCAACAAATCTAAGGATAAACACGATACGGCCTTTCTTAATGTCACAACCTCTTTTCTTTGACATTTAGATTGCAGCTGGTTCTCTGAGTGCTTGCTTTTTACTCAGTCCTTCACAGCAGAGAGGGGAGAATGGCAGATGACAAACGCTCCAGGCCAGGTCGAAACCAAGGACACAGTTGTGCGGTATGCGCCTAGTGTCTAAAAGAAAGAACAAGGTGTTCTATTGGGAATTGAGTTTTTATCCCCGGCGCCGTCTTGTCTGTTCAACGTGTTGACTTTAAAGTCGCCACATTTTAGGATGCTAATTTGTAATTGATCCGAGATGATCTGGCACAACTCAGACTGTCTCTGTCAGTAAACGCGATCCTCCTGAGAAGCTTCTTCAGTGTTTAATTAAAGGCTGTGCTATTAACGTGTGATTACTTTTCAAACTCAATAACAGAAATAAGCCAATGGACCAAACCCAACAGCCAGGGAGAGTAGCTTTGGTGCTTCACTATATTAAACAAGTATTTGACATTTGTTTATTTCCGAGGCGATTAAATACTTCTTCAATTGACCACTTACAAATATAATCTAAATATAGACGTGAGTAATATTATTAAAGTGATTACATGCTGGTTGTATTTTTCTCTGTTTCGACACGAAAATAAATGCACTGAAACCTAATTTTAGAGCAGATTCCCAGAAAATACGTCATCAGTAATACACAGTACACACAGAAATATGGCCAGATGGTGTTGTTGTTTCACAGTTTGCATCTTTTTCTGTTCATACTATTACCAACTGGTTTATTTTGATCTATAGGCATCACTAGCATTTGTTACATAAGCTTTCAGATGCTCCACACTTTCTGGTTGGCATTAAAGTCTCTGTACGTCTTCAAGAAGGTATAATCATTTCAATATACAGTTCCTGAACACTTCTTAACGTTTTGGGTATTGACTTTTGACTGTTTTACTGGATTATGGCAATTTTAGAAGAAAAAAAAAAAAATCATTTTCCATTTGTAGTGCAAGATTCCGGTTCCTGATATGTTCATTTATTTATTTATTTTTTTGTCATTTTCTCTGGTTTTGGTTCTAGCACAGTCTTGCCTCCAAAATAATGTCTTGCCCTCTGTGTTTAGTAGGTGGAATGAGAACCTCTCTGACAGGAGATTTGTCATGGATGTTGATCATGTACTGACGCTCCATCACTCTCAGGTCTCTGTGTGGGTGTTTGTGACCTACCAGACCTGGGAACAGACCCACATCAGCCTGCTCTTTGGAAAATAATAACCACTCTCACAGGAACAGGTTGAAGGTTAGGACAGAAATCCAATAATAAACTTGGCTACGTCCTTGTTTCTGCATGCTGGTTCTTCCATTAACATTCCTCATATATCAATAGATCCACTTTCTGACAGAGCTGACTTAGTGGTGTTGACACTGAAGAGCTTTGTACAGGAAATGTCAGAACCGGGAGGTTTCATTGACTGACTTCTGGCCCCCACAGTTCACTTGTTGACACCGACAACAATTTCCTCTTTAACGAAAGATGACAACATGCTGAGTCCGTATGTATAGTTAAATGGCAAAACTGTTGGAGACTTTCACATTTCTGGTGTTATTTTCAATTAATTGTATGCAAGTAAAAGCAAGCTCCCGTTTACAGAGAGGACTGGCAGATTGCGTCACATATGTGTGACACCAGCATGTGTACTTTGAACATGCGGAAGGTTTAATCTGCTGCTATTTTTTTATTAAGTAACTGTAGTGAGATAAGAATCAAATACAGTTAAGGTTCGGATTCTGTTTAGTTTTGCAAAGTTGGAAAAAAAAGGAACCATATGAAGCCTTTTCTCAAAAGTGATAATTATTATAGGTGACCAAGGCCTACAAAAAGTGACAAAAAATGCTTTTTGTTGTTGTGGACCATGTGATTTTAGAACAAATACTATGGCAGCTTTGAGACGTGCTGGACCCTGAGGAGATCTATTTAGCTGCCAACAGAGGAGTATATATGATTATGTCCTCTAAATTTGATTTGTACGGAAGGAGAGATGAATTGCTCTTCCGATGGCTTCCTAATTATGTTTCATGTGGGGCAACCCACCACAACATCGGTGGGAATTTGTCTTGCCATATTAAACATTCTGCTTCGGTATGAATTATGCATACTATATAAATGTTAAAGTGGATTAAGTGTCAAGATTAACACAAATTAAATTAAGCGGAAAAAAATGCTGTGTGTAGTAAAACACTTGTCATCTTAATCTCATACTTACAAACCGACAACCAAACGCTGCCTATATCATTACATTACGGTATATATATCAATACTAAATGTTGTAGCTTTTTTTCTCTGATTGAAAGCATTGTGAATGCAAAGTACATCAAAATAAGCAATTTTAATAATTCTCAAATAAAAGCATACTTTACTTGTTACAGACACTTTATTTCAATGAAAATGTAATTATTGAGCATCTGAAGTAACAAGTAACCACCTCAGTAGCGCTGAAGTTTAGTTTATGTTCGTACTTTTATGATACTTTTGGAAAGCTTTTCTTTTACTGCCTTTCTAGTATTTTCACTGTTACTTTTACTTGAGGGTTTTTTTTTTTTTGTGGTAGTGTGGTTGTGGTAGTAATTAGCCTACAAAAACATCTGACATTTGCCTTGTTAGTTTTCTAAGCTTGAGACAAACACTTCTACTACAGTATAACACGTCAGTAGATAGAGAGCAGTCCTTCTCTCCTGGCTGCCAGCTAGTAAACCAAAAGAAAAACTAAATTCCAGACACTATTTTATTAACAAATGACATTTAAAACAAGAAAAAGCAAACTACACATGTTGCATGCTGCTTCATCAGATTCACTTTGTGCTTAATTGGCCTCCAGTATGCCTTCATTTTGATTTGATTTCAGATGGATTATTTTTATTTGACAAAAACAAAAAGGTAAACACCCGCTCCAACTAATAAGGGTTGTTCAGACAATGAACTGAACATTAGTGCATTTCCGTAAAAAGTAACTAGCATTTTTCAATAATCATACAATTATGCCAATTTTCTTACAACTGTTCCATCTGAATATGGAGGCAACACAAAATCTACAGATGATTTTAACATCATATAGAACAAAATCTCAACAGAAACTGAACAATTGAACACTCAAGATTCCTTGCACTTAAACATATATGCCTATTTTGAGTCAAAAATGTTGTTTTGGGTCTCTCTAAAGTACATTATAACAATTCAAACATATAGGTCTAATGAGGAAACCTTGCTTGCAATATTCCGGCCTTTTCCTTGTGAAAGAAAACAAGCACATCCTTGGCCAAGCCATCAACAGTCTGTTAACCACTTACCCCGCAGTGTAAAACACTCTCTGCAGGCACGGCGGTGGCAGGAATAGCAATGTACTGTTTGGCAAGGACATCGAGTCTCTTCAACAGCTTTCCATCCTTGGCTACTAATGCAGTTCATTTTGGTTGGGAATAATGGCTTATAAACTGTCTGTGATATTTAGATCTGCCGCTTTAACGCAGCGGCTCTTCACAAAAAGGTGCTAACAGTGCGTGTCTGCTCTCTTTCAGGAACTCGGATAAGCTTCGTAAAAGTATCTGCGCCATTAACGCCATCAGCCAAACCTGTTTAACCGGACTATATTTAGATCGGTGTGTTTGGTGTGACTCTGTTTTTCACTTCGCCAAAGTTAGTTGGGCATTTTGCATGTAGATTACCTATTTGCTTTTACACTTTTGAAGATAGCAGGGTCGGGAACTCGCACTTCAAATTTGTTCAACACCCCAATGTTCCTCCTCTGAAAAAAAGAAAAGAAATGTACGGTGTTAGATTAGTGCAAGCAACACCAGAACCCATTTTTAGCTGGCTCTAACAAGTGGCGTGAGGAGAACAAATGAGACACAGCATGGAGGGGCATGACACAGAGGAGTCAGACGTAGTGCTTTAATACTACCACCTGATGTCCCAACCTCGAACTCCTGTACCTTGTTAACATTTCCCAGCTGTGCCCCCCCCAAAAAAGGGGCCTCTGTGTTCTCACTTTATACTTTGCTATCACTCAACTATTGCAGAGCCTCTCAGCAGTGCTATGATAGCATACCAGGACAGATCCCTTACAATAGCCCTCAAATTCTGAACATAATTCACATCTCACAGGGGGACCAGGTATAGCAGTTCCATAAACAGACTGTGTTTAATGACGATATGTTTAAACCTTGCTTTGACAGAGTGAACTTACAGCACTTTCGAAATATTTTTAATTTTCAAGGCTGTTTCAAACTGGCTAAAGTCAGAACATTACAACTTACTTTGATCTCGCTGACTCTCCGCAATAAAAATGGCATAAATCTTTCTAATTGACCGTTTTCTAAAGCATTTGAACACCAGCCCTCCACAGACTGCCAATTCAATTCAATAAATACCTCACATTTTTGTAACCATGCTGCTCTCATTTTTAGAGCGTGTAACAGCCTAATATTGGACCAGTAACTATCCTGCAAGTACAGACAATAACCAAAGTATTAATTATCTTTGTGAAAGCCTCTCGTCTGTGATAGGCATCAAATAGCGGAGCACAATTAGACTAAACAATAAAACATTCAAATTAGCACGATACGATCTTATTCTTTGTCTTTATCAAATCGATGTGCCCATTTAGTCAGATAAATGTTGCTCATTTACTCTGACTAATTGCTTTGAGCAAGCTAGGACCTGCTATGTCGTTATAATAGGATTTTAAAACATTTTCTAAGGGATTATAGGGCTGGTTGGTAAAACTCACTGCCTTCAGTGCATGCTCTTCCTTAAGTCTGTCTTATTTAAGAAGGTCAAAACACCCTGAAGGGCTGGGACCCAGGGAATACATGCTTTGTCTAAACATTGGAGGTTTTACTTCATCCCCGAGAGAAGGTGGTTGTACAAAATGACTCTGGAAGCGCTGGGTCTCTTATTTCTGCGAAAGCTGTGGTATAACACGAAGATATACAACATGTACTGTTTGTCAAACTCATTCGCAACATATAACTTGCACGCTTTATGGAGCATTACAAGGGATTGCACCGTTTAGCGAGGGTGGAGGGGTTCAACATTTGGTCACGTTGTAATTTCCAACCAAATCACAAGTTCTTTGTGAAGTTTACTTATGATTAAAAGTGGCCATATAGGCACACTTGTTAAAACGACACACTACCCAAGCTTGGCCTGAGAGCAGGCAATAATCTTGTCAAAGAAATCCAATTAAAAGCACCTGGATCCTGAGGAAACAGGGGAGACCGGTACCTTTTAAAAAGCTATTTCTGAAAGCCGCAGGCTACTGGGGGCTACCAGAGCTCTGCTGCTAATAGTCTGAAAGAGCTGGGGTTCCCTTTTCTAACGACCGATGGACTGGCACGTCTGTGAACAAACAGGCAAGCACACACTGACTTTAGATCTTAAACTAGGGATGTACTGATCAAGAGTCCTTAATAATAATAATAATAATAATGATGCTTATATTTATCTAAATGTTGAAAACATATGTACATGGCACATTGCTGTAACAGCTGTAGCCTTCTAAATGTGGCAAATCTTATTTTTTCCACAAGCTTTCTTCATCCAAAAACTGATGGTCCTGATTCAAAACTAGAAGATGGATAAGTCCAAATGTGGCCTGATCCTGATCATTAGGCTCAGCATCCCTATCTTTATCAACCTGCAAAATGTATTAACTACTCGTACCACTGATTCTCTGACTCTCCCCTATTTTAAGTCACACAGAAGAGGTCTTATAACAAAATAATATAGAAGAGCGTTGTTATGGAAAATCCCAATAACATCGCAGTTGTACTGTTTGAATATCCATTGTCAGCCTGCTGAGCTAATTAGAAGGATTAGCCCGGTTTTACACGTGATAAAAAATTAAAAACCCGGCAGGATTGGACCATAAGGAGTGTCTGAAATGTTCCTACAATGTACACTGAATGTACTGTAACTTCTTTGATTCTTGTAGTGAAATCACACGGCATCGTTTTGTTATTACGACAGGTCGTTGTGGACTTTGTGAAGTGGGGAAAATCTAAATTGCCAACAGACATAAAATATTAAATTAAAGTTTTACTATGTGTACTTAAAATCTCAGTAGATGGATATCGCCGCCTTTTGGACTAGGATGCATGCAGTTATGCCTTTGTTATGGCTGTGAATTTCAGTCCTTGGTGAGCAGTTTATGTTAAGGACATTTTACCATTTTGGGGCAAAATGAATCTTTATGATGTTGAAGTAAGATGTGGCCGTTATGGTGACAGCTTTCACAATCGAAAACTGTCCTTGCCTCCTGTGACTGAGTTCAACTGAATTAGTTGCGATGTTTCAGAGCAATATTTCTCGATATTACTAGATTATATGTATATATAGATGGACGATGTGTCTCCACAGTGCAAAATACCCCGGATACAGGAGCTGCCATCTTCAGATTTTGATGTCATCTGGCGGCACAGTCTGCACAGCAGTGATCGGGTGGGCTGGAGCCGTAGTATTGAGGTACCGCCCACACACCGGCTAGGTGCTACGTTAGCGCCACAGTAGTTTGGTTAGAAAGACAAAGACAAACTAACCATAATATCTCTATAAATACATTTAAAATCAAATTGACATATGTTCTATAAATCAGACTTATGATGGTTATGGAAGGTTAAAGATACATCTCCTCTCGTACAATTCCCGAGCATCTTGCTCCACGGCTACTCCACACAGAACAGCTGTCAATCGTGACGTCTCACCCCCTTCTTAATAGTATTAAACAACTAATTAAAACCAACTCATCTTGAACACGTGATAAGAACTACCTAAAATTACAGAATTCATTTTGGGAAAAATGTATTTGACGGGGACTTTGACTTAGTTTAGCCCATGTCCCATCCACTAACATTGAGAAGGCTATATATGAGCTATACTGCTGCCAGCCACCAGGGGGCGATTGAGATGTTTTGGCTTCACTTTTGGGGAGCTTTCATGCCGTTCATCTTTATATACAGTCTCTCTGACTGACCATTGAATATTGCTCATTTTCACAATGTTCCAAGTTGTCATGGCAGAGTATTAGGTTATGTTTATATAATCTGGTAAACTTCCAGCTGTTTCATCTGCACATAACTGCCAAGCATTGAGTACAATGACAATAATCTTTACAGGTTATAACTCTTTTATTCCTAAACATGATGGACTATCCTTTGACCCCACTTTCCAATCAACAGAAGGGGAAACAGTGCAAAGAAAGATGAAATAAAGAGGTGAGGCGACAAATCACCTCGACCTGAAGGCTTTTGAAAGTAATTGAAGCTGAAATACAATCACGATGCGGCACGATGTCAGGGTGTCACATGAGGCAGCTAATTGGGGGCAACCCCTCGTACACCACGCAGTGATTTAGAGGGAGACGGCATTAGAGGATTGGAACAAGTTTAATTGGGTGTGTTGAATAACTTGATCACTTTTGAGGTTTCTCGTAATTCATGTGATCTCTACATTTCTGGTTATCTACCAAGAATAATGGGCTAGTTCTTCTGAGCCGCTTTAAGGGAAGAGGAAGAGTACTCACATGAAGGTGATGCAACAAGGATGTCCATAATTGCCCGCAAATCAAAGCATCTCTTTTAGATTTGCACCTGCTTTTTTTAAATAGAATAGGCTGTGATGTCGCACTCTTTGAAGACAAGCCTGGTTTTCCATATGGAGCATCGAGTTGGAACTGGATTTGTGACAAACACGATCAAAACAAAAGACCTGCTGAAAACCAGATTACAAATTAGCTTGCTGAAAAAGAGATCTAAAGAAAAATGATTACAAGTAGTTTTTCTTGTTTACTCTGATCTTGAAAAATGTCTTCATTTGTAATGTTGCTCATGCTAATTACCGTTTTCATATATTGTAGTGGGGGGGAGCATGAAAGCAGGGCATTTAATGACATGGTAATGTACAAAAGTAATGTACAAAGGTAGTGTCAATATTTCAGAATGCTTTGTCAGCTCTATCAGTGACATTTTATTGTCAACCATGGTTTTTCCCCTGGTGTATTTGGTATATAAACCTGTCTGAATGTATTCTACATCTTGCACAGAGTATGAGGGGAAATTACTTTCTATGACGTGGTGGTGTCTTCCTCCACAACTGTCAAACCAGGAAAGTAAAACCAATTTACAGGAAAGGAAGTATTCTCAAACATTTCCCAAAAGAATTCAGAGACAGAGGAAGAGGGAGAGAGAGAGAGAGAGAGAGAGAGAGAGAGAGAGAGAGAGAGAGAGAGGATACGCTGGTTTCCATAGCAATTGTCGGCACTGTCACATGGTTACCTAGGAACTAGTCCTATGATGCTGTGCAATTTATTTGTTTATGTTTGGCAACTCTCCAGCTGTCGCTTACATAGAACAAAGCCATATTTTGCCATTTCATTTCTGACAGATAAAGAGTCAATGTCAGTGAAATCTGAAAGGTCAGAATTTGACAGATGTGCTATGAAAGCTGACAAACTCCTGCTTATCCCACATAATTTACCGTAGGTACATCCTAACATTTAGAAAGCACTGGGTCAATGCAGGTCAAGTGATCAATGCTCAGTGGATGTGTGTAAGCAAGTGCACCGTGGGGTCATACTGAATGCAGATTAAATGCAAAAGCCGCAAGTAATTTATGTAAATATGAATCACTGTTCAAAGCCTTAGTTTCACCTTTGATAAAGACCGCCCAATCCTCTATTTGTCTGAACACATGATCCATTTTCCCCCCACAATTTTGATTACCGGGGTCTAGGATTACAATAATCACATTACAAAATATCTGTACCTCTGATTAATTATTGATACTGACTTAAACCTAGAGTAATGATATTCCGGAGACTTTTGGCAAAATAGATGCTCAGAAAGATGTCTAAATAATAATAATAATAATAATAATAAAAAGTTTAGTGAAATTGTAGATAAAAACACACTTAAAGCTACATGTATATGAAGTATACTGGCATTGGTTAAGATAGTACAATGTCTCAGAATATAATGATTTAAAAATAATATAGAAAGCCCCAATGCAACCGAATGTGACCAAAATGCATTATTGATCTAGAATAATCAAATTAATTGTATTGCAATAACATGTTACTTAATAGAAAGTACTATTAATTACAGTTGATACAATTTTTTTTTTAATAACTTCCTCAACCCTGGTGAATACTCCTGACCCTGTTACAGTTGTTATTTGGTTAAATAATTATTAATGTGAATGAGAGCTACAATTGTAAAGTTGCAAATGTCAACCACATCACAGCTACTAGTATGGACGGTGTGAGAAAGTGAGAATATTAAGTGTGCTTGCATGACAGCAAGAGTGTAAGAGAGTGTTCACCTGGTGACAAGAGGCTTTGAGCTCATCTGCCTAATGAAAAGACTAAACTTGATTAGACCCCCCCCCCCCCCCCTGTGACTGCCTAACCCCCCCCCCCCTCCCCTTCTTCTAATCAGAGATCACTGCAATTACAGTTCTCTACAGGCTGGTAAAACACGACTTCACAAACGTTTCTTTCACTTTAGAAAAACAATGCCAGTCACAGGAGACCATTGAGCACAAACTCTTTCATGATGCAGCTCCTCACTTTCACCATCCCACAGCCTGTTACAGAGTGCCCTCTGCTGTCCTGCAAGTACATTGCACCGTGGCCGAGGCTACTGTGCAATGCATCTTTTTAAGGTTTTACATACAGGAAATAGAAATGACTAAACAGGCATACACCTAACAGAAAACTGCTTTCTTTATAATGAACAGTACATAAATATCTCACAAATATGAAATTAGGGAAGTGTGAAAATATCCAAATGCTGGAGCTTTGTCAATAACTGATGTCAAACGATTTAACAGTAAATGTAACTACCAGTGGGACTGCAGAGCCCTGTCAAATTTGAAAAATAATCCCGTTGAAATTGATTTTTAAATAGATTAAAAGATTATGCACAAAAACAGTATCCTGCTGCATATTACGTTTAACATAAAAATGTTTGAATGTGTAAAGCATTTTTGTTTGTAACACTCCATACTCTTAAATCTTCACAGTTTATGAGCCAATAGTTTGTTGCCTATACCATACACGGTAATTATCCAATCTAGAAGAAAGTATATTTACACAATAATATATATATTAAGTGCCTCCAAATGGTCAATATCGCCATTAACTCGCTCAACCTCGGACAGCTCTATGAAAGGCTTGAAATATTTGATATTATCTTTGAACAATATATCAGTCTCCTTAGAGACTGTCAAAAATTGCCGTCGCCGACTATATTTCAAGTCGTCTAGGCGGGGTATTGGGTAAAGTTTTCAACCAGCAATAATCGCGCCTCGGATAAACCTCATGGGCTACGATACTGCCACTGCGCAAAGCTGACGATCACGCTGCAACGACAGTCGTTTATCTCTGGTCCACACAACTCTCTGTTATGGTTTTGAAAATGGGCGTGGCTTAAATCGGAGCAGTTTATAATAAAACGTTATAATTATGTAGAAATACAAACCATGGTATCTCCTGAGAAAAGCCACGGAGACAGTACGAACGCATCTCCATAAATGGGACAGTAGGTATGGAAAAGACAGGATTAGATAGGACGTGTCCTGCACGTGAACTGTAATCCTGTGACTATGCGGCAGTTATTGCATGCAACAGGTTTTAATGTCACTTTGTGGTCGAATAGTTATGAATAACAATAACGCACCGAACAAACAATCCAACATAAAAACCTATAACGTTAAATAAATGCACAAGTGGAAAAAGTTATAAGCGGAAATGACGTTTCCCTCCGGTACGTCTTGGTTTATGGTCCCCTCAAATTAGACAGACTGGAAAGACGAATATGTTTAGACCGTGACATCTTTCATTTTTAAACTAATAATCAGCCGCATTTTTACATAACATAATCGAAACGTAACACATTATCACGACTACAATGTCCATAAGTACAAGACTCATAGGACCAGAACTAGACCACAAAATACAGAGCGTCGTGTATAAATAAAATACTGTATTATAAGATTAATATGTAATTTTATCGTAACAATATATCAGTCTCCTTAGAAACTGTCAAAAATTGCCGTCGCCGACTATATTTCAAGTCGTCTAGGCGGGGTATTGGGTAAAGTTTTCAACCAGCAATAATCGCGCCTCGGATAAACCTCATAGGCTACGATACTGCCACTGCGCAAAGCTGACGATCAACACGCAACGACAGTGGATTGTCTCTGGTCCACACAACTATCTGTTATGGTTTTACCAATGGGTGTGGTTTATAGTCTTACAAATACAATACTTCGTCATACTTATGTAGAAATATAAACCATGTTATCCCCAGAGAAAAGCCATGGAGACTTTACAAATCCATCTTCATAAGTGGGAACAGATAATAGATAATAAGAGACGTGTACTGAGCTGTAATCCTATAACTATACGGTCGGTATTAGATGTAACGCGTTTTATGTCAGTTTGTGGACAAATCGTGTCGTAACTAGTTATGAATCAGAATAAAACCCCGAACTAACCGTGCAACATAAAAACCCATAACATCTAATAAATGTACAAGTGGAAAAAGTTATAAGCGGAAATGACGCTTCCTCCGGTACGTCTTGGTTTATGGTCCCCTCAATTCAGACAGACTAGAAAGACGAAAATGTTTCGACCGTGACATCTTTTATTTTTAAACTAATTATCAGTCGCATTTTTAATAGCGGGGGAAACATGTAGAGACAACATAACACAACGAAACTAAGAATGATCAAACAAGAGTGTAAACATAAAAGACTAAAGGCTGTTTGAGACGAGTTCATTTTTAAAAACTGTGTGGATTCATTTGTCATCACTCATGAAACTCTCATAATTCCACATGCAAGCCAAATAACATGACTTTGAGCAGTATCTTATATATTATTAAATAATATATATATATTTTTTAAGTGCCTTCATGGAGCTCAGGATATACATTCAATGCCACTATTTACTTGCTCGTCCTCGGATAACTTCAGTAAAGCCTATTTACATTTGATATTATATTTAAACAGTTTATGAGTCTCCTTAGAGACCGACAAAAATTGCCGTCGCCGA
>CALSCE010009442.1:6323996-6343996 GCA_943593645.1 Bovichtus variegatus
TCGGATAAACCTCATAGGCTACGATACTGCCACTGCGCAAAGCTGACTAGGAAGCGGTGCGTACAAGATAGTGACTCTGAAACATACGTAGTTTAGTTACGGTACTTTCTTCTTTCTTCTTTGATTAAAGACAAACCACGCAGTCTTCTCAGGACAACCGAAGACACATATTCTACCAACCCAGCCTGTTGTTTTTTTTTGTAGTTTGCTCGTTTTAGGTTTAAATTCATTTCAAATTATCGCCGTGCCGCAGAGCATCATGGGATATAATGTGCCGTACTTTCATTGTATTGTCACCCCCACTTGAGCGTACAGTTTTGTTCCTTTATAAAAAGGCATATATATTTTAATGTTTGCACCCAGATTAATTATTTGACTCAATAACACAATAAAACGTTTAATTTTAAACGTCGACAGTCTACGGTGGCCCCTTTGACCGAATTTCGAATCGCGAATTCCTGTATGGGGCCGGGGAGCTGACACACACACGCAACTCGGGTGAAAACGGGTTTCAGTGTCACAATAGAAGACTGCCATTGTCGTATAAATGTATAGGCTATGAAATATGACATGAATTCAAACATTTCTTTTCGAGCAAGTTACAGCATTTCAAACGAAATGGAAAGCGGCTTCCTGCTCATCATGGCTCTAACCCGTCCCTCCACAAGGCTATGCTTCTGAAACACCACCAGATGTCGGCATAGACAAGGATAAACCTTCTCTACTTTACCAGTGAGGGCCTGATCATTTGAACAGTAACACAATATGTATTAACCTACTTTTAGGCAAAAAAAAAAAAAAGTTAAACAATCCTAAAACGGTGTGTTAACGAGTTGCCAAACCTACCAATGCTACACACTGGAGACTATTTAGCACGTGCAGAAGATAGGTAACCTCCAGTTCGGTTAGTTAACCATCACCGTTAACTGGCACGATTAATCAACCGCCCAGTTCAAATAATCATACCAGATAACAAAGCAGCAAAAATGACGCTTTTTTTGAATGTAGTCTGGTATGTGACGTTACTAATGCTATACCGGGGCCATGCTAGCTGTCACTCCCAATTAACAAGTACGAGATTGAACTTTTCTCACCTGCTCGCCGCTCCTTGACAAGTCAGTTGAAGAAGTAAAACTTTAAAGACGAAGAACCCTTCATCGTCGATTCAAAGAGTTAAATCCAAAACCAGAGTAATTCATCCACACAATTTCCACCTTGTCAGTACCTGCCAAGATAAAGAAAGATGCTCTAGTCTGAGGTGATGCTGACCTGAAGTTGAACAAGAATAGAAAAATGGCCGGACCGGAAATTGATTTAATGACTCTCGTTTTCGTATTTTCACTTGTGCACTTTATAGTTATATAATGGATTACCTTTCAAAATATTGCCTAAACATATTCCATGTTTGCAGAAGCCCATTTATTTTAAGCAGTGGACCAGAGGCGACTTTAGACTGCACTACTGAGGCCCATGACTATTTAATGTCCCTGAGAAAGCTTTAAAGATGTAAACTGCACTGTAGCAGTCGTGATTCATGGTTTCTGCCAATAAATGACCTGTTAAAGTAGTCATGTTTTTTCCCCTTTATCTTTTCAGATCCCTGTATAACACTCCTTAAAGGTCATGCCATCTGTTTCAGAGATGCAAGATAAAAAATGAAATAAAATAAACACTAGAATCCTGCCCAGATTTACAAACAAAGTTATGATTTTGGGATTACCTAAACATAGGGATTATATCAGAGAGGGTCATATCCTCAGGGAACATAAAACTGCTGTTACTGTTGTTTCACTCTATATTTGTTAGCAGTGATAGCACCACTATTTCTAATATTGCACTACGTGTTTGCAACTTATCATGTATCTTGTTCTGCACCTGTTGTTGTATCCTGTTTGCATTTTACGTTCATACGTTCATTCTCTTGTTTTAGGAACAGGAAAACACAATTGTTCCTCTATGTACTGTACTTCACTGTACACAGTCTCTCTTATCCCTCGTCTATTATTGTTTGAAGACGGATGTAATTACTCAGTAATAGTAACAGGGCCGAGACTATTCAATAATTAAAAAACAATAAACCAGATTCATCAGTTGTAAAATCCTCTAGTAGCCTGCTACCAGGAGAAAGGATGCTTCAGTAGGGGATGTCTGACACTGTACGTGTATTTTGATCAGGCCATAAACCCTTAGTGATGATATGCACACTGTGCGTTTGTGGTATGACACGTTCACTGTGTGGATATTAGAAGCCCTTTCCCTTGTTGTGAAGCTTCAGTGGGATAATGCAGGTGCTTTTGGGTGCTCAGCAGATAAGCATTGGCTTGCCAGGTGTTAAAGCTGCCTGGGCTGACACATTAGACAGGGATTTGCTCCTGCCAGAATGTCAGGCCAATGAGGTTCATGAGGTAGGCTTGGATCACTGTCAGGGACAGGTAAGTACGAAGATAAAGGGATTACACCATGTTTGCGCAAAGTAATCTCAAATGAATCCTGCCAGCCTCTGTTTCATCCTTACCTGGAAAACACAAATTTCTCTTTTCTCAACCCATGAAATGCATCACATGAACAGAGTTAAATTCACCAGATGATCCTTTTAACCTGGCTTAGAAAGCATTTGAGGGCACATTGGGGTTATGGTCATTTAACAACTGTGACAGTAATAATCTCCTCTAATTCTCAGAGGCACCTGATTACTTTTTTGTATTAGTATTTTCTCCCTTATCTCCAGCTCTGCCCAGTGAAGCGATGTGTGGGATTTTCACCTGGGCTGTGCCATAAATGAGATCCGGTATGGTGGTCCCTCACTGCAAGGCTTAGACCTGACCTGTTGAACAAAAAGGACTCTGTGAAAGCAGTCGAAGTCCCTTTGGGCTGTGGCTCTCCGTACTGGTTGGCTGAGAGATAGAAATAGAGTGTAACAGATGGCTTAGTTGTTTCCGCCATTCAGCACAAGCTGCTGGGCAGCGCACATAGTACCATGCCATCCAAAAGCGACTCAGTGGGCTGCCTATAGCCTTCAACATGCTGAGAGCTATTTTCCCCCTCAACCATCAATCACAGGCTTCGAAAAAGAGAGAAAAAAAAATCAATGTCATATTCGGGTTACACAATCTAACCTATCTCATACCATGTGGATCAGCTCATAGTAGGTTAAGTAAGACTGTTTTGGTTTGGGGATAATGTAATCTTGTCAGTAAAGTCTGTAGACTGTGTTTGTGCCAACTAGGCTGATCCAGCTTAGACCACACAGTGCAGCTTTCTCCCTATAATCACACATTTACAGACCTTGTCAAGGACACACATGCTCTTTGAATTACTGATATTACTGAATCAATGGATAGAACGCATATGGTGCACACTTTGTGTAAAAGTGTGTGCATGCTAGCAGGTGTGTATTTGTTTACCTGCAGGCCATTACAGTCCATTGTGTATTTTGGGCTATATCTCATCATCTGGTTAAGGGCATTTATTGATGCTGAGAGTCCTTCTGATGCCTCTCAGAGTTGGGCCACCTGGACAATACAGGATGAGCTGTGCAAACTGTGATTAGATTGTGTTATGAGCAGGAACAGGAAAACAATGACATATTTCTTGGGTAAAGTGACAGCTCAGCCAGTGCAAGGAGACATCTGATAAGAGAAGACAAATATCGCTCATGGTGCCTTTTAGTTTCTCCCTAAACTTCAAGGTCAAAGACACAGCGTTACATCTGAGTTTAGCTCCTCAATGCATAACACGTATATACGATATATACATTTAAATTGTAGGTATGTGTAAACTCTATACTCAAGCAGCCACTTCAAATATCAACCATCTAATTCAAATATTGTGTCTTTCTTTCTCTCTGACACACACATGCTTGCAGACTGTTCACACCAACCCACACACTGCTGCCATCCTGCTATTCCCAGTTTGTGGTTATTCCCAGACTGAGTCAGAATGGCACCATAAGCCTGTCTGTCCGTTTTATGCCAAACCTGATGTCTCCTTGTTGCACATGCCTTGGCGGAGAATCAGAGCCCTGCATACAGTAGCCATCGCTCGGCCGCTCACACGTCCCTCCCTCCCTCCCTCTGTAATTACTTACGGTGTATAAGTCATATTGACAGCTGGAGGTGTGGAAGCCATTTAAATCAAAGTTTTCCTTTAGCTGTAAATAACCTTCCTCTGGCTCCCTGTTGAGTCTTTCTTCACACCTTCATCATTTACCACCATGACAGTTTCCTCTTTGAGCTGCTCCATCTGTTATCTCTGCGTCTTTAGGTTTGCCACTACAGTATATCTGGCAACCTTCACCTAGTAATACAATAAATAACAAGACTGATAGACACTGACAACACATATGCATAACAAGAGCACTACCAAGGGTATATTTGTAAAGAATGTGTAAATTAATACAACAATTTCTCTTTTTTTTTTTTTTTTTTTTTTACTGAACAGGTAATTAGATGCATAGAGATATTTATTATTAACCTCTCCAGCGTTGACGTTGGCCTACTGTACTAGGTTCAATGTGTAATTCCGAGCCACCTGCTCCAAAGAAATAGGGGGGCGTATTTCACCTCTAAACTGGGTCCATACAATCTCTCATGTTTATATTTTAGTTGTAGTAGTTTGGCATATTTATTGTATTCTAATTTGTTCTTTATATTGTGTATTGCATTTACTCCTGTGTAAATGCCTGTCAGTCAATCAGTGGGCAAGAATACCAAAACTCTGCTATTTTATAATCTTCACGTGGAGCCATCTCTGTTTACTGGGGCACTAATGTTAACCGGGACTAACGTTACGTGTAACGTTACGTGTAACGTTACGTTACTTTGTTTATTGGACTACTATCCTCCCTCTGTACTGAGGGCAGACTGGCTCTACTGTGACTCACTGTCGCCCCTAGAGGAACACGTGGTATTGCAAGACAGGACGGAGCGCAGCTAGTCAGTTAGATGCTCATTTCAGTAGATATCTCTGCAACACAATACACAGACGTCTTTGACATAACGGCAACACTGTTGTTACACAATGTAATATCTATAATAATATCTATTTATAGATCATCCTTTGCAATGGAATACGTTTTTAATGATGCTCAGATAGACCTCAGTGCCCTAATGGACTTGCTAATGATGTGTACACTTGATAACTGATCTTATTATAGTGGACTTTATGCTTATAACCAGTTCAAAACTGCTTATGTGACAAACTTTTATTATAATATATTATTATAATGACAAAAAAATTAATAATTCAGAAACAAGTCAGGCCTCAATGCCTTCTGTATAACACATATAACTGATGTTGTGTGTGTATATATATATATATATATATATATATATAGCTTTGTTATTATAATATAAATATATTTAAACAAATTATTTCCCCCTTTGCTTTTTTGACCCCCTGAACTGCTGTAATAAGTACATTTCCTCTGTCTGCAACACTTTACTTTAAGTACCCCTATTTAGAATGTATAATATTATAGATATTGAACAAATGGATTATAACACACTACAACATGTAGTTGTAAGCAGATATAAGTGTTTATTAATACAACTATAACTCTCCTCCTGTTGCCACCTATAAGTGGAGGCTGGTGAATAAACAGATAATGATCGACAGTACAGTAAAACACAGTTGTAGATATGTCTTCATAGGAGAAGTTATAGTTGTTGACACATAATGTACATTACTAAACACTTAAAATGTCCTGAGAGCTGTACACAACTACATTGCAGAGTGTTATAAACCATTGTGTTCCCCTCCGGTGTGATAATGAGGTTGTTAGTTGATGAAACACTACCAGTGGCCACCAACAGAGGGCAGTCTATCCACATGGCAAACAGACTCTGAACTATGAACCTTGAAACTGATATGACCACTACATCATTATGGACAACTAAAAACGCTGTGTCATAAATGAGGTTGTATAATGTGCTGATAGTCAAAGCATTTTACTGTCCGGACCTGCTGAGGGACACTGTATGACAAATGGTGCTGTTTGACACCGCCACGATAACAGATCATCACTATTCAAGCAACATAAAGGCAAGCTGCATGAAGATATGCAGGCACATTGATCAAAATGTCATCACATTTAGGCTATCTAATAGAACAAAGTGAATTTCTTTTCCCCTTTAGTGGATTTAAAAAGCTTTGACTTGGCCTCTCCTGGCTACGTCCTGACATCCCCTGGGCTAGCACCTTCTAAGACTCAGCATTACTCTTTAGACAAACAGGTTTGGACATATTGAACTCAGACCCAAAACAACTCGGCTCTACCCGCCACATTCCACTCTCCCAGCTCTGTTTGTGATTGGGGAAGTGTTTGTCTCTCTCACTCTATCTCTGGGTGTCTGTTTGCCAGACACTTGTCTGGCATGGCCTAGTTTCTCCTTGATCTCATCAGTCAATGTGAGGACCTGTGAAGGCCATCTCCCCATCTTGCTCTGTGAATCTCTGCCAGCTCCGTGCCTGTGTCAGCAGTTAGGGACTGACTCACACCCACGCAGTGTCCAGTCTTCGCTCCAGGACCAACTGGGCAAAAGCAGCACATCTCCCCAAACAGACAGCCTCATTTACAAGCCTGTATATCACTCACAGAACGAACTCCCAGATACGCAAGAAGGCATGACACAGATGTGCCAAATTGCGGTGTTTTATGATATTAGGCTCTAAGGCAAAAATAAGCTATTCATGTAACCTCTTGGGTGATGATGGAGCCAATCATGCTTGAGTAGTACTTACACACATATGGCCCATATCTGAAATCAGAGCAACTTGTAGCCCATCGCTGCATGAATGTATCAAAAAATCTGCACTTCTTACAAAAAAAAAACATATGGCTGATTCAAAGCTTGTTACACATTCACACGGCAATGAAAGATTGTTGCATTTTCTAAAACTTAGCTTGACTACAGAGCTTCAAAATTATACTTCTTGTGATTAACGATTCAGCCGCCAAGGTACAGTGAGCACACCAATAATTTGGATTATAATGACTACTAATATGGCTCTTTTAAGGACGTAGTGAAATGGGGCTCCAATATAAATAAATGAGGTGGTGGTTGCTCTTGAAAATATTTTTTTTAACTAAGCAATGTCCCCAAATTCCCTTTCCCCATTAATCTGTCTTCATTTGCATGCAATATCAGTGGTTTATTTATGTTTTATTTAGCTCTTTATTTGACAGGGAAAGTGGAGTTAACATCATTACATTCAGCAACTGAAATATAACAGTAACAGTAGTGACAGCTAATTCACAATTATTGTCCCGAGGTGGGATTTTAGATACATTACACAATTTAAACTTAAAACCTAAAAAGTAGAGGAAGAAAAACTGTTCAATATAATTCACATTATACTGTACGTCATCATAACTGCACAGACACTGGCACATGAGAGTAAAGTAACCATGATCATTGGGATACTACTATTAGTTCAGAGCACACTTAATCAACCTCAAGGTCTCAGTTTTTAGTCAAGATTTGTGTTGCAGTTTCGTTTTCATTTGGTTTAAAGAGAGTGTCCTGCTGCTGAGGCTTCTGCTTATTTATGATGTTCCAAGGATAAAAAAAATAAATAAATACATTTGAAAAACTCAACAGCAACACGTCTTTCTCTAGATAACTGACAGACCATCCTGTCACTGGAAACTGTTTCCTTTCTAAAACAAAGGTTGGTAAAGAAGTCCATAGTGAGGTCTGTTGATCGTCCTGAGTAAACACAAGACTGTTTATTAATAGAACAATGCTGTAGGGGATTTTCAAATGCAATTTTTCATTGTTGTAAGTACCTTCAATAAAAAGGCTGTAGCTGCCATCAGACTCAGGTCATGTCTTTAGTAATGTTTTGGGGAAGGTGGGTTACAGACATGACAAGTAACACATAGTTTTTAAGACACATTCTAATATTTTCAGAGTTAATGTCTTTAAAATACATTTATTTTCAGGAAAAAAATAAAATAAAGTAATGGTATTATGGTGTCAAACATTAATTGGTTGACTTTAATTTAGAGCCATGAGCTCAGTATTTCTAAATGACTGTACTCCAGGTCTTTTTCATGGAAGATATTTTGACATGTCACAGTAAGATGATACAGAAAGGTAAATAATACATTTAACAGAGGATGAATGCTACGTAGTTGCAACAGTTTCACGGTCCTGGTGTTGTGCATGCTGGCT
Organism: Bovichtus variegatus; assembly: GCA_943593645.1. NCBI lineage: Eukaryota > Metazoa > Chordata > Actinopteri > Perciformes > Bovichtidae > Bovichtus > Bovichtus variegatus. Next base: position 6,332,174 of record CALSCE010009442.1, read on the forward strand.
CACTGTCATGGCTTAGCCTTCTGGGACACTTGAATACAACAGAGCCATTGTTTTAATGTTAGAAACATTATATAAGGGTTCTTCCTTCTATGACAAGTCAAAATGTCTGTTGTGGGGATAACACATGTGTTATTTTGGTGACAAAGGTCTCAGCAGCTTGTATTTCCAAAGTATCTGCAAATAACCTTAAAAAAAAGTTTTGTATGCTGTATAATTTCTGTTATTTTCGTGATTCGGGTGAATTTACCGTTTTACCCAAAATTCTATTTATCACAGATCCACAAGTTGACACACGAGTTATTTCCTGGTACGGGATCCTCATATTTCATAGGAAGTTTCTAAAAAAATATATATATATTTTTCTTTTTGTGGTATGACTTGACATAATTATGTAACCAGGCTATGTATAATCCGACGGGGCGGGAACGTTATGGAAACTAAAACTGCTAGCCTACTTTTGAACATGTCAATATAGTTGTTTTTTTTCTTGCCTATGACGACCTGGAGGAACCACACCACGGACCCCAAGTTGGTTCCGGACCACACTTTGGGAACCACAGCGCGGGGCTGCCGCCACACCGCTCCCACCGCCCGCGGAAATATGTCGGTGCGTCGGCGAACAGACGACACAAGTTGTTTCGCCTTCCTCGCTCTCTTCTTCTACTAGCCGCGTGCTGCCTCCACACACACACACACACACACACACACACACACGCACACACACGCACACAGTGGTTGGTGGGTGTGGAGTGGGAGGGGAATTATTCTTTTCCGTACCCGGTCGCTTTGGCTCATCTTCAGTGCGCGCTTCTCTCTCTCTCCCCTCCCTTCCACTCCTTTTTCCTCTCCTCCCTCCGTACAACCTCCCGGTTCCTCAAACGCGATGACAGTCAAGGCCAACGCGTGAGCGGATCCCACAGGTGTGTTGCTGCCAACTGAAGCCACGGATCCTGGAGACTCTCTCACACACACACACATACACACACACCTGGAAGTGACCATGTGACTCGGCACCTGGGCGTGGAGAAAGTCCCTGATATTCTACCCAGAGAGTCTTTTGTTGAGGAGTTGCTCGGGTCGCCTTTCAACGGGAATTGACAAATCGGTCAACCAAGTAGCCTGTGTTTTCTACGGAATAGTGCCTTTCTGAAACCTCACACAGGACGTGTGAGGAGAGTAAAATGTGAACTTGATCACGGAGTTATTTCTTTTTTTTTTCTTTCTTTTTTTTTTCCCCCTAAACATTTCACCAGAGGACTCGTCAATATCTGGACTTTTCGCGTTTGTGCAACAACTCTCTTCGCTGTTTTCTTCCTCCAAGGTGAGTTACGTGGACGCGGGTGTATCGCAGCAAAGTGGGGTTTGGACTATTTGCGTCAGCGTTTAACCATAGTATTAATTCCAAACCCTGGTGCATGTGATCATCAAGTTTTGATAGCCTATCATACGCCCTATCGATATGGTAAACCGCCAGCCTTTAATACGCCGCTGCTCTTTACACGTTTCTGTTTTATTTATCGTGCCACTCCGAAGTATTGCATCTTCTATATATGTCCACCGCAAACACATATGCTTTATGAACAACCAAAGCACAATAATAATAACAATAACAAGCATGAAATGCTTCGGAAAGACTGTTAAAAGACAAGGAACAATATCTACAGCGGTGTTATTGTGCAGGAATTATGAAATGTGTAACTGAGACTCTTATTAGTTGTTTTGATGTCTGGTTGCAAAGTTGCCTTACTGTTTTAAACTCAAAAGCAGTGTGTTTTGGAGAAGAGAGAAAAAAAAAAAAAAAAAAAGAAACCCTGTTCACATGCTCTTCCCCAAACCATTTCATCTCAGGAGCATTGCAACCACAGCATCTGTCCAGTCACCTCACAAGGAGCCGTCTGTCCCTGTACAAAGGCAATTAAAGTGAGAAATGGGCATGTGGACTGTGTTCCTCACCTCTGGACAGTAGGCTGTACATCAACAGCTGAGAGGACACAAGTAGCAGTGAGCATTGCCTCTTGTTTGTGTTTCTTTTTCCTCTCTCTCTCTCTCTCTCTCTCTCTCTCCCTCTCTCTCTCTCGGAGAACAAGAAGACAGACACACTATTCATGTCCGGTTGAATCTCCTGTGCAGTTCTGTCAGTCTGTATCTCTCAGTCCCCGGCGCGGCCCTCATCAGACCACTGTACTGCCTTGTTGTCTTTCTAAATCGTCCTTTTATATTTGCAGCCCCTACCATCTTCCGCCCCGCATGCACGGACCCACTGTACATAGGATGCTCCATCTCATGGGGATTATTTCTATTTAGATAACATTATACAAGCAGTCTCATAGGGGGAATGGATTAGTGCAGGCAGGAGGCACGTGGAGGCAGGAAAGGTGGCTGCTGGCGGTGGTGGTGCTGGCTGGAAGGGGGTAAGAGCCGGGGGTCAATCTCCAGTCTCCCGACTGAGCAGGGATAGTTTTCCAAGAGATGCCATCTGCTCACATGGACACACACAAGCAATTGAAAACCAAGCTGCTTCCTTGTCTATTCTCTCTCTCTCTCTCTCTCTCTCTCTCTCTGTGTCCCTCTCTCTCTCTCTCTCTCTCTCTCTCTCTGTGTGTCCCTCTCGCTCTCTCTCTGTGTACCTCTCTCTGTCCCACAATGCTTCATTCAGGGTTTATCTCTTCCACTCTGAATAAATAGAGACACCTTATCGGCGCAGAGTAGAGTGGTGATAAATGTTTTCTCCTGCTCCCCGCAAGGGTGAAGAAGACAAGCATACCACATTTCTTCATCATAAACGCTCTTTTCAGGGCAAGTGAATGGGAGACATTTCTAATTCAGGTCATGTTAGTGTGTTTCAAGATTCTGCAAAACGATATCAAAAGCCAAACCAAACTTCTACACTGTAGTGCTAGACAAACAGAGAAATTGACAAGCAAAGAAGGCATTTCCATGAAACCTTTTTTTTTTTTTTTTTTTTGGGGTAATAGGCCGCTGGCTGTGGATGTGAAACTTTTGTGGCGAGATCCACTCCACGTATTCTTAGATCTGGTGAAATAGCCTCTGACCAACTGAGAAACGGAGGTAGTCAGCACTCGGCTGTTAAGCTCCTACATGTTTTGGGTGAGAGCAAAGTTTCATTGTGTGCTGTTTTATTGTTGCACAATTATCTCACATAGTTTAAACCATGTCATGCGCTGAAGCATGTGCTACATTTTAGAGAGCGCTGTAATATTTTTGAGGTCAAATGAATTTGAACTCATCCTCGGTCTCTTTTGTTTCCTTTGCATTGGATTACTGACTTCTGTCATTTTCATTTCGAAAATAAAACCATAATCCCCGTACGCGACAAGAAATCCCATGCCTCCTGTCTGCAGCCTACAAACTGAAAAATAGCACTAAACAAACTGATACATGGGTAGTGTTTGTACCGTTAGTTCATCGCAAATCGTTCATTTTAAATTACTAGTTAATCTCCTTCCTGTCTCTACTAAAAACATTTTAATCTCATAATCATACTTGCATGTCTGTTAGACCTACTTTCACTTTAAAATGCTGACTGTTATGGACTGTTTGACCAACATCGCTCCACTGTGGAATGGACTTTGTAAACCTATTGGTCATAAAATAGGTGTGGCACACATGAGAAAGACCCATATGCATTACCTTGTACCTCTTGCTTATCTAAAGTACACGTAGACTTCAGGGTAGTGTGGGCATATGCGTGAAGGGCGTGTCAGCTTGGCATTAGACGGCTGAAGAATCTGGGGAATATAGATTTCCTTCAGATTGGAGATAGGCTCGTCTTTCCATGCCTTGAGGATTATCCAATGATGATGGGACGTTATGGTGAGGTGGATTTCTGATCTTATTTCCACCGGGTTTTACAGCTGCCACACTTGCCCTTGGACTTCATGGCCTTGTCCTAAACTATCCCCTCAACAACTTTCCTTTATTTACCCCACCCTCTCGCTCCAATGGGGCTTTGTTTGTACTTCACACACCGAACCCTCGGCACTCAACACTCCCCTTCTGTGTGCTTGAGTTCTGTGATAACAAAGCTGATGTATGAAAGACCTGCGAGGTGTGATCATGCAAATTCTCATGCTTGCTCCCCCCGGGAGCATGCTATGAGGATGGGCTCTTTTGGAAGAAGATGGCAGCCAACCCAACACCTCATGCTGCTTTAAATTCACTGCAATCCAGAGTCAACCTGGTCCCTCCACAAGCTTCCAAGCACTTCGTTATTATGGTCAGGTTAAGCTCAGCAGGGTGTACTTTTACCTCCTTAAAAACAACCGTGACATGTTCTCAACCCACACCGTCTTTCATCTCATGTCCCTGACGGACCACACCATACGCTCAATCCATCTCGGCTTACTTTCTTCTACACGCCGCTGCCAACTCATGCTGGTTTTCCCCCGCTGCTGCCCTCACTTCTACCTTTAACCATTGTGACTCTTCCCTTCACCCTCAGTGCTTGGAGCATGAGTAAGAGGAACATGATGAATATTGTAAACATGATCACACTCCTGAAAGAGAGAAATGATTCACGTGGGGAGGGAGTTACCTTAATTGCTCGGTTGAGAAGTTGTGGGCAGTATGTTCTGCACGGGAACAGAGACTTCCTAACATTTCTTTAAGAAAAAAAAAAAAAAAAAAAAAAGGGATAGAGAGAGCAGGGAGAGGGGGGGGCGGTTGACGTGATGTGAGGTTTTGAGAGGTAGACGGCTGCGTGGAAAAGAAAAGTTAGCCCAGAGGAAAACATGCTCTCCATTGCTGTTCAAAAGGCATTTTGTGTGGTTTTGACTGTCAGCAGATGTGAGGTTGCATAGCTGAGGACTGAACGGTAGTGATGGATACACAATACAGACATCTGCCTCAGTCTCCCTCAACCACTTCCCCATGGCGGCTGAACTGACAGGCTGACACACATAGTATCATAGAGGCTTTTGATGCTACCTGCACACTGGAGGCCCGTCAACCAGCTCAGGACACTGGCAAAAGTTCACACCCAGCCATTTCAGCCAGGCGCCACAGAGGCAGGTATCTGAAAACTAATCAGCAATGATGAGAGTGAGGGGTCACCTTGATTTCCTATCCTGGGAAATCTCAGTCAGCTGCTTTCTTCTCAAGGCTTGTATTGGCAGCAGAAAATAGAGCAGGAAACTAATTTATTTTCTGCTTTGGTAATTGAGTCTGGCACGTATTGATATCAAAATGCTATCATTTAAGCACTTCAGAGGGAAGTTCGTTGTGCCTGCTTCAATCAGTGTAATGCTACGGGCTGATGTTTAGTCCAGCTCCTTTGCTTTATGGTGTAAAGACGATTCACAAATCTCTCAGACTTTAACATATCGAAGATGAGTCGACTCTTCATTTATGTGCAAATTGAGGGGGCCTGTGTAGGGTTTGGCAGCGTGCTGCTGATATATCTTTCTCAGAGAGATTTGGGTTTGAAATGGATTTAGGCTTACTGTAGCTGAGGAACAATGGAAACCGTATGGAGCCACTTATTCCACCTGTAAGGCATTTTGACTGCATTTTTTTGTTCATGACAGAAAGTTGCTCCATGTTGAGTGCCATTTAATCCTCACTAAGAGCACCAGAGGGTGCAATTCATTTTTATCCAAGTCATTTCTCAGTTAATCCTCAAACTGACCAATTAACTTCTGCCAAGATCATTTTTAATTATCACCTCCGCTTTACAGCTAATATGACATCCAGCTGGTTTATGTTAATACGGTAGTTGCAATGGAGTATTGGCCCTCTTCTGTTTTCATTTTTTTTTTTGTATGCACGCTGGGCGGTTAATTATGTAGTACTGAATGTGAGCCTCAGCCAGGACTGGCGGGTGACAGATGCATGAAGGGTCAGTGCACTGGCGGCAGCTGGAGATGAAGGTCACACCAACCTGGGAGAGCAAAGGGGGAAGATGATGTGGCAAGCTGAGGAAGACATCGAGGGATGGTCTGTGACCGTGGAACTTCATAGAAGAGATAAATGATCCTCATTGATTAAGGATGTAACTCACTTGCAGGAGTTTGACTCTGGGCAACCTTATTATAAATCGATGGTGCTTTAAAAAAAATAAAAAAAACATACGTATGCGTCAGTGTGTCTCAACCAGAAACGGCCCCTTTGTTGGTGTGAACAGCTGATTGGAAAAATATTTAAATGTTTACTACTTAAATGTTCATATTGCAAGCAACTGTTGTTTATGTGATTTTTAAAATATGAAAATTATAGATGACTGTGTGAGAGTGCCTCATTTAAAAGTTTAAGTGGTATGAAATCTGGCACCTCCTTTTTATAGTTGTTTTATTTTTTTTCAAACAATAACATCAATTCTGTAGGGAGAATGTGCTCTAAAATAGAAATGGCAACATTAGATCTTGAGGAAACATATGCTGTCCTTATTATCTCTGGCATCTGCTGAAACACACCAGCAGCTGGAAATGGACATGGGGGGTGGCACCACTGCTGGTGGTTGGGTGTCTATCCCTTGCTTGTCTGTTTCGATCACAATTTGAAGTCGGGCACAATTTTGCGGGGAAAAGATGAGATGAATTTCATACATGCATACCTGTGCTTGCCATTGCAGGCCTTTTTTATTTATTTTTTTTTTTTTTGCCCTCAATTGCTGTTGATCATTATATTTTAAAAATGAAATCTCATGCTGAATTATTGAAATGATAGTGTAAAGCAGAGAGTTCACATGTAAATCTGTTTTATGATGTTTCTCATTCAACTGCACACAAACACAGGCAGTTTATATGCATCTATACTTCTACTACTGCGTTATTATTCAGCTGGTATAATACAGTATATAGGCAAGGCTGCCTGCCTTTATTACATTCCACAATGAAATGGTATTATGAAATTAAATAATTTCTTTGTCAGTGTCATGTCCTTGTCTCTGTTAAATGAGGTGGATATCGTGGCCTTTCAGTAGCCTATGATCCAAGAGGGACCTATTAAAATCTGTTCATACAGCAATTGTTAAAGTTACTGAGAATCTAGTTAAATGCCACTGGCTCTGTTGCTTCTCATCTGTAAACTGACGGACCATTTTAATGTGGCAGCACTCTCGGCAGCAGTAATAACACCGCCAAAGATTCTGCCATAACCTTAGAGGCTGACATTTTGTAGTGACACTGGTCGCTAAAATGTGTGGATTGCTAATGTCTGAGTTGGGATTTCCTAAGATAACAGTGATGTTTTTAAAGATAAGTTTAAAGGTTTCTTTATTGATCCCCGTGGGGAAATTGGTCACCCAGTGAAGCAGCAGAAGGATTCAGCAGGGAAAAAGACAAGTAGACTATAAGCAGAAAAACAAATGAAATCTGCAATGAGGCATATATACGGAAAATGCGTAATAAAACGATGAAAACACTGCAGTCCAAAAGGTGAGCTTTGTGACATTTAGTTGCATAATTCTTTGGAGAGCAGGCATGCAGGGCATTAGTTTGAGTCAGGCTTTTACTTTGGCATTGACCTTGTTGAGTTGGGGCATTGTGGCGGACTGAAGGCAGACCTGTAGCGTACTCCAACAGGAATGTTAGCTATGCCTGCTCAGCCAACCATGACCCTTGTGCTGGAGCAATGTGGAAGTACCCACTGCCCTTGTGTTAATAACTTCCTGTTTATGCTAATGTCTCCCTCTCTGAGCATACTGTCTAGTTCCATTTATCAGCCGAGCGGAGTCTCTTCTTTATCCATCTTCCTGCGCTCCATAACTTCTGTTGAATTTTTTTCTTTTTTCTTTTCCCTCCAACTTTATTCCTTGTCTTTTCTTACTCGGTGTGTCTCTAGTCTAGGTGGATATTAATCTTGGTGATTTTAAAACCTGCCGGGGGCTTGGAGCTGTCTTCTGAAATGCAGATCTGTGGAGGTGTCATCATAGCTCTATGTCTTGGGTGTCTGCGCTTGCCCTCCAGCCTCACTCTCCTATTCACGCAGTCGTGATGACATGCATTATTCCTCACTGACTCATCTGAGGCTGCCCAGTTTTGGTATCCCCTCTCAACTTTATATGCGAAAAAAGGAAGTTGTTAGATATATTTTCTGCTGGTGTCTGCAAATCACGTAGACATGGTATCTGCATTTTTCTGCCCTCTCCCTTCTCTTGCCTAATCTGGATACAGTGAGTCAGACATGTGATGGTCATGCACTTGTGCTTCTTGCTCGTACAGTTTTTTTCCTGTGACACTCTTGTTTCCCAATGTTCCTTTTTTCACAGATCTTTGTTTACTGTTGCTCTACACTCGGTTTTCAGCCTCTAACTAAAGCAAATGACAGGCCTAGGAGAAATGACATCAGAGTCGCAGCCACATGCCTCTGTAAGAATGCCTAAATATTTACAGGCCCTCATAACACATGCTAGCCTACCACTCAGCCTCCCATTTGTACAGCCTGTAAGTTTTTAAGCTCAGCCCTGTGGTCGCTTCCTTCTTCTGTAGCTACGTCTATTCCACGTCCTGTCTGGGCTGATCCCACGTCATTGATTCCTCCGTGGAGCTGGGCTCTTTAATTACAGTCATTAGCCAGAGTAGATCTGCTGCTGGGGTTAGAGAACCTTATTACCAAGACCTTGTCTCTTTCCTCCCCACACTACGAACAGCTTAATGCTGCTCGCTAGTGCGTTCTCTGAAAACAAGCAGCAGTTACAATGTTTACAGAAAACAGGCTGCCAAATTGGATCCCCAAATCACTCAAGTCTCACCAGGAGACATTTTCCCCTTCTTCTTTTATCCTCTTTCAATTGGTTATGGAGGAGATGTGTGCAGCTTTCCAGTAACAGATTGAAGCAAAGTGGGGTGTAAGAGGCCATGTCAGTGTGGCGCTGCTTGTTGACTGGTGGACCGATGCCGACTGGTGGTGTGACCAGACCGGAGTAGCCATTTATCCACCTCTCCAGACCTCCATTAAGATCTCTCTGTAGTCCTCCCTGTTGAGATCTACAGTTTTTTTTCCACCGACATGTCTCTCCTTCTCCGCCTCCCTGCCAGTGTTTTTATTTTTAACTGGGTTCTGTTCTGTTTCACTTCCAGCCCCTGTTTTTGTCTGCCGTCAGGATGTCATCAGGCATTCCTCTGTGTTTCTTGTTTAATTAGTCATATGGAGTTGGTCTCCTCTTTGGGTAATGGAAAAAAAATAATTCACATCTTGGTCCCATTGGGTCCTAATGTGTCTCTCCACCTTCCGACTTGAAAACAAAACATTATCTCCCTTGAGCAGCGTGCTAAAACCACACATCTGTTCTGCACATAAGATATAAACAAAACAAGTCCCAATTACCAAAAACAAGGGAGATTAAATCTGGTGTAATTCCAAGTGATAAAGCGTCTTTTTCTTTATGTATGGTGAATCTGATTATACCGGATTAAAGTGACCTAGTATTTCCTCTACGTCTGCAGTGTTGTGATCCACAGGATCTTTGTTAAGCTTGGCCCCACCTTTAATTTCTGGTTGTAGTGTCCATGAAATATTGATGTTGTGGCTCCATAGCATATGAGCATAAAGCTGTGTTTGTTTTTATCTTATAAGTAAGGGTAGCATTTGAGACGCTAGTCATGGTCATGTGTCTTTTAAAGCTCAGGCAAAGAGCAGCATGCCCTGGCTACAGACTTTTTTTTTTTTTAAAGAACTAGGTAAGCCTTGAAAAACCACGATGGGGCACAAAACCATTTGGTCACGCTGTCCATTTCCTCATGCTGTGGTTCACCATTTTAGGAAGTGTTTTTTTTTTTTTTGATGCCACTTCCTCATGGTAAGATATGGTCCTGTTGATGTTAGTAACGGAACCAGAGCTAAGCGTTACCCTGTATTTCAGTGCATTATTAGCAGCAGCTGACCACCCGCAGAGCTCAGATGAATAAAAATCCCATTTCCTCAATGTCCATTGGTGGTATTAAGAGCTGAGGATTGTGCTGTTGCCTGAGTGGCAATGAAAAAGCCACTCAGTGTGTGAGCAGTTAAAGCTCTCTCAGCGCAGCGAGGGTGAGGCCTTCCTTCTGTATGCATCACCCCAGTCAGCTTGATCGATTCACTGTTTGCTCTGTCTTGTGTGCGAGCTCGCACTGCCCACAGAAAATAATTCGGACTTCGACCAGTGCGACCTGCTTCCCCTAGGCTTCCCCAGCACACATGCACACGCACACAGATATACATGTACAGCAAGTCCACACACAGTCTGTCTTTTAGCCTAAGGGTGCTGGACAGCCTGGGCGTGAATCCATGAATTCCTCATAACACAATCTGTTGGCTGATCAATAATTCAATTCTATCTGTGAGCAAGCATGTCTGGATCTAATCTCACCTGCACCTCCCTCAGCCTTCTCTTAACAAGGTAGGTGTGGTGTCCTTGAGCTGGGCTAAGCTTGTCTGTGTGTGTGTCTCTGTGTGTGTGTGTGTGTGTGTGTGTGTGTGTGTCTGTGTGTGTGTGATTAGTTTGCTGTAGTTAGTTCTCAGGCAGTGCTTGTTCTAGAATCTAGTCCATCGTTGTGTATCCACTTCTCCTGTACATGCATGAGAGCCCTTGGCAATCGTGGATTACAGACCACTCATTATTTCAACTGTGTACATCTCTTGTGTCTTTGTGTCCACAGCAGTGGGATGTGTGTGAATGTCCGTCTACAGTTGGCAAAGTTGGTGCGTGCGTGTGTGCGTGCCAGAGCTTATGCGCGATCTGTCTCTAACTCCAGGCAGCCAGATGAATCAAAGGCATTGGATCTCATTAAAAGGTATAGAGCCTGTGGAGAGGTCAGCGGCTAAATTCTCTTATTAGTGGGCTGCCTTGGTGCTGCTAGTTGGGAGGGGGGTCCCTTCATCGACATGCCTCTCATCCCTCTCCAGCCCACACCTGGGGGGTCAGTGTGCCCAACACTCTTTTTCACTGCAGGCCTCAGCCCCATCTGACAGGGTCAAGGACAACACACAGGGGCACGGATTTACCTCCAGTCCCCGTCGTCTGGCCCTCTGTATTTCCCCTTCATTCTATCCTAATGCCTAATGGGCTGTCTGCTTCCTGTTCTGTTTTTATCCCTCTTTGAGTGTTTTTATCAAAGACCACATTCAGTTTCCATCCCAGTGACAGCCTCTCTCGCTGCATATCAAGCTGCACCAATCGCCCGACGAGCAGCTTTCTGGGTCGTTAGTAACTCGTTCCAGGGCCTGGGCTCCTATCAAAGCCAGCAACCATGAACCAGGGATGACTTTCAGCCAAGGGCAAAGTGTGCGCGTGTGACTGTGAGTTAGAGAGACAGGACGCTTCTGAAGGTTGCCTGACTTTGGACAGTTTCTCCCTTTCCTCTGAATGGTCTTTCTCTTTACGCTCGCTGTCTCATCCCCTGTGTGCCTCTCAGTTTAATGCCCTTCCAGATAAAACAACGCCAGTAAACTTCCTCTTTGTTTCTCTCCTCTCCTTTGCCCACTGATAACCACGTTATCTAAAAGTAGGCCCTGGCAGCACTCCCTGTCTATTCACTCCCCCCCACTCCACCCATCACCTCCCCTCCCCTCGCTCTCTCCCGGAATGTTAGGGTGCATTGTATGTAATCTGTAGATGGGGGGGGGGGGGGGGGGGTTTGTTTTTTCCCCTTTTCTTTTCCCTTGCTGCCAGAGGAGAAGGCAGCGGGAGCGTTTGCGGGTGGAGGGGACTGGCGCGTATCTGCTGACTGTCACTTCCATTAAGTGTGCTGTCCTCAACTGCCTCCCCTATATGCCCAGACCAGGCTCTCAGTAAGCCAAGGTCCCCTTTTGTTCAGTGTCCAACCTTTGTAATCCACAAACCCTTCAGTCCACAGATATGCTGTGGTAATTACAGGGCACTTTCTT
>CALSCE010009442.1:6349015-6361467 GCA_943593645.1 Bovichtus variegatus
GTGTGTGTGTGTGTGTGTGTGTGTGTGTGTGTGTGTGTGTGTGTGTGGAGTCTGAAGAGACGGAAACTAAACTGAGCAGAGCCGAGGTGCATACAGGTGCAGCTCCTCTTGCCGCCCGAGGGATAGCTGTCAATGTCTCTTCATTTTAGCCCTCTTCAATCATGTCATGCCCACTGTGGCCTTTATATGTCTCACTCTAGTCTTACTTGGGTCTAGCTAAACACTGTTTTAGGGCAGGACGGCCCCAAGAGGCGTAGTATCCACAGGGAGCATCCCTCCGGCTGTTGCTCCAGCTGTTGCTCTTCATCAGTCTTCAACTTCTTTGCTTTTGTATCGTATGGATATTGTTTTTGTTATTATCGCTGACTTACAACAAGGACAATTTCCCCATAAGGGATAATAAAGATTTCTACTACTACTGTGATATATTGCATGCCAGAAGGGCCTAAAAAGATAGTGTGGAATTCAAAAGCAGCAGGAGCAGCAGCTAACGTTGCCCCCGAGCTCCTCTCGCAAGCTGAGTGAATGCAAATGGACTTTTTTAAATAAAGCAGAGTTCCCCAGCATTAATAGTCTGCATGCCTAGTACAATGCAGCATAGCCCCATATCCTCTCATTCAATTCCACAGCAACTTCCTTTTTGGGTGGGATTGGCTGTCTGATTCCTTCCTCTGTCAGCTCACTAGGAGAGATTGCTTTGATTTTGGGGCCGACTCGACCAGATTAAATAGAGTCGATCTGGGCCGCATGGACGGGTGGCTCCCAGCCATCGTCTCATTTGTGTTTCTCATTGTCGCTTGCAGCTCCCCTCCGTTTTTGTTCTCTCCCTTTCCCTTTGTTTGCCTCACGCTTCTGCTCAGTATCTGGCCAATGATTGATAAGACCCAATCCCTGACAATGCTTGGCACACTGCACAGGATCGGTGGCGATGGCGCCTCATGCATTGTGGTGAGCGTGTGTCTGTTCAGGATTTTGGAGGGAGATGGGATGCGGCTCAGGTCATTGTTTATCTACCTTTCCACTTCCAGATGGCGCTCAGCAGAAAGAATGTGCTTCTTGACATTCTCTTTTTCTCTCCCTCTCTCTTTCCTCACTCCTTTCCTCCATCTCTCCTGTGGCTCACTCCGGTATATGGACTTGGTTTCAGTTCCAGAACACGCAGCATGAGGTGAGGGGGAAGGTGATGAGAGAGCCAGGAAAGCAGACTGAGACTTGAGAGGGTGCCCTGGAAAGTCAGGTGGCAGTCTCGGAGTGTAGCCATGTGTGTGTGTGTGTGTGTGTGTCTGTGTGTGTCTCTGTGTGTGTGTGTGTACGTTCAGATTTAGTGTGAGAACATATGTGCTGGTAATGGTACTTCTGAGACTGCTGCACTTTTCCATCTCTTCATGAGTATTTGTGAATCACAATGCACAAGTGCTCTATTGCGACAACAAATTTGAAACACTTGACACATTTTTCTTTTGAGGTCATTGAATCATAAAAATCTCGTCTCAGGCAACAATTGAGTCGGTCGGCCACGGTCCTCTTGGATGTCTGGATTGATGGACGGTCAATTCCAGCAGCGGGAGATAATCACAGCGTGTCAGCCTCCACCAATCCAAACTCTTATCTGTGTCTGCCCACTGCCAGCACGCCACGGTTGACCATAGGGACACGTATTTCTCTTTATTGTTCCAGAGCCCTGAGGGAGGGAATGGGTTTGTGTGTGCTAAACTTAGCTTTTGCAGGATACATCCTCCGCTGGATGAACACATTCACCTGAAGTGCACCTTCACCACATGGGTACTTCAACAAAATTCACCTCCCTGTTTTGGAAAGTGCATACACTTATGATAAGGCAGCGCTATCGGATGTCTTTTTTTCCCGTTTTTGCCTCCTGCTTTTTTAGATGAATTATGCTCTGTCTGAAGTGTCTGGCGATAAGCCTTTTTTCCGTTAGTCCTTACTCGAAAATCTTCTACCGTAACATGTCAACGGTATCAGGTTCTTCTATTAATTTTCTTAAATCTTATAAGTCCTACTGCCTTCACCATCAAGTGACAAACAAAAAATTACTTCTCCTGAGTGTTCAGTGCAACAATGGACTTTGGCGAAAGTCGCCTTGTTTCTTGCATCCGCTCTGCTGGCTAAAGGTCTTTAGGGGGTTATTTTTGAGTGCGCTGTGCTAATTGTGGCCTAATGGCATGCTGTTATAGCAAAGAGTGGTAAAAAGCAGCCGGTTGGTGAGGCTTGCTGCCTTTCCAGTGCAAGCTGATTACACTGTGTAGCTAATGCACCCTCCTCAGATACAAATGGAGGGTGGTTATTGCATCAGGAGAGACAGTCAGCCTGTCAAAATCGCCCTCTCTAACAGACAAGAGAGGGAGATAAAGAGAGATGGAGTAGAGTGAGAGAGAATATATTCCGGAAAGCCAATTTCACTGAGGGGATGGCAGTGTGGTAGTGCAATTATGAAATATAGCTTTCTGTTTCAATAATGACCTTTTCGCCACAGGCTATATATAGGCCAGTGTAAATGATTCAGAGACTGGTCCATAGTGTCGTATAGATGATGGCCTATAGATTCCTACAGAGCGCATAGACCGTTTGTAGTGGAAAAATAGTTTTTATTGGTGGCACTATGTTGAGCAAGAATGGTGAAAATGACAGCTGGGAACACCGGAGAAAGCTGTGTCGGGCACTTCACCACTACGCCTTTCCCAAGTTGTCGTCCATATGCTGCCGTTAGTCACTTCCAGTAGGCTTTGTATGTGTGTGGGAGTGCACGCCAATGTGTATCTGCCTGAACAGAAGGAAAAAGGGCACTCTCGTGTGTTCTGTATTTTTTTCTCTCAACTTAATTAATCACCAGAGGATCTCATGATTGTTTCAACCCAAGACTAATTTTCATTAAAAAAAAAAAGAAAAAAAAGTCTCCTAAAGCAACTTTTTTGCTGCAAGTCACACATGAAAGCCCAGCTAAACATGGCCCCAGCACTGCTACCAGTTGTGCCAAACACTTACTCTGGCTGCAGCACTGCTTACTATGCATCTGTCTGGATAGATGCTCAGAGCTGGTACAAGCCAGCCGCTCTCCTTGCAGCCAAAGTTGGGGGGAAACTAGGGTCAGGAACTGAAGAACATCTTTCTGACCTGCTAATATATGAAACAGAAACTGGTGGAATTTCAAAGCAGCTGTAAACCAGAAAACATGTCTGACTGAGTTAAAAGCATTGCACAGGGACCTGAAATATTTATGCATAACCACTCACCATCAGCAATTACACACGCACATATGTACTACCATGTTTACAAGCACGTCTACACTCCCACCCTTAACACTCCAAGAAAGAACAGTCCTTCTAAACGCATGGCAAGCACTCTTTTGCATTTATGCAGACACAAACTTTATTTCCTAAAATCTATATTTTTGCTGCAAAAAATTATTTATCCCTTGATAATTTTTTGGCCGTTAATTAGTTCATTGCTCAGATAATGCGGACAAATTCACATTGTAGGTGCCCAAAGACGAAAAATACATCTGCAGCTTGACAGTTAAAAATCCAACATTGATGCATTTGTACAAGGATAAGAAACACTGCAGAAATGCTGCAAATATTCTATGTCATGAAATATTGAATCAATAATGTAAATTATTGTGTTTGCCCTGATTTATTTACGGTATCACCTTTTTGACTGGACTGTGAGGTTCTTGGTGTGTTAAAGTTTGCTCTTGTTGTAGCTATTCTCACTTTAATTAGTTTGGTTTTAGAGAATTATTAAAAAGTCACACACACACACACACACACACACACACACACCCAGCAGTCGGCCCCCCTTTGGTGTGAGTGTACAGCCATGCACAACTCTTATTATCATGATTGCCTGCTAAAGGTGGCGGGACGCTGAGTCCATTCACTCTGCCAGACGGCTTCATAAAGCGGCTGCTGATGGTTCCCAGTGGGCCCTCATCAGCGGCAGAGAGTAGCGAAGCGCCTCAGGACTTTTGTCACTTCAGGCTCTGTCAAGTGGCAATAGTTTTCCTGCCGATAGAGGGAGAAAAGAGAGCAGGGAGTGTAGATAAACAAGATGGCCGCGAGACATCTGTTGAATGCCTCGTAGGGAGGTTATCCAGGAAGTAATGAGGTGAAGCGCTGCAGTAGAGCAGTCGCTGTCAATCAGTTTGGACGTTGTTGGGTTATAATGAGTGCCTGTTGTCAGTGGTAAGCACGTACATAACTAGGCTGGCTGGTTGAATGTAGACCACCTTTACCCTCCGCCGTCTGCCTCTCCTCCAGTAATCTACTTCATCCTTCAATCTTTTTTCCTCCTCCATTGAGAACTAAGCAAGTAATGCTGCCCATGGACCATTTCCCGAGCATAATCCAACATCTTGTCTTGCACAAGTCTCTTGCTTTGGCATTAAAACCTTCACTTTTCCCCCCTCCTCCTCCTCCTCCTCCTCCACCCCCTCTATATCTTCCACCCCCCTCTGGTAGCCGTCACAGCCGCTGAACGATTTCCTCTCACTGGGAGGCTCCTCTGAGTCACTGTGGCAGTGTCAAACGAGGCTCCTATTTAAGCTCATTAAATGTTTCCAAGAGAATAGGAAATCAATGGTGCATACCGGTGCGCGAGAACTTTTCTCTTAATTTAATTTACCCTCCCCCTTATCTGTTTGCACATCTCTCCCTTTCTTTTTCTCCTATCATTCTTGCATGTTCTTTCCAGACTGTCATTCTCCTTTAAGCGGTGGAGGTGGTGGTGGGTGAGGTGAGGTGGGGTGCTGGGGGGGGCAGAAACGGTTGCCTTCAGAAACCATTTCGGACTTGTATTAGTGACGGGCACCATGGTGCGATGCTGTCCAGACTTTTCAGTGTTGTTTATCCCTCACCACATGGAGGACAATCGACTTGAAAGTTTTGCTCACATTGACCTCAGCCCAGAGTTTCAGCTTTTGTTTCGGGCCATGCGGTTGAGGGAACAGGTTTTGACCAGAACAGAATGTTGCTTTGAGAATGTGTAGGGGAGTAAAGCATGGGGGATGTTTGGGATTGAGATGACCCCGACTTGAACATACCCCCCCTCATGCTTCCTTCCTGTTTTGACTTTCACCCAACTTCTCCTATTTTGTCCATCTCTGTCTTTTGCTCATCAGAAGTTTTTCTTAAATCACGGCGTGTGTGTGTCTGTGTGCTTGTGTGTGCTTGTGAGTACATGTCTAGCAGGGCTTTGTGCTGTATGAAACTATGCCTGGGGGCTGGGCCCACACCTTCTCTGGAGCTCCTGTAATTGCTCTTTTGGGGCCTTGTCTCTGGCTCTGAGCCCGTCTCCATCACTCTCACTCTGTCATTCTCCCTCGCTCTTTGGCCTCCTCCTTCTTTTTTTGCCCTCACTTCGACCCCCCCTCCCTCTCTTCTCTCCCTGCATGGCTCATTATGGCTGATCCCCACCTGCCCAATCTGGGAATTCTCTACACACACACACAGAGCCACTCAGCAGTTTTCAGAGCTGCCTGTCGCTCGAATTGTTTGTGTGCTATCTGCTATAAAACAGCTTTGCTAATACTGTTTGGCCGAGAAATTGGAACAATAGTGCCGTCACATTTTTTCCGTCCAACTGGTGCAAACAGACAGTTTCTCATCTCTGTTCTGGCTGTCGGAGCATCATTTTTCATAAAGCTCTGGCCCTTCAGCCCCAGCTCCTGCCTTTTGTATACACTAGCCTCAGCCTCAGGCTCCTAACCATAGGCCTGATCTTTTCCATTTCCATTCTCGCCCTCCTTCCAGCCTGTCACCCAGCAGCCTCACCATGCCTGTTCCCAGGCTAGGGGGCTTACTTTGAAGGATAATGGATATGGCCAGTTGCAGCTGCTCTGTAGCAGGGCACTATCATAGGAGTTATCTAAGGGCCTGAGTGGCCTGTGATGAATGGCTGGGAGCTGTGTGTCTCCACCGATCAATAAGCCACTAGCACACAGATGAGCTAGATGCCCCCTCGCTCTCCGTTGCCCCCCATCCACACATATATCTCCTTCTCATAATCTCCCACTATGTTTGTGAACTTTTCCCTCCAATTCATGGCCTGAATTGGGCCATTGATCTTTTATCCTTGGCTTGTTTTAAATAAAGGGCCAGTATCTCCTCTCCAGCCAAGCATGCAAGGTTTCTGACAGCACTTATTGTAACACTGGCGGCATAGCGCATAAACATTACTTTAGCCTGATCGAAGGCCCGTAATCGGAGAGGGAGAGCAGAGAAAATGAGGGAAAGAGAGTACGGAGCTGCTACTACCCCCACCTTGGAGCACCGCTGAGGTTTCCATCACAAGGCTGATGCAAGCAGAGGTCCCATGTGGATATACACACTTGTAATGCAGACAAACGCACACATACACCAAACAGTCCTTCAGTCAGAGCTCATTGAGCGCAACCTGTCCCAAAGCACCCAAACAGCCCCACCCAATCTGAATGGAAATAGGATGCTGTCAGTTTACTCTCTCCTTTGTCTCATTGTTGTGCACACGTATGTGAGGCCTCTCCAGACCACCAAAGCATGTAAATGTGTATTTCTACTGCAGAACAACAGGTGTGTCATAGCTACTGTATGTGTTGGTTTTTGATCTTTTTTCCCCCTTCTGCCGGCAAGGGATTTTCTCTGAAAAGAGCGGACTCTTTCTCGAAATCTTTCTCCCTCTATGTCTCCCCTCCAGGGGCTTTCAGTAGTCTGTATCTTCCTCCTCGTTTCACCTCTCCTCCCATTTCGCTCGTCTCCTCTCTCCCTCTCTCTAGCTCTGATCTTCCCTCTGATCTGCCGTTGTCTCTGTCACAAAGAGCAGATTCTCCGCCTGGTAATTGCATGTCTGCTGGCCACCACACCTGTTGCTGTCAGTGCACTGGTGTGGGAGAGGTGGGGGAAGGTACGCCCTCTAACCCCTCACCACCATCTTTGCCGTGGGTGTAAACCCACAGGGAGGTGGGAGTGTAATGCGGCGAGCGTGTACTTATGTGGTATAGGGTGCTCCCACAGTTGATT
This sequence comes from Bovichtus variegatus, assembly GCA_943593645.1. Taxonomy (NCBI): domain Eukaryota; kingdom Metazoa; phylum Chordata; class Actinopteri; order Perciformes; family Bovichtidae; genus Bovichtus; species Bovichtus variegatus. The sequence goes on from CALSCE010009442.1 coordinate 6,356,029, forward strand.
GTGTTTATGTGTAACCTTGAGCTTCACCTCTAGCACCTTCGTCTGTGCAAATGCATTTGTGTGTCTTCTCAAACCTGGCCTGTGCTGATGCTTAACTCTCTCTCTCTCTCTCTCTCCCCCCCTCTCTCTCTCCCCCTAATCCTCTCCTCTTCTTCCCTTCTTCTCGCTCCCCTTATCCAGATCCCGGGCCCTTAATGAAGCTGGGGGTCAGCAGCAGTGTGCGGCTAATTGGCCAAGTTTGCCCGGGGCTCCGGCTGCCTGTGATTGAAGTGTCCAGTGAGGGCCCACTGTGCAGCCGCCACTGCACCCTGCTCTGTTCCACTCCAACAGCCAAGACGCTCATTGCACCCCTGTCCGCCTCCCCCTAGTGAGTAGCACCCGAGGTCATTCTATTTTCACTTACACTCCCAATACTTTGTCCAGTTTTCTTTCTACTTCTCTTTTCACGCAACGAAGAGTCCTCAGGCTCTGCTATTTTTTTTCCATGTCATTCCATGTTTCTTCTTATAAACATTTATTTTTTGTGCCTCATTTTTCAAAGCTTCTATCTGTCTCCTCTTTCCTTATCAGTTTTTTCTTTAGTTTTTTTAAAAAAAAATTTTTTTTTTATTGCTAGGCTTTCATTCCCACACTTGGTCCCAGCATTTTTTTCACTTTCCTTGGCTCGTACCACTCTCACTTGCAACAGTGGGATTCGGGCAATTACTACGGTCCCCCATTGGCCAACTGCCAAAAAAAAAAAAAACGTCCAGCCCCTATTTCTCTCACGATGAGTCCAACAGTCCCAGCCCTGGCCAGGCTGTATCACACTGTTCTGAGTTAACAGGAGGAGTTGGAGGCGATGGCGTGGGGGTGGGGGGGGAGAGGGGGGACTCTAATTAGTCGAGCCTCCACTTTCTACTCGTTAAGGCAGTCCTGGCTCCCATTGTTTGGATGTCAGTACAGGAGTAGAGGTAGCAGGGCGATAGTGAGCTCTAGGGAAAGGACCGAGCAGATAGGATATACAGAGCAGAGGGAGGGAGTGAGGCAATAACAGTAGATAGGTGACCGTCTCACCTGGGAGATAAACAGGCAAGGGTCAGTCCCCAAGTGCCACAGAACACCAATGAAAACACTTTTTTTGTTATTGAGCTCATAGAAGTGGAACATTGCTGGCTAGTAAATGGTCAACACTGTGTGTTTGTGTGTCAGGAAACAATGGTCCAATTATAAGTCAAGTCTTGGCCTATAAGTTAGGATAAGTTCTATTCTGTCAAAACTTTATTTGCACACCAGTAGGTTTCTATGCTTGTTTATTAAGGGCTGCAAGTAATTACATTTGCTCTGATGCTCATTAAATGAAAATCCCCAGCAATTAACTGCTGCTATAATCATTTTATATAGACAGCTGTAAAAGCTTCTTCTGTTCATACTTCACTTAAGAGTAGAAAACACATCATGTTTTACCGTGTTTCACTCAGTCGATGAATGAAAAGGTGAGGAATAATAACATGTAATATCGCAGGATATACTGTATTTGGGTTAACCCACTGTTCATCACTTCCTCCCTAGGGGGAGGGGGGGGGGCATGTACCCGTACCCCCGTAATATTAAGCCTGGACTCCTCTCCGATCCTCCTAACTGGAAAATATTCTCATATAATTTTCACTGCACATTTATCCCCAGAGAGAGGAAATTGTAATCCTTCATAGCGGTGATACAAATGTACGATAACACTGACTGAGTATTGTTGTGTTTATTGTTATATGTATATCCTTTGTAGTCTTTTGGAGAACCAAACCTATGACAATATTAAGCACAAGAATGTCATACTGCAATTTGTAATACTTGTGCTTAATATTTTAAGTACGAGTATTACGCTTGCCCCCCGATTTTAGATGGTCCAGAACCGCCACTGCTTCCTCCTAAACTGTTTCTGTGGTGTACTTTAAAACTCAGAGCTGCCACAAAGCCTCAGGACTTGCTGGTTTCTTAGTGTGCCACACTCGTCCATCTGCGAAGGGCTTAGCTTGACAAACAACTCCTTTTCTCACCCATCTTCTCCATAATCAGCTGCTTGCTTAGGTCATAACTCTTGTGCTCTACTTCTCATCACATTTCCTCCAGTACTGCAATGCCTGCCAGCCTGCCCGCTGGTGTTAAAGATATACAAAATATGGCTTATTTGAAATGTAGGCTACCCCAAGTGGTTGTTCTAGCTGTGCTGAATTAATAGAAGTTAGGTGGAGAGATGCTTTTCCCCCCTCAAAGTACTTAAGCTATGCTTGTGACCCAAAACACAGAACATTAAAATTCACACGTCTTATTTTTAGAATTTTGTTCACCAATTTCATCCCTTTGTTGTTCCCACACTTCATCTCACATCCCAGAAGATGGTGTAAATGTCATGGTAATGACATGCTTTTTGGTATCCATGAGGATTAGGATGTGTCAATCATTTCTCCCATGAGCCTTTGCCTTGGCACAACCCCGGAGCAAAGAAGTTCTTAAATGTGAATGAATTTGGATGCACAAATCTCTTGTTTTTGTTGTCCTTTTTTGCAGCCGTTTGGCAAACACTGACCTTTTTATCTGCTGTATTACTTTTAGATACTTTGAACGTTAATCAATGCAGTCAGTTATGCAGCTCCACAAATTCTTTCTTGAGATACTTGTATAGTTTACCCTTTTAAATCTGTTTCTTTGAAGGATATAGAAAAAATAGGTAAACAAGACCATTTAATGGATAGTAATACCTTTTGACAAATAATATTTCAAAGAGGAAGCCAATACAAAATATTGTTTTAAAAAAAGTCTCCCTGTTTGTTCGGAATATTACTTATGGCAAGACCCCAACTGTGGCAATTTTTGAAGTTTGTTCAGCTTAATCGAGTCAGGAGAAATCTGTCCAACATCAAAAGTCTTTCTATGATATTTAAAATGAGTCTGACTATGCATCCCCATAATTCATTTGTCACACTAAATCAAAGTGATGATCCTAACTCAAATAACAATGTGTTATTGCGATGATAATGTCATTGTGGAAGAAAATGCACATGTTAAAAAAAAAAACTCATGGTCATGCTGTGTTTTGTAATTTCTTTCCCATGAACCATTGACTCATTTCTGTTTTCTCTGCGGTGATAAATGTATAATTCAATTCCGGGCTTTAAAAATTCATCATCACCAAAGCAAGGTATTGCAGTGCTGGCATTAAAACTAAAACCTTCAGAATGTTTAAAGGTAGTTAAAATGCTGCTAGGCCCCTCCAGATGTATCTGCCAGATGATAAACTTAAATCACCGCAGGCCAACACCGACACGAGGCCCTCATCACCAGCCTACGTTTGGTTTTGCTCATCGAACACGGCAAATGCCATGTCCTTGCGGTACCAAAATAATATAAAACACCTTGTTCTTGACTCATCACCCCTCCTCCGCAGAGCTCCCCCAACTCCAACATGGTACTGCAGCCCTCCAGTTTTTCCATCACCTCCTGTGAATATCCAAGCTGTCGAGGCTGACTGGGCTGAACGTTTTCTTGCCAGGGCACAGTTGGAACAGATCCGGCCTCCGGGCCACAAGTACTGCTCCACTCCAGCCCCTGCAAACAAAGCCTGCCCCGCGCAACTATCTAAATGCTAAACGCTTTGGATCGCAACGGTAGATTCCTTTTGTACATACTTAATCGTTTTTTTGAGACTGCTTGTCCTTTTTGGATCGTGATAGCTTAACATGCTTTGCGGCTTTCCGAGCATGAGCTGCTGTTTTAGCAGGTGTGTCATTCTTTGAATTTGCACTGAATTATCAATAGAGAAAGTATTTTGTTAATCAACAAGGTGCGCGGTTGTAGAAATCTGTATAGACGATACAGGTGTTTTTTGTATGGTTCCCAAATTTGAGGATTATGGGCTTTTCCTTTTTTCCTTTTTTGGATCAACAAAGTGTTTTAATGGTTATCTTTCAGATGATGGCATAAGATCTTTCAGCCAAGTTAATCGCCCATCTGCACCCTTACAGGCTGAGAAATGTGGCCGTCAGGCTTTAGAGGGCCATAAGCTAAACAGCCAGGCCGACTTTAAGGGGAGGCACATTGAAAGAGACAGACTCCAGACGAGCCTCTCAAACAGTTTCATATCAAATCCACAGACATACAAATCTCCACAATGATCTGCCAAGTTTCTGCAGAATTCAGTGGAGCAGGAATAGCAGAATTTCACACCCCCGTCTGAGCCCCCATTCCGTTGCTCTCAGCCATTACCGGACGACGCTTGGCAGCAGAAGGTGATGGGAAACATCTGCGAAAGTCTGTGTGTGTGTGTCCGTGCGTGTGCGGGTGATTGAATACACTCACCAGATAAAGAATTGTGTTTTTATGTTCTTTTAAATTGTTTTTGGAGGCATCTTGTCCACGGCAGCAGACACGTTAATTATTCTAACATAGATCTCACCGTGGAATGAACAAAATATAAATGTACATACAACATACAAACTATGTTCAATAGTTAAATGCTCCAGGACTGATGTTTTGTAGAATCAACTCTGCATTCCCGTTGGAATATAAACAAGCAGGAGCAAGTTGGAAAACACTTCCTTTGCAGCTAAATTACTTCCTGTGGCTGGCAAACAGGAAGTAAAGGCAGCCCCCTATTGGCTTCAATTTACTATTTTTACTCAGTCCAACTAACAATGTTGTGTTTGCATACTGACTATTATATTGTCAGGAAAAAGCTAAGAGACAATGATTCAGCAGGTCTTCTGAATGCTCCTCTGCAGCTGCCAGAGATGTGGCTGCTCAGAGTCACTGAAGTCTCTTTTATTTGGGTGTGCTGAGCAATATAAATAATGAAATGGAGCCAGTAATTGGTGGTTCTTGGTAATTAGGACCAAGCTGTCATCTAGCAAAGTTGCAGTCTGATGGTGCTGCAGCAAGGGCAGTAATTACTATTATCTATGGGGGTTGTTGACACAACAATAATCCCATTCTTAACCAGGATAGTGGGGATTATGTTTACTGTCCCCATTTTTAAGAGCTCCATCCACAATAATGCAGCTGACGTAATTTTTTAAGTATTTGTGTTAATGTCCGTCAAGTAGCCAACACCAAACTGTTACTGTAAATTGAGATGGGAGACCTCCTGGCCTGGAATTTTCTGCTCAGCGACTGTGTGAAGAGCTTGTCCATATTTTTCATTAGTCAAACAGTTAGACTTTTTCCCTGCAAGCGGTGTGACGCCCAACCATAAACAGCATTATCAACCATCTCAGCAGGTTTTCTAATACCCCTGTAATCCTGTCATTTCATTCATGGATACCGCCTGGGTTATTCTGGGCCTGGAGCATATCTGCCCGCCTGTCTCTGCTCCTCTGTGTGAGAGATTGGATTCCCCAATTCCCCTCCTGCTCCGTTTAAAACACACACACACACACACACACACACACACACACACACACACACACA
>CALSCE010009442.1:6361477-6490057 GCA_943593645.1 Bovichtus variegatus
CACACACACACACACACACACACACACACACACACACACACACACACGCACACTAGCATGTATGTTCATTCCCAAGTGTTTGCTCATCTCTTGTCAGATCCCCATAGTGTAAATGGGCTGGTCAGACCTGATGATATGTAGGGTTGAGGACAATGGCACCGTATATACCGTGTAGGGGATGATTCCTAGTTGCGGATAATAACTTGCCCTCGCCAAAGTGAAATTCTGCTCATCTGGCGCAAGACTTACAAGCATAGTATTTGCCCCTTGAGATGAAGAAAGTGAAAGGCCTCAAAAGCAGAGTGCCCAGGTGACATTTCCCCTTCCTGCTATCATGCAAAGTAATGAACCTGCCAGAGACCGGCATCACTTTATGCAAGAAAGTGTGGAGCGTGATTGGAAGTGGGCAGCTTGGAGACGTGAGGGTGAGTAAAGGGTAGACGAGTTGCTGTTTTCACCTATACGGTAGCACACAACACGCAAATTGCACCGGCTCTGAATTAAACATGTGGCGCCTCGTTGCTTGAGGCGTGATGGACATTTAAACATATTGCAAGGCAGAGAAAATGGCGTTTTCGGTAGGTTATTTATAATGAAGACATCATATTCATTTGATTATAATAAAACATCCATTAGACTGAGTGAACGGCATGGGGAGGTGAGGTTGGCAGAGTGCAGCTCAATGTAATAACAATTGTGCGTCTGCCCTAAATGAGCCAAGGAATAGAGCAGGTTCCTGTATTAGTTTCCTTTGTAGGGGTGCTGAGATCTGGTGATATGCTTTGTGAGGAGTAATAAAGAAATATATCTGTTTTTATTGTGCCTTGGCGACAGAGTTATGTTTAGAGCTAGTATAAAGAGCTGGAACATGGCGTAAAATGATATTATGGCCCATTAGGTGGGGGCCCGAGCTAAGCGTCGCTAGCGGTAACCGAGGACTGGGGGTAATGGGGCCGCGGCGTATTGTCTGTGATCTGCTCTTTCACTTCTCACTGATTGAATCGTCTACATCACCGGCACTCCATCTCCTGGGGAACCGGAGTAGACAAGGTGATTTTGGCTGAAGACATCACTCAGTCAAACCTAGGAGATAAGAGAATAGGGTGGGGAATTGGAACGTTCTGTTAAATGTAAAGGAAAGGTGACGTTCAGGAATTATTGCTCGATTGTTGTCTGGAACGAACTGATCCCAACGTGTATAGATGTTTCATTTTGGAATAGAAATAATCTTTATTGCTGTGCATAGGGTCTCTTGCAACAAAACAACAATAAACATGGTTTACTTTAGTTGGATTTCTGACTGTGAACAGAGGAAAAAGCATCTATTCTCCAGCTCTCCTCTCACGTGGTTAGGTCTGCTTATCCTGCAGTACAGCTTTAACCAATGCTCTCAAGTTTCTTAGTCTCCTGACCTTGTATCTCTGTCTCTCTGGTCTGGATCTCTACAGAGATGGCCCTCTACTGCTGGGGCTGTCCCTAGTGAATATCAATGGAAGGGGTTAGAATCATATTAAGGTGCTGTTCAGTCTGGCAGAACCTTTAACGTGCCCTTCCCTTAGGACCCACTCCCCCTCGACATAGTCTAAGGAGGGGTCTGCGATGGTCGAGAAGCAATAAATTACCATACCTATCTTGAGGCTCATCTACACCCAGAACCCGGCTGTAAACTCAGCTTCACCTCTAGTCCTTGTCAACCTTCACCCTTCGAGTGTTGAATAGACGAGACATTGTGTTGAGCGGCATAGTTTATCTGCTATCCTGTGCAGCCAGCATGGGGGCTCGGGAAGTAATCTGAACCAAGCAGGCGAAGAATTCCAGGCATCCTGAATAGAACCAGATGTGTGTTTTTGTTCACCCTGTCTCATGCGTGCCCCTGGTGACTTGCACATAGGACACAGAGCACATACATGAATGTGCTTCTGGGAGTATACTCGCACACTTGATAACAATAACAAAAATCCTGCAGGGCAGTCTGGTTTTCATAACAGAAGTAGATGGTGTGATAAGAAACAGGATCGGCAAGAAATGGCCACTGCAGGCTTGTTTACGTTAGCGTGCCCCCCCCCCTCACATAGATTACCACTGTGATTGTGTTGCTTCTACATGCTTGTACACGTCGGGCTGTATTGATCCAGAGATGAGCAACACACATCTCCACCAGTTTGCCACATCTGAACTGCCTAATTGTTTCAGTTTTGATTTTCTGTTTGCATTTTGTGATAGTCATCTTTAGAGCCTAACTGAACTGAAACCTCAGAGGAGGGATGATGCACAAATACAAAGAATAGATTTCTGTTGGAGGCTATATTTATTATATTCATTTATATTTTCTGAAATTGACGAAGACAATACGGGACATGCCATTCACAGCAATTGTTCTGTAATGTAACATGGGAATCCTGAGGAGATTATACAAGAGAGGGACCGATACCTGACTGAAATAGTTTACAGCCAGAGAAAACGTTCTAATTAAAAGTTGGTACAAAGTCCAAAAACAGAGGAGTGGAATATCCTGAATGGAGATGTCGAACAAGTAGCCTGATATACATTTTTCACGATTCATGTTTTGACTGGTTGTAGCAGAGAGAAGAACATTCGTAACAAACAATATTAATGATGGCTGTGCTCCATTCAAGTGTCCAAGTAAGCCACCATGCACAAAAACGGATTACTAGAACTGGAACACCTAAGTGAAATGTATTTATTCATGTTGTTAATTATACCTGCTATAATATGTCAATATTATCTGCCGAAAAAAGGTCTACTGGTATTTACATGTCTGATCGCCCTATGACAACTATTTGTTCTATGCTGTGTTGTTTTTGGTCACATGTTGGTCACACGCAAATTTGAATTCTCTGTAAAAGTGTTAGGAAATGGTTAACACCACTAGCTGGTTTCTGGCATTACACCCACATTGCGTAAGTGTTGACCCCGAGGCCTGGGCCAAGGCGCTTAGATGGTTCCACCAGCAACACACAAAGGCTTTTCAAATTTATTCCACGTCCAAAGACTTGTTTCTCCTTCTTTTTGGCTCCACTATACCATCAAAGGAAGTTGTGTTCATTGGCTGGGGTTATTGCTGGCAGGAATGTGTGACTAAGTGCGTGCGTGCTTGTTGCCTGAACATACAGGCCCATATCAGCCATCACCACAGGAAATGACCAGCCGTTTGCTTTGAAGTCCCAGCAGAGTTTTTCATTATTCCTACTATCTCCAGAGACACAAGGCAACGGACCCGCCCCCCCCCCCCACCCTCCCTCTTACATTGCTGATGCTCTGCACTCACCCTCCACTGCTCCCCACTCATAGCCTTGCCATCAAATGCTTGTTAGAATTCAGAACAAGCGTCTATTAGCATAGAGTATGGGAGTGCTGGCCGCCACAGGGCACAAGCCCCACCACTACCCCCTCACTTGTACACACCACACTTGCCCGAAAAGGCTGAGAGGGCACGTGTAATTGCATTTTCTTCTGCCTGTGCAGAAACTCAAACGCAAGATACGGGAAATTCTAAGATTTCCCAACCCTGGCCTATCCTTCCACTTCCTCTTTCTCAGTTATTCCCACTTGCCTCACTGCTCACCTCCACCCCCTTTAAACCTCCACTTCCTCTCCTTACGCTCCTAGCATGTCAAAATGTGTGGGGTGCGGAGATGAAATTAATTGGATCACAGTGTAGAAGTGTTCAGCCCCCCATGGCTTACCGCTGTGTGAGGTAGGATTGGCACACGCTCACCAGAACTTGCTGTAAGACCAAGAGTTGCTCTGCTTCAAGTGTGTGCCAATCTGGAGCCTCGCTTCCTACACATATGGAATCAAATTTTTCCAAGCACGAACAGACACTATACTATACACTACTCTCCCCCACACTCATACAAACAACAACTGTCTTTTATCCAGTGGTTCATACAATATATATGTACAACTTTCAGAGCAGGGAGGCAGATGTGTTGTTTATCTGCCAGTAGGGCGCATGCCAAAGCAGCATGCCTCTGTTGGGTGTGGTTGAAATCTGGGTTAGGAAATCCCTTGTCGAGGTTATTACATGCAGTAATGCTAATGAAGCTTTTGCTCCAGTAATGGCATTACCAAATGGAAATCGAGCATCACAATTTACAATGACAAAATCCTAATGACTAAATATCTAGTCTACCAGCACCAGGACAATCTGGATCATGTGCATGTTAATTCAGGCTTTTATGAGACACAAAAGCAGAGGGTCTAGGCTACAATTTAAACTGCTTTTAAATGCTAAGCAGGTTTTATTCTGCCCTAAAGCTGGTACAAGACCTGTGCCAACACTTGAGTGTCTGTACCGATACCATAGTTTACTGAATAGGAACCTTTTTTCTTTTTTACCGAAAAAAACCCAAAAATGTAAATTTATGTAACAAGTTGTAACATGTTGTATTAACAGCGTCAATAAGAGAATTAAAAATAACAAAGCTTCAGGGCGCGCTGGTAGTCAAGGGGTTTAAGGCAATGACCACGAACTGCAGCGTCCGTGGGTCGGCTCCAGCACGGCCCCTTTGTTGCATTTTGTTGGCCGTCTCTGTATCCTCATTTTCATTGTATAACTCTACTGTCAACCATCTAATGAAGGCATAACATTTCCCTGATTGAGACAAGCAAATATCTGATCAAAGAATAAATAAACAAGGCAAAAAATCTGACCAAGCATTCAATGCTATGGACACATCTATTATATGTGCAGAGCCTGTCTTCTGTTATAAATGCTTCATTTGTTCAAAGGTTACTATTTGTTCCCCCTTGCTGTCTGATCAGTGCTGTGTGGCTCTGGCTTTTTGACTTCTCTGTTTGGCCTTCTCCCTCCGTCCTGCTGGCTGACTTTGTCTGATTTATGACAGTCTGGAGCTAATGGTACAGAACCAGGATTTGTGTCTGTGGTGTTGTGACTGGACCGGTGCCGGCTCATTGGCCTCCTCACTTCTCTCTCTGTCTCTCTCGCTCTACCTCACTTGCTCCCTCTGGATGAGGTGAACGACAGAGTGAGATGGCCGGTGAGCGACTCGGCTGTTGATCAGCATTCCTGCGCTCTGACTCATTTGTCTTCACCCCCCCCTTCTTTTCTTTCCGCCAGAGGAACCAGGCTGCAGGCTGGCGGGGGAGCCGACTCACCTTCAGACAAGGCCACCAAACCTTGCATCACCTTTCATCCCTCATACTCCCCCGGCCCGTCCTCACACACACTCGCAAATACGCACTTTCCCCTAACTCTCTGTCCCGCTCTGTCGGCACTTAAGACCGGGGCCAGGCTGCGAGGCAGGCAGGGGGCCTTGTATGTGGAACTGTGTTAATTAGCACAGGAATCTGCAGACGAAAGCCACGTTATCTACCGCCCCACCCCTCCTCTCCTCCAAACCCCCTCATCTCTCTCCCTTTCCCTCTCTCACTCTCTCACTCTCTCCATGTCTCTGGAGGTTGCTTCCATCATGCCGCTTGCGTCGCCAGGTTTGTGAAGGATGTCGCTGCCAGCTGTCTTTTTCATGGACGGCTGCCAACCTCTCCCCATATCTTCCGTCCGTTGTCATTTCCTCGTTTATTTCCATCGCTCTCTCTCTTTTCCCACCTTCCATCGTTTATTTGTTAATGAACTCTGTGTCTCTTGCCTGTTTCTGTTTTCCAGCCTTGTCCCAGGGAGAGTATGTTTTTTGTTTTTTAGGCGAGGACCGGGTGTTATGGAGCCCTCGTTGGCACATTGGCGCTGTGGTACCAAGGTCAGGCAGGGCGGAAGTGCCCAGGTCGGCAGACATTCTGTGGCCGCTTCACCATGCCAGCTTTGCAATCTGTGTCCAGTGTGTTAAGTGCAAAACAGACACTCTATTTCCCTCTCGGTCTGGCGGCGTTTGCCTTCTTCAGCGCCCCGATAAAGGTTAGAAGAGCATGGGCTGACAAAGAGAGCTTTATATCCCATCTGAACAATGAGAATCCCAATCGATCGGCAGATTCTGCGCCACCTTCCTCTCTTTCTGCCAGGCCCAGCAACATATTTTCTGCTTGGAAGCAGTCCTGCTATGGCGCTTTCGCCCCTGATTGAGTTATTTGCACTGTGGGTGAATTGTTGCACATTCCAATTGTGAGTTTTAGATAGAAAGAGATGGTGAAAGCCAGAAGCAGAGCGCAAGGCAGAGTCGATTATGGCTTATTTTGTCTGAGCCATTTAAAGTAGACTGTTGAAAGCATGGCTGCCGTAGCCCACACATGACCCATTTTCCTGTGTATCTAGAAACTTAGAATTTGTCTATCTGTGTGGTTTCTTGTCCATCTGTGTGTAAAACCATTTTTGTGTCTGTCTGTGTTTTAGTTGCTGAGTAGCCCTGCCTCCCAGGGTGTGCGAGTGCTGTTAAGCTCTCCTGCACTTTGTTTGACCCTGGCCTCCTATGAGGTGTCATAGCAAGCCAAGTGTAAAACAGATGTATGCCAAATAAAGACATGAAATCCCTCCTACTCACACACACACACACACACACTCAGTGCATTTATAGTGAGTCGGTCTTTCCTTTTGTTCACACAGTGTAACTTTTGCTCCAGAGAATTCTGGCTTCATAAATTAAGCTCACTTGGCCTTTGATTATATCAATTAATCTGCACTGGCAGTGCTTGATGAAGGACACACGGGGCAAGGCTAATTGTGCCTTTAAACCAGTTGCATACAAAGAATTTCCATGTCATTAGTCACTCTGCTACAAATCTGAGAAGGGCTTTCCTGCTCGCTTTCTCACAAACTATTTCTATGCATCTTTGTTGTTTTGTGTTGTTTATCTGCTCTGTGCCTCTGTTTGTCCTTCAACACCCAAGAAGCCTCCCAATAGTAACCTATTCCACCCATGGTTATATAAGCTTTTGAGAGTTGGAGTTTAAAATATTCTCTCATTGATGAACTACTTTGATACCCTTGTTAGAGTGAGCTGATTCCACCATCGGGGGAATTAAGGCCGCTTTTGTACACGGAATCTTCTTGGTGCCATGCAGAGCTGCGATGGTGCCTTTTCTCTGAGAAATGGAGGAATTGGGACCGAGAGGTGGTAGGCAGCTTCTCTCTGATCTTCTGCCTCTCTCAGAACCATCTGTCTGGTGCTGGCCCGACATTCTGCGCCGCTTAGTATTAGCACTTACAAATATATACATTTCTCACATCTAGCTTTTGAGAGAAGTCGTACCCCTCGCTGAGTTATGCTCGCCAGGAGATGGGAAGCGAGACCAGATTGGGAGCCGGGCAGAGTTGTGGGAGTGATGCCTGCCATTGCTCCATTGACGGGAGGGGTGGAAGGAAGGGAGGGAGAGAGAGGATGCACACGTTTGTATGGATAATGGAAGTACTGGATTGGCTGTGTGATCAGGGTTTGTTATATATCCCAGACTAGCTAATGGAATATGTTTGTTTCCAGCAGCTTGATATCACTGCAAGCAACATTAACTCTGAATACAGGCTGGTATATGTGCACATTTATCATTCCTGTTCTTACCCTGATAGAATATTTCCCTTAAGCATGCATTAGCAACAGGTCTTACACTGCAACATTGTAAAATCACTAACTTGTGTGATGAAAAGCCTTTGATACCCACACTGAACATGTAGTTGCACGCATTTGTTTTGTATTTAGTCCGTGTTTGCCAACTAATTTCTGCCGTTAAAGATGATGTTGCTCTGTTAGTCACAGATAGAGGTTTAAGAAGTTTGAGGGCACAAGCAAAAGGATATTCACAGATGCTAATAAGCTACATACAGCGTAGCTCTTTTCCTGTCAGTTGTCAGTGCTAGGTAAGCTTCGTACAGCAGGATGATTTGGTGTTAAGTCTGTCTGCTCCTCTGTTTTTTTTGGGAGATATCTTGGGGTGAACAGCTTTTATCCAAGGCTTCCATTTCTCTTTAGAAGCCGGTGACTGACTCTCCCGCCCCTCCTCCTCGGTTCCTTGCTGCTGTGAAATGGAATTGCTTTCTCGTTCGTTAAAGATTTTCTTGTCGCTGCCTCGTACTACTCCAGGAGTGAGATCACTTGAAATGGCTGAAAGTTCTCAAAAACCACTGGAGAATTATGGTGTGGCAGCAGAGGTGTGGGGGTGGATTGGGTAGCCATTATAAATAAAGAAAATTGCTTTTTTTCCCCTATTTTTCTGAATTAAATGTGTTTGGGGGCCTTTTTTTTTTTTTTTTTTGACAAAACACAAATTAATTCCGGCAAGTTGTCGCTTTACATTAAAGCATGAAGTGGCCTGCTGGTGTAGGGAAAGCAATCCCTCTTCTGGTTGCCATGGAAGCAGGTGCGTGATGGTTCTGCCAAAACCACTGCCCACCTATGTCCTATACGCTTTTCCGGTTGTGAGTGGTTTACTTTTCAGACCGTCCTGTCTTCTCTGTGAGAACATTTTGCCCATTTTGGAATTGTACTGGTATTTATAAAACATTGTTCCCATGTGTGGCTTACCCCAATCCTTTCATGTGATTTCTCCCTCACACTTTAAGAATCAAATAGGAGAGGATAATCTGCATGTGCTCTGAATAATCCCACTCTGCTTAAATGATGTTTCTCTAAACAGTTGTTTGCAGAGAATAAGCCTGATGAACTTTTCTCACATAAGCCCCGCTCCTCCATGGCTTCCTTTTCTCCTTCACTTGCTCCTTCCTCTTTCAGTCAAACTCTCATCATCAGTTCCATCTGCCCCCAAAACGACTCAACTGCTGGACGCGTCTCACACCCATGCCCCGGCTCCCACAGTGTTGGCTTACCAGTGCAGCGTTGCTCGGGATGTGTGCCGCGCCAATCTTAATCACATTGGGTGAGCACACCTGTGAAAACAGATGTCCACCGGGGCTGGCATGCTGTTCCTCTTTAGGGTGGAGCGTCTGTGTATGGCTTTCTGCTCCTCCTCCTCCCTTCCCCTCCTCTGCACAGAGTTTCTCAGGTCCCCAGCAGGCACTCAGACAGGAAGGGCACACGGCAGCATCAGGCAGGGGGCAGGAAGCACTGGCCCCCGGGCTTTACCCCCTGCTCTGTTTATTTTAATATTAGCCCTGCTTACAGATGATATTCAGAAATGATCAAAGACTCCGTGCTCCTCTTACTCCTATCAGAGTAAACATGTTGATATGATATCAATTTTAAAGGAATTTGAAGCTGCTATGACCCGAAATCAATTTTTTATCCCTTTTTATGAGAGAATTTGATAAACACCAGGTGTTGACCTTTTAAAATGAACCTCTTAGATTACGAAAGGATCTCAGGCATCAGGATGGGCTTACACTGTTATTTGCCATATAGAAAATGTATTAGTACGGGCATGCTAATTCCTCTGTACAATTAAGTCGTTTATGATGGCAGTAGACAACACAATGTTGTGTTTTGTATAATTACATCCTTGTCGGATAGGAGGCATCTTTTGAAGCCGGTGCCACATAGCTGTGCTTTTGTCTAGAGGCGTTTGGAATAATGCACATCGTTAAATCGGTTCGCCAGATAACTACTGATGTTAATGAGTTAACCAGACAGAATGATATGTATTAGTGAATTTTAAAAAGGCAATAAACGCATCAGTAGAAAAGGATTATGTGACTTCTATCCAGCTGTGCTTTCCCATTCGCCGCTCTACCACCTCATCCATTTCATACTGCCAAATCCTCCTGGCTGCCCAGTTTCATAAGGGTACCCAAGTGGCCAACTTACGGAGACAAAGAGGTGGCCAAAACCAGAGAGAGTCTCGCCCGTTTCTGCCCACCCATGCGCGCACTGAGCTGATGCTTTAAAGGGTCGGTTCATCCTAATTAAAAAAAAACATACTTTCTCACTTAAATTTCATGGTTTCTAGCCATGCAGATAGTTTGTCCAGGTTTTCTGAGATTTCTGCCACCATCCAAGCACAGTGGAGGTAAAATGAATTTGTGTGTGGTGCTCACAGCAGTGAAAAATTATATTTAAAAAAAAAAAAAAAAAAAAAGTGTGTGTGTGTCTTTCCAGAAACGGTGTCTCCATTACTCTGGATAATCCACAAACCTGACTGTGAGTGAGTTTCCATTGGGACTAATTTCTACCAAAGAAGTAGTCCCTATAGCCCCATTCGGATCGGATTTATATCTTTGGGTGGTGGGGTGTTTTCAGTGTTACCTCCGGTCTGGATTGCATAATGTCTGTGCTTTTTCACCTCTGACCCAGCAGTGATTACAGCCCCAATTATTTACTGTTTTTGGCAAACTCGCTGGTCCTGTCTGGAGAAACACTTTGCATTTTTTTTTTTATTTAAAGGTGTATCTCTGAATTTCTATACAAAGAGCTGCGTTCAGTGTTACAACTAAAGAATAGAAACGGATGTCTGAACATGACATCATTCAACTCGTACACTGAAGGAAAAACTAAAGAAACTTTATGAGACAAAGACTTTGTAGGTGTTTTAAATGAGTTGTTGTAATGTCATGTTATCGATATAATATTGTTTTAAACATGACGTTTTTTATATGTTTTTTTACATGACGTGAACTGAGCTATATGTATTCAACACTATTGCAAATGTCAGTCCCGTTATTAGATTAATACATTTTAGTAGTTCTCTTAATAACTGAATAACATATAAATTATAAAATTGAAAAGCTTTTCAGTGATGGAGGTGACATGAGTTTCTGCAGATTATTGTCTCAAACCACCTCCTGTAGTTTGCCAGTAGCTCAAACGCCAATCTGTGAATTGCGACGAGGTAGGAGGAGAATTATTTGTATTATGACCCGCCTCTCCCTGTAATATTCCAACTGTTAATATTAATACACCACAAATTAAATTCCTTTTACCTCCATTCTGTTAGGGAGGGGCAGAAATCAGAGGTAAAACTAGAGCTAGGTGAGAAAATGTTTTTTTAATGATTTGTATGAACCGACCCTTTAATAATTTTGCATTAAGACACGTGGCAGACCCAGACCCATCCATCCCTGTTCCAGCCTCCATCCGCCGCTCCATTCTCTCGTCCATCCAGCATTGATCCAGGCTCTTATCTCCACTCTGATCCCCGCGTTATTTCGGTCGGGAGCATAGGGACTGCTTAATGATCTATTGACCCCATCTGTACAGTCGACCACGATGGACCATCTACTAAAGAGGAGCCTGCAGGGCACGCACTCCTCTCTTGTGTATTCCCACTCAAGTCGAGCCCTTCCACCTCCTCTGCAACCAGTCTCTGTTCTCTTTGGTTCCCTGTGTAACCCCGAAGAGATTAGGTCTTAACGTGCTTTAGGCATCTGGCTGTCTATGTATTTTCGCTATCTAACAGCGCTGCTCTTAAGATGACTGCTGATGACTCGGCTCAGCAGAACCCTCTCACTGTGTTTTCATTCAACTTAATGTCTGTGTGTATATGAGTTGCTGACAATGATTTCTTTAGCTACTCATGTCTGGTGCGTTTGAAGCGAGATTGCCTCATTTGAACTGTGACTTTTATGATCTCTGCAACAGGCAGATTCAATCTAAAACAAGGCGCCAGAATGAGTTGAACTGAAAATGGAGACGTGGGATGTGTGGGTTTTATCCAGCTTTGTTTCCTCATGTGCGACATTAGCCTCCAGCTTTGACGACAGTGAATGTGAAGAGAGCAGATCGCTTGGAGCCTATTTCTAGAGAGCCTGATGTGTGTAGAGGTGTACTGTACGTATAGTCTAACGAATGTCAAGACACCACTTCAACACCGCCGACACATCTGATTGATCTTGCACTGGGCCTGGTTCGCACTGTGGCACCTTGTGCGGCACGACTGCAGTTGTTGCGACATGTTGAGCTCGTCATGGGTGAGATCCTCAGGGATTTGCAAGACACTTATAAATGAGTCGACTGTGTTTGATGCATTTGTTATGTCTTTCTGGTGCTTTTGTTATTGTTTTTGTCATGCTCGCAGCACAGCTTAGAGATGGCAAGGGTGGTTGGTCAGTCTGCCTGCTTGTCCGTAGCAGCCTCTGGCCAGACTTCCATTAAATTTGCTATGGATTTTCACGGCCCCAGGAGGATGATTTCTAATTATTTTTGGCTAACCTTTCATCTTCTGCCACCAACTGGTAAAACTTTCTCCCTAAAACAACACTTTTAGTAATGCCTAGGTATTTCAATTTGCTTTACATTTACTGTGGATTGGCCTTTTTATTTAAATGTTTTTGGTCCTATATTGTTAAACGAATCTTTTTTTTTAATTTTTTTATTTTTTTAGTAATGGCGACGCTAAGCGAAAGGTTGTTAGGTCAGCCGAAGCATTTGAACTTATCCTCTGGTGAATTTAACATTGTTTAATCACTTCTTGCATAACACATTCATTTTGGAGCAGATCTGAATCACAGGGCGGTTGCACAAATAACTTTTCACTGGCATAAACATTGCGAGATGGGGCATTTGGCCTTGCCGGAGGTCTGGGCTTTCCGAGTGTCCTTCTAGTTGCCTCTTTTGTTAGCCAGCTTTGTTGCTAGGCGTACAAGTGACACAAGGTGATGCGGTGCAAAATAAACGGTGAAAGTTGTCTCAACACTCCTACTCTTCTGTTGATTTGTGTGCATGAATGCACAAATCGTACACGTAAAACCTGCCTGTGTTCTGACAATTCAAGCTGCTCTCTCAGGAGGAGCCACTAGTGGAATAACCATGTTTTAAAAGAAGGTCATTTATTTTCCCAGGCGTGAAATATCTATTAAAGTGGATTACCAAATGTGTTGAAGAAAAAGGTAGCGCATGTATGAGATTTGTATTTTTGCTCCTATCCTGATGTGTAATTAACACTGCAGCAGTTGTTTTGTCGCAGGACTTTAGCTCCTCATGTTTATTAATATGACCTAAACCTGCTACTCATCACATCCATTAACAGTTAAGTGAAGGTATTCATATCTTTGCATAGGGCCATGTTAATTATGGCTGAAATTAAACTTCAGGTCACTCCACTGTAATTGGTGAACAGCATTAATTGGTATAACGGGTGTTATGAGATGTTTAAATATTCCAAACATGCCAACACCCTGAAATAGTTTACCGTAACTAAAGCCCCAATATATTCTACACGGCATCCTTCGTGCAGCTCTGGCATTCGAGGTCCACGTCCTGCAGATCTGTGGGTTTGACCGGTCGCACAGATTCCACGATGCGATTGCGAATGGTGACACACACACTCTGTACGTGGCGTTATGAAATTAATGTGGCTGCGATCGATATCGGACAACTTTCAAGCAGCTCAATTTTACACTTGCTGCAGGGAACAGATGGTACTTGCTGATAATGTTGCTGGATGTGGATCCATGGCAGAGAAGATACAGAGAGGGGAGACCAGACACTCCGGAGCACAGGAGGAAGGAGAAAAGACGTTAAGGAGCTGTGTAATACTTATTCACATAACCTGCATGGATGAATAATTCTTTAATCAGATATATGTAATGAATATTTAATTTGCACATCAGCTCCAACTGCCTACATACTATACAGCACATGACCCCCTTCAAACTCTTCATCTATACACAAACAGCTGCAGCACAGTTTCCTTGTACAATGATATCTGTATTCGTGGGTTGTTATCATTAACATCAATGCTTTATGTAGCTGGAGGGCACACATTTGTGTTCACACTGTGTTTTGAAGGAAAAACATTCCAGTGGCACTCAAAAATTAAAATACAGCAGCTGAGTGTGTTCCATTGTATTTCTGCTTTCTAAACCTGAGAGGATACCTGTTGAGGAGTATTCAGAGTGCAGAAACCTGTCTGGTCTGTAATTGATAGGCCTTGGCATTGCATTGATAGGACCAGGGATCTATGGGAAAATAGGCCTCTATCTACCCCTCGTAAATCTCTCCGTCATGTCAGGTTGAATCTCCTCAAACTACATGTCCTGGGGGAATGGGCGAATGAGACAAGCGCCCCAGTGTTGAAAAGCATGTTATTGGAGCCCATTCCTGCTCTGGGATTCCTTTTGGGCCCCTGTGATTACAGTGCCTCAGCCAGGCCGTGTTTGTGTGCATGCCTGTCACAGAGTGGTTGATTGTGTGTGTGTGTGTGTGTGGCTGTGTCAGAATATGTGCTCCACCAAGTTCTGCTGTGCGTGTGTGTGCGTGCGTGCGTGTGTGTGTGTGCTGTTACTCGTATGACTCGCTTGGAGCTAAAAGCAAGACTGAGTGAGGGATCAGAATTCTTAAAACAAGTCTGGGCACATCTGGTTGTGATTGGCAGAAGAAAAAAGGGTCCTTGTGTTCTGGGAACTGGCAGCAAAAGTCTAACCCAACCCAGTACAACCCAACCCAGTACAGTACAGAACCAGCCAAAACTGGGGGGGAAAAAAATACCAACAGCAGGACTGCTCCCCTTCACCCCTCCCTACTTATTCTGACTCTTGGCCAATTCTCATAATCCCACAGCAAAGCCCCTGGCAGTGTTTTTTTCTTCCTACATAAACACTCTTCAGACGTCTCCCATTCCTTCCATTTCAATATAAGAAAGTAGGGGCTGCCATGGGCCAGGTAGACCCAGAGCTCCATTACGTTTGGCGACAACTCCTGTGTCTGGGATAATGATGCCCCGGGGGGTTAGTGTGTGCCTGTGCCTATGTCTGTTTGCTCATCTTGCCACCTTAGTGGAAGTAGGAGGAGGGAAAATTGCTATGGGCAGGCCGTATATTGAAAGGCGTTTCATGGCGGGTGCTAAAATGGGTTATTCTTCCATCGGTTTGATTTTTGAGAAAAAAGGTGTGGAGGGCTGGATGCAGTTTGTGTGTAAAGGATGGCACACCTCAGTTTGAGGATGACAGAAAAGACCCCTCCTCTGCCTTTCAGCCAAGCGTAACTGAGAACAGCGGCAATTAAAAAGCGATGCCAACGTTTACAGGGGCTGCCTCGAGCCGTTGTTTGCCCTGCCTACTCTCATCACGCTCATTATTTGGACCAGTGCTTTACCTGTAGCACGTCAATGTGGTGCTGGTTTAGGAGATAGCCTGGCTGGCTTCTCCCTGGTGGCTGCAGATGAAAACGAGCCCTGTCACCTCACCGAATCCAGCTCTAATTCAAATGGAGCGTGTGCGTTTAGCCTTCTGAACCTGCAGCCCTCTGCTTGGACACAGAGGCAGTTAAACTCAGGCTCCAGCTACAGAGAGAATATCATGGCTGCTATTATTGTGCCTTTAGTGCTGCTGGGACTATTTGCCGTCCTTATTAAGCAGGCGGACTGGTGACTGGGCAACAAGCCGGGGTGTGTGGGTATTCTCCATGTACGTGACACTGTTCAGTTTTGTGTGTGTGTTTGTGGTGTGTGTGTGTGTGTGTGCATGCCTGCGGCGGAGCACTGAAGCCAGAGCACTACTGGTGTTTCCACACATGCCACAGATCCAGTGACCCTCACCAGCATAATGACTGCAGGGTTAATTCCCCGGGAGTGGCTCGGCGCTAAGAGAGAAGAGATGAGAAGAAGTGTGGCGAGGAGGGCGATACAGCAGGCCACGACTATACAATGTGCTGCAGCTCTTATTCTTCCATGTAACACCGAGTGATCTTTTTCTACCCCATCCTTTCTGATGGGATTTTGCATGCTGCCAATAATCCACTGGAATTGTGGGAAGCATCTCTCTGCCTCTTGCTGTCTCTCTGTTTCTCATTCTCATGGATTTCTAAAGCTAAAAATAATTTCACCACAAATGGGTAAAAAGCTGAGAGAGAGGGGGGGGTTTGTTTTTCTTTTCTTTTTTATTATCCCTAAATCATGGCTAAAATGTACGAGGGAGGGTTTTACTGGCACAGAGCAAGAAGTGGAATTACACAGTGACAATCTCCTACTCCATCTCCGAGGCGCTGTAAGACGAGGCAGAAATGCCCATTTCCCCGGCGCATTAAGTGATTTGCAGGGTAGCTTTTGAGTGGGATTGTTCATGGGGAGCACATGAGAAATCAGCCATTTGCATGACAATTTCTCTCTAAAGATGGAGAGAGATGTTAAGTGCCGTTACAGTTTTCCTCTAGACACTGTCGGGGAAATTTTTTTTCTCATAAATAATGTTTTCAAATGTAACGGTATACAGGAATGTCCCTGAATAATACCTCCAAGGCCCTTTCGCCCCGCTTGTATCTTCAGTGTATTTACTTTCCGTTTCTGAAAATCTTTCGTACTGTTTGGCTGTGCGAACCCTGTCCATTAGTATTCAAAGCCCACTGTAATGAGATGGGGGTGGGGGGGGGGGAGGAGTAGAAATGAAAGGCAGTGTGAAAATTCTCCGTTGGATCTTTTGATTTTCAGCAAGCCTCTCCAAATCCCAATTCTTATCTGCCGCGGCCGCAGTTTGTGTTTTGTGTATTTGTGTTGTAAATTGATGAGAAGGCTGCCAGTTCGATCCATAGGGAGAGAGAGTGCGTGTGCACGTGTAAGCATGCGTGTGGAGAGCGATGGCCGCTCTCCCCGTTGTTACATAACAATGAGATATTGAGTGTGTTTGACCTGGTACCACTTTATCTCACCCTGCACAGATTGCATTCCATAATGTAATGAGACAGATATTCTTTAATGGAAAATCCTGGACAGGGTCATGATTGCCGTGATAAAACTTAAGGTCACACTTCACTTTACACAAGGCTGAATTGCATACATGCCTAATAAGCAGTGTTGCTCCTGGTACGGAGAACATACGGTAATCATATGCCCCATTATATTATTTCTTTGCTTATTAATAAACAAGCTGGTTGGTGCTGACAGTCGTGGTGCAATGACAAAAACACTGTCACTAAGTAATTACTTATAAATCAGTGCATCATGAATGTGTGGGAGACAGAGAGGCAAACAAATACAATATTGAGAAAGTGGCTGCTTTAAAATTACTCATTTATTGAAATCGGTCATACGAATTAGGTCAGCACAATATCTGGCACTTTCTGGATGTTAGTTCTTGAAATATGGGCTGTGATTCAGACATCACATAGACATAAAAAGCAAGCTGTGTCTGTGCAGTGTGCATAACATGGACATGTAGAAAAAACCTTATGGAAAGTCTCACCAGTCTTGGGAGTTTACTGCAGCTGCCTGAAGATTAAAAGCTTTATTGCCATAAGCAAGTCTTGGACTTTGGCCTAGGCCTTTGCTAGCTTTGGCACCATGTGAGAGTTTCCACAAAAAAAAGAAGGAATGATTAAGTAAATATTTTTTTGTTCTCCAAAATCTTTGTCTGCTAGTAATTTCTACATGGAAATGTTGTCAACGTCAAAAAGCGTGTGTGGGAAATCTTCTTTCAATTTAGCTTTTATGTTTAATGCATTGTTTGGGGGGAGCAGCCTTGCTACATTGTGCTAAATGTTTGAAGAGGTTTGATGACAACAGAATGAAAGTGTCGCTTGCAAAGCATGAACATGGTGGGAGAGGGGAGGCAAACAACATCATAACTAAAGCAAATGTCAGCACAATCTGCCGCATCAGTTCAGAATAAATTCCTCCTATGGATCAACAGTGAGACAGAGATGCTGCGACAACAATACCATCAAGTAAAAAAACTGTTAACGCCAGGCCGTGAATCATCTTAATTGACTATCAACAATATAAACTGTGGGCCTTAATTATGCCTCAATGAAAATAGCAATACAGCTGGAGAGAGACTAGAAGAATGATTGCAGAGGGAGAATTACCCTGGATATTTGCCTTGCATTTCTTTGGCGCCTTTGCCATCGGAGGGCTGCTTTTGGTTTCGGGGGAGAGAAAGTTTTGGTTTCAGTATTTGAAGTCAGAAGCCTCACATTTCACAGAAGCCCCTTTCCTCTGTTTCTGCCTGTCTCTGTTTTCCCTCTGTATTTCTCTCTTTGTCCCTGACTCGCATGCCTCTACTTGCTGGAGGGTTTGTATGCTTCATGCCACAGAGGGAACCCAGCTGCACAGATGTGTTGCCTGGCTTGCAGTTTTTAGCATTTGCCTGGAGCAGCCACCCCTCCAGGACCACCGGCCCTGATGAAGAGCTGTGGAGGCTCTATTTGGCAGCTTCTCATTCAACATGGGGCTTCTGTCCCCAGACATCTCTCCCCCCCCACCCCACCCACCTCTCTTATCCTGAGTGCTCCTTTGAAATAAGGGAAGCTGCCAGGAGGGGGAATCCATCATTGCTTTGGCCCAGGGCACTACGTTTAACGTTAGCGCCCAAATGGAAAAACGTGCACAGCACAACAAGAGCAAGGTGAAGTAGGGACCTTCCCTCCGCCGTCCATTGAAAAACTCTGAGAGGAGTACTCAGCCCACCCTTTCGTTCTGATTATCCATCACCCTGGAGCTTGTTGAAAAATCATTTACTGTACGCGAAGGTGATTGACGACCAAAAACGAAGTCTGCATGCCTGTCTCATCAGTCCTCCCCCACAGACATAATACTCTCCCTCAGAGGACAAAGTACACTCACACGCACAAACACATTCCCAACACAATCTCAAATTGTTTCTAGAGATGTGACACTTAAAGTTCAAAAGAGGCTGGAGGGCTGTTGTAGGCAGAAAACATCACAGTTCTCAATAGTTAACCCGCCTGGAGAACATTTTTTTCTAGTCACTCTTTCTGATTCTCTCGTAGAAATCCTCACCTAACACACATTGGAAAAGTTGACCTGCTTGGTTCAGTGCAGCGGCATCCATCACGAAGAAAGGAATGAGACCATATCCAAAGATAAATGGTTTATTTTTTTCTTTATTTTTGTCAAGTGAAAGCGAAACCTACCCACTGTTGTGGACCTAATACTGTGGAGAAATTTAGTGCAAGGCAAAAAAAAAAAAAAAAAAAAGCTGCTGTAGTGGGGGCATGTAGTCTAATCTGACCTTGGGAGTAGGCTTGCTGTAACGTTTACTGGTGGGTTTATAAAATTTTATGCGAATTAAGTGGAAACTTCTGGAGAATCCTTTCTAATCCACCATTCCTTCTGATCAAAGGGAGCGAGATAGCTCTGAGTTTAACTTACTCTTCCTCCCCACTGTTTCTTTTTCCCATCACAGCCACACTGTAGATTCTTTCAAATGTGCACTTTGCCCCAGCCTTGTCTGATGGTTTGAAATGCATCGTAGTGAGAAGGTGGGTGGTAAGATACGGCGAGAGAAATTGGACTTGCACTATCTTTTTTACGGTAGGCGCTTTCCTTGGAAGTGTAATTGGTTGGAATGGTGAATTGAAAAAACCTGTGGTCGGTCATGTGTGGGGGTTAGAAATCTGCAGGGTCAATTGACTCCCAAGACTTTCTGTATCTGTTCCCTTCACTGTGATGATGAGTCCCAAATTGCCAAGACCTATTGTTTTATTCTACTCATTAAACGGAGACGCCCCAATTTTCTGTAATTTGCAAGAATGACCAATTATTGTAGCTAATCTTGCTCTCCCGACACATGGTAATTTGTGGTCGTCATCTGTGCTTCTACTCATGCTCGGCGTTTGGTCAAGGTGCCATTCTTTACTTGATCCAAATTTAATTAACGAGGTATACGACAAGCAGTGGTGGAAAGTAACTCGCGTGCTGTACTTTAATTGCGTCTTTACACTACTTTATTCTCCTATTCCAATACATTTCAGAGGAAAATATTGCCCTTTTTATTTAACTACATTAATTTGACTGCTAAAGCTAGCGGTTATTTTTCAGATCAAGAAAAAAACAAAAAGATGCAAAGCATTAATAAAGATTTAACACGTAGTTCTTCTAGACCTTTTTTAGCTTGAGACTCTTTAGATTCTTAGATGCTTTTATTTAGATAACAGTTTGAGACCCAGAGCTGTAAAATGATCCAATATTTCATTACAAAAAGCAAAAATCTTGTGACCCTTGACCCCAAGGTCTGGAACAACTGCAATAAGCAAACTGTATATACAATTCTCAAAACTAGCTCCACCTCGACCAGTAAAATGCTGCTTATGCACTAATGCATCAATATTAACAATCTAGAAATATAATATATAAGATTATATATTAGTTAGAGCTGCGATGATGACTCAATTAATCAATTTGTGTATAGACGGAAAATGAATCGGCAGCTATTTTGATAATCAATTAATCGTTTTAGTAATTCAATTCAGCAACTTCTCAAATGTGCGGATATGCTTTGTTGATAATAGTAATGTGGTTTTGCTTAAATAGGATTTTAAATGCAGAACTTGTAATGGAGTGCCTTTACGTTGTGATAATAGTACTTTTTACTTTTGTAAGGATGTGAACACTTCCTCCACCACACTCAACGAAGATTAATTAGGAGTCAACATGAGGAAGTCCATATTTGATATACATTTCTGAAGTCATAAACAAAGCCAAGCGATAAACAAAGTCCAAGAAAAATAAAACCAGCCTTTTGAAGTGTGATATGTTGCTAGCTAGCCTACCATCTGTTTGAGTTCATCAAAAAACTATCGATGTGCATTTTTCTGTGATGTTTTAGTTAAGAGGCCTCGGTCTCAGAGGGTTGCGTCAGCAGAAGGCGCTGCGCTGCAATCAACATTCTCAAAAAGCTCAGACTTGCTTGATGCAAACTTGGAATGCTCCACTCTGTCACTGCCAGCGAGGAAGAAAAACAACAACAGTAGTAT
The DNA here is from genome assembly GCA_943593645.1 of Bovichtus variegatus. Classification (NCBI taxonomy): domain Eukaryota; kingdom Metazoa; phylum Chordata; class Actinopteri; order Perciformes; family Bovichtidae; genus Bovichtus; species Bovichtus variegatus. The sequence goes on from CALSCE010009442.1 coordinate 6,382,000, forward strand.
CTGTTGTGGATGAGGGAGGCCCCGCAGCCCACTCATTGTGATACGCTATCTTAGATGTGATACTAGAGACGCACACACAGCTTTATTGGGTCTGTGTGGAAGCTCTCCAGAAAAGCAAGACATGAGTCGATGCAATATTTGGTTGGAGGGATTAGAGAGACAAGAAAAGCAAAGAAAAATGAGGATCTCTGAGAAATGAGGATGTTTGATTGTTTTTATTTTAAACAATGGCGCCAGAGGGGATTTTGAAAGCATGCGAGTGTGTGGTGAATCAAGTGTTGACACCTGAAAGGTAATAAGAATTTCTTTTTAAAAAAATAGTTTGATTTGTGTTGGTGCCTGGCGTTCCGTATTGATTTTGGAACTACAGTATATATGTCTTTCTTCCGCCAAAACTGTCTTTTTATTTGCCCTAGCACAACTCTTAATGCATTTTTGATGATGTAGTAGAGCTAATGACTGATATTTTACTTTAAAACACTATTCCCTTTACGAGTCACAGGACACAAGAAGTAATTGGTATGGATTTTAATTTGCCAGACCTATCCTCTTAACATGCATTAAAAGTGCTGAAGTGGAATGCTCTATTGAAGCTGTCATTGCCCTTTTCACGGCGATGACAGTGCGCTTAGGTCCGCTGGACAATTTATTTGCCCTATCAGAGAATTCCCTCTACGCTGTCTGCACTAGCAGGTCAGCTGTATTCTCTATGTACAACATTAAACGATATGGAAGTAGACCTCTGCAGAATAAACACGAGGCTTCTTAAAGCATCATCTGTCTGGAGTGATTAGTTTGAAAGGGAAATCAGGGTGATGAGTATCCGCTCGGCTGTAAAAACCCTGTAGACTTTGAGCAATTTTCTCCTCCTTGAGCTGTTTATACCAAAACAGAGGTGATTAATTCCACTTCAGTCTTGCCTGTAACCTTCCAATATCTGACCTCAAAGTTGTTTGTGAGGTTTTGCTCCTCTGAGGACCATTTTGCCGTCTTTTACTCTTGGTCTTTTGAATAACATGAGGAGGCCCTGTACTAAGCCCTGTGGAGCTCCCAAAGAACACAGCAGACAGTAAACCCTCCGCTATCTGATTATTCTATACACAAAGGCCCACTGACATTGATTATTCCACAGCTTTTTTCTCCCGTCTCTAAGTGGGAGTCAAGTAAACTTTTCCCCAGTTGTTGTCCAGCATGAATTAGAAAGCAAGGAAGTAAACTATTTCGCCTTGTGTTATCTCAGCATTTCTGTAGCAGTTGTTCTCCCTGGCAGCCATGACAGGATATTGATGGGCCACTTCTCTCCATTCCCCTCCATTCCCCTTTTTTTTTTTTTTGCTAAACCATCATTCCTCCCAAACCAGCTCACACCCGCTCTACCCTATCCCAGGCTGAACACCCATGCCTCTCTGCAGGACAAAGAGTTGAAACCCCTGGCGGAAAGGAGCTGTCTGACTCACTGTCAACTGTCCTCCTCCCCCCCCTCGAGACTGCAGAGTTCAGATGTTAAAAGTGGGGGATTGAAAATAAAACTAAACTCAAACAGAGGGATGCTGCTATTCTGTGTGCGCGGGCTGTTAACATAAGTGAGTGGCTGTCATGCATTTTGTTAGCATCAACACTTTTCTTTGGGCAGCCCTGCGGAAAAGGATTGCTTGTCGCAGGGAGGAGATAGTTGTCAGGGCTGTGTTCTTGCCCGGAGGATGGAGACCAGCAGGAGCATTTCTGCCTGCCTGGTTCATCTCTAAAAGATGCAGGGAGGGTGGAGGGGGGCTGTGAGGGTGATGGCAGCTTCTGGAGCAGACGGCTTCCTGCAGATCTGAGCGGCGAAGTGGAAAAAAGGCACTCTTTATCAAAGCTTCACTTCAGACAGCACTTGGCGACTAGTCATTTTTACAGAGGACCCCGTGGCCTGTGGAGGAAAAAGTGGCCACATCAATGTTCTGGGGGCAGCGGAGTAAACGGGCCAGACAGGAAAAGAGGAGGGAGTGCAGTCCATCAACGAGGAGGCGATGTATTTGTTAGCAGGTGCAACTAAATTGGACTCTCATTCTTCTGTGACTAATAGAAAAACTGTCTCTTAATCCCCTAATGCAAAGAAGAAATCAACAACATTAGGACCTTATAGACCAGAACATTGTTACATCCTCACTCTTTCTTATGCTCCTAAAAACTAAACTAAACTAAACACTGAATCCACTTTTTTTCCCTTTTGTAAATATGCAAAATTTCTGTGTACAATCACTTTATTACACTATCAATTGTGCCCGATCCCATTCTGTAGTGTTCATTACAACTTTTCCAGGGAAAACAGTCCCGTTAAAAGGTATGTTTGATTAATTTGTCAAAGGGGCATGCTCAAGCTAACACAAGGTGTTAAATCGCTCCTTGAAAACCTGATTTTTCTATTAGCGATGAAGTCTTGCATAACCACACTGTCTTCGAAAGTTATAACAAAGTTATAACAATGTTAGATATTTTACAGGAGAGATTCTGATCTGAGCTATTAATTTAAAAAAAAAGAAAATCACTGGAGGTTTTTCTCCCCAAACTTTAACTTTGATTGTTCCTTATGTAGTCATGAATATATTATTTATATTTATAATTAATATATTTTTGGAAGTTTGCACGGAGTTTAAGTTCAGGTCTGCTCAAAACTCACTAGTTTGTACGACGTGTTGTTCGACCACGTCTGCAAGCAAAAGTGATTTATAGCAGCTCTGAAAAGTCAATATTCGAAGGCGGCTTGAAGATCCTGCCATCACAGAAAAGGGTAAAGCGAGATAATCTTTGAAATGGCTTACACTTTCAGACAATCTGTCATCGAAGGCATTCATAGTGTTGGATTAATTTGTGCATAGAAAGTGACAGGAGTAGTTGCGTGAAGAATGGAAAAAGAGATCTCGAGAGAGGAAGTTAAAATCCTGCGTGACTCTCACACCTCCGCTCTCCTGGCCAATCGCTGCCGAAGTGGGCGTGAAAGTCGGAGTTTCTGTTTTTGGAAAGCTAGAATAGTCTGACACAGATCTCCCAAATCCAACATCAGAAAGGTAATATAGGAGATGTTTCCAGACACTTTTCGACAATCCGGCAAGCACTTCGGTTGAAGCGTGCCGCTTTTAATCTTCCTTAGCTTTTCTCTGATTGTCTCCGTACCAGTCACTCATCTTTCCCCCTTAATTTTACATATTTCTGTCTCGCCACCCGTTTCTGTCCTGTCTTCATCCCCCTGCTTGCTTTGATGCTCTTCCCAATTTTTATCTTTTTTTCCCTGCCTCATTCCCTCGGACCCCATCTGTCTGAACTCTGTCCATTTCCACTACTGACCTCATAAAGACGAAAGTAAGAGGATTCCTCTCGCTACGGTGTCAAACGAAATCATGCTGCAGCCCTATATAGGATAAAGAGCTTAGATATTAAACATATTACAGCTTTAACACATACTGTATGCGATGTCCACCCTGTGGTTGTAAGCTTTTTCTTGATTTATGCTTTCCTCCACAGTGTCAATGTGACTCTCATCTTAAAAATACAAAAGCTCATGTGTCTCTGTCACCGCAGTCTGTCAGATCATTTATTTATTCATGAGGATGCGCAGCATTTTAGATAGAATAAAAAAAAAAACAACCTTCGTACGAATAAATGTGTGTCCTGCAAATGTATGTGCGAGATGGTCCTTTCTGCCAAAAGGCTGATGGGAGTTTTTTTTGTTTGTTTGTTTTCCGATACAGCAATTTAATGAAAAACTCAAAGACCAGACCGGTAATCCCTGACAACAGCCACGCAATCCCCGATTTGTGATGTTGAGCATGCTGCATTGTAAACAAATCCAGGCAGAATACCAAGGCAGCAAACATAGGAAAGATCTATTAAGCTGTGCAAGGTCTTTGCCCTTGAGAACATAGCTGTTTTCCTCCACTTGTAGAGAACTGTCCACTTAAAAGCAAATGAAATAGATAGAGTAATTTTTTGTTAGATAAACTTGATGAGAGAGGAGTGCAACATTGGTGTTTTTTTTCCTCTTGTCTTTTTATGGACAGAGAAGTAAAACTAACGTCTCGTTTCGTGCGGAACAAGAGCAGAATTCTGGTACTTTCCCTGCTGTCAAGAACTTATTATAGCTGCTCAGGATTGGGTTTAGCTGAAAACAATTTGTCTCTGCCACTGTGACCCTCGGGTGAACCACGTTTACAGAGAAACCGCTACTTCACCCAAAGTGTGCAGCACAGATTATTTTCAGCGGCGGAGATGTCATTACGGGTTTGGTTTGATTTGTTTTGTTAATGTTCAGCTCCGCCGATGAAACACGAGCCCGCGCCAGTTTCTCCCGGTATGTGAAAGAGTCTTAGTGCATGTGTCCTGCCAGAGAAGCCCAGTGTGTCTGTTAGCGGTCTGACACACTGACTCACTGAGAATCTGATCCTGCTAAAGGAATGACTGCGGTAACCCCGTCGAGTTTCCTGCCGCACATTCACGCAAACGCGTATACTTTTCAATCTCTATACTCTCAAGCTCTCTCCCTCATTTAACCTACCAATCTCCATTTATTAATTTCCACCGCTCTTGTCGTACGTCAACTCCCATCCTCATTTGGACTTTAATTTTTACCAGCCTTCCACTAGCATTCAGGGTTTGTAATCAATGTTATTTATTGTGATAGAGATTAACTTGGCCTAATCGACGCAACCCACCCACCCAGAGAGAGACTCTAAACGTGCCTGTCTCTATTAAGTGCCTCCTAATGAAAATTCAGAGGGTAAGTTGATGATCAGAGCGACTCGATAGGCATACCGCAGCGAAATGTTGATGAGGTTTTTTAAAGCAGGCTGGCATTGATTTGATCCAAGATGCAGGGTTGCGTAACCAGCGTACATACTAGTTATCGATCGGGAAATAAGAAAACATCAGTGTTGTTTGGGTTCTTGTTCTGTAGCAGCAGAGCAACCGGTTTTTATTCATAGATGATCTCTTGTTGGATTCAAACATCCTGTTTCTTACAAATGTTTTTTTCCTCTTTCTTTCAAAAGTAAAAACCCACAAGGGCCCGGTGAGAGAAGATTGTCACTCATGAGAAAGCTGGTAGGTAGGATTTTAGGATTTTGCTGCCAGTTGGAGGCTTAGGCCAGATGAGTTTCGCAGGAAGATTGTAACAGACTTGCACACACTGACACGTGCACACAAATACTCAGACATAAATACACATGTGTGTGCATGGACCACTTGAGCTGCCGGCTGACAGTGATTATAAACCTTGGGAATATCTCCCACGTGTGGCCTCACGCAGCCATCAAGAGCTGCACGCCATGCGATCTCACCTCCTGATCCTTGGTCTACCATTGCCATGGTAACAATCAGTAGTTACACACCCCCACCACCACCATATCCTTCCTTCCTCCCTCCGCTCGCTCCCACCACTCAGATGTAACTTGTCAGGGACTATTTGGGGTGTGGATTGCCAGGCCAAACAGCCTGGCACTTCTCCTGCAGAGCTTGAATAGAACCAATCAAGAGAACGGACCAGCTCCACCGGACGCCACTTATTATTAGCATAAACGCTTTGCACTCCCACATGTGGCTCTGTCCAGCTACTTATTTATGTCTACCTCCTTGATAACAGCACATACTTAAACTTGGCTCAACAAACAAGGCTGAAGAGTTTAGACATGTCTTTCCTATGTGTGGAAATGGGAATAAAACCAAGGTGTGCTTTTGGGCTGTAATCATGGCTGGAGAAAAACACTGCAGGACTCCATTTTCCCACCGCTAATCCTGCAATGCACTCTATGTGCTTCTCATTGACTGATGGGAGTGATTGTAGTAGACCTACAGTACATGGTTGTTAACATCTGAAAGTGGAACATGCAGAGATGAAACGCTACATGCTCTGAAAAGCCGACTGTGCTGTAGTGATTCCCCAGGAGACCATTATGTGCTCTCTGAAATGCGGTAAATTCGCACAAGGGAGGAGGTAAAAAGCTTTCCGAGCCGAACGTTAAAAGTTTTCTGCAAGAACCTGCGATAGATGTGGTAGTTTCCGGGATTGTCGTGCCTCACTGAGGCAACAAGGAGCTGTTCTTTTTGGGGGGGGTGTGCAGAAGGCCTTTGATGTGGTTGTGTTTCCTAAGTGGTGGATCTGCTGTTTCTGTTTTACCCATGTTGTTGATCATGTCATTAGGGAAATCATTTGTAGATGTTCTCGGAATAATTTTAGCTCTAAGCTCCCATGTCAGATGTTCCTTGCTAGGCTATATCTCATCTCCCCTGAGGGCCTGTTTAACAATTAGTTACCATAGTGCAACAGCAGCACCCACAAGACTCCTCCAATAAAATATCCCTGAGCAGCATCTCTTCTATACAGGAAAAGCAGTATTTTTGCTATCATTGCTGTAGACGGTAGTCAGCCTTCTCTTTTTAATCTTACTTTATGGGAACCAGCTGGTGAATCTGACTCTGAAGACTGAACCTTGCCAGTGTCAATCCACGAACTTGTTGCACAATAATGAGCTGTGTTGTTTTAGGCTCTGTCATGGAACAAATTATTTTTCACTTTAGCGATTATCATCATCAGTGAGGGAGACAAAGAGATGGAGACACTGACAAGTGAGGCAGCCACCCGCTCAAGCACTCACACGAGAAAATGTATTTAATTAGTTTAAAGATAGCAGGTTTGATCATGACATCAGCAACTTGGGAAGTTAAGCGGTGTCTTTACTTTCCTCTGTTATTTGATGAATACTGAGCAAGAACAAAGGACCGCACATTTCCCTTGCCTGACTGTACCATCCTTTTGATTTCGGTCTAATTGGTTGCACGTTAGCCTCTGGTACAACAGATACAACTAATTAGGCTCTTGTGCGTGTAATTAAAACGATGTACCATGGCCAAGCTTCCAGCAGGGTATGTGTTTAACAAAAGCAATTAAGAAATTTATCACCTGGAAAGATCCTTTATCCTTTTTTTATCTGAACACCAGGCCCGTCTTTGTTTGTTTTCGACGACAAAGACAAGTCTGTCCTTTGCCACCGTTTGCTGCGTCTGAAAGGGACTTTGGTGGTGGCATTGGAGCTGTGGAGAATTAGGTTTGATCCTGGGAGGCTGGCACTTATCAAGACTGTTGTGATACGCAGGGCTCAGTAACCTCCTCGGAGATTCCTCTTCCTTTTCCCTCACTCTCTTTATATTCTCCACTCCTCCCTTCTTCCCTCCCTCACCATTAAGGCCCTGTATTAAAGATTCATATGGCACCTACAGTGTATTCAGAATACACTACGCCCCTCCTGCTGCTCTCCTCTTCCTCCTTGTTCATCCTGCCCTCTACCTTCTCCCCTCCACCGTTACCCACTCCCCCCGAACTCCCCACCCCATATCAGCGAATTCCCCCTAATAGGGATACTTAGAGTAAATCCTCCCAACTCCGCTTTCCACTGCGGATTAGCGTTCTCACCCTCGGCGAAGAGAACAATCGGCTGAGGGGGGCAAAACAAAAGGCCCTCTTGTTGGTGATGTGCTGTTTTGGATCCTGGAGCTTGTTTTCTGCCTTTCTCAATATCACTCCCCCCCCTCCTCCCTCCTCTGGCTGAGACAAACTGTTACTCACCCCTCTCTGTCTCCCTTACCTCTTACGCCACTCTTTTCTCTCCATCTTCCACGTTTTCTCTCTGCCTTGAGCTCTCATTTCTCATTACCAGAACATATGCCCCTCTGACCACTTATGGATTTGTTTTCCATTAATAAATTATTAAGTCTTACTGAAGTTAATGCCGTCCTTCAGACCAAACTCAATCCAACAAGTTAACTGATGCTAGTAATGTCTGCAGAAGTAGATACAAGTTCCCTAAGGGCAAAATATCTTTCCCCATCATTTTCCTCTTACATTTCCCTCCTATAAACCAATAGGAGAGACAACAAAGTTCATATAAATGATAAATAGAGTTGATGCAGGCGTTTATCCCTCTCTGTCTTAACTCACTCCATCACATGTAGAAATGAGGCAGCTCACACTAGCCCCACCGGAGTCTTTTAGCAATTAGGCAAGTGCCAGAAAAACACATTAATCTAGCTATTATATCTAGCCTTGTTAATTTATAGTTGGGTTGGAGAAGCTCACTCATTAATTGGCTGTGTTGGATGACACACAGCGAAATTACATTTGCATAGATCATTTTTAAATTGCCACCCAACATCCAGCTGGGAGCAATGCTGAGAATAAACCCTTTGGTTTTAAGTGTTTGCTTGTTTGATGGCAGTTTAGTGACAAGAGAGAGCAGGCATGGAGAAAAGGTGTCTGAGAGAAGTCTGTGGGAGCTGCAGGGCGTTTTAAGCTGCACTTTTCGGTAGCCATCTCGCCCACGTCTCCATACAAGCGGAGAAATTGGCTGTACTCAGCGGACCAGGACGGAGATAGCGAGTGGCGGGGGGCACAGGGGTTGGCAGAACGGGCACCCAAGCAGGAAGAGAGGGGGGGGGGGGGGGGACGGCAGGAGGGGAGAGTCAATTCCAAAAGGACTCTTGAGTTTCATTCCAAAAATTGAATCGTCAATTTCCATTCAACGGACCACTCTGCAGGATTGGAAATGAATGAGTGTCAAGGCGCTGGTTGTCCTGGAAATTGAGGTTAGCCCTGGAGTGAAATTCAACATGCCACAGTGTGGGTGGGCTGGGCTTTGAGGGAGGAGTGGATAGGCCTAAGTGGTAGAGGAGAAAGAAAGGTGGACTGGAATCAAAAGTGAAATTGAACACAGGGCCTGACCTTGGCGTGCTTCGTTTTGCGATGGCCTGGGTGATAATTCCTCTGGCTCAAGCTACGCAGACTGGCAGCTTTGGTGTGACCGAGAGTGAGAAAAGCGAAGACTGTAATTATCAGCAGAAGGCTCTGGAGATAAAAAGACTGAAATGTAGGCTTTGCTGGCAGACATCAGCGTTATCTTACACTCAAACTTAGCGCTTGTCACCAGTCATGGCTGGTGCATGTGAGCGCGTGTACAAGGGTGTCCACGTCGCTTTAAAGAAGCGTGCCGTGTGCGTCTGTGTTAGCCCCCTGCCGCCGCCATAAACTCAGACTTTGATGTTTGGCCCCCTCCACCCCACCACATCCGAAGTCTGGATGTGACAGAATGTCAGCGCACTCACCTGACATGAAAGACACTGTGGCACCTTTAGAAACGAGGTGCAGATGCTATCGCTGACACGCCTCGGCTACGCCACACGACCGGCCCATAATGCCACCCTGCTGTTTATCAGGCCATCTGCATCCTGATTAAAGCAGCTTATTTTTAGGCGGCGGGGGGCTAATTCCCTCTGACCTTTGTTTGTCTGCATTTGATTAGAAACTGCGATCACACGAGGACCGAGCAATTAATCACAAACCGCCAGGTGAGGAATGTATGTGTAGCAGGCTTCACAAGCATACTGGTTCCTCACCACTGGAGGAAGAGGTACGGATCCTTTACTGAAAACAAAACAATGTACAGACTCAACAAAAAGAATCCCTCTCACTCATCACTTATGACCCACTACAAGTGTGTGACAGTGTCTGTATGTACACTCGCCTCGTTCTACATGTTCCAGATTGTAAGCAAGAGGAAGCTACGACACAGTAACTACATCTGTCGGATAAATGTATGGTTAAAAGTAACATTTTTCACTATGAAGTACAATTCAATCAAGTACAAATTTTGAGGTACTCAAGTACTGTCAATAAGTTACATTCTACCACTGTACGTCGAAACCTCTCAGCACTAAAGGTTTTGATACTGAGCCAGGGGAATAGTATCCCTCAGCCTCTGTAAGCGTAGTACAGGCAGCTTTAATGTGTGAATGTGTTTGTGTGTCTGTGACTGTGTGAAATGGCTCCTGCCTTTTAGGCGTCGCACTAATACGTAGAGTCCATTTTTCCAGGATTACAGGTGGAGGTGGAGGTGGGGAGGGAGTGCGCTCTACGTGCTGCTCATTCCAATAGGCATCCATCAACAATCACTGCAGCTCCAGCTCCTTATAGCAGCCTCCTGGGGAACAGAGCAATCATGGCAGAGAAAAGGCTGTAGTCTGGACAGGACTTTGGGACTCTGTGGTTTTCTTTTATTTTCCCACACCGATCATTCTAGCCAGAGTGTGTGTGTGTGTGTGTGTGTTTGCGTGAGATTGAGGGAATGAAGTTCTGTACATGGTGGCATGCGTCTGTCCCGTAGAGAGAAACGATAAAGGTGACCGAACATCAAATGAATCCGCCAGTGTTTTGATCATCGATTAATCATTTCATTAGTTCTTTAAGCAAACACGTCGAACGTTCTCTAGGTCCAGCTTCACAAATGTGTGGATTTGCTTCTTTTCTCTGTATTACATCATCGGATTAGTGTCGGGATATTCCGGTGTTGACGTTACTGCCATCAATAACATATCATGTTAACTACACGCACAATAATCCAGCGCCTCTTAAATCATTTCTGTAGCTTTCTTTGACTATTTGACCGGCGACCCTCCAGTTCCTCAGCCAATTCGCTACAAACTGAGCTACTGCTGCCTAAAACTGGCAAGTATGAAAATAATAATTTCATACTCATAAATAATAATTAGTTACAGCCCTACTATCTATTGTGTATGTGATACCGTGTATCAGTGTACGAAGAGCAATATACGGAATATATGAAGTATGTTTGATAACTCACTATCACAGTTTCCCAGAGCCTAAGGTGGTGTTCTCATTCGTTTGAGAAGCTGAAAGCAAATGTTTGGCTGATTTGCATGATGAGTGAATTGAATGATTAACTAATTATCAGATAATAATTGTTCCAGTCAAGTAAAGTCCTTTTTATTTATATAGCTCATATAATTGTCTAAAAGGGCTTTACGGTCTGCATACAACACTTTCAATCCTTAGACGCACGATTGAGATATGGAAAAAATTCTACGAGAAAAAGGAAAAGACTGCGTTTCTGCGTAATCGATCAATTGACTCATCGTTCGTCACCCGTGTCCTGTTTTTTCTACCCTTCCAAAGTCACATACAAAATAACACGTTCTTTCTCTCACACAAACACCTCAACTCTCAGACAGCCTGAACACTTTGGTAGTAGCAGATACACGGCGAGGGAGTGGAAGGAGTCTGGCAGCCTGAGTGGCAGCACCACTGATCATCTCTATGATTTCAAACTTAATTAACCTGGGCGCCGCGCCACACGTCCTCCGGCCCGTCAACGGTGAGTGCCGGTTCACTATCTCCTCTGAGATCTGCGGTGATGACGGGAGGAGAGAGACGAGGCGAGACCAGACAGATGGGAAGTATTCGCACCAGCATCGCATAACTTAACCTGCTAATTTAAAGGATAATTTCAGTCACAACTGGAGTCTTATTTTCCTAGTTTTGGTCATCATTTCTATTGGATATGACACCATTGTGCTCGCCATAGTAACTGCTGAGCTCTGAGAAGATGGCAACAATGCTGCAAAAAAAGTCCGACAGGGTAAAAGGCAAGCAGTCAGAAGATCAGACAGTTACCAAAACAACTTTATTTAGAAGGTGGGCGCAGCTGAAATGTTAGTAAAAATATCTCTTTGCGGAGGAAAACTGTGGGAAACAGCTGTGGCAGGTCAAAAATGAACCAGGAGAAGTTGAGCTAACCTGGGGATTGTTTGTCCGATTGAGCTTCTTGCCTCATTGCATTTCATTTTAGTGATATTAGCTGCAACTAATTATTTTCCTAATGAATTGATCTGCTAATTATTAGTTATGAAATCCTCATTACATTGACATCTTCAAATTGCATGTCCGACCAACAGTCCAAGATCCAAAGTTATGCAGTTTACTGTCATAGAGGCATAAGAAAACAAGCAAATTTTCACATTTTAGAGGCTGAAAAATAACAGCAAAAATAACGAATCAATTGTCAAAATAATTGCCCATCCATTTTTAGTTGATCGATTAACCAACTGATCATTTCGGCTGTAGTGATCATACTTCAGCAATGAAACCTGGTGAGTGCTATTGATACAAACAGGGATGAGATCCAATTTGTAAAACTTGGACACAAACATCTTTCTAGCGTCTACACGTACACACAAGCTCTGTGCATTTCAAAAAGAGCCCATGAATAAAATGTGGCAGCTAACTAACCCTCAGCAATAAGTTGCTCAACAAACCCGCAAAACTAAGCCTCAGTGGCCCCCCTGCTCGCTCGCTCCCCAGAGGCCTGACTCAGGCTGTCTGCCTCTCTGTCTGTCTGAGCTCTGAGAACGCGGAAGTGCAGACTCAACCATCTCGACAGTAGGAGGGGGAGGTTTGCGTACCCACAAGGGCCTGGGCTGTATTCCCACAACCAACAAGGAATTTAAAAATACCTCCGCTTTGCTGTTTCTCATGCAAAGAGGGAGAGAACCAAGACAGAAGATTGATCTGACAGCGCTCTCTCTTTCAGTCTTTCTCTATCCTTTCTTTTTAAAGTTTTTTTTTTTTTCTTGCAGCCCACTGTAAAAAGAATCCTCTCTCTTTCTCAACTTTCCTCCTTTCTCTCATCCCACATATCCCCTGCTTCTGTCTCCTCCTTGCCCTGGCCGTCTCATTTAAGTCAGTGACATTTGATGTGAAGTAGCGCGAGCCCGAGAGCTCACAGCCACTGACTCATAAAAACACACATGCGCAAGGAGCACTTGGATGTGGAGGGAAAGGTCAGGCCTACTCTCCGAGGGCCTAATCACCCACTCTCATTGAGTGGCTTGCTCACTCAGTCACACTTGATTGAGTGTGTGTGTGTCTGTGTCTCTGTGTCTGTGTCTGTGTCTGTCTGTGTGTGTGTGTGTGTTTGTATGCATGTGTGTGTGTGTGTGTGTGAGAAATGTGATCACGGGTGCGACTTAGTTGGTGTATGTAGGCGGGCGAGTTGAGTGTAAGAGGGATAGATTGCGCCTCGAGAATGGTGATTGGTGTGTGAAAGTGTGTTTATCAGAAATTGTGCATTCCTGACTTGTGAACGTACGATTAGCAGATGATCGCTTTGGGTCAGGTGACACGCAAATACAAATGTGCATGCAAACACATGCGCAATCCTGTGTAATGTGGTGTAATCAGCGGCCTTATCGAGGGAACTGTGGGGCTGTAACAGGCTCATTAACTTCTCCCTGAGCCTTTTTTTTTTTTTTTAAAGAGGGAATTGGCCAAGACGAGCGGGCCACACTTCTTTCTAGCCCCTCTTAATACAGTCTATACTCCACTGTTTGTGCAGCAAGTTATTGTGCACGTGTGTGCATGTATACATGACGATCCTCTTTACCTCACACATCCTCCTCCTCATGTTTCTGTGCTTATTCCCTCATTAGTCGACCTTGTGCCGCACATCCTAGTTTAGTTTAAAACAGCCGCTAGCAGAGCGGGGCAGCGGGGATTAAGTATTAAAGAGCCTCAGCTGCTCTGGGGCTCCTGTAGCTCAGCGTTCGGCCACCGAGGCCTGATAATGGTGTTTGTTTAGCCATTAGTCAGGCCCTGCTTAGCAGCTCTCCCCCCTCCGGCTGCAGAAGCACTGATAGATGATGGATGAAGATTGGGAAGGTCGGCGGATGGAGGGATGAGTGTTGTGGAGTGGTTTCAATAGCATTAAGAACATTTGGTAGAAGTGTGTGTGTGTGTAAGGAGAAGTGTTGGATGTAGTCCAAGCAAATGTGGTTTTCCATTAATTTTTGTGAGCGAAGGGGGAAGTTGGAAGGTGAGTTGAGGCTTTGTGTCGAGACATGCACACGTTTTATCAGACTCTACCCTTCCTGTGATTAGTTCTCGTCGTCCGACTAATTAAAAAGTAGCCCAGTCTATTTCCTTCTGCACGGCCAGCGTAAAGTGCTCCTTCTCGCTGGAAGCTATTTAATTTTACGAGGTATTTTTTGCAGCTAATTTAGCCATTACCTTTTAAGCTGTAAACGTGACCTTTTCTCCATATGCCGAGGAGAGCTGGCTAATCTTTGGGCTATTACCTGATAGCTGTTAGTCATTACCAAAAGCCGGAATCTTTCTAGGCCTTAGCCGACGCTTATGCCACCACTATTACAATGCTCAGTCACCATCCACACTCTGACTCACTTTGACAAGTGACAGGCACCTGCCAGCTCGCACAAAGGAACTATTGAGACTCAGTCAGTAACGTGCGTGTGTGTCTGTGTGTGTGATTTCCCTCCCTCTGGTCCTGTCTTTCTGTCTCTCGGTCATCTCTCATGCCTCCTGTCTTCTTACCTGAGGTCTCGCTCGTTCAGCTCTCACTGGACTGAACCAGAGAGATTTCATCTCTCACAGCTTTCGCTCTATTTATACCCTTTCCTACCTGTGTTTAAATGAATAGTGAACATTTCTTGGGATTGCGCTTATTTACTAAGAGTAATATGAGGAGGTCGTTATCAATCCGTGCGTTAGGGCTGGCTCTGTCCAAAGTGAAAAATACACCTACCAACACCTGTAAAGCTCACTTCTTAACATGTTGCATCTCGTTTGTTTAATGTGTACACTAACAGTTTTTAAAAAAAAAAAAAAATAGATGGGTGTAACCAGGTTACATTGGGCTTTCTCCAGCAACCGGATTTCTTCTACGTCATGTAAACTGGGTAGGGGATTGAAGAAACCCGCTGCTAGATAATTATCTCCTGCATGGCGAACGCCGATTTCTTGTTACCAGGTTACTAATCAGCTTTTTAAAAGGATGCATGTGCAGGAGAAAGGCTTCAGACGTGTTACATCAGAGCAGGTGGATGAAAGTACAGATAATTACATGTAATACTTACAATTACATCTCAGAATAAAACTGAAACTAACACGAGGATCGTCGAGAAGTCTACAGAGCAGACGTCTGTTTTGCCCGCTGAACAGCCATTTGATAAACGTAAACACTTTCATGCTTTGAGAAGCTTTTCCTCTGTCCGTCTGTCCTCTTATTGCGTTGTCAATCTGCTCAGTCACAGACACGCCGCGCAGCATAAAAAGAAGTCCGCATTAAGCAAGTTAAGTATGAAATGCAAAATAAGGTCTGCGGCAGGCAGTGCATCTGATTTCTGACCTGCTGCATGTATCAGCTGATTTCTGTGGTTTCTCGAGTGCATGTAAACACACTGAGCGAGGTTCACAGAAGAAAGAGCGTACTTATGCTAACATCACATGTGCGCAAAAAGAGTGTTTTAAGAAAAGGGGTCATGCTTGCACACTGACTCTTTTCATCGTCCCAGTGACGTTACCATGTTTGGCAGCAGGCACAGAGACCACACCTATGCTCACCCACTGTGTCTGGCAACCCACACTATAGCCAAAGATGCCGCATAGAAGTACAGGACAGATGGATACACAAAGTGTAAACCGGATAAGCACATTTTTTCATTTTTTTGCTCGTGCTCTGATTAAACTAACGAGATACAAAGTGTTGATTGCTGAGCTTAGGAGGTGTTGGAAGCTGTTTATTTTCACATTGAACGGACGCAGGCTTGCTGTTTTTTTCCCTGCTTCCAGTGTTTAATTTAAGCTAGGCTAAACACGTCCCGGCTCCACCTCTGTGCTACACACACAGACATGAGAGTGATATCAATCTCTCAGTCTTGGAAAGAAAGCAAATAGGCATGTTTCCCAAAACGTCCTTCTAAAACGAAGCTACTATAAACGTATTGGGTACATCTACATTTCCACAGAGTTTTCATGTCAATTCCTATAAGACGGCAGGCGAGCAATCAGTCACCATAAGATCAGTATTCCCCTTGAAACCAAACTAAAGCTGGGCACTGAGACTAAACCACATTACAAGATACCTTCATGGCTCATTGGCGTTTATGCTGGTGAAGTGAAATCATTATAACCAATAAGGTGTGTAATGGATTCTTTCCCAGCAGTCAGTTTGCCTGCATGCCTGAGTTCTTAATTGTGGCTGCATGGGAGTTGCGACGTGAGTGGCGGCTGTATGTAAGTGGAGGGAGAGCGTGCGTTGGGAGCCGAGGATCGCCTCAGGGTGCTGTACGGATTAGAGAAGCTGCCCTCTATCCAGAAGAAGCAGGGATTTAGGTCTCTGTGTCTGAGCAAGCATCAAACCTGCTGAAGTGCCCTTGAGCAAGACAATGAATCATCACCTGTTCTTTAAACGGAGTCTGATCCCTGAGAGGAGGGAGAGGAAAAAGAAAGTCCACGCAGCCATCAAGCACTGTGTCAAAAGGAACCTTATTTCCTGAAACAATTAGTCGACTAAGCGATCACTTGATGGACAGAAAATTATCCTGCAACAATTTTCATTATTAATTAATCAAGTCATTTATGAAGCAAAATATGTCAAATATATATCGGGTTGTATTGGTTTGAACGGAGTAATTTGGGTTTTATACTGTTGGTCAGACAAAACAAGAAATCTTAGGACTTCATTTTGGCTTTATTCACAGTTTTCTGATCTTTTATAGACCAAACTATTAATACATTATTTATTTATTTATTTTAAATCAACAGATTAATTGCAGCTCCAGTTGTGGATGTAGGCAGCATTTTTCATATGTTGGCTCTCTTCGATCGAGTCGAGTTGATTAGCGCGCTTGTGTATGCATGCCTGCCCCTACAACTGTTTGTGTGTATTAGCAACCGTCTGGATGAGGCGGCGATGTCGGAGAAGCCATTGGCTCCTGAAAGTAGCTCTTCTCCGCCAGGCCAGGCCGTTTAATCAGGTTCCCCACATCCGCCAGCTGTGTCCACACAGCAAACAGCCACTCTGTCCCGCTGGAGAGCTGCAACATCCAGCTGGGGGTGGGGGAGGCCAGTTAGCATTGGGAGATTAGCCCACGCTGCTGCTGCCCAGACAGAGAAAGGTTGCGTTTGTGTGTTTGTTTGAGAGACAAACAGATATTGAGAGATTACAAGAGACATTGAGGTCGGCTGCTGAGAAAGGTATGAAAAGTGTAGTTGTGTGCAGGGATACACACACTCGCACATTTCAATGTGTAGTTTGCGTGTATGTGCGCGCCTGTGATTCTGTGCTCTCACTGCTCAAGTGTCCAGCTGGCAGAGGGGAGATAGCAGGAGCCTTGAAAATGGTGACGGAGCGGTAAACAGACACACAAACAGCCTATCAGTCCTAATGAGGAAAAGTGCTCTGCCTAAAAGGATGCTGTGTGTTTGTGTGTGTGTGTGTGTGCAGAGGTTGCGCTCACACCCGTGACTCATGGTCATACATCAAAACAGACAAACGCGCACAAGAGGGCAGACGCATGTAGACACACAGGAGAAACACAAGCACACGGCCGTGAGAATTGGGACACACACACTCATGGTCTAATAGGATAGCAAAGTGTGATTCACACACTCCTTGGGTCACGGGCCAACTTTAAAGGTGTTAGCATATTTAGGCCAGAGCAGCTGGATCCCACTGAAATGGACCTGGCCCATCAATCCCCCGCCTGGTGCCCTGAATACAATGGCTGTGCTGGCTGCTTTGGTCCTCCCAGTCAGTCAAATTGAAATAAATGAACTGCCAACCCTGACGGCAGGGTAATTGTTCATATGGAAATTGGATTGCCGTCATCACAACAGCCTCCCATTGCAACTTGTGAAACAATTTCACTGTAAGGATGGGACAAGAGCGTTAAAAAAAAAAAAAAAAATCAAATAATAAAAAAAAAAGCGACATGCAGAGAAAGAAAGGGTTCTCTACACTTTCCCACTTCATTTTTCATCTTTAACAATGCCGCTTGTTCCTGCCTATCCTTTCCTGGGTGGAGGCGGGAAAATAAAGGATGAAGATCCGCCCCTCATTTCCTGCTCCTTGCACGGCTCCTAACCCACGTTGTCATCTTGCCTTGTAGACACTTTGTCAGGCTTTTTTCAGCAGCCCCTCACACTGCGAGAGACGTGGCACGATTCACTTTAGAGCATTAACCCCTCGCTCACCCCTCCCACCCCCCCCCACACACACACTTCTCCGCCCAGCTCCAGGGCCTCTGGGGACATGCAAGTCATTTAATAGCAGTTCAATTTTATCAGTGACACTGAAAGCGGCTTCAATATGAAGACCCCCCCCTCCCATCAATGTCAGACCCTGGCATCTGTCAAAGCCAGCTCTCCGATAAAGAAAGTGCTGAATACGAATGATCGCAGTATGGGATGATATCCTATTATGTTTTCGGGGTAGGGTGTCTGTTTTTTTTATTTATTACACCAGTTTCCTTTCCGTATCTGTTTTAATGAGTGAGAGGAGTACTCATGCTGGCTCAAAACTTGCCAGGTCAGCAGTTGCGCAAGTGTTTGTGTGTGTGTGTGTGTGTGTGTGTGTGATCCAATCATTACACCCCTCCACCCCACCTCACACCTCACACTTTTTGTTTTCCCATTTCTCCTTCCTGATCTCTCGCTCCCTCGCTCAGGCACGCTCGTAGACTTCCTCCTGGTGGGTGTTGTCCTAGAAAGGGGGGGACCTTGGTGTGATGAGAGGATTGGCGGAGCGGCATGGAGACTGCCATGCTGGGTTTTAGTGCCCCTGTGTCAAAGAAACACAGCGTGGCTGTTTGAAGAGAAGAGTGTCTCTGTGTGGTCGGAGTGGGATTACCTTGTCAGCACTTCAAACTGCACAGGTGCGCGTATCGGTGCGTGCACATGTATCTCTAAACTTATGAATCTGTGTGTGTTTGTGTGCACACCTGTCATTTTTCAATTATGTTTCTTTTTCCTCTGCTGAGAGCTTCTTTTCCTGTCCAGACATGTCCGCACTTGTCGGCAGGGGTTGAAAGAGATGCCACTATAGTTGTTATAAAAAAGAAAAAAAAAAAAAGGAGTGTGTGCATATGTGTAATGAGCAGCGAGACAACAAAGAGACACACCTTCGCAGCTATTTTCAAGCCTGTGCATGCAGTACCTCAGCACTTTTTCTATTAATGTTTATTTTCCCTTCAACAGGAAAAAACCAGTTGTGGAAATTACAAATCACTTTGCTGAATCAAATCGTGCCTATCAAGGTAATTCACTATGCAATTGCATCGCTGTTCACAACGTTCGTCAGTGTGTTGCTGTTGTGCTCAGTTCAGTAGCACTGAGCACGTTTTTCTTGTTTGTTTTATTGACAACATTCTAATATATATCCATATAATAATTACAATAATATTTAGTATTCAGTGTCTGACAATAAGATATATTATAAAATAAGATCAAAGAACTAGAACACTGAATGAAATTTGATAAATTTTTGATCAAATTTTTTCAGGCTAACAGCTCAAGAACCACTTATGTGTTACAGAGATATCGGCACGTTATCGTTTATGGGGCTTTTGGGGTCTTTTTGAAAAGCTTTTAAGGAGGAAGTAACGTACATTCTGTAACGATGCTTATGGTCACCGGTGAGGCGGAGCTCCACTTCTAAAACTATTGATTCAGTCGGGGACGATGAGGATTCAGTAAAGTTGCTTCAATTTAATGATTCTGTGTAAACAATCTTCCTTTTCCTGTAACCATTAAGTGAAAACTGTGCAGAGAAATTAGTCAAATTAATAAAAAGGGAGTTTTAATTCATCAATTGTCTTTCGCAGGATCACATTTTTCAGATGTGCCAGCTTCATTAGCACATGACGTGTTTCATTATTATTTATCCCAAGCCAATGGAGGCTGATGCAGCATGCAGCCTCTATATTTAGCAGCTTTTTATTTATTCAGAATAGCCACGTGTTGGATGGTATGCCCACTTACCATGTTCTCTCACAGCAGCTTAGAGACATGTTGAGAAAAGAGAGGTGGGCCGGTCTGTGGAGAAATGGGCCTCATTCCACCTGTGTCACCCCCACCAGACGTCTGCCTCTCCTCAGCTCTTTGAAGCCTCTTTAATTCCAGCGTTCAGGATTAAGTCCATGAAAAAAGGATGAAAAGTGATAGAGCGACAGAAGGAGACATCCTAAGAGAGGACAGGCTCCTTTGAAATATGTTAAGAATTTCCCTTGCACTGACCCACAATGCAGCATCTGAAGGAAATTTGTGTGACACTCTTTTTTTTTCCTGATTGAGGGCTGGCTATAGGATTTGCATGAGTAGGAAAAGGGAGTCTTTGAAGTCATGGATGTAAGTGGAACTGGAGTTTTCTGAAACCTAAATGAGTGCACCACGACATTGTCCTTGCATTGTACATTACAGACTGAGGAAGTTGCTTTGTCACAGCATGTTTGATTGGAAGTCAAAGGAATCGTGTCATGTTCTGTCACAGACACCACTGACATAGTCCACCTTTTTTTGGGAGAGTTTTTTCTTGTCTGTTGCAAGGGTCTAATGACGGGGCGTGTGCTGTACACATTGTAAAGCCCCCTGAGGCAAATGTGTAATATTGGGGTATATAAGTAATATTTGATTGATTTGACTCATTTTGCGGAGTCTCTCTGTGCGGTCTGTATCATGGCCGAGCGAATTGACAGAAATACGGATATTACAGTTTTTTGGCGGATGGCCCACAATGGAAGTACATTCAGAGAGGCAGTCATGCTTCATTTATTGTCCATATTTACAATCTAACCCAATATTTAGACAGTATGGTTTCCTTGTTGTGTACAGAAACAGAAAAAAAAACCGTGGTAGCATTGAGCAAACAGCTGGTGTTTAATTTCAGACATGTTGTAGATGCACAGACTTGTAGGTTTAATTGGTATGTCCAGGTTTTTCCACAAACAAAACAAAAATAAAGAAGCAAATTAAAGGTCATGTTACGTGTCAGACTACCTGAACCTGTCTAGTCAAAACTGTTTAACCATCAACAGACTGTCAAATAGCAGCTTGTGGTGAGAAAACGCAGTCCGGCCGGTGCAGTAAACTGAGGTCAAGTGACTTAAAAATGTAATAAAATGACTACAAATTGAGAAGTAATTATAACAAAATGTGCATGTATAGACTGTAGCCCTTTTCCGAGACGGAAATCAGTACTTAACCAGATAAACATTAGAAAAGAGAAATAAGTGTGACATGTAAAAGAGAATATTGAAAAAGGTTTCATTTAGAAAGGTGGTGGAAGGCAATAAATAAGATGCGAGTCAGAGTTTCTGACATCTCAAAGTTCATACCCTCAAACATATGCTCATTATTTGACAAACACATTTGTCAAATAATGAGCACAGAAATGACACATTTCAGGTATTACAAGCAGTGCATTCAAGCCTTCACTTTATTGTGGCTTAAATAGATTTTTTTCATGCTTTCATAAAAAAAACACAAACATCTGTATTCTAGCTCTGACATATTACATGTTGTTGACAAATGGCAGCCCTGCCCTAAATACGCCATAAGTAAGGCTTTGTGAATCTCACTTTTACAGAGCAAACTTTATTACTGCCTCACAGAGGTGTTCTTTTAAGTCTGTGATCATTTTTGAGGCCATTTTCTTTTTCAATTTTCCCACCACTCTCTGTCAGTGCAGCTTCACTGTGTTTGTTTACGTTGTCTTCATTTTGAGGCTGCAAGAACGTTTTGCAGTTCATGCAGTTTTTGTGACGCTTCCTTGAAAACCCAAAACATAAAGGTGAGTCCTTGTGGCGCCTCTCAAAGCTGACGCATAATCGTAATTGTCATTCAACTCAGCCAGCGGCTCTGTCTTTGTCATTTAAGTTTAGTGACTTAAGAGCTGAAATTGTTGTTCACATGATGTTCCTTTTATTTTGTCCACCCCTGTAGTGTGCATGTAAACACACAATGTTTTTTTTTTTCTTTTGTCTGCTCCTCTTAGTTAAATCTTAAAAAGACGCTGACTACCCCTCCTTCATAATTGAAGCTGTAAAAACCAACAGCACACTAATCTGTCCTGAATAAACACGCAGAGATTATTATTAACCGATTTATTATTAAATTGCACCATTTTAATTTTTTATTTAAGTATTTAGGGCTATAAATCGAAAAGGGCTTGATACATTCACGCTGTGGAATTGGTTGAGAAGGACTGAAGAAAGACTGGGAAGAAAAATAAAATCGTCAAATCGAGTAGTCTGCACTTAAATGCTAATGGGAGTTTCCAGTGTTCCCCCCTTGGGTAAATGTCTAATCAGTGGTCCCCCACTTATTCCAGTGAGCGAAGGCAGGTTAACATAATAAAACACAGCTTTGGCAAGCACCCGGCTGGAAGTTTCAACAGGGGTTTTCAGTTTGGTAAATGTGCCTGTGGACTTGACTGGCAAGGTGTAATAAGAAGAAGGAGGATACTATTCAAGCTTGAAACCAAATGCAAACATAGGCGCACATTTGCTGTGTGGGCAATAGCTGGTTCAAAGCCACCTGCAGTTCCATATTTACCACAGCCTGGGCAAACAGCAGTGAGCGAGGACTCCACAGACACCTGCTGTTAGCCGGTACATGATGCTGTCTGTATTTTCCAGGGATATTGTATGATCATGTTTCCTGAGACAAAACGGTGTACTTCCTGAGCACACACTGTAGTGCTTGGAGGTGTTGTTGAAGGGGGGGAAAGCAAAGTGCAAATGAATTTGGAATAGATCCAAGGTGTTTAAATAGGCTTTTTTGTGGGTTATGGTTTGAGATCTAGCTCTCGGGCCTTAATCTTTCTTTACCCCCACACAGAGCAGTTTAATTTTTTTCACCAGCGATCATTTCTGATATTAAGTCAATTAAATCCACAATACGCCCTTTTATAGAACTGGAGCAGGAAGTGGGTCTCACACAAACAGCTGCACTACACAATGGTAGCTTGAGGCATAGCTTGCTTAATGTGTGCGACTCAGGATACCCACATTGCATGTAGATAGTTTGGGTTTTATTTGGCCAGGTTTAAAGTTATCTATCTGAGATTTCTGCTTTAGAAATTAGAATTTTATTTGTGGTGCTTAAAGAATTTTAAAGATTGAACATTGAGAGAATTCAACAGCAACACAACCATAAACAATGCCAGTCATTCTGGGTAATATACACACGCAACTTTGTTTTTTTTTAAACCAAAGAAATAGTCCCAAATTAAACGGTTCACAGTGAAGTCTGTGGATTGTTTATACAAACAAAATAGAATTCAACTGGTTTGGGGTGGCTTCCAAAATTTCAATGATATCTCAAACCCTTGCCAAATAAAATCAATTATCTGCATGGCTAGATATGCTAAAGGCTCACTGAGAAATTCAGCAAAGCAGCCTTTTTAAAAGACTACTTCAACATTTTGGATGATGAACTTATTCACTTCCTTGCAGAGAGTTAGACGAGACGATCAATACCACTCTATGCATTGTCAATATGAAGCTGGAGAAAATGTGAACCCTCGTAATTGAGCCATCTGTTTTGTCCACATGACCATTAGATTGCATATGCGAGTGTGTGTTTTGTGTTGTATGTTAACCACACAGCTACTCTACACCGCAGTTGTGTGTTGCTGATGGGTAATGTACATTTACGTGTGCGTTTAACGGCATAAATAATGAAACACCTCTTCCTTTTCCGTTCTCTCCAGAGATGGCAAGCTGGATCTCCCTCCTCCTCTTTCTCTTCTGCCTGTCAGTCTCAAAAGCCCAGGAGGAGAGCAGCGACATCCCCATCCTGGAGTTCACCTCAGAGACCTCCATCAACAATGTGGTGCAGGACCCCCAGACCGGTCGCATCTACCTGGGGGCGGTCAACACCATCTACCAGCTGGGGCCGTCGCTCCGCCGGGAGGCTCGCGCAGAGACGGGCCCCAAAGAGGACGCCCGGACCTGCACGCCTCCTGCTTCTGCCTGCCAGGACACGAAGCCCATGCCCAACCTCAACAAGCTTCTGCTGGTCCATCCGTCCAACGGGGCACTCATAGTCTGCGGCAGCCGCTACCGAGGAATCTGCACCCTCCTCAACCTGACCAACGTGGAACAGCAGCTGTATTACAGTGACAGTAAAGGAGAGAGGACTTACGTGGCTAGCATAGAGGATAATGTGAATGTGGTGGGCGTCATGTCCTCCTACTCAAAAGATGGGAAGTCCTTCAGTGTGTTTCTTGTTGGGAAGGGCTACGGAAGCCTGGACAGTACAAAACTCATTAGCACACGAATCCTTCAGGACTTCCGTGATTGGGTAGTGTTTGAGAGCATCATTGAGGCATCTACAGTACAGACGACGCCGTTTGTTCCCAAGTACCTGCATGACTTCCGCCTTGCCTTCAAAGAGGATGGTTTTGTTTATTTCCTCTTTTCGAGGACACTTGACGGCACCGATAATAAAAACCTGACCTTTGTGTCCCGTCTCTGCGAAGACGACCACCACTACTACTCCCACACGGAGCTCCAGTTAAACTGCGGCCAAAATAACCGGTACAACAAAGTCCAAGCTGCGTATGTGGCCTCTCCCGGAAAAGACCTTGCGCGGGTCATGACTGACTCAGGTATGTATGGGAAGGTTGTCCCCTGGAGCAAAGTTCTGTTCATGGTGGCGAGTCCAGATGACGACGACAACACCTCCGCTCTCTGCATGTACCCACTAAACCTCATCAATGAGCGACTGGTGGACATCATCAGCTCCTGCTACAGCGACTCAGGGAAGATTTCTGGGTATCCTGCTGTGGACATCCCCTACTCATCTAAAACAGATGAATTCTGCACATCGAAAATAGCGGTAGGTGCTTCTTTTGTGTCAGTTGATTAAAATTTAAAGAAAATAGTTTGGAAAAAACTGAGTGGGATATGTTTTGAAGAATTCCCTTTGCAGTAATCAATAATGCATAGATGCCACTGTTTTCTCTAATGTCTCAGTGTTTACTTTGTTCTTTTTTTATTGTTCTTTTTAAAGCTTTCCTTCTGTCTCGCACATCTTCCCTCCTTGCATTTCTCTTTTCCCAATTCCCTTAACTCATCCAGAATAATGTCATATAGCTATGGTGGGAAAATAACCATCATCTTTCATAGCTGACATCAAAACGTTTAAAGTTTTTTCACAAATCTATTATAGATAATAAGGTAAATACAAAGCGAATGTACATTTTTAATAAATATGAATTTGTAACATCTAATATTTGTCGCCTCATGAAGAAAGCCATGCTGCTATGATGCAAACAGTATTTTCATTCAACCATAAATCAAGCAGGCCACTGTTTATTATGTGTGAATATCCCATCATTAAAAGGTCTTGTAGTGCAACACAGAACATACGTTTGCATATATGAGTAATTTTTAGCTAAATGAGTGTTAACAGAAGCTGCTGTAACTCTGTAATCTCAAACTTGCAAATGAGGGAAATGACATCCTCAAACAAACAGTTTTATAAATAAGTTTTATTCTTATATTGATATTGAACAAAACATATTGAAAACTGGCCCATGGTTGAAACTATTTGCTGATCCTGTGCCATATAGCTTATTTAGTTGAGCACCTACAAGGCTACTTGGGGCTTGGATTCCCTCTCACATTTCTTGGATTAAAGGGTTCACAATGTGTCGTCATCCTTTTTGTTCTTGCTTTTCTTTTACAGAAGGATACGTTGGAAAACTTCAAGTGTGGTGCAGACTTCCTGCCTTCCCCTCTGGCCAGCAAGCCGCGATTTGCCTTAAAGGCAGATGCGGTGTGGACCAAGTCGGGCCTTCTGACCGCCGTAGCCGTCGCTGTGGAGAATGATCACACCATCGCCTTCCTGGGGAACACCCAGGGGGAGGTCTTCAAGGTGGAGTTTTCCTCTGATCTGTCGCTCTTTTCTGCTCAACTTTTTTATTTCTTTTCAATTTTTAGTCTTACCTGAGGGAAACGGGATGGGGGAATTTAAGACTTTACGTCTGACAGTATTACCTTTTTGTTTTCTCTTCAGGTACACCTGAGTGAGGAGACGTACATGTACAGTAAGACTCCTGGCGACATCATCGGAGAGAAGGTCAACAAGAACCTTTTCTTTGACCTCAGTCAAAGCCACCTCTACATTACCACAGAGAAAAAGGTGTGTATGTCATGGCCCTTGTGTAAAACATATCCTATGTGTACACAGGAGGCGTTCAGGCACAGGACTGTGTGTAGGTTACTTGCGATTCGGTTGTGTTCAGAGCCTAAGACACGATCACTGTAATCATGTAAAATGGAAAAAAAGTAGACTTGGCATGTTTCCTTCTGTCTCGCAAGGGAGTTGAATATAGACCAGTTTTAGTAGATCAAAGTTTAAATGACTTGCTCAGTATATCACAAGCCGAGTTACTGTCAATGGCTGCTGTAAGTTCATGATATAACAAATGTGTTTTTGACCGTAAATCTGACATGCTACTAGGGTACAATCAGTGGCGCAAGAAGTGCTCAGATTTGTACAGAATTTGTAACATCTAATATTTGTCGCCTCATGAAGAAAGCCATGCTGCTATGATACAAACAGTATTTTCATTCAACCATAAATCAAGCAGGCCACTGTTTATTATGTGTGAATATCCCGTCATTAAAAGGTCTTGTAGTGCAACACAGAACATACGTTTGCATATATGAGTAATTTTTAGCTAAATGAGTGTTAACAGAAGCTGCTGTAACTGTAATCCCAAACTTAATCCCAAACGCAAGAAGTGCTCAGATCTTTTTTTATTGGAGTGGAAATACCTACATTTAAAAATACTCTATTAAAAGTTCAACTTTGCATTAATAAGTACATAAGTATAATCAGAGAAATTAGTATTCATACAGAATTGTTCCTTAAAGAATGTGATATTGTTATATATGTCACATTATTGGACTAGTATTGCAGATGCATTAACATGTAGGCAGCAGTTTAATGTTGTAGGTGGTTGACGCGGAGCCTACAATGATAAGACTAAATTTCAATTGAATTTCCTTTCATTCAGTCTATTTGAATCATTGAACAACTCGAAGGAGGATAGATTTTATTACATTTTCAAATCCTGCCTACTTCCTCCCCTCTGCACACCTAGCCAATATGACAATGTTCTAGCATTTAAGCACATGTACAGTAAATGTGAGTCGCACATTTTGAAATGCATCCACCTCTGGGTACAATAAACATTTAGCATGTAGACAGAGATTGTTTTAGTCATTTACATTGGGACATGAGAGACTGCGTGCTTTGACAGGACGTGTTTCACCCCCACTCTGCACACCTGCAACAAACCAAACTATCTTTTCTAGCCGTATTATAAAAGCCTCATATTTTGTGCAGTGTCTCGCCTAAGGTGAACTATTTGATCATATTTCATGTTGTTATGCTCCAGATCACCAAGGTGCCGGTGCAGACGTGCCTCCAAAAGAAAGACTGCCAATCATGTGTGGAACTGAGGGACCCTTACTGTGGCTGGTGTGTCCTGGAGGGCAGGTGAGGATCTCACACACTCGCACACAGACACACATGCACATTTATAAATGCATGCACACAGCGACAGACTAGCACAAACACCCACACATGCAATTCCATCTGTAAAACACAGCGGGGTATTTGTTCAGTGTTTTATTGCAGACACTTTTAGTACCCCTCTGTGTTTATATTCCATCTCCTGTTGTCCGTGCAGTCGTAAGGAATTAAAGCTGTTTGTCAGGCTCATGCAGCGAAGGCAGTCTGTGCCATTTACTCTCATCAGCCTATATTTATCAGGGTCTGGAGGGTAGAAGGGGCGGTATGTATCATGTATTTTACAAGGGTGTGATAGAAAAGACATAAAAAGCAGAACAACGGTTGTAATCCCTCTGGAAGTATCAACTTCCAGAGGGATTACAACCGTTGTTCTGCTTTTTATGTCTTTTAAAATGCCCACACTTTACACATTGCAGATGAATCGATTAGTCATCCTTTCAGTCATTGTTCAAATGAAACATTTGATGATTGCAGCCCCTTGGATGTGATATTTCTGCTGTTTATGGTAGTGATCTGAATATCTTCGGGTTCTGGCAGTGTAAATCGGATAAAGGAAGACATGTGATGACAAGAGCTCTAAAACAATCCTTAGTTGCAGCCTTACTTAACTTGTTTGCTTTTCTCTCTTCACTTCTACTTCTCGAAAAAAACAATTTAATCCATATTATTTTCCACTAAAATCTGATGCTAATTACATTGTGTCCTCCTGTTTGTTTGCACATTATTAAGACATGTCTGTCTGTGTTACATTGTGTTTCCTTTCAAGTACACATTTATTTTAAAGTGTGTTTTACCCAATTGATGATGACAACAAGAACGCTGACATCTGAAGACGCGCTATTAAATCATAAAGAGTAAATTGTAAAATGTTGAGATAACCTTTTTATGGCTGCGACAAACAAAATCATTATCAATTCATCATTTAGTCCATGAAATGTAGAAAAGTATTCAAATGCACCCATCATTCCCGAGCCCAAATTGTTGTCCTTTATCTGCTGTTTTTTTCCACTAAAGGATCAAATCCAAAAAATATTTCACATATTTCACACTGCAAAACCATATCCAAGGGGTTCATTTATTGCTTCATATCTATATAAAACTTGATCTTGAAGATCTGCACAGACATAAGGTTCTTATTCACAAAGAGTCCATAGGCCTTGTAAAAGCGTTTAGGTGTTGTGGAGCAGAGGCTGATGGGAGTTGTTCATCCTTCGTCTGAAGGTGTACTAGGAGGTCTGAGTGCCGACGGGCGGAGGAGAAGAATGGCTGGCTGTGGAGCCCCAAGCAGCAGTGCGTCAAGATCATCTCGTTCTATCCACCGAACCTTTCCTGTAAAAAGACTCAGAAGGTACGGCGCTGCTTCTTTTCTCCCTCTCTCTCTTTGTTCTCTGCTTCTCTCTCTCTCTCGCTCTGCAGAACACAATCCCTCTTACATGCACGTCACACAAACATGCACAGCCTGAGTAATGACCGGTTTCCATCATGAATCAGAGACCCTGGGCTCTAGGTCTTCCTGTCTCGGTATCGATCGATCCAGAAAACTCTAAACTGGCTTATTATAACCGACCTGGTTGATTGTGCTCACAGCCTGAAGATGGAGAGCCTCTCTTGTGCACTTTCTCTCTCAAGTAGAATTTTTATTTTTATTCATTCCTGACTACCTCTCTGTCCCTCCTTTTCTGACTCACTTTTGTATATCCACCAACAACAACAATCAATCAATCAATCCCGAGGCTTTATAAGGAAACACTTTCTGTACTGCTGTTTGAATTGTACATCGAGCAGAGACATTCATTTATTATGAAGTGATATTAGTCAGCCAAACAGGCAATAATCCTTTTGGTGAAAAACTTAATTTTCAATCATTTCTAAATGCATAACAAATCATTTTGTGTTCAGGTAAAGATCAACATTCCCTCCCTTCCTGCAATTGGGTCTTCTGACCGTCTGCGCTGCTCCTTCAAGTCTTTCAAGAGTGTAGGCACCATGTCTGAGTCTGGTCACGTCTCCTGTGATTTACCCAACCCTTCTCTTATACCACATACACCTGAGGACCAAGGTATGACCTTTATTATTACCCTGCTCTCTTTTTACTACATCCTCTTTCAAGGCAAATGTCTGTAGTTTTCACTTATAACCAAGGTTGTATTTCACCAATGGGTAAAGCGGGCAACATGCCCCAGGGTCCCAGACCCCGAGGGGCCTAAAAAGTCCCAAGTTTGCTGCATGTCGGTTTGTTAGGAAATGTGCAATGTGCATTTTATTAGATAATATGTATTCTACTGGTGGCCTGATTTCCAAAATCGAGTTTTAAGAACTTTATTTTTTTAGGTTATACTTTTTGCTACACATATCCATGTCCCTTACGGGAGAAATTCATAAAATAATGACATTCCCAGCAGCTTTGGCTGTTCTTTGTCTTTTTTGTTTCTTTTTTTTTTTTTTGCTATTTAGCAAATGTATTCCCGTTAACATGCTAACATAAAATAGTGAACATCAAAGTAATAATCTCCCAAGATTTTCATTGAAATAAATGTCCAGTGCTAAGTCACTATCTTTTCCGAATCAGGTAACACAATGATGATTGAGTCTATGGCCGACATAGCATTTGCATTTGCAGTATTACGAACTGGGTGTCTGTGGCAACATTCCTGGGAAAAAACACAAACGGCGCACGCTGAAGTGATATCCAAAAACATACCTGCAAGTACTGCTTATCGCCATAGGGACCACCAAAGAGCATAAAACTGAGATCTTTGAGATAGCAACTTTAACTGCTAAACATTAGCATGTTAGCAAAGTAAATGTTAACATGTAAGCATGGTGACGTTAGGATTTAGTTCAAAGTACTTTACAGAGCCACCAGCAGGCTGTAGAGACTAACTCTGGTTGCATTAATACATAATTAGTATAAAGGCATTTGAGGAGATGCTCTGTCGCAAATTATTTAAAGGTCATGTTTCGTGTGTCGGAATGTGTCGTCCTTGGGGTTGTTTTGTCTTATTATGAACAGTGGAAGTCTTGAATATTCAGATAATTCCCAATCATCCCCTTTCATAAATGTGTAAAACTCCTCTTTCACAAACGGCTCGTGCAGCACATTTTTACCCTCCCTTTGCTGTGTCCTCAGACTTTGTGGCCGTGCCGGTCAGGATTTTCGTCAATGAGACTGTGGAGTTGGCTACGCGAGAGTTCAAGTTCTATAACTGTGCTGCCACAGTGAGGAAATCAGAAAACACACCGTGAGTCAGACTCGTTATCTATCAGTTCTGCTCTGCCACTCACTGAAAATACACAGTGACACTGAACACAGCATCAACTGACAACCCTGATGTAAATGTATCACCGTGCATGAACAGATGAGAGATCAAGGCTCTGTTTGTAAATTGTGATGCATGGTAATTTGGAATGCACCCCTTGCATTTTCTCTCCTCCTTTTATTACCAAGCCGAGGAAATTGCCTCAGTTTCCTTTTCATTAATCAAAAAATGAAAGTCGATCTTGCCATTTTTTTCTTCATTTCTTTCATGCCAAGGAATGTGTGATGAACGAGCTTTGCTTATGTGAAGTTGCAGAGATCCATTTTGTTGTCAGCCACATGGATTTTTGTGCCGGACGCTCTTTGATGAGTTTGCATGTTTTAAGGTTTTTGTTTGTGTGTGCGACCGCCTAATTATGTGTCGCTGGTGTTTGCGTGTCTATATTTCTGTGCGTGTTTTCAGGTGCATGGCATGTGTGGCCAGTTCCTGGGGCTGCCAGTGGAACACACAAGACCACACCTGCAGCGACACGGACGACAGCGTGTTGGGCACCAACATCATCAAGCAACGTCACGTGAGTCTTCTCTGAGTTTTATCTCTAAGTATACGCTTGGCAAATGTTGGAAAAAGTGTAGCAAAAGTTTATTTCGCATCTAATCACCGCACGTAATGGAATGCTTGAGCGATCCAAACTTCCCCCGAAATTAATAAAAAAAACCCTCAAATCCCGGTATCAGCTGGCACCATCTTGCGTGACAAATACTGTAGGGTAAAGGATATCAATTTTCAAGTCAGCAGATGTTTCAGCGATACACTTATCTGTCCCCGCAGATGAGGGTGCCCGTTAAGTGGTTGGTATATTTAAAATGCAAATGATTTGAAAGTGAGAGTATCTGATTTGTTGTGATGCCTTCGCAGGGAGCAAAGTGTCCTCAGTTTGAGAATCCAGATCCTGTGCTGATCCCCGTGGGCTACAAGATTCGTATCAGCTTCGAGGGGATCAATTTGGCCCCCTATGAGGTAAGGTGGCACAGACGCAGAATTTAAAGCCTTTCTGGGAAACAAACTGGCTCTTTTAAACACCATTAGGCCCCACAGTGAACTGGATTGGTTACAATGTTTAACCAGTGTGTATAAGGGGGACGGAATGTAACTTTCCGGTCACAGGACCATTGTCGGCACAATATTTACGGACCATGTAATTCAGGAGAAATAAACAGGCTATCACACAAACGTCAATGATCAATAAGAAGAAAGGAGGTAAGAGGCAGAAGGTGTTGTGTGTGTGTGTGTGTGTGTGTGTGTGCGAAGCCATCAGCTCCCTGGGTGTGTTTACACGGACACCACAATGAATGCACAGATGTATGCTTCCACCCATGTGTACCTGTGTATGAGTATTTAACTCTATATGCAGACATGTACAGCAAAAAGTAAAAGCAACAGTAGCATGTGCTGGTTTGCGTCACTCACCACTTGATAACAGCCATTGCGAAAACAAGTTAAGAATTCCTCATTAAGCCCTTCTGGGTGTAGTGTTGTCATTCAGAGAACAGGTGCATAAAGTTGCAGATGCAAGAACAAGGAAAGAAGCCGTTTGCAGAGCGACGTATTCTTTTTTACATTTCTTCTTCTGCAGTGAGAAAAAGCGGAGGAGCGTCAGACAACAGTGCTTTGCAAATTCGCTCTACATGAATTCATCCACCATGGTCATGTTTTTAATTCTTCTGATTCTCCAGCGTCGTGTTTTCACAATCGGCACCGAGCTGATGAAAAATGTAGAAGAGGAGGTCAATTTTGAGGACGGGCCATTCTACACCTTCAGCGGCTTCAATGTGAGTGTGGCTGTTTTCTAGTTGCTTGGCACTCGACCTTCGACTGTGTCTCTGTATTCACAATGCAATGATGATTTTTGTTCCTTTCCTGAGATTGTTCCGACTTCCCCTTGCCAATTTGCCTTCCACTCGACACAGGTTCTTGAACTATTGCTGATCTGTGGATTATCAAGTGCAATATAGACCAACCCTGAATCTGAATGAAATCTCTTGGAGAGTGCCACTTGATTGAGTATTTTTCACTACCGAAAAAGTAAATCCAAACTTTCTATGTTGCACTGTATGTTTCAGGGTGATAAATCAAATCACCCTTTAGTGATCCCTTTGATATTCTCTAGCTCCCTCTAATGGTCAGGCTCTCCTCACTGGAGTTATTTTAGCTCCATCTCCACTCTCCACTCTGTGATTGGGAAGTTCAAACAGCACCTAGCCCTCAGCTATGTTCTTTCCCAACATTGATTTCTTCTGCTGAAAATCTGCCAGACTGGGTATAATTTTTTTTCCTTCCATTCTTCTCCTTGGCATGAGGGAGCGGCAGCCCACACTGTTTGCTGAGAGGAGCTTAAGTGCCATTAATCACTGGATCTGTATTAATAATTCATTTTCTTCCAATTTCTTAGTTTTCTTACAACAAGTCACCGGAGACCAATGTTCTCTTCTACGTGAATGACAAGGAGTCGGGCAAGAAGATAGACAGCACGCTGAACGGTACACTCTCTCGGATTTTAATGTGGAGACCTTATTTTTCAATGTCCTGTGTGTACACTGCTAGTCCCCCAGTGTGGGGTCTCCATCATACCTGGGAAAGCTGCCATTAATCTTTAATTGAAAATGAATCAGAAATGTCTTTTTTGGTAATGACTATCACCAAACACTTTTTTTTGATGAACTATAAACGATTCAGGGGCAAGTAATCGTGAGGTCTTCTATTTTCCTTGTCATGTACATGAGGTTATTAGAAGACACAAACGTAGACATCGCGACAGTTTTGTTCATAATGCAAAAAAAGTGATATTTGTTTTTTTTCCCCTTCGCTACTTCCCATAGTCACCCTGTACAACTGCTCCATGGGGAGAGAGGACTGTAGTCTTTGTAAGAACGCCGACCCAAAGTACCAGTGCGTGTGGTGCGCCAAGCAGAGGGCGTGTGTGTACAAGAAGCTGTGCAACCCTGACCAGCAAGGGTCCGAGTATCCTCACAACACCGAGTGCCCGGACCCCCAGATCACCGATGTGAGTAGTTACAACGTCCTCTTCTCTTTATGTTGACCTTTGAACTGGAAACAATACGTGCTTGAAAGGCTTGGGACTTAACAGTGAATAGGCAGAGACTTTGGTGATTGGATTATTGATTGGAGCACTTCATTGGCCTCTCCACTTTCTGTTGACGGAGGAGTTGAAAGTCTGCTTCTCCTTGAGGTCGTTTTGAGCTGATTTGCAGCACGTCTAGATTGGATCAATTCTTTCTTTGCTCACTTAATTGTTGGTGCCTCATTGTCATTGACAAAAATCGATGAGTAATTGTGTTGATGTCAATGTGACGGAGGTTATGAACAATACATACTACAGCCTGACCGATGCATCCGCCAGATAAACCGCTCTCGGTGTGCGTGTTGGCAAGAGGTTTTATTGCGCGCGTGTTTAATATCGGTTATGTCGGTCCAGACTGAAATACCTCAACAACTCTTGGATTGATTGCCATGAAATGTTGTACAGACGTTCATCGTCCTCAGAGGAGGAATCTTACGGACTTCCACCCTCTGACTTTTCCTCTAGCGCCATCGTGAGGTTGACATTTTAGTTTTTTTGGTGCCATGTCTTGTAAACTACTGGATGGATTGACAAAAACAATAGTGTACACACATCCCTGTCCCCTTCAGGATTAATTGTAATTACTTTGGTGGGCCGTTAGCATGGCTGTATTTAATTTCTTTATGTATTTATTGTATATTCGATTTCAAGTTAACTACTTCAAGTTTTGTTTTTAGCTACGGTTGTTATTCAAAATGATTTAGATTTCAATATTGATCAAGATTTACTGTTATCTTATATTTACCGTGACTGACATCTTTGTTTATACGAAGTTATTGTTCAGCTGTTAAATATCTTTTTCACTAATACTGTATGTTTATGTTATAAGTTTACATCAAAATATCATCCCATACATTGTATTTTCTATTATGCTCAAGTTTGTTTTGTATTAAACGCTAAAAATCCAGCATGAGTTTGGCTACGTACATGCAAACATGACTCATGCAGTTTGGATGTCATTTCAAACTATGGCCTTGAATATTAAACACTTAAACTATTCAGCAGATTTAAACAGACTATGTAAATCTCTTGTACGTTCTTATTGCACAACTAATCTGTTTAAATCCATTTCAAATCCCTTCTTCTTACAAACCCCACCCCCCACGTCTGTATCTCCCCATCCAGATCATCCCTCGTTTCGGCCCCATGCAGGGAGGAATCTCCATCACCATCCGGGGCTCCAACCTCGGCATCCACAAGGATGATATAAAAAGCATCAGCGTGGTCGGGGAGCCCTGTATCCACCAGGAGGAGAAGTACTCTGTCTCCACGAGGTAATACTTTCACACTTTTATTTATTCATGCAAATATATGAGCAGTCGCAGCACACACTGTCTCGATTGTTTGTAAACTGTGTCTAATAATGTGTCAAAAATAACTTTTGTAAACTTCTGAATACCTTATCAGCTAAGGAGAGCTTTGCCTTTCCTCGTGCGTTTATGTTACAATAAGCTCATTATACCACTGTATTAATCTGAATGACAGTGGTGGAAGTATTCTGATCCCTTTTTTGAGTAAAAGTACCAATACAACGGCGTATAAATACTCCATTACAAATCCTATTTAAGTACATACTGTAAGTATTATCAGCAAAATATACTAAAAATGTCAAAAGTTTTGCAGAAAAACGGGCCCTGTCACTGATATATTATTGTATATTACATTATTAGATTGCTAATTCTGATTCATCAGTGTGTAAGTAGCATTTTCTGAAAAGATTAATGGGGTAGGAAAGAAGGAAGAAAAAAAACTAAAAGCTCTGCTACACAAATGTGTATTCATAATTGGAATTTGTCTTTAATCTTTTATTTATTTTTTTTGTGAATGGTTGTTTACTTTCACCTCTTTGGGCCTAAAACACTGAGAAGTTTAAAAGGGAAATGTGTCTTTAGTGGACAAAATGTTTAATCTTTAACATTTTGATGTAACTTCAGCTGTCAGACAAATGTAATGCAGTAAAAAGTACAATATTTACCTCTGAAAGGTATTGGAGTAGATGTGTAACGTATCGGAGAGTACAAATTGACAACATTGTACTCAAGTACAGTACTTGAGTAAATGTACTTCCCACAGCTGGCGTATATTGCTGAGTGTCAGTCTTTAAATACTGTCTGCAGCCACACAAGGCCAGAGCAGCCTGAATTCTTTGAGATATAAATTCACCAAAGCACTGATTTGATAGCGTCACAAACCTGCCACAGCTTTTGGTGGTCCCTTCATGCTTCACACACTCTGTCCCCCCCCCAAAAAAAAAAAAAAATCAAAAACTCTCCCAAATGCACTTCAGTCGCAGCGGTGTTCACTTCATACAAATAGTCTATGAAAAAGAAAACATCCACATTGTTGCCCGACAGCCACTAACCAGAACTATTGACACCTGGCAGGATCCACGTTTATGACCCCACCATCTGCATGATGAGGCATAAACCAGGATTTATGGGACCAAATGGAATGTTTTTCACCCTTAAATCATCCACTTCTGGAGCTCACAGACCTGCTGTAGTCTTCATCTTGTTGTTAGTTGTCCTCTATGGTCTACAGCATGTTGTAGCTCACTTGCTTTAAGATTTGACAAGTTTTCCACTGCGATATTTCATTCCTACTCTGTCTACTCTTGGCCCACCTGTTCGCCTGAATAAGGCTTGCCATTTTATGCTGACCTCTTTCATTCTTTGAGGACTTGACTTGTTTGGTTTATCGCACGTTTCATGGTAGACTCCAGACATTGTAGTGTGCTTAAATTCCCAGAGGGGTTCGATTTCTAAGATGCTAGAAGCAGCCAATCTGGCATTCAAAATCATACTGCGCTTATACGTGCTTAGTCGTCGGATGAATCTTTTTTGAACGTTTTTCTTTTTGTTTTTTTGTTTTTTTTATCACCTCAGTTATTTTCACCACTTTCTCCAATTAACTGAAACAAGACGCAGTACGCATTTGTCTGCCAATATCTGTAATATTCAGATCTAATTTGGATAGATACATTTGCATGAGTTTCCTGTTTCTGTTTGTTTTCAATGGAGCATCTCCAAGCTGGAGGTCAAAGTAGCACAGACGAGAGTTTTGATTTCGCTACAAGCGCTTTCACAGACTTGGTGAAGTTGAACATTAATCAGAAATCCTTTATTCGTCCCACAGCGGGGAAGTTTACAATATAAAATATATAATCTGGAACAAAGGTCTTGCATAGAGTTAAAACAAGTCAATTCATCGCTTAGTCCATCGTCAAAAATTGATCAGCAACATGTTAAATATTCCCTGAACCCAGACCTCACCCTGAGTTTCCAGGATATTGTGTTGGGACATTTTTTCAATTAATCAAGAAAATACTGAGTAGATTAATTGATCATTCAAAAAAAATAGCTGCATCTCTAGTCTTATATATTTTCTTATCTTTTTTTTCCGCTCTCCTGTCCAGCGTGGTGTGTGAGATCGGTCCTGTTGATCCTATGAACGATAACTGGGGCCAGGTGGAGGTGGAGGTGAAGGGGGGAAAGAGAGGAACCTCCTCAATCTACTTCACCTACAGGGTAAATACTCTCACACACACACACACACACACACACACACACACACACACGGGAAGGCGTCCAACTTTTGACTCATCAAACTCATCCTAAAGCTTTCAGCTCGTTATTTATTTTATGGCCTCTATTATGTTTGCATTTCCTAACCATGCCATTTATGTGGAATGGTGGTCAAATACAAAACCCTAATGTGTTGGTAACTTAAGCGCCTTGATGCTGTCACATTACATTGCAATGCCCTGTACCATAAGGCAGATTGTGTATGCTTTCCTCTTTAACCAGATGCTGTGCAATAGGCCCCCTTTTTCTCTCACATAGCTACGCTGTAGCCTGTTCCAGTATTAAACTGACTTTTCATATTTCTGGCTCTGCTAAAGCTTCCCCACTGGGGAGTGCTCCGCCTAACTGTTTGCTCAGCAAATTGAGGCAGATGTGGTGTTTTTGTGTGTGTGTGTGTGTGTGTGTATGTGTGTGTGAAAGTTTCTAATAGAGCGCTGGAGATCAAGGAGGGTGAGAGGGAATGTGTGTGCATGTAACTCCTTGCAAGGGAAAGATGAGTATGTATTCATGCCGTGACTTGCACCCCGCGCCCCATCTCTCTCCCTCAACAGGACCCGATTGCCGAGATGGTGAATCCCTCTAGAGGTCCGAAAGCTGGGGGCACCCTCATTACAATAACTGGTCGATTTCTGGACACAGGCAGTATGGATGATGTCCAGGTTACCATCGGAGCGGTAGGCTGCACTGTGTAAGGAATTTTTCCCTC
Source organism: Bovichtus variegatus (assembly GCA_943593645.1). Lineage (NCBI taxonomy): Eukaryota > Metazoa > Chordata > Actinopteri > Perciformes > Bovichtidae > Bovichtus > Bovichtus variegatus. The sequence goes on from CALSCE010009442.1 coordinate 6,419,915, forward strand.
AATAATTGTCATTCACTGCCAAAGCCCAATTCCCTTTCAATTCAGTCTCGTCAGTTGATAAGTGCTACTTGTTATTCAGACATTGTATTCTATGCAAATTCTACAGTATGCACACTTTGAAGCCCATAAATTGATTTTTTTTTTTTTTTTTTTTTTTTTTTTTTTACATTCCTGAAGCAAAAATGGAATTGAACTTAACTTTGGTGTCATAAGTCTGATTTTTTTTTTTTTTAATTACCATTTGCCTTCGCTATTTTGACCACCAGTGTTCTGTCAAACCCAGTCCGTGGTGACATTTTAGGCAGAGGTAACGGAAAAATAACGAGCTAGAGGAGCAGCAAAGGCAGGATTTAACAAGCTGTCAGGCTGCTGCCATGCTGGCTTCTACTGCACAGTGACCTTGTGCGACCCCACTCCTCCAGCCAGTTAGTGTTATGTCCTTGTCTTTGCAGGGAGCACTTTGGAGCAGAGATCACCTGCAGGACAGGAGAATACCCAGCAGATAAGACGCCCTCCGATCTGCTCACTGTCACAGTGTGGTATGGAAAGAGTACCAAAACAACCATCCCAAGTGCCTTCCAATTCTTGGAAAATCCCATCGTGGTGGACCACCAACCCAAAGGAAGCTTCGTCTGGTGGGTATAAAGTAGCAACATTGTAGCGTTTTACCTCGAATCAAAGTGTTAGTATAGCGCTTTCATTTTGACACAGTGTTGAATGAAAGTTCAACAGCTATTGTGGTTCTGTTTTTTGTCCAGGTCATGTCACGTTTTACCCTTTACCCTCTTTGTAGAGATTTGGGAAGTTTGCCACAACAGCTGTAGGGATTTCAGTACTTTCATATGGACCTAAACACAAATGTTTTTATTTGAGCTATAGGCATGACTCTAAGGATAGCAATGTTGCCAAGTAATTGAATTAATTAATCCCGTTAACTATGATGATCCTTTGTCTTTTCCTCTTTTTCTTATTTGACAATTTTGAGTTAAACGACTATTGGGTGGATTGTCATGAAAATTGGTACGCAAGTTCATGTACCCCTTAAGATGAATTGTAATAACTTTGGTGACCCCCTTACTTTTTATTTAGCGGCATCGTCAGGTCAATATTTAAAGTTATCCAATACATCGCTTCATAACAAAATAGTGCAAAACTAATGCCTCAGCTGTAGTTTGTGTTTATTGCTAATTAGCAAATGCTAGCATGCTGAAACACTAACTTATGATTGTGAATAGGGTAAACATTATACCTGCTTAACATCAGCATCTTAGCGTTGTCATTGTGACCATTAGCATGCTGACATTAGCATTTAGCTCAAAGCACCACTGTGCACCATTAGCATTGCAGTCGACTGTTAGTCTTGCTGGGAGGCTTACTCTTCTTGTCTGCATTTTCAAAAAAAAAAACTTCCGTTATGAGTAAGAGTCCAAAATAGGACAGATCTAGGTTGACAAAAAATACATTTCTCTTTTAAAATGCATTGCCTGTGCTTTGTTTTTAAAATGAAAAGAAAAAGCAGCTATGTTGACATTGATGACAAGGTCTTATAAAAAAAGCACTGTTATGGAAAATTGAACACTTAGAGAAGCACCTGCCTTGTTCTTTGCCCTCCAAGCTTCTATCTGTCTGAATCCTTGGTAAAGGTTTTTAATGCCAAGAACCTTTTAGTTTTTTTTAAAGTATGATTTGTCCTCCAAGAGTTGCTGAGTATGCCTGTTGTTTGTGTTTGCAGAACATTTTCCATACTTACTTCTGATATTCTGAAGGTGATGCGAGTCTTTGATGTTGTACTGAACTGCTTGATGATCGCTGAAAATGGATGCATTAGACAGTTACTTAGCTTTTTTTCTGTGCAATAGAAAGCACTAAGGTGCATGTGATTAGGCAAGGAGAATAGAACAACAGACAACAGACACACTGCTCGCAGGCTAAACTAATTTGTTTCCATCTCTGCTGAAAATTACCCCAGGTGCAATTTAAGAAGTGTGTCTGTCTTCCCGTAACTCTCCCTACAAGCTTGTTTTTGTGTGGCTGGGCTATCTGTACTAATTTATGTGTTTTTATACGTCTGTGTCTTTTTAGTGGAGGAAGGAACATTATGGTTACCGGCTCTGGCTTTGACCTAATCCAGACTGCTGTCCTGAAGGTCCAAGGAAACAACTCGACAGCTTTTGAGGTTTGTCTTCCATTTCTTTTCTTTTTTTACATTTTTTTTATTTATCAGCATTTTCCTCACCATCTTCCCATCAGCCTGTTGATTATCCTCCTCTAATAGTCATCATTTCATTTCTCACTTCACTCTTTCTCTCGACTGCCTTCCCTACGATTCTCTTCCCCTTCAATTTCAATTTTCTATTCCCCCCCTCCCAGTAGCAGCACTGTCCATCGATCTCCATACGGCTCTTGAGCCCACACTACAGTAGTGATTCATTCATACACTCTCAAGCATGCACGCATCTCCACTTCTCCATGCTTTCAATGATCACTGGGAGTCCATAAGCCTGCATTACTTCATCTTACTTCTTAGGCCATAAATCCTTAAAACCTGTAAGATTGCATATAGCGGCGCCACAGTTTCACCCTCACCACGGTATAACTATGTTTCTCATCCAGCTTAATCGAGTAGGTTTGACTCGGCCAGGGAACTTGGAGGAGTTGCACTCAGTGTGCCGCTGCCTGCCCTCCAGTGGACTGGGCAGTGTTAAGCAGTAGCAATTTATTCCTTTCATTTAAAGAGCTAAATTTAATACCGGCATTAAGGTTGCAGAAGATTATGTGAATATGCCGCTCTTTACCATTTCACTCCCGGCCTAGTTCCTGGTCCCCTGCTACTCGGGGGACAGAAGATTTGAAAAGAGTCCTGGCTGCTCGATGTATGTGTGTTATCTCAAAGGCCTTGGCTGGTCAACTTCATAAGCTTCTCTTGGTTTAAGTCTATCCACTGAACTAGACCCAAATATGTTTGGCTGCTGGCTTGTGGTGAAAACATGTTAATTACTTTGTGGGTCAGGTTAGCGGCTCAAAGCAATGATGTTTTTTTGGGTTGTTTTTTTTCCGCTGTAAAGACCCTCCACCTCTTGTTTATAATTGTAAACAGAGACTTGTAGAGCTGGCTGTGCAGCTGCTTGTAATTTCAAACTTTTCCAAGTTATAATATAAATAATTACTCAGTGTAGATTTACATATCAGTACATTAAAATGGGTCGCACCACACCAACTAGTTCTTATGAAGAGATTAGAAGTTTCTTAATATTCACACACACCATCTGCAGGTGTAACCCTTGGGAACCAACTGACAAAACTACCTTGTTAATACCTGGTTAAGTATTAGACACAATATGGAATTTGGTTGACATGTCTGACCTCACACTTAATCAAAATTCCCTTTTAAACTGGAAAGTTTTCAAAGTACACTTTACAAAAATAACAATTTAATCGGCAAATGTCAGACTGGTATAAATCTTACAACATCTCCCAAAAATGTTGAACCATTCCTTTTAACACAGAGCAAGTCGGTTCACAGAGCTACTGTAGGTTCACAGTTTAAAGGAAGACAAATTCACTTTTGAGCTAAATGAGAGGAAAAAATCCACTCACACAACCAGTGTCAAACTTTATAGTAGGTCTGCGTGACTTTTTCAAAGCATTATCTGATGCCGCCTACGCCTTTATGCCTTGTCCTTTTTTGAAAAACTGAAACTGTGTGTAGGACTGTACGGTTTTAGCTGTCACACACAGTATTGTCAGCCCTGCGTCGAAACAATCAGAGAGTGACAGAAATATCACCATCGGTCCAGTTAATCAAAACCAAATAAACAAAGCCAGGGGAGGAATGACTCAGTGTGAGTTGGTATTCATGAAAGGCTGCTATTCTACGATGGCAGGATGTTTTTTTTGGAATCTCTGAAAAGAGACTCATCATTTTACCTTCCCCATTTTACCAAACCAGGATTTCCCCCCCCCCACACCATCCCACCCCCGAAACACTCTTTCCTCACACAACAAGAACATTAATTCACTGCCTCAAAGCCCTCAACACCCACTGTTTGCTTTTCTTTCTTTGTCTCTGTTGAATACTGTTATATTTTCCTACATGTGTTGTGTTGCTTGCTTTATGCGCGTTACGTGTCAACAAATAATTTGCATTGCCGGTCACGTACAGTCATGACATTTCACTCTCCCTCCGATACGTTCAGGACGCCCACGAAAAGAACGACACGGTCATCCAGTTTCGGTCTCCAACAGTAAACAGCAGCTTGAACCAGCCCTTTAAAACCGCCATCCTGCTGGACAACCTGGAGAAGGAGCTGAAGCCCTTCGACTACCACCCTGACCCCAGCTTCAACGAGCTGACCAAGAAAGTCATCACTGAGGCCAGCATCATCATTGTCACTGTGAGTGCAGGCTGCTCAAGACCCCTTTTAATGCTGCATTTGTAGTATGACAGCACAGTGTTTCTGAGAACTCAGCCTCTTTGTGTTAAGGAATTAAGACAAATGGTGTTATTATCTGACTTGAGGATGAAAATGGAAAATACGCTGAATTGCAGTTGCTGCACCACATTTCCCCTCTTTAGCTGCTTATGTTATGGATGGGCTTCTTTGCATATAAGAATTATGCAAATAGCAATACATTTAATATTTTAGCTCAGGGGTGTGATTGTTTTGGAAGTCAAATGAACTGATGCAAATGCACATTAGTCGTTGCATTTATTTATTCTAACCATTACAAACAGATCACACATATTCTTGATGTTGTAATATTCTTAATGTAAATATCCGTTGCTCTGAAACTTGGGGGTGGTAAAGTAAATCTGAGGGGTCATGGCAGGATTAACAGAAAAAAACTGAGGAGCAAAATTGTGAAATTTGTTTTGTGTGTGCGTGGGGACGGATTTTTCTTCGCAATCGTGCAAGATGCATTCACTTTACAGATGTGTAGTAAAGATCGCAGATGGGCTTTGTCCAAGCAAGGGGGGGCGTGCCTGTGTGTATGTATGTCTGTGGCGTTGAGATCAAAATTAAGGCCGAGTTAGTAGATGATTGCGGTCCGAGCAAGGCCGCCGGGAGTAGGGGGGTAGGATGTCGCCCCTGCTGTGTGATCCCATCCCAAAATGGTCTCGAGTTTACCTTTTTGTAAATGACTGGATCATTTTACATCTTCCGGACTCAAAAAAACTCTTGAATCACACTCTCGCAATGCAAGAATGAAGAATCAAACTTTTGGTTAAACTCATAAAACCAAGTAAACATAGCTTTGTTTTCAGCTGTCGAAAGCCAAAATGATGAAAAATCTGAAGTTTACATTCAATTATGCGTATGATGAAATATTCTCATATTGACAACTAAATAAGTTTGTAAACAAGGTTCAGCATGTCATGTTTCCAAGATTGGACCTACATCTTTTTATTTGTGCATCGACAAAAATAACATAGGCGTAGAAGAAATAGAGAAATGGGAAAGGACACTTTGAATAATTCTGTCAACTGATTGAATGCAAAAGAAAAGCTTTTCTTTTTATTCAAAAAATGATTGGAGTTTAAGTGAAAAGTTAAAGCTATATATTTCTTTTCACACCCCATTTAATTATTTAACTACCTGTGTTTTTACAGATGTATTACGTTTTATGTTTCATTTGGTCTATAAAACTCAAAGAAATACAGAAAAATGTCCATTACAATATCCGAGTCCAAAGAGATGTCTTCAAATTGCTTGTTTTGTCTGATGAAGGCTCCAAATTCAAAATATATTCAATTTGCTATCACATAAGAAAAGCAACAAATCATTACAATTCAGAAGCTGGAACAAGGGAATGTTGGGAATCTTTTGCTTGAAAAAAGACACTTCAGACTGCAGTAGATTTCTCTTATAGCTTACTACTTCTTTATGTCAGTTTCGAGCTTCTATAATATTCCTTTTGCGAGTTTCTTTGTGCAGACGCTCTTTAGGTACATTAGTCATGAAAGGCATCTGCTAAAAAAAGAAAAAAGCCTTTTTAGTTACTCAGACGCTGGTTTACTTAAGCTAATTCACCTTCCTTATACTGCAGACTGCATTAGAATAATTGAAAGCATGTCTGTAGATACAGATGTGTACTGTAGAATCTCAAAATGTATATTGCAGAGCCAAAACTGTGTGATTGACTGGAGCTCTGCCTACAACTAATAAATCACTTAGAAATGTGCTTACAATGAATATAATCTTAATCTTTCTAATTACTTTTGGCACTCGTAGTGGAACAGTGACGAGCCGTTCTAAACTTTCCATCCAATACTAATGAAAATTATTTTAATACTCATCATATGATGTGTCTACTTGATGGTGTAAAAATGCAGCAATTAATTTTTTCAGTCACGACACTTCGAGCATAACAGTAGATCTTCCCCTGCAGGGTCGGGGATTCTCCAAAGCTATGACGGCCAAAGAGGCTCAAGCATTTGTGGGCGACGTCCCCTGTCTGGTCAACACGCTTCAGGATGACAAGCTGTTTCTGGACCCACCTTCCACCACGCCCAGCGCCCGCTCCAGACGGCACCGGCGAGACACCCGGCCCGAGCTGCTGGACTTAACGGTGAGATCTGACAAAGTCAGGCGGATACGCAGTGGTGGAGGAAGTAGTACTTCAGTAAAATGACCAATACCACAGTGAAAAAATACTCCATTACAAGTAAAAGTATGTAAATAAAGGCCCTGTGAGTGTTATGTTACACAGTATATATTATACAGTATAGATTATTAACAGTTAACAGTTATATACTACTGAAAGTAATTATTATTTTCATTATTAATTAATCAATTAGTTGCTTTGCTTGTAAAAAAGAAATTACATTTACCCAGAGCCCAAGTAACACCTTCAGAAATCTTGTTTAGTCCAAACATAAAAATGATCTAAATTGATTAAAATTATTAAGTGAAAAAGCAGATCATTGTAGTTTATTTATAATAAAACATCATATTTTATAAGCTCATAAGTTTTGTATGAAAAATTCTTCATTTTGTAAAGTTACTAGTAACTAAAGCTGATAAATGTAGACGAAAGTTATCACTATTTCCCTCTGAAAATGTAGTTAAATAGAAGTATAAAGTGGCATGAAAAGAAAATGCTCAAGTACAGGTATGTCAGGTTTCTGCTTGAGTAAATGTACTTACACAGACACAGACACGGACTTGCAGATGAAAGAATGCATGCATCATGAATCTTTACTGTGCTTCTCTAGACGTGTCCTCTCTACATCTGGGGATCCCGTTTTTTTCCACTGGTTGAACAGTTTTTCATGTAGCTACAGGCCCCTCATAATTACATGTAATTATAGCCGCGCCACAATTGTGATGAATACTGTAACCTCTCCTCTGGGTAATTCCTCTAAGTGAGCTATTGTCTCATTTCTGTGTCTGTGCGCTGCATAAAGAATTGACGCCCCGGACTATCAATAGGTACAGAATACCTACAAAGAAAAAGCTTGATTATATAGTGTCAAACTCAATACACTAGTGCATTGATTCAGTTAATGTGGGCCCACCAACTTGCACATAGCCCCAGCACTCGGGCACTTTAGAAATACTGAAAGGTCCTGCAGCTGCTTTAGCAGAACTGTGAGCAATTATGTAGATTCTCCTCTGTCCCAGTTTCCTTTCCAACTCTGGCGAATCGCTACCATCGACACCTACCTGAATAAATCTCTGGCTAAAATGTCGAGAGTTTGTGCAGATAATAAGATTCCCACTCTCTCTCTGTGTGTTTATCCACAGATCAAGTTTGGGAAAGGGGAGTGGGTGGTTGGCTCGGTGCAATACGAGAAGAAGAACGATTTGTCCCTCTACATCATCATCCCTGCTGTCATTGTGCCCATGCTGCTCATCATCGCTATCTCTGTCTACTGCTACAGGTAATTAAGCTTTTTAGAGTTAATGTCACACGCACCGTAATAAAACATTTTATTAAAAAAAGTAATCTCAACTACTTCTAATAACACTTTTTTTTTTTTTTAGAGAAGATTAGAAGAAACGTTTATTATCTGAACTTCTTCACCCTACAGTTAAATATAACATAATACTCAGTTTAAGCCTTTTCTAACTTATTTTTGTTATTCTTTTACGCCGTTTTTTTAGATTCATTACTTTTTATTGCAGGAGAGGCTATTTTGTGTGTTGTTTAGCAAAAAACATTAAATATGTAAACCTGCAACATTTTATGCCACTGGTTCCCAGCCCCAGCTGTTTTGCTTGTAACTCCTTAACCTTGAAATGGGTGTAACCCATTTACCTCTGATAAACAAACTGTTAAAAGAAAAAAAAAAAAAACCTCAAATAACAGAACAGAAATCCAAAAATATTTGTTTTGAGATTGTCAGTCAACATCAATCACAGACATACGTCATTGTATTTAATGAGTCTTTGAGACCCAAAACAGAAGTACTGTTTCATTTTCTGTGGCGGGCTTCTTAAACATGTTATTAGTTGGAAACAATTTTTTAGAAGCAAATCTCATAAAATTAGGAAAAGTCATCAAGTATAAAATTGATAAAACGTTTTTTTTTTTTTTTTTTGACATTTTTGAGTATTGAGAATATTAAAACACTGCAAAGTCCCTCATAAAAATAATTAAAAAAAACAACAACATTGTGTTACAGAAACATTTGTCTTTCTTATTCTTTTAATAATCTTGTAAACTTTCAGATTTATCTTTTGGAAATACATTTTTTTTCTTTCAGCATGATGTTATTGTAGCGAATGTTTCCAAAGTATTATAGCCTTGAGATTTGTTTGCAAGTTGATATGTTTGTCACAAGCGGTCATGCATCAGTGCTCACTTTCTGACGAATTTTCACAAAACACCTACATCAGGAAACGACAAACCCACTGTGACGGAGAAATTCCAGCGCTAACAGGATATTTTTGTGAAACACTGTGGCTAATTATGTCGACTCAAACCAGAGTCTTTGAACAACAATTAGACCTCCGAAATGATATAAAAAAAATTTAAAAAAAGAAGAAGAAAAGTTGAAATCCTTTCCTTTCACTAACTTTGTTTCGATGACACGTGCTGGGTTTGTTAACTCTGTACAGGAGAAAGAGTCAACAGGCAGAGAGGGAGTACGAGAAGGTGAAACATCAGCTCGAGAATCTGGAGGAGAGCGTACGGGACCGCTGCAAGAAAGAATTCACAGGTACCAACAGTGCAGCTGTGCAAAAGCTCGGCAATATTGCTAATGTCCCTCAAAGGAATCCATGTTTCTAAGAAGCTATAAAGTAATGAAGTGTTTCATAGCTCTGATTACATTTCTTTGATGTATTGTCCTGCTGTGAATTAAATAAATTCTCCTGCTTAGCATCATGTTATCATCATTATGAGGAGCAGTTTTGCAGCAACAGTAATAGAAAAACAATCTTTCATCATTGAAATCATTTCACAGGCAAAGCTCTCCCTTCTTTGCCTCTCGCAACATAATGATAGAGAGAAGCGAGCGGCACACAAATGAGAAAGCTGTAAGCTGTTTATTAAAAAGGAATACGGTACTAGTTTCTTGTTCTGATCACGCAGACTTGATGATCGAGATGGAGGACCACACAAACGATCTGAATGAGGGACGAATCCCCTTCCTGGACTACAAGACCTACACCGAGCGCGTCTTCTTCCTGCCCTCGAAAGACGGTGCCAATGATGTGATGATCACAGGAAACCTCGACATCCCAGAGGCTCGACGGGCCATAGTGACTCAGGCGCTCAACCAGTTCTCCAACCTCCTGAACTCAAAGACCTTCCTCATTAATGTAATTATGCTGCACACGAGCGAATCACTGACTGGTCGGCTGTAGTCGCTCGCTGGTAATATCGGCATACACAGAGTTTACAGCAGCGTTGTAAAGGTGTTCAATGTTAGAGCTTTACAAAGCGATTGATTGCGTGATACTTTTAAAACACATCTAGGTTTTTTGACAATTTTTCTTTTCAGCCAGGCTATGGTTAAGGATGGCTCCTGGGATGTCGTTCAGTCTGACACTTTAGTCCGCACTGAAATATCTCCACCGCTATTGAATAGATCGCCATCAAATAATAGATAGACCCTCATGGTTCTTAGGCAAAACTATTGACGAAACTGTCAACCTCACGTGCACTTTGTGTTTAGTGCTAATAAGTCAATGCTAGCATGCTAACACCCTTGACTAAATGGGGCACATATTGTACAGTACCTGCTAAACAGCAGGAGATAAGCATTGTCATTGTGACTTTAGCATTTAGCTCAAAGCACTGCTGTGACAGTACAGCCTCACAACTAGCAGCGAGCATGGCCGTAAACCCTTAGTCTTGTTTTTCTTTAAAAGACCCCATTTTCTTGAAACATTATCAGTTGAAATTGAACATACATTTAGACATTATAGCATGCAGTAAATAGACATAAAACATAATGCTGGCACAATTTACATTGTTAGTATTTTAGACAAACTCCTATCAGCTCGTCAAATTAGTGAAGTAGCGTAAACATTGAACCACGTCAGTGTGCATCTGCAGCGACGTCTCTCTCATTTTGAGCTGTCCTTGTTCATCATGATGAAGGACTGTGCAACAATATGGCTTTTAATGCGTTTTAATTGTGGTGGGACCACAGTGGAGTTTGATGGCACGGAGCCTTGAGTTCTACAAGTATCAGGCTGTGGCTACAGAGGCAATCCTCCTAAAAATATAACGGGATAAACTAATTGTTGGTTTTGGCTTCTTTAGAGGATTTGTTGATAATAGTAAAAAGGTAAAATTCCACCTGCCCTATCCTTAGTTACTTAGGTAAACATTTATTTAACATAGTCACAAGTGTGCATTTATCTCTCACAACACCGGCAATGCACAAATCTGTTAGCTTTCAAAGTCTGCCATTACCACAGTCAATGTACTGTTAGGTCCTTTATATCTGTCTCAATGCAGGCGCTCTTCCTTTGATTCAAGGACTTTGTGATGTTTTAGTTAGCAGAGTACAGTATTGAAAGTGAGAAGCAGAATAAATAGCAGCGGAGGGAGACGTGTGAAGATTCCTAATAGTCCAATATTGCTGGCACAAAAACGGCCTCTGATGTGTTAACTGGATATGTGTAGGTGATTCCTCTTCTACTAATTGGTATATTTTCTTAGCTGCAGTGTTTTACAAGACAGAGCTGAATTTACATAGATAGTTATTGTTTGCACAAGCATTAGTCTTTTGATTATTTAAAAGCATATTATGTTGGATTTGCTTGTGGCTGTGTGGGCCTGATCAGGATGATTCATTTAGCTTGTCTCTCGCCTCTTTCTTTGTGTGTGCGTTGGTGTGTTTGTAGTTTATCCGCACGCTGGAGCGCAGTCATGACTTCAACGCCAGGGCCAAGGTGTACTTTGCCTCCCTGCTGACGGTGGCTCTGCATGGGAAACTGGAATACTACACCGACATTATGAGAACGCTGCTGCTGGAGCTGATGGAGGAATACGTCCACAGCAAGAACCCTAAACTCATGCTGCGCAGGTGAGTGAGGAGCAACTCAGTGAAGCTGCTCCGTAAATACTGGTGCAGTCACATACAATGCCAAAACAGCAGAACCAAGTGTAATATCTAACAAAAGTTGTGTACTGCTAAGATATAACGGCAACAACATAACTTGAAGGCTTCTTAGCCATGCTAGCAGAGGTGTTCTGGGGGATGGCAATGTAGGCTGGTCAACCACTCTGGTCCAGACTGAAATATCTCTACAACTATTGGATGGATTGTCATAAAAGTTTGTAGAGACATTCATGGCCCCCACAGGTTGCCTGGATCCAGACCTTTGAATCTGCCCACTCCACCGAGTTGACTGCTTTGTCTGGCATCATTTCTCTCTCGCTGGACATGCGCCCTTGTCAAGTGTTTATTTTACATTGACAGCACATGTCTTCTCAATATCGCCTGACATCGTAGTTTGTTTTTATTTAAAACCAGTATGTTGGCGTGGCTACGTATCAGTGTCGACTTACAATGACGTTAGATTCAGGCGGATACAATGGTCTCGAGTGTTTGGTTAGGGAGAATCAAATCCCCCTCCTCCAAGGAAATCAGTTAGACTGGAGGCAAGTCAGACTGAAGATGGAAACGTTTAGTGAACATCTGACTTCTCATATCGGGCCATCAGCAGGTTAAAGTCTTCACTTATGCGGTGAAATATTTACAGCTACAGGATGAATTGGCACTAAATTTAGCGCAGACATTCATGGCTCCCAAAGGACAAATCCTAATGACTTTGGTGATCCCTGTTTTTTTTTTTTTTTTTTTTTCCAGCGTCACTGTGCGGTTGATATTTTTGGTTCTGAGTAAAATATCTTCTCAGCTGTTGGATAGATTGTCTGCCTGTGGAAAATGTCACGGTATTCAGGATCAATTGTAATAACTTGCCCATCGACATTACACTGCAAAATATCAGCATGTTAGCTGAGTTATTGTTAGCATGTTAGCCTGTCCCTAAGTCTTATTTAGGAACTTAGAGCAACTTAAATCACAAGATGTCCTTATTTCTCAGCTCTATAATCAGAATCACTCCATATCTAAACCCTGGCAGCATTATAATTAACCATAGGAGGACTGGGATTCACTTCAAGAGGCAGTGGACTGTTTCATTCTGCTGCCATGTATTCTGGTGAATGTTGCACTGACTACTGTAGTCCACTATCAAGAGCTAGACTGTTGCTTGATTTATTCCAGTCCTCCTCCTTCTGTTTCTCCTTCTGTTCCCCCCCCCACCCCCTTCAAGTCCAAGCACGGAGAGCTGCTGTGTGATCCTTCTTTTGCTGTTCCCCTTCATCCTCTTCTTCTTCATCTTCTTATCCTATAGCTCTTGACCAATAAACTAAAGATTACTTTTGGTGTATACAGTTTTTGATTTCCATGAATACATAAGTCAAATTATATTGGCTTTCTGCACCAGGATGATTTTTTTCAAAGGGCATTTCTAATAGATAAAATGACATTTATTCTAATGTTGGGCCCGTTTTTTTGAATGAATAATTTCCAGCTCTCAATCCTGATCAGAACAACTCTCATCATCTGAACTGTAAATCACCTGCTGCCAACATCTGACCAAAATTCTATTTTAATAATTGCCCTTTTCACCGAGAGGAGAGATCAATTGTTATATTACAAAAATGAACTATGCGTCAATTAAAAATTAAAAAAATGTTGCGATTGGCATGACATTCTAACTTATTAGCATAACAAATTAATTGGTATTTTTTAGGATTTTAGGATTGCCAAATACTGCAAATGTTTTTCTCTAAAATGGCGTAATATTAATTGCTTAGTGTTTTATCCCTTGGCAACATCTCATAATTCCTGTGTAAACATTCAGCTCACTAATTTGATTGAAGTAAATAGCCTTCAGAAAAGAATCTCCAATTTCAGCATTGTTTGTTCTTCACCCTCTCCTACACTGTAACGATCACGTCAAGGTCAAATCCTCCTCTTACGGCGGCCTCCCCTCCATCATCGGGACCCACTTGTCTGACATTACAGTCGCTCATCACCGCTGAGAGGGGGTTATGTGATTTCAACTGTCTGCTGTGCATAGACACGCTGTGACTGGCTGTTGTGCAAGTACACATCTTAATTATTCCCCAATGGAGAGGCTCATTATGCTGATTAAGCCATTGTGCCAACACAAGCCCCCTTATATACAAGTCATCTAATTAGGCATGCTAGCGGTTAACAACAGCGCCACCAGTGGATATATGACATTAGGATGGGTGATCCGTCAAGTGACCACTGACAGGATTTTTAAATTGAAATATCCCGATACTGACAAGCTGTGCAGAAATTTCCCTTGTTGACATTTTGTTGAAAATGGTCTATAATAAGAACGACCTCCCCCAGGTAAAAAAAAAAATAAAAACAGTACCGAGATTGGAACACAAAATATATTGGGAAAAATGTGTAAAGACAAATGCTGAAACTCCATCACATTAGCTCACATTAAACAGTAGTGATTAGTGTAGTGATTACTTCTCAGGGTTTCTTAGTTTATGGATTCAGAATTTAAGTGGCATCATATGAAAATACTAATAAAGCACGTCACATTTTTTTTTCTTGAATCTCTTAATCAAATGTTATGTCTGCACTACTTATTACCATACAGCATTAATACACCAGAATGATTCAATGGTATTAAAAACCATCCATCAAATGTGTTTTTTTTTACCAGATCAGAGACGGTGGTGGAAAGGATGCTGTGTAACTGGATGTCGATCTGTCTTTACCAGTTTTTGAAGGTAACATGAGTTTATGGTCACCTAAAATGTATCAAATGTAATATGTTGGCTGACCATTTCCCTTCATTCTAGTCAAAGAGAGTCATTACATATATATGTTTTTTTTTTTGTTAAATCGGCTGATTTACTCAATGGTGATTCTTCTTTTAGGTTTGAAATACTTCATCGCTAATTCAGAAAAATTGGTATAATGACAAGCAACAGCCATGAACTGTGCGCTGATTTCTCCATTCCTTTCTTTCGGTATTGATAATGTGCATTTATCTGTCTTCTGAACTGCTAATCGCAACAATTAGCTACTTGACATTATCTGAGACGACTCCTGAATGTGTGTTGTGTGTTGTGTGTGTGTATTAGGACTCTGCAGGCGAGCCCTTGTACAAACTGTTCCGAGCCATCAAGCACCAGATCGAGAAAGGGCCCGTGGACGCCAGAGTGAAGAAAGCCAAGTACACTCTCAACGACACGGGCCTGTTGGGCGACGATGTAGAGTACTCCGTCCTGGTGAGATGGACACACTCTCTCACACACACACACACACACACACACACAACTCATGAACTCAGTGTCAGAAAAACTGCACACACTGCTTTGAGATGCATGGTGTTTTGTGCCTGGCGAGCAACATAAACATGGACACACGCACGCACACATGCACACACAGTGCAGTTGCCATGGTTACCATCAAAAAACCCCAAGGCGACTGCCTGCTTTTTGTGTGACATCTATTTTCAGTGTCAATGTTCTCAGCTCGAAAGCGACACAGGCAACACATTCCAATAGAGAGGTGAAATGCATGGCTTAGGTGAAAGTAGTACAAGTCGGTACAAGTAGAGACTACAAGCCAGCTGCACAACCTCTCTTCAACCTTCCAACCTGCAGCCGCTCTGTATCCATTTGGGCGGCTCACGGAAGTCAGGTAAAGCCTGTGTGTCTCGCTTTGGTATCGTGTTTCAATAATGGCAGCTAATGTGAACACAGCTGTTTTCTGTTAAAGTCAGCACAAATAAAAAGACCCATGGGTAATGGCGTTGTCGAGGACAATTACCAAATTAGCCTGAATTACACGTCTCCTGCCGAGATGGATCGCCTTCTGTGATTGAATTACAGGAAGAGGAAAAAACGCAAAGAGCTAGATTTCACAGGCAGACACAGTTTTTTCCTATTGGCTTTAATTCACCGCTTGCTCTTCCCATTCACATCAAATGCAGACAGGCTTATGACGTTGCTTTTTGCGATTGGATTGCCTGCCCTCTGTTTGAATCTGTCAAGTGGTCAGTTAGTTATTTCTGACAGAGTGACTGCGTGTGGGAGAAGAGGTGGGTCAGAGTTTGCTCCCGCTGGGCCTCGGTCATTAACTGGCCAAGGTGACAGGAGTCCTCTCAGGTGTCACCAGAGAGTGTGCGTGTGTGTGTGTGTGCTTACAAAAGCCCCGTTGCCATGACGACAACATCCCGACAGAGGGACATGGTGTGTGGGTGTGTGGCTGGGTGCTCTGGCCCTGATTAAATATTTCTGCATATTTGTCATTTGTGCGAGTAGTTGCATGTATATTGCACATAAACCTAATGGTGCTTAATGTGTGTTTGTGTGTGTGTGTGACTGTGTGTTTGCCAGACCCTGCAAGTGCTGGTGCAGGGCGAAGGTCCAGATGTGACGCCCGTCAAGGTGCTGAGCTGTGACACCATCTCGCAGGTGAAAGAGAAGATCATAGAGCAGGTGTACAGGAACCTGCCATACACCCAGCGGCCCAAGGTCGACAGTGTCACACTGGGTGAGTAAATGAGGGCACCGCTGAAGCAGAAAACGTAGAATAATGATAAATAATGTCAGGGTTACAGGGAGTAGGGAGGTTGTCAAAATGGCGAAGCTATTTCAGTGCTGACTGAAATGCCTTTTAAATTAAATAAGAATGCATTTGTTTAAATGGATAATTGGTTATTTATTTCATTCTAACTTTATTTAATAGATTGTTTTAAAGACGATCTCTCTTTTCTCTTTGTTTGTGCAGTAAAAAAAAGCTTCACCAAGGTTGCAAAGTTATTCAGTGTCAGCAACATGAAGAAATCCTTCATCCCTAAACAAAGTTTTGCTCGCTACTGTAGTCAGAAACCTTGGGGACTGACTTGAAAGGCAAAAGCTCTATAGACATTTTCCAACATCAAAGCCATTTTTTATTCCCACGCAGGCTGTAGATCTCATTCCTTTATACATTTTAGATAAGCAGAGATCCGTCTTCTTTCATGGTGAATCAGAAAGATAACCCCCTTATATTTGGTGGTACTTGTAAATGAATCGTATGTCACAGATGAAGTTAAACTCAGGTTTGAAGTGGTGTTGGATTTTTCTAAATTGAAAATATTGTGATGCACATCACGGTTTAGAATAAGATTCTTTAGGGATTTTAAGTCACTTCTTCAGCCAAAATTAACTCAAGTGTGTCATTAAACCTCAGGAGAGAGAGAGAGCGGTGCAGACAGTAGGATGGGTAGCTGGATTTATTTCAGACCACATTATTACAGAATAACCTCAGGGTAGCAGTGACCAATGATGAAATAAATGCAATCCGTATTGAAAGAAAGAACAAAAAAGCACGTTGAACCACGGTGTAAATTTGCCAAACATTGCAGTACACCAGCAGACATAATGGAGTGAATTTCTCTTCCTGCCTTCACCACAGAGTGGCGCCCGGGCTCAACAGGGCAGATTCTGTCAGATCTCGACTTGACTTCCCAGAAAGAGGGCAGATGGAAACGCATCAACACTCTGGCACACTACAACGTGAGTACTGACGAAATGTTAGTGTCCTGATGAAACATTATTATTTTTATTTATTTATTTTTTCAAAGGAAGACAAAAAAATAAAAAAAGCAGAGGCAGAGAGGAAGTAAATAGCTGTATGTGGGCGTGTGGATGGGAACGGGGTTGCCTATTTTCACGCCAGAGGCTGAGCTTTACATCTCGTGTCACAGTGGTGTGTATGAAATCTATGTCTGTCTGTACTATTTACCACCAGTCAAATCAATGTGTGAATGTGTAAAAAAATGAGTTTTTCCTGACTTGCATGGTGATAACATGACAGCAGCATTCATTAAAACAATGTGACGGTATACTGTGCTCTAGCTTTTTGGCAAAAATAAATTCCCCACGTGCCCTGGTGACGAAGGAGTTTAAGCTGCTGACTACATAATCGTAACGTCCTTGGTTTGAGTCCAGCTGAGGATTTTTATTGCATGTCACCCCCTTGTCTTTCTTTATTTCATGTCAGCTCTTAAAGGAATAGTTTAACATTTTGGAAATGAGCACACAGACTGGGAACAGCTAGCCTGGCTCCTAATTAATGAACTTTAGAGGTGCTGGTAGGCATTTTATGTTGCTGTTGGAAAGAACTGGACTAAATCAAATCAAATTTGCTCGTTTTTTTTCCCCGTTTCTAGTCTTTGTGCCAAGCTAAGCAGTAAACCTGTTTGTGTCCATAAATCAAACATACAAGAAAGCACTTTATAGCCATTTTCCTTTTACTGTTTGCTTTCGTCAGGTTAGCAACATGCCTAGAATATCTAATTTCCAGCCCCGGCTTGTTGAAAGTGCCTGGACTTATTTTGCTCTTGTCAGCTCTCAATGGCGACAGAAGGCCACTAAATCTTGTTGGCACTGTATTGATCCTCGGAAAATAAAGGTCACTCTCAAATATCCCCTACTTGTCCTGCTTTTCGGGTCACTTAAATCCCCCTCTTTCAAAGGTACTCCTCTTCCTTTTCATGCTACCCTCTGATGACCTCGCAGTTGTTCTTAGAGGACAGCTTTTGCTGCCATAGAATCATTGGTTGTGTCAGAGATGTGCTAATCACAGTATTTGTGGGTTCAATAATGGGTTGACACCAAAGAAAATGGCTTTTAAATACCCCAATAAAGACCTACTGTTGCTGTCCACTCAATCGCATTGATTATGAATTATTTCTGGGGCACTAAAAGAGACTGCTGACCTCAGTCACAGCACCTATTAAATTCAAGGTGTGGGAGGTAAGTGTGTTTTGTCATATGTGTTTTCTGCCTAACAAAAGACTGTTATGTGCATTCCAGGTGCGAGATAACGCCACATTAGTATTGTCCAGAGTGATTTCCATTCAGCAAAACTATGACCAGAACCAGGAAAACCACGAAGAGCGTATGTGTCTCTAAATACACTCATACTGTGCACACAAACACACACTTGTTGAATCAAGCGTCGATTAGGTGTGTGAACTTGAGAATACAATGCTTGCCTTTGTTTCTTTTCCCCGGGGCTTTTGTCAACATCCCCACTCTCATTTAACATGCTAATGCATGTTGTTTTATGTATAGCACACTTTGAGATTACGCTGAAATAATATGCACTTTTATCCTCTGCCTTTTTTTAGATGTGCATTTCAGAATAGTTTATTGTTTAGCATTTCTACTTGGATATTCTCTCTGCATCCAAATTCCGTCGTCAAACGCGTTCCCTTTTTTTTTTTTTAATCATTTGAATATGTTATGTGAGAGTGTGCGTGCATAAATAAGGAGCAGAATTGTTTGATGAAAGTTTTAAGTGTTGTTCTTCTCCCCGATAGGAAATGCTCTGTTGGAAGATGACAAGGTGTTCCACTTGGTGAGGCCGGCAGACGAACTGGATGAGATCAAATCCAAACGAGGAAGCATAAAGGACAAGTCGATGACTAAAGCCATTACAGAGATCTATTTAACACGACTCCTTTCTGTCAAGGTACAAAGACATACTCATTTCCTTAATGGGATATTTGTTAAGTAACTATCTAATTCTCTGACCCTGGCAAAATAGCAAATATGTTTTTCCAGGTAATGGTTTTCAGCTAAAAGGCCAACTTAAATTGATTGCTTCTTGGTTCGGATAGGGCAGAAAAAGCTAAAATACTCACATTGCGTGCAAATGGCTACTGTACGTCTCAGGGCTTGGATTGTGTCTGCTCTCCGTCTCTGCCCGGTCTCACGTTATTTGTGGCATCTTTCAGGGAACACTGCAGCAGTTTGTGGATGACTTCTTCCGCAGCGTGCTGTGCTCAGGGGCAGTGGTACCACCGGCTGTCAAATATTTCTTTGACTTCCTGGATGAGCAGGCGCTGAAACACAACAATGTGGATGAGGAGACCATCCATATCTGGAAGACTAATAGGTAAGAATAATAACCCAAACCCTGCATATACTGATGGTCACTCTCAAGTTTTCATTTGTATTTACTGTGATTAGTGGTGGAGGAAGTACTCAGATTCTTTACTTAAGTAAAAAAAAAAAAAAAAAATCTTGCACAGACATTTTCTTTTTTTGTGAAGGGTCTCAAGCCAAAAAGGTTAGAAGACCACTTTAATAGTGCGTTGTATTTATAAGGTAATCAAATGTTTTTTTAATGTATAATCTTAATCTGACAAGTCACTAGTGACTACGTCTGTCAAAGGTATGCAGTTGAGTAAAATGTACCTCACATTTGTACAACATGCTAAACTAAAAAATCTCTGTCTGAGTCTGAGCAGCAACACACGTCCTGCTGTCTGAGATACTGTATCTCTCCAAGAAATAAAACTTACTTATCCAAGAAAGAGCTGAATACAAATGCACAATTTCTGCTCACTTAGTTTGCATTTGCAATCCCCATGCTCCCATGTGACATTTAAGTGCATAAATTAGTGTCACGTCGGCTAAGGCTCAAGCATACAAGACGACGTGTTGCATGTAGATGCCAGTGATTGACGTAAGACTGGCAAGAGAGCACCCACACAAGGACAGGAGATGAGCGATTTAATTACTTACTACACTCCACACCACATTCTGCATCCACCCGTTCTGTTTATCAAATCAACTGAGGGCCATGTATTAAATATGAATGTGTGTATGAGGCACAACAACAAACAAACATGGTAATTATGTCCCAAGCTAATTTAATTCTGTGATTATAGCAACATTGCTATTTTTATGCTTCTATTGTATTCTCACTGCAGCTTTCCCCGGAGATATTACCAAACCACTATGAATTTTACACGGTGTGCGCTTCATGTCTCAGAAGGCGCGGCGTACGCGCCAATCAGGGAGGAGAGTTTTTTTGGAAGCTACTGTATTTTGGGTGTTTATTTTTATTTATTTATTTATTTATTTTCTTTTTTATTCACAAGCTGACATGAGGTTGAAAGAAGCGTATGGAGCATGCGTTTTCCTGTTCAGAAGGGAAATTAGCAAGCGTGCTCGAGCATTACATTATGTAGTCAATGCTTTAGGTTGTTAGGCGGCATGCAAATTTTTAAGGTCAAAGTTTTTGGTGTTACTTTAGCATTTCTAATCACTTGGAGAAGACGAGCATCGTTGAGTGTTGCTCGGCATAGAACCCTTTTGTTATTAAGAGGAAAAAAGTCTTCTTGTCTTGTCTTGAGGTTTTTTTCTTTTTCATTTAACAGCAGTGGTTCTCAGTGAGGTCAGTATCGTATGGAATAGTAATATAAACTGACAATTGAGGGTATTGTTCTGATAAACTGACGGCAACAAATAAATCATTTTTCTCAATCCTTGCTATTATCTTGTACTGCACTCAATTGCACCTCAGGCAAGTGCTCTCCCACATGAAATGCCCCCTCTGACTCAAATGAATTCACTGATGTAATGTGGTTGATGGAGCAATAACGGCAACAATGATGGACCGCTTTCTCGCCCTCTTTTTCCCCCCTCGCAGCCTTCCTCTGCGATTCTGGGTGAACATCCTCAAGAATCCTCACTTCACCTTCGACGTGCACGTGTCTGAAGTGGTGGACGCCTCGCTCTCTGTCATCGCCCAGACCTTCATGGATGCCTGTACCAAGAGCGAGCACAAACTCAGCCGGGTGAGTGGAAACGGGAAGGAGGAAGGAAGAGAAAGGGGTGGAGGGTGGGAGGTGAAAGAGCAAGAGGGAAGATGGGGAAAACGGGCAGAGATGATGAGAACAAGTGGCGTACAATGAGAAGTAAAAAGGAGTGAGAGGAGGAATGTCAAAGGTCAATCAATCTAAAGTGCCATTGTTTTCTCTCCACTTTTTGTCTCTAGGACTCTCCAAGTAACAAACTACTCTATGCAAAGGAGATCTCTTCATATAAGAAGATGGTGGACGAGTAAGTCCTGTCAGCACTTTGCAATGTTCTTTCGATCTGTTGTTTTCATGTTCGTTTTATAATGCTTCTTTTAAAAGATTTTGTCAATAACGCATATGGTGCGGTGATTACCACCTCTTGTCTCCTCTGTGTGTGTCTGTGTGTGTGTGTCTGTGTGTGTGTAGTTACTACAAGGGCATCAGGCAGATGGTTCCAGTCAGTGATCAGGACATGAACACTCATCTGGCAGAGGTGTCACGGGTGAGCAACACTGCTGTCATTCTCTGTGCCACTTAGATTGCTCTGCTATTAAAGTTATAATCCTTAAGATTTCATCCTTGTTGATTAAGTGACAGCTGTGGTTACCGGGGTAACAGCAAGTGAGGTTTAACACTACAGCAAACACTCCTCCGGCAGCTACTTGTTCAGAAACACAATAGAAAAGCAGATGGTGTATCTGTGTACAGTGCAGCCGTACAAAGTCATGTTGTTTTTATAGATAAGTCTGTCAATAATTTTCCCCCTCATGTCATGAGCAACTTCGATCAGATTTCATGCCGCGCGAGTAGTTTCCCCCACAACAACGGGGCACGGTAGCAGTCGGTTACCTTGCTGAGGGGGTGGAGGTGTGCAGCTCGGTGCCCGCAACACTGCATCTAACAGCTCATTAAGTGCATTTGCATCCACCTGGCTTCTTTTTTTTTGCACATTTTTTTTTTTGGCATTAAAAAAAAAAAAACCAGCGTGGAAATGCAGAAAATTTTGAAAAAAAACATGAAAGATTGCGAAAAAGTTTTTACTCTTGGCATAGGTGGAGAAGTTTGTTTTACACCCAACTGGAAAAGTATCTCCATGTGCTGTTTCTCTAAATAAACCAACTCCTAATATAATAGTAGTAGTATTATTCCTATCCGTAGTAGTAACACTAGTAGATGGATTATTTGCATCTACTTTTGCAGATTTCTCTGGAAAGTCGGTTAAAATTTGCGC
The DNA here is from genome assembly GCA_943593645.1 of Bovichtus variegatus. Lineage (NCBI taxonomy): Eukaryota > Metazoa > Chordata > Actinopteri > Perciformes > Bovichtidae > Bovichtus > Bovichtus variegatus. Next base: position 6,442,262 of record CALSCE010009442.1, read on the forward strand.
TTAATTTGGATGGAAGCTCCCATTAAATACATTTTATGTGAATTACAGTTGGATATTCAGAGTTCATATACAGATGTAGGAGAGTGAACAGTGAGGCTGATATCAATGAGATAGTTTCCTGTGACTCCCTCGTGCATAGGTAGGCAATTTACATACAACGCCGGGATGGCAGAATCCGCCACTAGCAATGAATGCTATATGGCGAGGACATTTGGCTAGAGAGGAAAAAATGTCGACCATAAATGGAATCAAAAAACACGTTTTTATTTAATGAAAACCTTCTTAATCAATTACAAGTGAAATGTCTGATTTGTTAATAACAGTTAATACAAGTCAGTTGGTTTTCCTTTTATATTGCCTCCACGAGTAGTTTTTTTTTTTCTTTTTTGGAAACCTGGAAGCAACTTTGTACGTTGCTCATTCCACTGTGCAGTGTTATGGTTCGGTTGCATTTTCTCTTTAACCTTTTAAATTGTCATTTCTGTTCTCCAGTCTCACACAGACAAACTGAACACACAAGTGGCTCTCCATCAGCTTTACCAGTACGCCAGCAAATACTATGATGGGGTAAGAGGCCCTTCTCTTTCCTATCGCACCCAAAGGAGGCTATTCCACTGAATGCACTACTGCCCACTATATTATTGCTTTTCCTTTTTTTCTCTCTTCACTCTTGATATGCCAGAAGAGTGATTGTATGAAATTTTAATTGAAAGCATTTCTGTGGGATGTGAATTGGAAAATTGCTCTGGGAATTGATTTTTAAGCGTCCATTGTGTATTGCCACTTGAGGTCACCAAAAGGGGATAAACAAAACCTAATGAACAAGTTGGATAAACAAATGGGGCTGTCAGTCTCCCCTAAGTGTGGCTCGCAAACAATAACAGCTTATATGACGTGACTGTTGATGTCAAATAACACCATCCTCTCCTCCCACTCTCCGCCCTTTTTCTTCCTCTTTGTCCTGTGCTCATTCTCTCTCCGTCTCCCCCGTCCTTGTTTCTTCGCTTTTTTTTCCGACCATCCTCTCGTGCCCTCCTCTGCCCAATTCTTCCTCCTCCTGCTCTTTGCTTCTCATTTCTGTCCTTCTCACCTTCCCTCCCTCTTTCAGATCATCGCATCCCTAGAAGACGACCCAGCTGCCCAGAGTAAACAGCTGACCCTGCGGCTCCAGCAGATAGCAGCCGCCCTGGAAAACAAAGTGACTGATCTCTAACCCACGAGTGGAGGGAGGGAGGGAGGGAGGGGAATGATAGAATACCGCCAGTGACTACAGGGGCTTATTTCTACTTTTTAGAGAATAAAACATGGAAATAGGGAAGGTGAGAAGGGACCCATGTGGTCGGATATAGTGTACAATTTGGCCCTGGGCCAATATTATGTGCTGTGGAGAAACGGGGACTAATGAAATGCAGATGGAGAGCAAAACTGGGAAGAAAATGATGGGTTACACTGTCATAGGTACGCCTTAAAGCTCACTTGCCAAACCTTAAAGGTCTGCGCACTCACTCATGCTTCACTGAATATTGCTCCCACAATGCAGTGCGGTAGACATCTCTCTGAGAATTAAGCCCCTTCGTGGAGCACTGGCACAGGCGATAATCAGATGTTTCATTTCTTTCTGTGTAGAAAAAGGTTTTAAGAATTGTATTATATATTTTTTTTATTGTGCAGTCTTTATGCGGAAAGCTTTATAAGGAAAAAAAATTATCTTTTTAAATGGATCACCTTGTGGTGTGGATAGTGTTTTTATTAGCCTGTGTGTGCGTAGATGTCTGTGTGAGGTACAAATTTGAGTGTGTGTGAATGTGTGGGAATGTGCGTGCACACACAGGATGCCTACTGTCAGGCGTGAGGGCGAAGGGACGCCTGCTTTCTGTCATTTTAATCCCCCTTACCCAGTGACACACTGGAGCCTGCGCTCTCACAGAGCTTTTTTGACAGAGACCAAAGGGTCCTCACAAGGGCACTGGTTAATCTAGCAATGTACAGGCTCATATGATTGATTGGTCTCCAGTAGTTTCAGAAATGTTTGAGTTAAATATTTTGCTTTTGACTCGGATTTGCTTCACGCTGGATAGCCATTTGTGCTTGTGGAAATCGATAATAGCACAGTCTGTGTCCCTTTATTGTACAGTGCCATGATACATTCCACTTCAACTAAAGCACAGAAGGACATTTCAAAAGTGTTTTTAAGACATTTCAGTTGATGAATCTTTCAGGATGTTTTTTGTTTTTTTTGCTATAAAACTTTCTTTTTTTTTAAATGTCAGCAAGAGGCAACTTTATTCTGCCATGGAGCCATGTCACTCATATTAGCCCTGCAATAATGTCAGAATACCATGAGCCACAATTGACACTCACATTAGCTTAATAAATGTATTCACACACAGTAGCAATTCAGCAATATGTTAGAGAAAATTCCAAATTGATTCATGCATTGTTAGTGTTCATGATTTTTAGTGCCATTTCTTTTAGCATTACTCTTGTAATCTTTCAAATAATCATCAAGCATTCTGCCTCTAAAGCTATGAAATAGCTTATTGATGATGTTAATGACCTGCCAGAGATGCAGTTGGTACTTAAATGGTATGTTTTGAACAAATTACAGTGGTTTTAGCCTTCGCGTGATGTTTGGGAGGTCAGATTCAATCATGTACATAATTGTTATAGTAATTGAGATATTGAGTGTCAGAGCCGCGGTGTTGACAGGGTAGGAATGAGGGTTTGATATTTCTTGGGCCATTAAACGCTACCACGCGTCATCCCTGAACTGTAGGTTTTGCTGTTGACAGATGATTTAATTGTACTCCCCGTATCTGATCATGGATGTGTGCAGTTGACAGAGCATAACAAGCTCAAGAGACCACAGAATGTTAACAATTCCTGCCTTGGCTAGAGAGAGGTGTGCACAGACCTCGAGCCTGCCTGCCTGCCTGCTGTCTCAGCATGGCACCCTGGCATCCCGACCAACAGCACTTGGCACTGCCCGCTCAGCGCAGTGCAGAGTGGCACTCTGTATAATGGAATCAGCAGGGTAGGCTTTTGATCTTAATTGCATGCCGACTGCAGACTCCATCCTCGTCTCCGCTGTTGTTTACTGCTGACTCCTCCCTCACTGACAGAGTTGATGCAAGACGCTTCTTTCAGAGCCTTTCTTTAACCAAAAATGTGCCTTATTGAATAGGATGATACATATATATTGTTTCTAAATTATTCTACTGGTAACCTAGGTAATTATGATAACGATAGTGCTATAGACACAGCAATGTATTTGGACTTGTGATATTATGTGTGCTGTCTAAAATGCTAGATGCCCTGCTGCAGCCATGTGCGTGCCAATAGGCTGAAGACGTTTCAGTATGATTTCTTTTATGGTTGCAGTTTCGATGTGTGCATTTCCTTTGGGTGTCTGTGGCATGTGCTTAGTAGGACTTTGGTGGCTAAAGCAAAAGGCCAAAATGATTAAATGTAAAACAATGTGGCCAATGTGATTTGGGTTTCCCTTGAAAATGTCTGGCATTCCTAAATTAGTCTGAAATTAAAAGGGTGTCCTTATGTAGATTGAATATAGCGCAAAATTGTTCCAACGGTGTAAATTATTTTGCCCTGTGTTTCTAAGCTATTCCACAGTGTGTACGATAAATGACTATCTATACTCGACAAATGACTTTTCTTACTGCTGTGCAGTTATTATTTTTATTTCTTGTTTCCTATACCATATAAATCTTTGTAAAACATGTTGAAATACTGTATTCTAATTGTATAATCCTATGCATTGAGTCCTGGGACAAAAAAAAAAACAAAAGAGAAAAAAACGCTGTTTGTGCAGTTGTCGAGACTTTTTCCCATTTTGAAACTTGTGAATGTGCTGTAATGATAAAAGAAACTGCGACACTCCATTTTCAGTGCAGGACCATTAATGGAAGTCAACGTTTTCCTTCCCATCCAAGGCAGCTCAGAAGATTCTCCAACTTGTACCTGATCTGGTTGTACTGGATGAACTTAATTTTACAAAGGTTGTGTGTGGACGGAGCAGTGACCCGCAGATTTCATCATTCACTCCTCCGTGAATAAACTCAGAGACATATACAGCCTTCATATCTGCTGTGTTTCTTTCACTTTTCACTAGAATATTGATTTGCTTCAATTGAACGCTCACCTTTCATGCATATTGCATGAGTTACAATCACCTTGGGCGACAGAGTAACACTTGCCCCTGGTAGCCTGTTTCTTTTTAAAGTGAAGTGAATCCTTGCTGTAAGTTTTTTTGGTATTTATGCAGCTCATTACATTGCCCTTAGATTCACTGAAGAGCTTCAGGAGTTATCGGTGGATTTATGAAAGTGATCTCTTAGTCAAACCAACCAATCACTTTATGAAAGAGAGGGCCAAGTGCTTAAACATGACAGTTTTCTCCAGATATTCGTGCATATTATGACCCCAAACTACTTTCTTGATAGCATCAGTGCTCATATGCCGCATACCCTATGACGATGATGGCTGATGCCTTTTTTTCCCAAATGCCACATCAGGTTCCTGTCACACGGCTCAGAATACAGACGAGAAGCAAAGGTCTGGCTTCGTGAAACGAGTTGATAATGTAAATAGCTGCACGGCATCTCTGTCATCGGCAGTGAAGGTTGAAAAATTGCTGCAAAAACATTAATTAAGTACTGACAGCTATAAATGAAATTGGAGAAAAGAAAGATGAAAGGCAAAATTGCCTCATCTGACTGCTTAACAAACCCTGACGCAGGGGTGGCGATATCAAAGACAGACCAGAGGCCTGCGCAGGCCATCCCCTTAACTGAGCAGATCATTTATGCCGCAACAGATAGAAAAACTTCAAGGGCCGCTGCCAAAGCAAGAGTGATTACACTTGATTATCGCAAGCACCGCATCTTGTACACTATCCTTGATCACTGGTGGAAAATCAAAGGCAATACTGTACTTTGCATTTCTATTAAGACATGCAGCTTACATCATTTTGGGAATCAACATTACTTGGCGTGCACTGCACTTGTGATAAGATTTTCTAAATAACCATGCCCTTGAATGTCTAGAAATCAAGGATACTGCACACTGAAAATAATGATTCCAAATCTTTGCAGGGTTTCTGACAAAGAAACTGGGTTAAAATCTGCATGTTTCTGCCTTCTGTTCTCCTGCTTGGGATGATTCGCACACAGCAGCCAGCATCTCCTTCAGCAAGAGATGGTCAGCAGGTTGCATTTCACATCCCCGTTTCAAACCTTCTAATGAGATTTGTCTTTGATTTCCTCTGCCTCAGGGAAATATGAGGAGGAGGACTTAGTGAAAATAAAAACAATGATGGTGTGGTGTCATTTTAAGCAGTTGTTCTGATGAATAATTTAAAACCTAAAAACTGATTATAGGGCTCGCTAAGCTCAATAATAACCCTGGAGCAAATTTAAATAACCTGTTAGGTTAGCTTGCATTTTTAACAGACCTTGAACTACATGATTTGAGAGTGGTTTGAATTTATAGTTATTTAAACCAGAGCTGCAAAAGCTATATTAGCAGACAGGTAAATCAGATGTGGTATCTCTATTAACACCTGAGTTTAATGGGCTGAGAAGAGAGCGGGAGACTTGTCTAACGAAAACGGTTCTCTGGGAGATGTAGAGTTGCAAGCCACAAATGCAAAACCCCAAATATTAAAATGATGAAATATCCTGTCCATGTGTTGTTATGGTTGTGCTTTGGAAGATATATCTGTGCGCTTTGGCTACAGCTATAGTAAGTAACTTGTAGTACAAAAAAAAGGCCTCCATATTAATCGGCTGTCTGTTTACTTTAGTTTACTACTTTATTTAACATTTTATTTAAATAGGTAGAATCACTGAGACCAAGCTCTCTCTTTTTTTAAAAAGAGACCTGTGCACAAAAATAAACTGCATAGAGTCGGCATTTACCACACATAATGTTCATGCATAATATATTTTTACTCAATATATATTGGTTTCACATTAAAGAAAACAATTAGGAGTGGCATAAAAAATACTTAAACGTACCTGATGATATCAAATATTTGAAAGACATTTGTGTTTTTTTTTTTTTTTTTTATTGAATTGTATTAAAGGCCAGTTCCAAGCATAAAATCAAGCTGTCTACTAGTTTGTTAGGTTCCCTTTTTATTATAAGTTTCTTACAATATGCACTTGCCCAGGTACACTGAGCAGTTATTCTCTCTTTTAATCATTCTTCCTCTTCCTACTGGCCATAAAAATATCCCATTACTGACGCAACTCCGATGTAAGAGATGAGAGACAAAATCCACTTTATTTTTAAACATTGCCTCATTTCAGCTTCGCCTGCACTTTGGAATGCACTTTTTGCATATAAGGACTGTGCTGGGTTCTCTATCATGGCCAGAATGGACAGGACGAACATATGTCAGCATGTCGTCGTCCCCTCTCTCTTTCCCACTGTTCTGTCTCTCGTCAGCTGTTCTATCCAATGAACGCACAAAGCCAAAAATAAATAAATAAATCTTTAACTATAAATAAAACAACGTTAAGCAGCAGGAGTTTCCACTCGTTTTCTAAACTTCGCGCTGTTTCTCAATATTGTATTCTGCTGCGTTCATTCCTATGGGAGCAACGATGTAATATATGTAAACTGAGTGACTGAGTTCCGTAAATGTTGGTTGTTTTTGTTTATTGTTTTGCCTACTTTTAGCTTCTACTCATATAAGCATCCAGAGAGTGATGCATATTATATTATATGTCCAAAACGTTGCAGTCCGGCTTGTACAGGGTTTGGTGGATGACAAACGGTAGGAATGTGGCGTATTCAGTTTTTTCCCGTATCACCTGAATGCAGCAAATCGCGTTGAATGATTGACTATCTCTGCTGACCAATCAGCGTGGATTCTTCAACATTCTTAGCCAATCACCGGAGTCTGAAAATCCTATTGTCCAATCATATTCAAAGGGGCAGATTCTAATTTTGTTTTAGCCCCGCGGTAGCTAGATGATGGAAGCTGAATGAAGCGACTAGCTAGTGACAACAACATTACAGTTTATTAACTGGCATTAATATGCTGGAACGAGAAACTGAATAATAAAGCCGTTTGGGAGCCGTGTAGGGGACCCACCTACATGGTTCTGCATGCTTGGCACACAAGCTAAGCAGGACATACAGTTGATGCGTGGGGGCTTGCTAACAACAAACGTTAGCATGCGCTGGATGGAGTCACACTTGGGACGGATGCATGACTGAAACTATCATAATCAACGAAAAACACTCCTCGAGAGGGTAAATAATCTCAAGAAGCATTGTTTTATCTCTGAATGGAAATTGGCTGGCTATTTCAATATGCAGTATGTTATACAGTCGTAAACGTTAGCTAACTTAGCTAGCTAGTTATCGTTAGCTGTCATCTAATTTATATCCAACGTTACTGTATAATTTACTGATTTATTTTGATTGACAGTGAGCATGTCTGGTTCCTGAAATCGATCTTAACGATTCCTATGCTATATTATTCTGATAGTTGTGAACTGTGAATCCCAGTTACTTGTTTAAGTAAAACAGAAAACTATACCATTTTTAACCCAATTCTATTTCACTCATACAGGTAAAATTGCCACCATGTACTCGAGCCCCAACAACCCCATGAAGTCCAGCTGCAACAGCAGCAGCATCACTGAGCTCCTGGGTGCCCTGTGTGACAACAGCCTGTCTGGGGTGTCATGGAAACGCCGTGCCCTGGGTGGAGTCTCGAGGGAAGGTTTCCACAGAGCTCTCAAGAAGTGTGCCTATGGCGCCCTGCTGTCTAAGCTATTTCAAGATGACACCAAAGGGTCTGCCTCAGGAGGACCGAGTGCCACAGCTAATACACCGGCCAAAAACAAAATCCTGATGATATGTTTTGACTTGCGGGTGGCAGGGTGCCGAGAGGAAGCAGAGAGGTTGGAAGAGCAACTGGGGATGCTGCAGGAGGGAGCATCCTCTGGCCTGAAGGAAATAGACGCAGTCCTTGAGCTCTTGGTACAACTAGCTGGTTCTGCGCCTCCACCCCCTACCTCTTTCAGCAGGGACTACATGAGACGAGAGAGGCCCGTTCTGCGGAAACCTCAACCCTGGAGCTACCAGAGCGAGGAGCTGCAGAGGCTAGAGGCCCGGGCGTGGGGTCTAGTGTGTGGGGAGGAATGGGGGACTTTGGAGAGTTTGTGTGGATCTCATAGGTTGATGGATGCCCCTCCAGGCACAGGACTGCTGGCTCTGAGAACTAAATTGGAAGCCGAAGAAAGATTTGAGAGGGAGACCAGGATGACACTGTTTGGAGCATTGCAGCACACTCGCACCTCAGACATTGACATAAGACTGGACCTGCCTCCTGTTCCCAGTAATATCGACGTAACTGGGCTGGCTTTGAAGGTATGAGTTGTTTTGTCATGTGGCCAGGTCAGTTCAAGTTCATTTTAACATGCCAGTGGGTTCATATTTGCACCAGTGTTGGATTTAGGTTTAATCCCCAGTGTTATGCAATGGTCTCCTCATGATATAATTGTTGTCTGTACAGGTCCCCCCATGTTTAGATCAGTCTGAGGATGAGGGCTTCCAGTCAGCTTCCAACATGACCCCGGACTCTCAGTCAGAGACCAGCCCCGTTCCAGACGTCGATATATGGGAGGCTCTCCGCACGTTTGAGCCTGGAAGACGGCGCTGCTGGGAGTCTGTCGGCTGGTAAGTGACACGTCAGTTGCGCTGTTGAAAGTTTACAAACTACCTTCCAGAGAATAATTTACCTAGACGTATCCCATCAACAAACAGTTACAGAACAACATTATTTATTGTGGTAGGGGCTGCAACGACCCGTTTTTAACTGATTAATCATTTAGTCTGTAAAATATAAAACAATGGTAAACACCCATCACAAGATCCAGAGTGATGTCATCAATGTGTTTGTTTTGTCAGACCAACTGTCCAAAACTCAGATATTTAATTCGCAACGATCTAAAACGGAGGAAAGTACACATTTTTAAGATCAAGAGACCCAGGGGATGTTTGGCATTTTTGCTTGACAAATGACTTGTGATCAAGAAATTATCAAAGTTGTTGGAGATCATTTTTTGTCTTGATTGATTTGATTTGTAAATTTGGTATGCAACGTCACAAAACTAAGAAGCACTTTAGTCAGTAACAAAGTCAACAGTGTATTGGAGAGCTTCACGTATAGTTACTTATACTTTTAGTTTTGCTCTCCCTCTTTTGAACACAACACCAAATTCTACAAAATTTTTCCTACTAGCCCACCAGGGAAAAGAGAGTCCCTCTATCTAACAGAGGGAGGCAGGGAGGCCTTTGACCAGCTTTATCGTCTATGTGAGGGGGAGATGAGGGTGGTTAGCACTGCTACGCCCTCTCCTCTCCTCCCGCTGCCCCTGGACTCTCAGGCACAACTGGTATTTGACCTCCTCAACGTCTTGATCGGAGTGGCGTCCACAACCTTCCCTCTCAACCAGGTGCATTTCATTATCCTTCAGTCTCTTAAATGCAATAAAATGCAGTTGTTTTGTTGTTTTAGGAGTCTGTCAGACTGAAGTGATAAAAGTGAATGAAGTGATAAAAACACTGACAGAATGCAATTACTAAAAAAAAAAAAAAAAAACTCAGAGAGAAGAGAAACTGAGAGCAGAATCAATGGGCCATCTGTGCATGTGCAAACCCAATTGACTTATTAAAGCCAGCATACAAAAATGAAAAAAAAAAAGTGACAGTGTCGAGCACAGTCGGTCGCTTGACAAGATACATTAAATGATGAGGAAACAAATGAAAATATTCCTAATGCCAAAAACAAAACCACAGGAGTGCTCTTCTGTTGCTTTATTGTTTCCCATTACGTTTTTATATCTCCAGAAGATTATAGTTATTTACTACATAAATTGAATCCTTATTCTCTTTTTATTTTTTACTCCCTGAGCTCCTTGTGTTCTCTCTGCCTAGCAGACTTTATCGTTAACATGCAGGCTGATGGAAGAGTTGGACACTATCATGAACACCTGCATCATAGTCTTGCATCAGACACAACTTCTTCGAGGCTTATAATGTTAAAAGTTTTGTTTGAGTCGCTGTCAAAGAGGTGTTTATTAAACTCTAAGGTAATCTTTGAGGCTGTGGTTTGTGATGGCGTTGTGCTATATTGCAAAATATTGTCTGTTATTTCTGTCCCCCCAGAAGGGCCCTGCTTGTATCCAGTTCTCATAAAACAACCATGGGAAGGACAACATAACAAACATCTAATTATGTATTGCGGTCTAATATAATACCACCACAAACCATGCCTTCAGAAATCACCATGGAGGTGACTCTTTGACAACCGCAACAAAAGAATCAATATTATAAGTTTTCCAAAGACGGTCTTTGCTGCAGGGCTATTTTATTAGATGTTATTAGTCTGTATGGTTATCCATTGTATTTTTTCCACCACCTGTAAATATGTAATCTCCTTCACAGAGTGTTCAGTTTGACGTCAGACCTGGTGTGTGCGTGTCAGGAGCCTCTCCAGAGAGTGTGTCTCGTCTCCTGGGAGAGCTGGCCCAGTACGGCACCCACTACTTGAGGCTTAGTCGCTTTTCCCTGCTGAGTGCTGACAAAAAAGGCTTAGTCTTTCAGGTATGTTTGTATAATCATCATAAATACCGTTGAGACTGCACATTTTACCCCTCCCTTCTCTACTCGTACTCCGCATGGGACTTTTGTTGTTACCATTGTTGTGGTCTTGCATTCATTTTATTAATTCCTCAAGGGGCAATTTGAGATGATTTTGCAAACAACAATGCACATAAACGATACACTCACAGAAACAATCTAAAAAAACACAAATGCAATCATGTAAGAAAAGAGTTTTAATACACAAGGGTTAGGGCAATTGAAAATCTGTTGCCAACCATCCAACGCAACAAAGGCAAATTTAAGTCAAAAACGGCGGAAGTACAAGCCGATTTGTCAATCTATACTGGAGGTAAAGTAAAAAAAAATTTGGTTTTACACCTTGGATATTGAAAAAACATTGTGTATCTCTCCAAGGCTTTTACAGGTGGTCTGCGTAAGTATCTGCATTACTACAGGGCTTGTGTTCTCAGCACTCCACCCACCCTTAGCCTGTTGACTATTGGCTTCCTCTTCCGCAAAGTGGGCCGCCAACTAAGGTGAGGTTAAACCAGCTTTTAAAAAAAACATTTTTTTATTGCCTTTTAGGTGTTAATTTCACCCTTTTTAACCTCGATCTCACCCAGTCGACAGTTCAGTCATGTCCGAGAGGACCTTAATGCAAATATCATCGGATCAAAAATAAATAAATCTCTGCTTCCTTTTAACCTAAGGTATCTGTCAGAACTGTGCTGTGTAGATGGACCTTTAGGTGCAGGCCAGGCTACCTTCCCTGTGGTGAGTGCTGTTTTATCTGCAAACTGCAATATGTCATCCATCATGACTGTGTTTAGCCTATCAGATAGAATGTCAGCTCAGTGCCATGTGCTTCTCCTCAGGGTGTTAAACTGATGTCCTACCTGTACAATGAAGCACATAATAACTGCAGCAACGAAAACTACCCGGTCCTGCTGTCGCTGCTGAAGAGCAGCTGTGAACCTTATACACGGTCAGCCATTACGCTCCTCACACAGACATGTGTCTTCAAAGCAAAATATCATAACCCAAGGACCTGCCTTTACTTCATTGATATGCAGAACTTGCTCTATCGATATTTTTTCAGGGATCGTGAGGACGGAGTCTGACTGTTTTTACTGTGCTTCTCTCAGATTTGTGTCTGACTGGGTGTATAGCGGCGTGTTTCGGGATGTTTATGGAGAATTCATGATTCAAGTCAATGAGGACTATCTCGGCTGCAGAGGTGAGACGACGCACAAACATGCCGTCTCCAGTTCTGAAAATGAAAAGCCTGCAGTGCCCGACAGATTGTCTCGCAGAAAAAAATAGATTTCATTACAGGCTTTATTGCCGAGTTGGATTTGTCCTTGTGTCTATAAAGGATGTCATGAAGTTATTGGATGATAATCAGTGGGAAACAAAATCAGCTACCACAGCTTTGGAGACCAGAGACATCTCCGCTGCGTAAGCCACAGGGACAGAGGCAAATAAATAATGTTCCTTTATTCTTTTAGTTGGTAAAAACATGCCGCCTGAAAATTGTGTTTTTTCTTACATTTCTTATCTTGTAATTGCCCTTGACAAATCTTGCTGACTTCATTTTTTTTTCATCTAATAATGACTGTCTCTTTAAGGAGAGTAAAAGAGTAGGGCAGGTAAATGCAGACCAGTCTGTACTCTACAGGAACTGGCTGGCTGATTTGAAGATTAATATTTACTGTTTTATTTAAAGACATTCATTTGTTACAGCTCAAGTCAAAATTGTAATGTGAGGGTTGCAATTACGCCTGCAACTAGCAATTATTTTTATTATCTATTAAACTGCTTATTATTTTCTCGATTTTACAGAATAGTCATTTGGTCTAAAAAAAACATCAGGAAAAAGAAAAGCCAATCACAATATCCTAGATTTAAAAGTGATGTCTTAAAAAGTCCGACCCCCCCCCCCCCGCATGTACTATAATGCAAGCCCAAGAAAAGCAATGAATTCATTTATAAGCCTGGAACCATCAAATTTTGGGGATTGTTGTTGGTTATCAAAATATTTGCATATAAACTAATCGACTTCTAATTGCAGCTAACAACAATAATAGTAACAACAATAATATAACTCTATTGTATACTCTAATATTGTTACCGATAGAAATAACACAATTTGTTTTTTTGATTTTTGTGAACGAAAAAACACATGGTGCGACTGAAATGATTAATCGATCGACAGAAAATTAATTGTCAACTTTTTTGATAATCGATTAATCATTCCAGTCACTTTTTCCAGTAAAAATGCCCAACTTTCTGGCTGGCACCCAATTTTCAAACGCGAGGATTTGTTGCTTTTCTCGCTCATATATGACATTACACTGAGTATCTTTGGGTTTTTGGACAGTTGGGGGTTAAAACTACATTTGAAAATGTGGTTCCAGCTAAATATAATGGTCATTTTCTGAAGTTTCATAGACAAAACGATTTGATTGAGAAAATAATCAGCCAATAAATAGATTGAAAGTAATTGTAGGTTGCAGCCCTTGTATTAGGTAATTGTTTATAAGTAAACATTGATCTTGATGAAAGCATGTTCCCCAAATGAGAACACACTGTAACTGCTTCATTTCGACAGTACTCCATAAATATGGTTTTATATGAATCATTATAGGCTGTCCAAATATTGTATGTCATGCAACACCCCATTGAAGGTCAGACCATCACCTCGGCTTTGTCTGGCTAAGAGGTTCATTTGCTCATCGGCTACACCTCATCAACTCCCGCAGTGAACCTCTGCACTTCTCGCTCTTGCTTTTTGGAGGACACACAAATGTCATTGTTCTCCTCGAAGTCCGTCGGCCAGGGAAGCAATCAGCGGCTAAGTTTTCTTGGCAAGCCGCAGGCTTTCTGTAAAGAGCTCTGGAAGCTCAGTGCATTCATGTTCTCTTATGCTTTTTGCTTAGGATCACTGAGCTAAGCGCTAACAATTTCCAAGTGTTAATTCAAGCGACCAGAGTTTTGCAATGCCCCGTAAGTCATACTAATAAGGAAAAGTTTTTGGGCCCAGTGAAGGATATTACTCCACCACTAATACTTATTCTACCTCAGTTGTTAGTCTACTGTTATCGGCGGCATAATGGAGCAGTCAAACAACTTGGTCTAAATAGTAGAGCAGCATGTAATAAGCGTCTGAATTTTTTTGCAGACAAACACTTCTGGGTCCAAGGCTACACTCTGATCACAAAGGATGTGGAGGACTGTGTGCCCATCTTCCTGAGACACATCGGCAATGATGTGTACGTCTGCGGAAAGACCATCAACCTCCTTAAGATCTGCTGCCCGCAGGTTTGTTTTGCACATTTAACACATTCACATATGCTGCAGATGGGGGATTTTATGCTGCTGAATGTTGTGTAAAGACATTGATGCATATAACCTAATTAAGAACTAATTTATTCAGTACAAAGAGAATCTTTGAATGTTGTTTGCAGTAAATAAATAAGGGTGTTAAACTTTAAAATTACCCCACCATATTTGATCTGTTTTTCTTGTTGTTAACAGCCATTCAATGTACTGTGTTGGTAAAGAGATGCACAGATCGGCTCTGCCGTCCACAAAATCCACACTTCACAATTATCTACCTGCCACAACATGCTTCTACCAATTTGGAAAACCATACTGTCGAAAGGGTATGGGACAAATAATCAATACTGCAACATATGGCGACATGGGCTCTTTCAAAATGTTATCACTACACACGGATCAGTATTGTGATAAATTGTCTTGTGGTACTGAGGCAGAGTTTTTTTTCATCATTTATTGTAGACATTTGAACTGTTCTGCTCTCTGTCACTGCAGACCTTTGCCAGGTTGAGTCCTGCTTTTTAAAACAAAAGAAACTTTCCTCTTTAGTGACCGTGCTATTGTGATGTAACCAGGGGTGAAACATTTAGTCGAATAATCCAGAAGTTGATCCACAGAATTTTTATTTTATTTAATTTTTTTGAAAGTGAACCATTTCCTAGTGCCAATTTCTAAAACTAGGATGTGTTGCTTCTGAAATGAATCATTAGATGCAGCCTCAGATGATTTTAGGGCTGCAACTTGCATTTTATACCCCAATATATTTTCTTGATTTATTGTTTGGTCTATAAAACATCAGAACATGTTGAAAAATGTCCATCACAATTTCCCAGAATCCAAGTTGACGTGTCCACATTGCTTTTTGCTTTTGTCCAACCAACAGTTTACTATAATGTAAGACGAGGCAAAGCATCAGATTCATACTTTTTAGAAGGAGGAACAATCACATTTTTGCTTTTAAAAATGGCTAAAATTAAATAGTTGCCTATTTCAATGGACTAATCAACTAATTGTTTCAAATCTAAATGATATTCTTACAATATCTTGCATATCTACATATGCTTGTATGGTGAAATCATTGGTATTATGCAGTAAATGTAGTCAATGTTCTGTCTGATGGCTTGAATGACGACAGGTTCTAGGGTACGCACATCCAAAAAGCGTTTACAGGTGCTGGATCAGGATTTATGGAACTAAGGCAAGAATCAGACAAAAGATGAACTGATGTTTTGAATGAAACAACTACTGCTATGTGGGTTACAATATGATATACTTTATTAAATTTGTTCTGGACTCTGTAGTGTACAAAGCACTTTGCTTTCTTCTACAGCTGATGGTTCTTTTTTGTTTTTTGTTGCAAAGGGTACTGGCGCTGCAACAATTAGTCTTTTAATGAATTAGTTGAACAACAGAAAATTGATTGAAGTATTTTGATAATCAAATAAATGTAATCTTTCACTCCTCCACTGTTTCTTTCTCTTGTATGTAGTAAAGACACCTTTCACTGCTTCCTGAGGTTTAATGGATAACTCTATTAATCAAGAAAATGATGAGCAGATAATCAGCAGTGAAAATAAGTCCAGAAATGAACTTCAAGGAACTCCAAGATATGAAAACACAGGATGTCATGTCACCTAAATAGGACCACAGGATGAAGACTTAAAACAAGCCTCCTTTTTTTTTTTATATTACAAACGTTCTCTTTATCTGTGTCCACAGCACTACATCTGCTGGTCGGAGCTGCCGGTGCCTCGCATTGCTGTCACCTTCTCCCTCCAGGAGGTGGAGGAGATTGAGAGGGACTGCGCTGTGTACCGCGGACGCATGGAGAGGGTTGCTAAGCACAGCGCCATCAGCAGGGAGGAGCAAGTACTGAGACTAATGCTCATGTTCTCTGTGATTTTTCTTCTGAAGTCTGCTGCTCCTCACTTATATCTGAGAAGAGCTTTGGTCAAATTAGCATAAAGGAAGATGCGAGAATGTGTTCCCATGTTAGTAGACATGGCAGTCAACATGGTGTATTACTTTTAATAAAGACACTGCTATGTCTCTGCTAGCTGCCTTAAATGGATTTTTTTTTTTTTAAATCAAGGGAAGCCTAAACTTCAGGGAGAGAATGCAAACCTGCAGTAAGACAAGTCATTACACAGGTAGTGTCCCTTAAGAAACAGAGAGGAGTTTCTTCTTTTTTTTCCTTTTTCTCCATAACATGATCCATGATGGTGACACGGCCCCTCTAGCATTGAGAATTGCAACAGCGAGTCATTATAATGATACAGCTGGAGTCGGGGGCACGCACGCTGCTTGATTTAGTGTAACAACCTGGTGTGTATGACCTATATCGTGTGTGTGCTGGCAGTGCTGACTGGCAGAGGCTGGAGGAGGAGAGGTGAGCTACAGGGCAGCTGGATAGATCTTTGTTAATGATGATTTCTTGTCTGTCTTTATGTAAGGCCCAGCGAGCAGAGCAGGCACGCCTGGAGCTGATCAATCAGGTCAGAGAGTCAGCAGCCAAAACCCTGGAGAGCATTCGCGGTTAGTGTTACACACACACACGCACACACGCAGAGTATGATTTTATATAGTGCTTGATGTATATGCACACCCCTGTATAAACCACATACTCGCTTCTTGGCTCTTGACTATGAGAGTCTCCTTCAACTACATTCATTCCTCCTTCAGAAGAGCAGCAGAGATGCACACGGGCAGTAGCAGCGAGGGATGCATTGAATGGCTTACTGCACTATGGGCTGTGGGATCTAATCATCGCCGGCACAGTTTAGAAAACTCTTCACATGATTTATTACATCGAAACGATGTGTGGCAAAGTTTGGGAGGGGTGGCGAAAAGTCTGGCCTGATGCTCCATGCGTGTCTTGGCATCTTGGTTTGTGTGAGGCAGATGGTGATGTTGTTTTGTGTGTGTGCGTGCTTGCTTGTGAGAGAGAGAGACAGAGATGTTATGTACTTTTTCGATGTGGGGGGGTAAGCAGCCCACTGTTATCTCTCGACTCCTGTAGGGCACCAGGTGTCACAACGTCTGGCTGAGGAGGCCAAAAAGAGGGAGCGCTTTGAGGAGCTGAAACAGCACCTGGAGCAGGAGCAAGAGGTAGTAATGTGTGTGGTGTGTGGTGTGTGTGTGTGTGTGAGAGACTGAAAAAAATGTTGTATGTGAATAAGAGTAACAGATATAAAAATGTTGCCTGTGCATGTTGGTGTTGAGAAATGTGTGAGCATGTAAGAGAGTAAGAAAAGAGGGTGTGTTAAAGTGCTGCCTACATGGCCGACCTTGGCTCTATAAGAGTAAACTTAAACCGTTACAGCTAAATATTGAGCTGAAACTCGCTATAAAACTGTGAAACCAAGGGGAGCTGCAGATTCAGGAGACATTCCCCGTAGGTGCATCACTACCCTTGCACATTGTCACTTGACACATTGTTATAAGAAATATAGCCGCTTTAAAATCAACACATCTGTCGGATCAGAAATGTGTGTTTGGGGAAGAATAATGTCAACAGAAATGTGGATTCATACACTCCTCCCACGGCTTTTGATGCCCATTATAGAGGCTGAAAGCAATGATACATGTGTGTGTTTGTGTGTGTTTGGCACCAGTGGCAAAGTGTAGCCGCGAAGAGGCATGAGGAGGATGACTTCAGCTTTGCCAGAGAGCTGAGGGATAGAGAAAAGAGACTACAAGCCCTGGAGGAGCAACTGGAGCAGAGAGCCAGGTCTGACGGTTTTTACAGCCGCTTCCAGAGTTGTACATGTTTTTATCGATGATTGATTAAGCTCTGTTAAGATTTTTATTTGATCTAGAATATATTAACTGACTCTGTGCAAACATGATGGGACATCAAATCCATCTGTGCGGGATATTAAGATGGCTCAACGAGGTGCCGGAGCTACAGCTCTTTAGCTAAGCAATTCACAGGGGCTTCCTTCATCATTACTGCCTTGCAGTAGTATTTGTTACAAATGTTCAAGATTTAAATACCTTCTTATTTGGGATGTGCTTGGAAAATATTCCATATCAACTATGAAAAAACTTATATTTCATATTTTACAGGCCTCTACTGATTAATCAATTATAGATTATTAAAGCGGCCGACAATTGGTTAAGGAAATTGCTCATAATTGAATTCCGAGCCATCACAGAGCCTGAAAGCACATATTCACACACAGGCTTATTGCAGACCAATACGCTTATCAGAGTCCCTCATGAGCGCATGCACACTAAAGCTTATCATTGCAGAGTAGAAAGAACACTGATTGCTGGATGATTTGCACTCACATTTAAATATAAATGATTCGGTATTCAAATAAGACATAGTATTTATAGTATGATGGATTATCATACTTGTTGGCAAGAATTGCGTCAGCCAATCTGTGTTTAGGAAGACTAGCGAATATGAATATTTTTCCATCCTTATCTGTTGAGTACTAATATGAAGCTAACTGGAGCAAAGTGATCTGCTGACTGTTTGACCTGTTGTTGAGAAAAAGAACAATCCCATAAATTAGAGGTTGCATATTTGATCCTCAACAGCCATGTGTCACAACAATAGAGCATAACGAAACGAGGCATTTTTAGACATGCCCTCTGACTCTGGGATATTGTGATTGGCCATTTTTCACTATTTTCTGACATTTTTTGGACCAAATGATTAATTGATTAAATCAAGAATTTGGATAAATCAATAATGAAAATCCTCGTTAGTTGCAGCTCTACGTGACATAAACCCCTTTCCTAAACATGCATTTACCACAAATTGCTATGGGTGAAACCCTAATCCAGATTATGTACTTTTAACTTGGGTGTTACCGCGTTCACATTGTAGGAAGGAGCTGATAGTTCAGTACAGCCATATGTCAGAGGAGGCAGCTCGCAGAGAGAGACGGGCCATGTGGCGGGTGCAGCGAATGAGACTTGACGAAGCCCGGGCTCAGTTCGTCATGCACGACAGGCAGCAGACTGAGGTTTGTAATGAATTTACATAGAAAGCGCACACAGAGGTCAAGGAGAAGGTATTACAAAGATTATTTAAGGTAAGGGAGGTAATGTTAAACAAAGCTCTCGTTACTTCTCTCCAGGCAATGCTAGAGAAATATCCTTTGGGCCAGGAGAGACCTCCCTTCGAAGTGTTGCCACCTGTTCCCTCGGCGCAACAGACGGCACCACAACCGACACTGGTATTACAACACTCTGGTTTTTCAACATAAATTCCCATTTCTTTCCTTTTTTAATTATGCTTTTCGGAAGTGTATGCTCAATGGTATCTTCTCTCAACAGGAATCTTCCACTCAGGATCCGTCTGAGAAGCAACCAGCGGAGAGTCAAGAATCTCATGCTGTATCACCACCACCTGACCCATCTTCATCCGCCCTCAAGCCCCTTACAGTAGACCCCGCCCTCATCTCTGAGGACATCGACATCAATGATTTTCTCCCCAAGTCATCAAATCCTGCCGGTCAGCAGGTGGATATCGCCCTACAGGAGATCGGCTCCGACCTACCTGAAGTGTGTCCTACAGCACGAGTAGTAGACTATGACTTCTGTGCCCCCTTTAGTCCACTTGAGGGTATCACTGGCCAAGCCTCAGTGCAGCCTCGGCCTCGCTGGGGGACTGCAGTCCAGCCTGACATGATCCAAAACCATCCCTCTTTTTCTCACATCCCGATAGGAGAGAACATTTCTCAAGTCCAGGATGGTCTCCCCAAAGCCAGCCCCTTTGGCCAAGCCTCCAAATCCAGCTTTCCTCTAGGCCAATACACCCCGGAGGAGCCCCCAAATACATCTAAATCATCAAGCATTTATGGACATCCCTCTCAAGCCTCAGTGCAGCTAGTAGATGGGAGCGGCTCAATGACGGACAACAAGCAGGCGGAAGTTGCGTCTATGTCAGAACAGAAGACTGACATGAGGAATTTAGAAATGAAGGTAGAGGCAAATGAAGACGAGGGAAAATCTGTTGAGGCTGAAAAAGACGATGTGTTTGATGCAGCCCTGTCCACCACGCCAGAACAAAGTGGGAAGGATGATTGTCATCAAAAAGCAGTGACAAGTCTTTCTGACTGTGGTGGGATTGATCCACCTGATGCAAGTGCACAAGATAAAGCTGATGATAATATTTCTTTGCCAAACATTCATGTCTCCAGTGCTCACCTAAAAGCCGGAGAGCCGGGTTCAGATGCCGTTGCCCAGCAGCCTTCACTTAGCATCCACGGACATTCCTCTGATGCTCACATAAAGATCGGACAGCTTGTGTCAGAGGTAACTGCTCCTCTTCCACCCCCTAACGTCCACGGGCATGCCTCTGATTCACACATCAAGATTGGAGAACTTGTTTCGGAAGTTGATGCTCCTCTACCTTCCTCCAGTGTTTACGGTCACTCTTCTGATGCTCACATTAAAGTCGGGGAAAATGTTTCAGACTTTGTCGCTCTTTTTCCTACTCCAAATATCCACGGTCATGCCTCAGATGACCACTTCAAAGTCGGTGAGAATGTTTCAGATGTCGATGCCCCTCTGGCCTTCCCCAACGTTCATGGTCACAGTTCAGATGCCCACATTAAAGTTGGAGAAAATATTTCAGATGTTGTCACACCACTTCCTGCTCCCAGCATCCACGGTCACTCCTCTGATGCTAACATAAAAGTGGGCGAGTTTGTGTCTAACATACCTGAAGCAAGACCTCGTTGGAGTAAACATGGGCATGCCTCAGACGACACGCTTCAATCAGGCTGTGTCGTATCTGGAGATGAACCTGCTTTGTCTGTTCTACCTGGAAGCTCTTATGGTCACTCTTCAGACTCAGGGTTGGGTGGTGGATGTGTAGTTTCAGGAGACGAGCCCAAGCGTTCTCCTCTACCTGGCAGTGTCCATGGTCATTCTTCAGACTCAAGTTTAGTAATTGGATGCGTTGTGTCCAAAACTGAACCACTTCCATCACCACTACCCGGCAGCGCCTACGGCCACTCCTCTGATTCTACGCTGGGGGTGGGTTGTATGGTGTTGGGGAGAGAGCTGCAACCCTCTGCACTACCAGGCAGTACTTATGGCCACTCGTCAGATTCGTCACTTGCGGTTGGGTGCGTGGTGAAGGGCAGTGGCATCTGGAATCAGCGGAAGACGGGAGACAATGAAGACGGTAAAGGCAATGAATAATATTTAAGTGATTTTGCACATTCTGCAGTTGAGTCACCTAAGTGAGATAGTATAAGATGTTATGATCATTGACGCAAATGTAATCCAGATCAATAAACTCACTCTTGCATTTTTTATTTTCTTATTGCATCAACTCAAGACATAACAGAACAACTCGCATACTTAGGGGAGATGATCTTGAGAAGTTGATTTAAAGAATAAAATTAATAAACGTAATTAAAGACAGCAAAAAAAAAAAAACAGAACTGCTTTTTACTCACATAATTCTTCACAAATACTTCTATTTTGAATTATGGTTCAATTGTAATCTTCTCCTTGACATAAACCGTATAATTATTTCTCTTCACTATGCAGTATTTTAGAGGTTGTGGTTTTGACCAGGATACTTTTGTTTTTGCTACTAAAAGCTATCCTGAATCAATGTTTGGTATTTTCTCAGGTGGGATGGAAAGAATAAAAAGTGCAGTAGTGTTGGTTTTAGCCAGTCCCAAAATATATAGGTAAAATACCTATATCAAGTCGCAACTCCAAAATAAGTTAGATGAATCACTATATATTTTTTAAATGCCAAATTTTGACCTTCCATTCAAATTATCTCCATGCTCGCCGGTTTGTCAGTCTATGTCCATTTTCTAATTTCTCCTCCAAAATGTCATCTAACACAATACTAAAATGTTTACATTATGCCCATTTTTTTAAATATCCATATCTGACTCTGCCTTTGCATTAAAAAGTCTGAAAACCCTTCAATATTTTTCTAGACTTGGAAAGATAAATATTGTAGTTGTTTGCGCTGATGCATTGGTGTTAATTGTGTCCAACAAATGCAAATTTTGTTTCTATGTTAAAGTAACTGTCTACATCTCTCTTCAGTTTCTAAGTCGGACAGCCCTGGTGAGCAGATGGATGAGTTCACAGAGTCCTGGGCAGCCGGCTTTGGTTTGTCCCCTGGAGAAAAGTCTGAGCAGGAATACCTCTTGGCTTTGTGTGCTCAGTACGAGGTGGAACAATATGAAGACTGCTACAACCTAATGGGTTAGTTGAAAACATATGACTGGACACATTTAATGTGAGCAATGTGATGCTCAAGACATGAGCATTTTTGTACATCCAACGGGAACTTTGGGCTTTAAGGCCACGATTCTAGAGACAATGTAACTACAAGAATTTGCCAAAATGGAGCATTTGAATAGAAAAGAGAAGGGGATCCAAAACAGAGCCTTGAGGTACTCCACATTTTGACTCTGTAGGAGAGGAAATGGCGTTATGTAGAATAACAGAAAACTTTAAGATAGGAATTCAATTATTTATGAACAGTGAGAGAACAATATATTACAGTTTTATAGCCAATTAGTATCACAAATGAATCTTAACTGTTAAATAAGTGCATATTTTCTATAAGGTGTTGGTTACCCTTAATAATTCCATAAGTAGCAGAAGCCGAAACTTCAACTTCAAACTTAAATCTAGTAAAAAAAACAAACTAAATGGGCTCCCCTGATCTTCTGATAGCAGTCTGTAGTTTTAATTGAAGAATATGAGCCTATCTACATGGTTGTAAACTATGTGCAGCCTGTTAACTCCCTGATGTCTCTGAAATAACTTAATGAGAAATAAAATATCATGTGAAATAGAGCAAAACATTATGTCAAATTCCAGGGAAATAAAAATGATACAACTTAAAGCGGTGGAGCATACTTCATGTAAATTAAAACAAGCCTTTTTACATGTTCAGGAGTGATGCTTTTCCAGAGGCTGTTAAATATTTACTCCATCAGCAGGCACAGAGGTTGCATAAAAAGCAGTGATATTTCACAAGGGTATTAAGTCTGGTTTATGTTTGGTTGGGATGCATCATGGTTCGCTGAAGTGATATCCTGTCTTTTTCACTTTGCGTGTCATGCTGCTATTATTCATGCCAGCTTCCAGGGTCTCCATAAAATCAGTCATCCGAATACATCTTCCACACTACTGATCAAAGTCAGGAGCCGTAATTACTTAGGGAGTGTTACTTTAAATACAGAAGGTGGCCAAAAATGACTGGAACTTACAATATAGTGCATATATAGTTAATGAAAACACCCTGCAGTAAATACTATCCATTGTGCAGCTTTTATGTTTTATTATTGTTGCGATTGTGTCTGAGAGAATTATCTCTTTTTAAAAGATGAACACATTTTAAGACCTTTAGTGTCGGGGCTGCAACTAACTATTATTTTCATTATCGATTAATCGTATAGTTACGAACATTATAGAAAATGGTAAAAAGCCAATAGTTCACATATTCAAATGTGGTGTTGTTGTATGACCATCAGTCAAAAAAAGGAAGATATTCAGTTTATTAGCATAGAAGAACTAGTGAATTTTAACATTTGAGAAAGTTGAACAAAGAATGTTTGTCATTTTTACTTTTTGTAAAAATGACAAACAATTACTCTTATCAAAATAGTTGTAGATAAATTTAATAAAATGAATTCCTTCAACTAATTATATCTGCCTTACTTGGTTTACTCATTTAATAAATGGTTCAATTGTTTATTTTACATTATTCATTCGAGCAAAAATATAACAGTACTAGGGTAATAATTTGACTTCTTTTTCATTCAATTATACATATCATTTCTTCTTTGCACTATATAAAACTGCACAGTTTCCTTCAGTTGTGAGAGTGATAAACATGCCTGTCTTCTGCCTGTCACACAGCTTCGTCCCCCGAGTGTCAGCTGCTGAAGAAGGTAACTCGGGGCCCCTGGGGCCTTCCTATGGACCCCACGTTACGCAGAGCCACAGACACCACTGCTGTCCATCTCAGCGAGATGGTTTCCCTGCCAGTTCTGATAAAACAGGCAGTCACTACTCCGCTCATCACACAGTAAGTGTCTAAGCTGCAGGAGGAACGTGTCTGATTAAAAAAAAGAACATCACATTTCTAACCATATTACAAGTTATTGTGTATGTGTTTTGAGTGTCTTGAGAAAGATATGATTATTTTACCTGGAAGCCAAATACTATGTTTAAGAAAAATGCAGGTGTGAGGCTGTCACTGATCTCGTAATTGTTCTGCTACTTCAGGCCACTTAAGCTGTAGTTGAGTGCACATCCTGCACTAGAGGAATCATTTAAATTCTTATTACTTTCCATCTTTGTAGGATCCTTTTTTCTGCTTGAAATTCCATCAGAATGCCAGACAAGCTCTCCACCTGCAATGTATCTGCACACTATGCAGTGTGTGTAAAGAATTTTTTCTCATCCCTTTCTGCACACAGAGGGGTGCAGTATATTTAGCATTGGAATTAATAGTTCTAAATTTGTATTAACACATTTGTATTGCATGCTTAGATGGCACTGTGAATTTTGCCAGATTTTCAACTCTATTTTTATATCTTCCCTGCTGACTTTTCAGTTAAAGAGAGCCACAACATAATCCCACTGCTATACAAATGGGAATTTCTTAAAAATAATTTAAAGCAATGGGATGCAGGACGTCATCCATAAAGTGAAACACCGGTATATTCCCTGAGCGTTCTCCAGAGCAGATGTCTATCATCCTCACAACCTTTATCAAATATGCAAGTCAGCATTATTTTCAGTCCTGATTCTTGTGTGAAAACTGTTCTCTCTTTATCGTAATTCTCTCCTCCACCTTCCATCCCCAGTGTATCTTTGGTGAACAAGGCGGTTGTGGACTACTTCTTCGTCGAGTTAGGTGTGGAGAGACACTTTGAGGCACTGCGCCATTTCCTGTTGATGGAGGATGGCGAGTTTGCACAGTCCCTCAGCGATCTGCTCTTTGAAAAGGTGAAGCTCTTTTAGAAGAGTTTCTATAATATCTCTGCATTAAACTAAGGGTGATGTATTGTATTTTTTATTTTTTTATATTGCATTCCTGCAGAGGACAAGAAAGGACAGCTTGCAACAGGGACAAATGTCCTGTTCTCTTATTGAATACAATACATTTTAAACAAAAACCTTTTCTGTTTTTGATCGAGCAGGACTGCATGTATTTAGTGTTTTTTTAGCCTGAGAAACCCATCTGAGAGCAGCCACAGGAAACCTTGAAAACGAAATGGTATTATGCTTAAACTACTAAGTACACGCTGAATAATACCCAAGGAGTACACCAAAACTTGAGTACACGGAGTTAGCCGATATTTAAAAATAAATGCGCCTCAGGGGGAGGGGCGGTCGTCTGGAGGAACTTACCTGACTCTTGTGTCATTCCCTGGTGAACGCCTTGTGTAAGGGGTTCACATTTTCTCCTGCAAAATGTAATATACAATCCTAGATCCTGTGTGTATTGCAGTTATTAGTCACCTTCATAGCTTCTCAAAAAAAAAGATTGCTGTTGTGAAATGTCCAAGCAAAACGGACCATTCTGAAAGCTGCGCAAATCAATATTTTTTTATATAAATAATGGACTGAATAACTATGTGTTGCGTGAATAGGGTTGCTCGTTGTGATCTAACCCCCAGAGGAGTTCCGGTGCCTTTTAGCTCATTGTTTTGGTTTACTGCCTAAATATTTCCCTCAGGAGTAATAAGAGAGCTAAAGGAGAAAAAATATTGGACATACATCGAGTGGCCAGAGACGTGACTTGAAAACGAATGATAATGTTGCCCCGTGTCTGCTGGATGTGTGAATAAGCAACTGTTTGCTAAGACGTTCACCGTATCAATGTGTCAATATTCTGCTTGCAACCTTGCTCGTTGTGAACACAACTTTGACATCTCATTACGTTTTAAGTTGTTGTCGTGAACTTGTTAGAAAACATTTGCTTATTAACACCTCCAGCAATAACAGATTAGAGTTTTGTTTCTGGCCACCTAGCTAATGTAGGTCCAGTATTCACTCTACAAACTCCTGAGGGAAATATCTGTGTGTTTTAGAGCTTTAGAACGACAAACCGAAAACAATGCAAAGCTGCGAGAGTGAACCAATTCAGGTTATAATTGTCTGTGGGTTTATCGCTACGAGTGACACCTTTCACATTGTCAGATTGTTTTCACAATTTCATTTAAGAATATTTTAGAACAGATGTCCCTCTGTGCCTGTTTTGCAGCACATAACACGTCGATTGCTTAGATTCCGAGACCACTTAAGTTACGCCCGAGCTTCCTGCCGTGAAAAAAGAAGCACAGCCTCTGCTGACACCTTGGTGCTGTTCTGCAGAAACATTCATGGACATCTGTCTCTCGAGGCCCATGGGACGGAAGGTTTTTGTTCCAGGCAAACACTACACCAGCTGATCTCACTGATTAGCACACCTTCAACCGGAAAGCAAGCTAATCATTGTAATCAGCTCCATGCAGTGTTTGTTTGGGATGAAAACCTGCCAACTCTTGGGCCTTGGTTAGCATATTTGAAAAGATCGCTGAAGAGGCATATAATCCTTGGTTTGACCTTGTGTGTATTTATTTGACAAATGTCTTCTCCATCCAGCTGGGCAGCGGCCAGACCCCTGGCGAGCTGCTGACCCCTTTCGTCCTGAACTCCATCCTCAGTAAGGCCCTGCAGTACAGCTTACATGGGGACACCCCCCTAGCAGCTAACTTCACCTTCGCCCTGCGCTTCCTCCCAGAGACCTTCCACCCACACGCCCCGGATTCTCTCAACTGTCTGGAGCTGCGCTACAAGGTAAGGAAGTGTGCTTTAATGGAGTGAGTAACGGAGTGTGTGCGCTTGCATGAGTGCGCTTGTCTCGGCGTGAGTGGCAGCTTGAATGTGACAACCTGTCATGTTTTGACAAACTGCTCTGGGTGTGGAAAATGAGCTTATCACGCACTTAATGGTTGAACCTTGTAGATGGATTGGACTCGGGTCTTTTGGTTGACATGCACAGTGACTAATGCTGCAAGTATTGTCCTCTGCTCTTGTTCTGTGTTCTTCACACTCCTGCCTGTTCCCCTCTCCTGCTGAATCTCCATCTTTAATCTTTCCTGAATCTCTTCCTTCTCTATCCGTATCTTCATCTCTTGCTTCACATTTCTTCTTTTTTTAAAATTTTTTTATTTTGCTTCGCTCTCTCCCCGTATTTCTTTTCCTCCTCTTCCACCCTCATCTCTCACCGCCCTGCCTTCCCTTCACAATCCTCTCACCTCCTTTATCAACATCTCTGCACTCGCACCCTTCTCCTCCCCTCCCCTCATTTGTCACTCCCGTTCCTTTTTCCTTCACTTTCTTTCACACTCACACCTCCCCTCTCCCAGGTGGACTGGCCGTTGAACATCATCATCACCGACAGCTGCATGAACAAGTACAACCGTCTGTTCTCGTTCCTGCTGCAGCTCAAGCACATGGTGTGGAGCCTCCGCGAGGTCTGGTTCCACCTCAAGAGAACAGGTGAGAAGGCGGGAGCTGTCGATTCAGGCCCAGCTCAAGACTCCACTTTACCTGCGATAAGGAAGAGTTAAAATTCTTCCCGCTCTGCCTCAGCTGTTTATAAAATATTCATTGAGGGGAATGCTGCGATTCCTTTATGTTTTATTTATACAAAGCACATCTCATAGCAGTGGGACTGTTGTAAAACAGTGTGCTTCACTGGGTTGGATAGTATTGATCAGTGAAAGCCTGTGCAGAGACTACTTAAATGGAGATCCTGAAGGGAAAAAAACCAAAGTATTAAAGTGTTAGAGGGATGTAAACTTTAGCGACTAAAACAATAGTATTACTGATCACGAGGGGAAAATGATGATTACTTAGTGCAGGACTCTGTATGCATTTTTGACAATAAGCAGGACTAACGTGACTGCACTCAAAGAAAAAAAAAAAAAGTATGATGATACAAAATATCATAGGTCTGTCTGTATCCTTACTATAGCTTTAACCATCACTTATTTTCATTCATGTGCCCAAAGTGAACTCGAATTGCTTACCAACAGGAATATAGAGCCCAACGTCGTTGATTCTGCAGCGATATGAAACAGAAAAGCAGCAGATCACATTTGAACGTCTGCTTCCTTCCCTGCAGCACTGATCATGACTCGTGTCCATCCTTGTTCCCCCAGCGCTGGTGAAAGGTGCAGGTCGCTCGGTGCAGTTTCGTCAGCTGCAGCTATACAGACATGAGATGCAGCATTTTGTCAAGGTGATACAGGGATACATCGCCAACCAGATCCTGCAAGTGTCCTGGAGCGAGTTCACAGCCAAGCTGGCCACTGCCAACGACCTGGACGCCATCCACCGCACTCACGCAGACTACCTCAACAGAGCCATCTTCAGGTGAGGACTGGCGCTACATATGTCCACAGTATCAGTGTTTATTGCAATATAACTCTTTTTATCTCCATGCAAAAAAAAAAATGTGATTATATGATATTATTTTCAAATGTATTGCATTGGGAGAAGACACTTTGGAACAAGACCAAATGTCCTTGTCTCCCCTTGAATCCCCTTGAATGCAATACATTTGAAGCTTTTCAGCATGTTGAGTGATCACAGCTTTCAGTATTCAGTGTTATCAGTTTATAGCCTGTGCACCCCATGTGAGAGCAGACGCAGATAACCTTGTAAACTCAAAGATTGCATGCATAAACTACGAAACGCGGGTACACACTGAATACACCAAAACACATCACCTGAGTACATGGAGTATATTTAAAAATGCACGTGCCACAGTTGAGAAGCAGTTCTCTACAAGGAAGTCACGCCACTCAAATGCCTTTTTAGCGGAATTTAGTGTAACACTTTTAGATTGTTGATGATGCTGCCTTAATTCAAATGCATTCAATTAGAATTGTGTGACTGATCTGTATGTCTACATGTAATAACCCAAATTGTTGTATAAAAGAACAGATTCACATGTGAGCTAAAAGTGGGTATTTTGCAGTAACGCATAATTAACTTAACTGATTTTTTCTCATCTCAAATATTGGTCAGGCCGTGATGGGCATTTTTCAGTTTTCTGATGTTCTATAGACTACTTACAGTATTAACACATAGCAAGGTTTTGAGATTTAATATGGTAATCAGTACATATCCTTAGACGAGGTATCAGTTTGATTTTGGCCTCATTCAGGCTCAGGTCCAGATGCTTTCAGTTTTGTGTTTTTAAATAGACAGGTTCATCTCTGGTATAGATAATAAAGTCATAGTTTAGTTTCTGGCGGGTACTAGAGCTGAAAAAAATAAGTTGATTAATCAATTAGTCGAACAACAGAAAATGAATCGGCAACAAATAATAAGATTTAAGTCATTTTTAAAGGCAAATAATAAAGTACTATCTGGTTCAAGCTCATCAAGGTGAATATTGGCTGGTTTCTCAGTCTTAAATTGAATATCTTTGTTTTTTTGACGGTTTTGGGGGGAAAAAAACAAGCAATATTAATGTCTGCTTGGGTCCTGGCTAATTATGAAAGGCATTTTCCACTGTTACTATGTTGATTAATTGTTTGGTCTATAAAACATAGGAATGAAATGTCCATCACTATCTTGTAAAGCCCAGGGTGCTGTCAACAAATGTCTTACTTTGTACGATCAACAGACCAAAACTCAAAGATTTTATATTGACGTAAAATTGGCGTTTCGTTTTGATCCGCTAATTAAATCAGTTTACAGTTGCAGCTTTAGATCAATCGATAAACAAAGATGATTGCAGCTCTTCTGGGTGCAACTTTTAGGATCTAGACAGCAAAAATCTAATTTAAGCCATCAGGATTTCAGCCCCACAACATGACAAAATGCAGAAAGATTCATGGGAGCAAAATGATTTCTTCAGGCTCTGTTCAGGCACAGCAACCTGAAGTGGCACTCTGCACCCATAATTTCATATAAAATTAATTCAACCTCCTCGTAACAACTTAATTAAAATTCCAGCTGGATGTGAGGTTAACTTTTGAACCTGATGAATGATTTAATCTCATTAGGTGAGGTTGTCCGTATCACACTTTTCTGTGTATAATTTCAGCCCATCTGAAAAGTCGTTTCAAAGTTCCTTGTCATTTTCCTTTTTAAACTTTGCACTCTCTTGCCTCCCCAGGGGTTTGCTGACGGAGAAGGCGGCTCCGGTCATGAACATCATCCACAGCATCTTCAGCCTGATCCTCAAATTTCGTGCCCAGCTGATCGCACAGCCCTGGGGCAGCCAGCAGGGGGAGGCAGTGCACCCCAGCTTCATTGCCATGCAGCAGTCGTACAACACCTTCAAGTATTACTCTCACTTCCTTTTCAAAGGTAAGGGATGAGTATTTTTTTTTTTTTTTTTAAAACATATTTTCATCAAGTAGTTTAATTCAGCTGTAGCTCAGTTTAAAATGTATAAAGCCAAAGGATGTTTTATAAAAGTATCCACTTGACATTCAATCAGTAAATGAAAAACAAACAAGATAAAATGAGGGAGAAAAAGGTAACAAAGAGCCTGGATAATCCCACACATCCAAGGTTAATTAAACCTCTTTCAATTACATTCTTATGATACTGTGAAATGTTAAACTGTAGATTATATCGTTATATCACATTTAGAGTTTTATTTAATTTAGATTTTTAAAGCATATCAAATCAAACGTAAGGGATTAATTTATCTGGCACATTTAAATTAGATAAAGTAGTTTTCTTTGCACTCAGCACATGTGAGTATTACCTTTTTTTTTTTTGCTGTAAGGAAATGGGGAAAGACAGTCAGATTCATATTTGATTAACACGAGACGAGGATGATGAGTAAAGCATCTGGTTGTAGATTAGAGGCAATTACTTTGGAAATAATAAAAAAAAAAAAAAGGGCTCAATTATATATTAATTATAAAGTGTAACAAGACTATTGCTTAGAGCTGCTTGTTTTATTTTGGAATATTGTTCTTCTCTGTAGTGTTTTGAATCTTTGTTTCAACTTGTGTATATGTGATAACCTTGGTGTGATTTAGATTGAGTGTGAACATGTTTTGGATATCACTATAGTTTTTATTTCCTGCAGCTATGTGTTATCTTTTGATTTATTATTTAATTGAGGTTTTGCTGGCTTTAATCCCTCTTCCTGTTCATTAAGGGATACCTTCCTAAAGCAATGTAAGGGTTAGGTGAGTGATGTTTTAGTGTGAAAAGTACTTACTTTCAAAAGTTTATGGGAAGATAATGAGACTTGATTTGTCGAGATATCAGTGTCTTTTAAGTATATAGTTCCCCTTTTTATATTTCCACAGATAAAACAAAGAGGGATTTCATACAAAAGAAAAAAGTAGAGGTATAGAACGTTTCTAAATCAAAGTTACAAAGTGATTTATGTTTCTTTTTTCTTCTCAGTGGTAACCAAGCTGGTGAACAGAGGCTACCAGCCTCATCTAGAGGATTTCCTTCTCCGCATCAACTTCAACAACTACTACAAAGACTCCTGAGCTGTGTTTTGGCGTGTGTGTTGTACAAGTGAGAGTACTTAAATAATACAGATGGTATGTTTTTTTTTTTTAGATACTTATCCAATGCACCATTGTGTACCATGTGTGTTTACATTTTTAGAATCCCAGACATAATACATTAATTTCAGTATCCAAAATATATTTAAAAACCCACCGGTGCTTTATATCAGGGCATGCGTTTGACAGTCAAGCCAGTTTGGGAATTCAATGTGCAGGATTTGAACTACATGTCCGTGTATGATTAATGGCTTTACTTCTAAAACTGTATGCTGCCAACGTTTGTAATTGAGATAACGCTGATGCCTGCTGTAAAGTCTCAAACTCAGGTGTGTCTCCAGCTATGTAGATAAGTGCATATAAATGATGTATTCTGTAAATACAAAAGCAAAATGCCTTGTTCATTAAATGCTCTATTCTCTAGTGTTGATGCCAAAGTTCTTTTTGTGATGTAAAGAAGACACATTTGCATGAGTACTAAAAAGTTACTTGTATTTATTAGAAAATTGCATGTTAGCATAGTTTTTAGAAAACTACGACAAATGAGGTTTAAAGCCTTATGGTTAGTGGATTATGCCAACTTCAGCCATTTACAAAAAGAGAAAATGCAGTCTTAGCTATATTACTGAAATGGATTTTCTACACAATGAGTACCTAGATTTTTCCTGACAGTGCATTAACTTGCAAAGCAAAAATATATCAAGACTATGCAGCACAGCTGTAATAAGTGTAATGGGCCGCAGCAGGACACAATAAGAGGATTTGGTTTCTTGACTGGATGGTTTAGTTGGAGAGACCGAGCCATCAATCAGAGGAACAACAGACACCAGCTTGTGTCTGTCAAACAGAAACAATAAATCTCAGACTTGACTGATGTTCTAAGCACATCTGTATGCATTGCTTTAGTTTTATTTATGGTGCGATTGAAGCATCTCAACCAGCGCCCGACGAAGGAAGGTGCAAGTATACTGGATGGACAACATTTTCTTTACAACATCAGAAGACCTGCCGATACGCATTTACAATCAGGCAACGGAAAGAAAAATGGTGAACATTTATGATTTAAAAGTTTGACATTTAGGGAATTACGCCCAGTCGCTTTCCGGTGGAGGGTTAGACGACGCTCTAATATTTGTCTGACAAATATAAGGCGACAGTCAGCATTCTGTTAGTTTAGCACAAAGAATTAAGAAAAAAAGAAAGGTAAACAGCAAGTAGAGTTGAAGAGAACTTACATTTCCATTCTTGCACAAAATATATACATTTGAACACTTTCAATGCCCCATGTTTATTTTCAAAAACTTTCAGGGCCTTCAATTGTTTCCCTTTTTAAATTTGCAAACCATGTCCATTTAACATCTCATCCAATTCCACACTAAAAAGCAAATAAGCGCATTTCCCAAATGTCAAACTATGTCATTGATTACAATGAGTAGTGTCACGAGCTCTCACAACATACTCGGAACTAATCATTTCACCAGGAGAGCAAGACACTCCTCGAGGAAATATCCACACTTAATCCTTGTTTCACATGTTATTCCACCAAGAGCTGACGTAGAGTAGAAAAAGCAAGCAGACAAGCAGACAGACTGGTCAACACAATGTAACTTTCACGATCAACGTCAAGTCAGTGGTTTTGACCTCGTCTGTGTCACATTCACACAGTGCACCACAGGCTTCACTGACATTAGTGCTACAGCTCAAATAGGCTGAAATGGAATAAAACGGAACTGGGATCCAGAGGCAAAATTTCGCGGATCAATCGCTTTCCATCAGTTTTTCCGTCCCGTTTAATATTCATATGTATAGGCAAAGAGCAAGTACATAATACCCAACTGTGGCCTGCCTATGCGGTTTCTTTTTTTTTTTTTTTTTTTTTTTTTTTTTTTTTTTAGTATTACGGCTCAGCGCTCAATGTAGAGGTTTTAATATTCTGCAAAGGGACAGAGAGAGAGAACATCATTATTTAATCATTCACCGAATCAGTCCTAGCATATTGAATCTGAAAGCTTTTAATGCAGCCAACTCTGATTAAACATCATATAGACACTCGGACGGCTCATATTTACATAGGCTTTACATAGGCTTACCAATTTAACTAAATATTATTTTGGCTGCTCAAGGAGAACCTTGCATACAGATCATCTTAAGACTTGTTTTGTATAGGTAGTGGTGAATAACATTAAATATTACATTAATTCAGTTTAGTGGGAAGGCTTAAGATAGTCAGAATGTCATGTCTGTGACAAGAGTGCAGAAATAAGAAAAACGTTTTGTCTGAATCACTCATGCCAATGCTTTAGAAAACATGCTCACACAGTAACAATAATAAGCAATGCAACAGTCACGGCTCTGCAGATTTAAAAAAGGAACTGACACGATGACCTTCGTTGTCTTTAAAAGTCTAAGATCCTTTAAATGTCTCAATTAGTGCATTCTGTAGCCATCAAGCATTATAAAACTGATATTAAACACAAAGTGAAATAACATTTTTCGCACACCAACAAACAAGAAATGAACGTCAAAGGTAGTTGCATAAGGTAGTTGCCTTACGTACAAATTAACATGTCAAATAAAGCAAAGGAACAAACTCCAAACTATGTAAACCTAAAAATTTATGTAAACCTAAAATGAAGCAATGACGTACTGACTTCTGTTAGATGGCCGGGGATATTAGGAGAGAATGAAACAATCGATACCTACGTAGTTTCCCTTTTGATGGAAGTACCACACACGCAGTGGCAAAAACAACTCCCAAGACCCATGCTACAGTCCGACCATAGAAAAGCACACATGCTTTTTGGCCCAGGCAACCCCTGCCATCGTCTTCTGCTTTTATTACAGCAACAAAACTGGAGATCTAGTAACACAAGGTAAGTGGACATGAACTACTCTAATATGGGCGTTACAGTACCAGAGTTGGGGCTAGAGGGTCATGATGTCACCGTCATCCATTGAAAGCCTTCTCTCCTGGGCAAAAGTTTTTTGGGTTATTTTTCTTTTTTGGTCCTAAGTGGGACTAGGCTTCAGACTCCAGGTCTTCTTCTGCTCCGTTGGGCGTGTCGCCCGTCTCAGGCTCCAGCAGCAGGAATTTGCCGTCGTTTGTTAGAGGCATGTTCTTCATCAGCTGGGCCAAAGCCTCTGGGTCCTTGTAAAAAATAAAATAAAATCAAAAAAACAGTGAGAATTTTCTTTATTTGTTTGTATTTAAATTCATCAAGTTGCGACGATACATTTTGAATGTGCTACGGGACATATGTTGACCACTGCACTTGTGCTCCTATTTAAATTCATTAATATCTCCAATGTGTAGAGATTTTTGATTGATTTGATTTTCACTGAAAAAGCTACTGTGATTTAGTGTTGTGAAACTGAAAAACCTAAATAAATAATAGAATATAATAAAACTGTGTTGATGAAGCACATATTGAACAAAAAAATGCAATTAAATGAGCCCAACAAAAGATGAAAAATACACATAGACAGATGGAAGACTCTAAAGAACATCAAAAAACCACAAGAGATGTAAAACAGATCAAAATAAAATGAAAGCACGTTTGAAAATATTAGTTTAAAGTTTTCTCATAAAAGTGATCTACAGGGGGACGGTTCCAGAGTTTGGGGGTGTTTGAACTAAGTCTTACTACTTTAAATAGGCACTGTATGTTTACAAAGATAAACGTTTGACTCAAATAAAGTGGCATCACTGACGTAATACTGCAGCGTTGTCCAACAGAAAATGTCATTTCTCTCTTTCCCTTTCTAGTAAAAATAGCAAAGTTGTTTGTTTGTTTGATTGTGTCATACTTTGACCTCTTGTCCTTAAAAATCAACACCTTAATCAAAAGAACCTACTAATGGGTTTTGACTTTTAATGCAAGAACTGCTTTCTATGTTTCCATGATGATGTTACCTTCTTAGCTTCCGTTATGTCCTTCGCCAAACTTATGGTGTAACATATCTGTGAATAAAGACAAAAAGATCATTTTCAATATACATTTGTGCATCGGGTAACATGTTTACCCTCCTTCAAAAAAACACATCAGCGTTTGATGGATCAACCTTTTCGCCCTCCGTGTTGCTCTCGAAGACGAAGGCGCTAAACGAGGGCTCTCCCTCCTCGTCTCCGTCACTCCAGTCTCTGCCCTCAACCACGAATCCCATCAGCCTCCCGTTCTCTTGGTGGGCTGCGAACTGAGTCACTTCTCCAAGCTGGAACTGAGAAATGAGGAGTGTTGAGAAGTGACGCGGAGAGAATTAAGATTTTATTTATTTTTTTTAAATGTGGTAGGAGTTGGACTGCAGTAGAGATGACTAGGGCTGCAAAAGGTTGGAAAAGTTCCAAGGGAAGCTTAATTACTTTCTGCTATTTTTAGTTTACATCGTTTGCATATCTCAAGAACCGTTCTTCCAATCCAAAAAGTCATAAAAAGTTCATGGTATAGTATGTCGTAAAATGTCATCATAAAGTATGTCATTAAAAAGTCGTTAAAAAGCCATAGTAGAGTATATCATAAAAATGTCATTATATAATAATATGTTGTTAAAATGACATATAAAAGTCACAGTATAGTAAGGTATACAAGTCATAATATAGTATATCATAAAAAAGCCTTCACATATCTCAAGAACCGTTCACCCGATCGACCTCACTCGACGGGTGTCGTCGCTGGGGACCAAAGAGAGTGCAGTGTCGAATTTGGTGCAATTTGGACAGACACGCGGGGCTTCAGGGCTCTGGAGACTGAGTCGAGCATGTCGTCCGCAGCGGGCCTTTACTGGCTCATTGACTGCAGTTGACTTTTGCTGCTGGATGCTAGATATAGTAACGTTACAACCGAACTCCCTGAAGATAACGAGCGATGAGTGATTCTCGAGAACGCTGCAAGCAGAAATACCGGGAGCAAAATCAACCCCTTCCGAACGGGCACGGAAACTGCACTAGTGTGACAAATTTATGGATTTATTGGAAAATTGACGGATCATGTTATGGTGAAAGGTTTGTATGTATACGACATGGTGAATACAGCCTGAGCAAATAACCCCTATATTTCCATTGTATTC
This sequence comes from Bovichtus variegatus, assembly GCA_943593645.1. Classification (NCBI taxonomy): domain Eukaryota; kingdom Metazoa; phylum Chordata; class Actinopteri; order Perciformes; family Bovichtidae; genus Bovichtus; species Bovichtus variegatus. The sequence continues at coordinate 6,478,816 of CALSCE010009442.1, forward strand.
CCGTTAAGTCCCATAGAAAGTTTTCATCTGGAATATTACCAGAATGTTGCAACCCAGACATGACTGAACCTCTGAAAAGAGAAACGGCTGTTAATTAATACTTACACTTATTCTCGTAACTTGAGTCTGAGGGTCAATCAACCTATTGTGAAGACAAATAGAGATTTGAACAAGAATATGAAAACACTGCAGTGATACGGTCTTGGATGAGTCTGTTTTTCTTCTGTATCTGATTTGTCTTCAGCTTGAACAATGCTTCCACAAGGTGAAACTTCTTACCAATGGGGGGAAAAATGAACCGTGGGTTATACAACAGCTCGATGTTACATGTTTTGTTGGATAACCGGAGTCGTGTACAAAAGAGTCGTTTGTCGCAGGAACTTGTTTGGTCAGACTAGAAGGTTCTTGATCAAAAGGCCTTTTGTGTTGGTGTTGTGACAGCCAACATATCAACTTTACTAAAAAACTAGATGACCTTATAGAAACTCTAATACTGTAAATAGGTTGTAGCTGTGAAGTTTTAAAAGATAATGTTTCCCTGTTGGTGTTGTGCAGTGAGAGAGGCTACATACATTTCATATAGCTGAACTCAAGGTCCAAACCAGACTATACCAAAGTTTTAGTGTAGTTCATTTACTTATAAAGACAGATTTTACCCAAAATAAAATACATTTCTAACTGGTAGCAGAAAACATTGTGAGGCTGTGTGGAAGACGACATTAAGAAGAAGATTTTCAGAATATTATAGGTTTCTCCGCAGAGAAAGAGGACCGAGAAGATTGCAGAGAAAACACAACAGCACTATGAACAACACAGCGTTTCTCTCTCCATACCTTTGGTACATTACTATCAAAAAAGGTAGAATATTACGCACCTGCAAATCATTTTTCTATCTTTAATGCAGAGAAATGCCTGAATGCATCACGGTGTCTACATGCTGAGGTCCAATCAGCTGTCTTTGTTTGTGCTGAATGTGACAGATTCTACCTGAGGCTACTGCTGGTCACCATGAGGTGCGACTCGGTGGTCCTGAAGATGTTGTGGATGGCTCGGGCAGCCAGCACCTGCCTCATGGCCTCATAGATCACCTCCTGATTGTTGCCACAGCGCACCGCCATTGAGCCCTGGAAGCGCACGGCGAATACTTGCTGCAGGAGGGAGTCTGCGGAGGATATTACAAACATCAGAAACACAAAATAAGTCCGCAGCATTACCACTCAAGTCAACAAAAGAAGCACAGGAACACTCATGTAGGACAGTTAACTGCAGGTACATGAACACGCACACAAGGAGGTTAGGCTGAACAGTGCTCGACAGAAAGATTAAACCATTAAGTTGCATTTAGAAGAGCAAAATGGTTACCGTCACTTTCTGTTGAACAGTCATCGTCCGTTTCTCCAAACGGGTTTGTGCGTCTGCCAAGGGAGTGCACACACACGAGGAAAAAAAAACAAACAAAAAAAAACAAAAAACATAATTAAACCCCTGCTTTGAGCCATTAAGAACCATTCAGCTTCCTGAACATGATATAATAACCACAATGAGGCCAACTTTCAGGAAATTAGCGTCATCAACCACCAGTACTAATCGTTGCCCGTATCTTACAAACATGCACCCACAAACTTCCTGCCCCAGTTGTTCCCTCACCTCCCTCCAGCCCTGTTCTGGTCCTGAAACTCGGAGGCCGGCAGCATTATGTCAAACTGAATGGGTGTCCCGGGGGCTATCAGGTCTTCTGGTTCCGGAGCAGCCCCCGTCTTCTGGGAACCAACGCTGGTAGTGTGTACACCTCCAGGCTTCGCTCTGCAGAAATGAGACACTAAGATGAGTTATAGAGAACAGACAAACAAACTCCAAAAACATCCACTACTCAACTTAAATGAGAGGTCCACATGTTCTTTTAATACAACACTCATGTGCCCATATGTGAATCAATAAAGTGGATCGTTTCTCCTGTTTACACCGGCTGTGAGGTCCCTTTCCAATGCAATCCGCGTGATGCAGGATCAAATCTAGAGTCCTGTAAAGAGAATGTTGTGTTAAGAATATTTAGAGTGCATTTTCTGCACAGAAGGTGGACTGTGGATTTTGTCCCTCAAACACGTATCTTTGAATTGCATTAGGAAGGGTTCTCTTCACCTCCGGTATGGACAAGAGGAACAATTACAGCGAAGAATAATGATTTCAGTGTACACATGGACCTGTAGGTGTTACAAATGTGAACCTATGCTTCGACTGTTCAGTTCAGAGGCAGATTTAGAAAAAAAAAAAACACTACCTGGTATGAAAAGTTTACAGACCTTCGAAGTAACGTTGGGTTCACTTACATTGTATGCTCGGTAATAAAACTACTTACATATGGAGTATTGCTCTAACTATACAGAGCCACATAACAGCTTCAATATGCCGAGAAATTCAAAGCTTGACGAACCCGACATGCCTAGTTGCCGTAGTTATGCTGTAATTGGACACTCGCCGTTTAGCGAACAGCCAACTGTTAGCTTTAGCGGAAAAGAGGCGACATGCATAATGTCATTTCAGTGATCATCCTCAGTAATCATAGGTTGCCATTTTGTTCCTCCCCTCCTGAGGAAAAATGCAATCATTTCAAATTCTCAATCACCTTATACAACAATTACATGTAGCGATGTACCAACACGAAGAAAAACTAGCATTTTACAATGATACTGACAAAAAGAGCATAAACCAAAACAATGCAAAAAGCATGTCACATACAAAATCAGTGCAGCTTTGTCCTCAGTTTCACAAGACTTGCCACTATAAAAAGCATTTTAAACGACCAGCTTCAGGAGAGGATACAGAACGTAGTGTTATGACCTGTCAGGGTTGGGCGAGCCCTCTGGTCTTTTCTCAAAGCTGGTGATGGGGGTGACTGCCTGGATGGCGCTCTGGTTCAGTCGGATGGCCACAGCCTAACAAATAACAAGAAACAGACATTGCAGCAGCTCCGTGTCAGTGGGCGAGTCATTTATAAAAACAGAAACAATGTAAAAAAGTGTGTGAATATGCCTAAAATATTGAAATCACCAAGTTTTAACCTTCCCTCTTTCACATTTTTTTTTTTTTTTTTTACATTATCTCCACCACATCTTTGCTCTGTGAGCAGGATCTATTCACCAGCAATAATTATTCAAACATAGATGATGTTTTCCTGGTTTAGTGTAGTTTTAGTTATTTTTTTCAGCCTAAAGAAAGTTGTTGAAGGTCTTAGATCTAAAATAAGTATTTTTAGCCATTTCTAGACCCAAGCATAGATCACTAAGTGTTGGATTTTTGGGAGAAGAATAGTCATGTTGCTAAATACAGCAAGTACTATAAAATGTAGTTAGTGTAGTGTTCTAGTTAGAGTCCATAGAAATGTCATCAAAAAATGTCAAACAAACAACTGACAAAGTATTCTTGGATACAATCGTTTAAAATTGGATTGTAAATTGAAAAATAAAATTGTAAAACTGACGAAAGAAAAAAGGCGATTCATGAAAAATACTTTAAATTTCAGAAACGGGATGTTAAACATCTGAGAAAAATGCGCACTCCAACATTTATTGGAGTGTGCGTTTCCTCTCTACATTGTGCTGTTTTGATCCAATTAGGAGTAACGACAACAAGAATACTTGATTCTTTTTTTAACAAAGCAATTAATTAACACAGGTCACAATGAAGAAGAAGATGAAATGAGACACTGAAGAGAGCACGAAATACAGATCGCTAACGAGATATTTGTTCTACAAATGAGGAGGAGTCCATGCAGTTTTGCAAAAACACCCACACTACGAGAGAATGAGGGCAAATGTTCCGCTTTGACACCTCTCACAACTACAGTTAAACTAAATAAGCGGTGTCTGAAAATACTCCCCATGTGTTGCTTGGTGCAGTATATACTTACTTCACAGCTTTTTAGTCTGAACTCTATAGCACCATGAAACATCCCCACAATGGAATAGAACATATACACAGCAGCTTCAATGGCGTGTACAGATACACAACTATTTCCTGAAAATCTTGTGTCACAAGCATGTGATTTGTAGTTACGCAACACTACACCTGTCAGTGGTAACACAACATGATGATCAGTATCTGAAATCTTTAATCATTACTTGCTCTTTTGGTAAACGACCAAGTGATTATCCTGTCGGGAAAATAGATAAGTGAGAGATGGAGTGATTTCAGACACAGCGACAGTCTGTTTGTCTGTGAAGAATCTGAAGAATAAACATTTTCATAGAGCCAACCCTTACTGCAAACATGCAAGATTCTGGGACTGAAAAGCAGTTAAGGCAACAACAGCTGTGAGACACTTCAGAGAGAGGAGGGAGGGGGGTCTACGTGACAATGCTGGAACAACGCCATTATATTTTATGTCTGAAAAATAAATGTCTCACTGCCTGATCTAATCATGACTACTACTGTACTTTTTGCGATGCCTTAGAAAATATGGAATGACAACAAAAGCCCTGGTCAATTTGTATTGTGCCACCACAGAGAGCATCTTTGCTGGTAGCATGAGTAGGACTGAGGAGGACAGTAAAAAAAAAACAATAATCGTCACTGCCACAGATTCAGGACATTTCCACTATAATATTACACCCCTGGCTGCAGAAGGAAAGCCCTTAGTATTATGGGAGGACACCAGCCCCTCTGCACGTGTTCCGCTCTCATTCCTTCCCTCAGGAAAACGCCGACAGAGCTCGAAACAGATGCCTTAAAAAGACCCCCCAGGTGGTTAGACTGCTGAACAGCAAGCACACAAAAATAATGCACAAGCACTTTAAAATACCTCACTGATTTATTAATTATTTTAGAATTTTCTTATTTATTATTATTTTATAAAATGTTTGAGAGAGCCAGGGCAGATGCTTTTTATTGCATTTGAATAAACAACTGTACATTTAACATACATGACAATAAACCTGAACTTACAATGTGGGTGAAGGTCTAACCACCAAGATAAATTCAAAATCAAAATAAATGCTTCTGATTTAGAGTTATTTTCTTTTTTAATAATGGGTTCAGTTTGTGTCTTTCTTTTTAATTTTTTAAAAACTTGCCATGTGTGTGGGGTATGAAACTGTGCATTACCTCAGGGTTGTCAGTCAGGTAGATCTGTCTGGAGATGTTGTTCACGGTGCAAATCCACTGAGAAAGAAACACAGAGATCCACATTAGGACTTCCTCTGGCTCAGACGCGAGCAGCCTGTAATCACTTGACTGATAGCAGCTGTGACAGGCCGCTCAGATGTGTCCAAGCACACAAAAACAAATATGAAAACCACACAAATAGGTCTCGACAGCTCTTGAATTGCCATATGACTGATACGTGTACCAGCAGATGTCTTTGGGATGAACATGTAAAACAATAAGAAAGATCAAACACAGCTGTTTGAACGGCCTCTTCCACACTTACTTCTTCATATTCCCTTTTGCTCTCAGCTTGTAGAATCATTGACCTACGAGGCATTAATGACAATGGAGAGAATTAAACAAAATACATCCGTTAACTTATTCATGTTTCTGCGTTATTCTCATTGCTGGATATGTGGAAAAGTGTACCTACGTTTTGCCTGAGGGGGAGGTTATCTGAAAACAGTAGCGTCTGTCCTCACACTCCACGGCCATGACAGAGCTGTTGTCCAGGTCCAGCACCATGCCCCCCGCCACCGCCCCACGAGGCTGGCACATGAGGTTACCTCCCTGGGTGAAGAAGTACAGTCGGTCCCAGGCCGTGGTCACTAGGCCTGTTTTACTGGAGCGCAGAAAAGAAGGGGCAGAAAGAGTGGATAACAGTCAGCACTTAAGGGTGAGATTTTGAAGAACCTAATGGTGGTAAAAATGGAAGGTTTAATGAGTGACGAGGGCTACATACAGGGTGACAATGTCAAGAGACAATCCAATGAATATTGGTAATGTTGGGATCCTCACAGTATGGAGACTGAGCTATTGGACTCAAAGTTCAATCTTAGTCTCATCTGACCAGAGAACCTTTTTCCACATGGGAACACAATCTTCCAGGTGTGTTTTTGCATAGCACAAACGAGACCGAGTGCGGCACCTTTTCAGAAAAGGCTTCTTTCTTGCGACTTGGCCATACAGGCCAGCTTTGTGTAAAGCTTGTCAGATTGTTGTCACATGCACAGACCGAGTAGTGCATGGTAGTAATCCTCAAGAAACAGCTGGTTTTATGCTGAAGTAATCAAAATCAGTTCAATTGATGTCAGGTCGGGGAAATTAGCCTGGTGTTTGATGTGGAAGTTGATTGGTTGCACCTGAGCAAGTTTATAATGGTATACTCTAAGGGGCTGATCAATTAACCAAACCAGGTATTTCACTAATACATTTTTTAGAATTGTCCAGAATTTTTTCAAATGTTATTTTCACTTTGATAATGAGGGTTATAATGTGTACATACAGCTCAAAAAAGTTAGATTTCATTTATTTTAATTTCCAAGGTGTAATGTGACAAATATATAAATATAATATTTGGTATTTCTTCAGAATTTACATTTCACAACACATTTTTAATGGAGCTGGAGAAAATGATCAGCCACATTAGTTATTATAATACTTCCATTTCCTTATTTTCTTGATTTAATTACATTTTTCACATTTTTAAACATAAATTCTCTTTCACATGTAAATGCTTGAGTTGTTCTCAATCCCATTTTTTTTTTTTTCTTTTTGTCACTGGATTTTCAATGTTCTTTGGAGACGATCTGTATAATCCTACCTTTGTCACTGTCCTATCCTTGAACACCCTTTTTTATTTTTTGGCTATACGTTCCTGAGCATATAAACAAAATAATAAACTACATGTCAGTTAACTCTGACTCACCAAAACAAAGCAAAACGTGTGTGACTAATTTAAATTGCTCATCCGTAAGCCTTAGTCTTGTACAATCTGTTTGAAAAATATTCCAGATAAATTTCCTTTCATTACTATAAAAGTGAATGGCTCATGCTGCAGTGGGTGACTCAGACCCTTAATAGTGAGAAAAATAGCAAAAAGAAATAGCAAATGTTCTATGGACTCAGCATTTGACAAGCGGTTGAGGCTTCTGGCAGTGTGCGTCATTAAACAGAATGGCATTCTGTGGAAACCTTTTCTCTGGTGTCACAGACATTTGTCAAAGACTTTGGATGTACGTATATGAGCGAGAGACAGAGTTTGACAGCACTGACATTTCACTAAATCACATTGCCGGCTATGCTGCAGTTCTACCCCCTGAAGCCATTAAGGAAGTTTCCCTTCTCATACATCCACTCTGCAATAAGCTGACAGCGCACACTGTCAACATGTTGCCTGACCCACTTCGTCTGCTGTGACAGACTTATTGTTTACTGTGGTCATGCGTATTATGAACAACTTTAGCAAGAGAAGCAAAAAATATTTTAGGTTATTTTAGAGATTCAAGACTAAAAAGGTGCAGTCAGCAACTCTAATCCAATACACTTTATGTCAGGGCTGCCCAAAAGGTCGATCGTGATCGACCGGTAGATCGAAAGTGTAGTGCGGGTAGATTGCCCACCGTTAAAAAAAAATATATATATATATATATACGTACGTTCTTTGTACGATTTAGTGGCTATAGTTACTTATGTATTATTGTGATTACTGGCTGCTAGAGTATTACTCTCACGTGTTTCACTTACTGTATTATGTTAACCTGCTACTTACTTACCACGGTTGTTGTTTTTTATTATATTTTGTACTTATTTTATATTGCCCTTTTATCTGCACTGTCCCTTTGCTGTTGTAGCGCTGTAAATTTCCCCGCTGTGGAACGAATAAAGGTTTTCTGATTCCGACAAGCCGAAAAAGTGTGGGCACCCCCTGTTTTATGTGAACATGTCCTCACTGTCTGTTCTGTGTGTGCAATGATAAACATGGAAAGCGGCTTGGACCGAGCCACACAACACTATTCCGGCCAATCGGTGACAGGCGGCGTTCATGCTCGTGGACAGAACAGGGGAAAGGCCATGGATGTTTAAAGAGAAAGGCAGTGGCTGCTAGAGGGACTGTAAATCTAGAGGGGGTTATTTGCTTGGGTGTTGAGTTCAAATATCAACAATCGTTCTCCAGAATCGCTGACTCCACCTTTGTAACCACTGTATACTGATTGTACTGTCTATTGTGCCAGACTTGTTCACCTAAAAAACATTGCATTGCCACATATATAATATGAGGACAGATTCAAAGAGTGTTCCCCCCACATCCCTTAACTTAACGACTAGCAAGGGACTCTACGTGAATATGAAGAGTCCTTAGATTTAAGATAGGGTCATAATGAGTGCAATTAATCTTACTTCCTAATGTTGAGGTAGCCAGCCTTCTGGATAAGTGTGCGATTGACAGGGTCAGTGTCCTTATCTGGCATATAGACAGTGTCCTCCACAGAAAGAAGCTCCCTCTGGGACGCACGCATGGCCTCCGCCTCCGTGTCCAGCTGGGCCTGGATACTAGACACAACAAAAAGTTTTTAATACAAGAAATATCCATCAAAACGGAAATTCTGAAAAAAAAAAAAAAATTCTAAAAAATTGACCATCCATTAAAATACATAACAGAAGATAACATTATTTTTTCATTAAGTATTATTATGTAAAATCACAGTTGCATTGCCTGAAAAGGCAACAAGGATTAGTGTGTTGCAGAACACAGTGTAACTATTTCTGTTTAGGATTATACACAACAGACCACTTTAGTGTTAATACCAAAGCTGTGGTTCATCACATTTATTGTACACATAAATGTTAATGAGATGATCTTTACTTTTGAGTCATGTTGGACACAGAGGAGAGAAAGTTGTCCATCTTCTTTGACACCAGCTCGATGCCTTTCTTGAAGAAGCGGATCTGAGAGATCAGAGATAATAATGAGCAACTCATCTTGTGTATGTGTATGCCATAGAAATCTATAGAGACGGATAATCACTTAGTCACATGTAGGGCTGCAAATAACGATTATTGTGATTATAGATGACTCTGCCCTCAATATTCTTGATTAATCGTTTTGTCTGTAAAATGGAAAATAGTTAAAAATACTTCATACACAGAGATATTTCGTTTACCATCATGTCTAAAAAATAAATGTTTCAAATCTTCACATATGAAAATCTGGAACCAGAGAATGTTTGGCCTTTTTGCTTAAAAAATAGTTTTAAAAAAAAATGGTTGCAGATTGTTAAATTGACTACTTGTTGCAGCTCTAGTCACATGCTTACAGACTTAGGTGTTTTTTCCCCAGTAGTTTATATTACTAGACACATTTGCACACTAACAACTGTCCTTTGTAAACTTAATCAGTTCCAATGAGGAGATGGCAAATTTTTTTATATTCAATTTGAATACTGAAATGATGTGTTCTGGCCTAGTTTGTACGTCAACAGCTGCTCAGTACCTGTGCCTGTGTGTAGCCTAGCATGGGTTCGAGCATAGCTACTCTCTTGCGATACTGCAGGGCATTGAGGGCGCAGTAATACTGCAGTGAGGCCTGGTGCTGCTTCCTTCTAGTGTAGGCCACCTCCTTCACCAAGTCTGACTTCAGCTGTCCAGAAAGGAGAGGGTTAAATATGTATTAAAAAAATAAATAAATATATATATAATATAATATATATTATATAATATATATAATCCATCCATCCATCCATCCATCTTCTTCCGCTTATCCGGGGTCGGGTCGCGGGGGCAACAGCTCCAGCAGGGGGCCCCAAACTTCCCTTTCCCGGGCCACATTGGCCAACTCTGACTGGGGGACCCCGAGGCGTTCCCAGGCCAGTGTGGAGATATAATCTCTCCACCTCGTCCTGGGTCTTCCCCGTGGTCTCCTCCCAGCTGGCTGTGCCTGGAACACCTCCCTAGGGAGGCGCCCAGGGGGCATCCTTACCAGATGCCCGAACCACCTCAACTGGCTCCTTTCTACGCAAAGGAGCAGCGGTTCTACTCCGAGCTTCTCTCGGATGACTGAACTCCTCACCCTATCTCTAAGGGAGAAGCCAGCCACCCTTCTGAGAAAACCCATTTCGGCCGCTTGTACCCGCGATCTCGTCCTTTCGGTCATGACCCAACCTTCATGACCATAGGTGAGAGTAGGAACGAAGATAGACCGGTAGATCGAGAGCTTTGCCTTCTGGCTCAGCTCTCTTTTCGTCACAACGGTGCGGTAAAGCGAGTGCAATACCGCGCCCGCTGCTCCGATTCTCCGGCCCATCTCCCGCTCCATTTTCCCCTCACTCGTGAACAAGACCCCGAGGTACTTGAACTCCTTCACTTGGGGTAAGGACTCATTCCCTACCCGGAGTAGACAATCCACCGGTTTCCTGCTGAGAACCATGGCCTCAGATTTTGAGGTGCTGATCCTCATTCCAACCGCTTCACACTCGGCTGCGAACCGATCCAGTGAGTGCTGAAGGTCACAGGCTGATGATGCCATCAGGACCACATCGTCTGCAAAGAGCAGCGATGAGATCCCAAGCCCACCAAACTGCAACCCCTCCTCCCCCCGACTACGCCTCGATATCCTGTCCATGAATACCACAAACAGGATTGGTGACAAAGCGCAGCCCTGGCGGAGGCCAACACCCACTGGAAACGAGTCCGACTTACTGCCGAGAACCCGGACACAACTCTTGCTTTGGGCGTACAGGGATTGGATGGCTCTCAAAAGCGCCCCCCTCACCCCATACTCCCGCAGCACCTCCCACAGTATCTCCCGGGGGACCCGGTCATACGCCTTCTCCAGGTCCACAAAACACATGTAAACCGGATGGGCATACTCCCAGGCCCCCTCCAGGATCCTTGTGAGAGTGAAGAGCTGGTCCGTTGTTCCACGGCCAGAACGGAATCCGCATTGTTCCTCTTCAATCTGAGGTTCGACTATCGGCCGAACCCTCCTTTCCAGCACCTTGGAGTAGACTTTACCCGGGAGGCTGAGCAGTGTGATACCCCTGTAATTGGCACACACTCTCTGGTCCCCCTTTTTAAACAGGGGAACCACCACCCCGGTCTGCCACTCCTTAGGCACTGTTCCCGACTTCCACGCAATGTTGAAGAGACGTGTCAGCCACGACAGCCCCTCCACACCCAAAGCCTTCAACATTTCTGGACGGATCTCATCAATCCCCGGGGCCTTGCCACTGTGGAGTTGTTTGACTACCTCAGTGACTTCCACCAGGGAAATTGCTGATGATCCCCCATAATCTTCCAGCCCTGCCTCTATCAAAGAGGG
>CALSCE010009442.1:6500057-6514261 GCA_943593645.1 Bovichtus variegatus
TATATATATATATATATACACATAAATACATATATTACAGTTTTACTAAAACATTGCAGCCTGACAGTAGAGTAATATTTAATTCCATCTATTTGTATTTATAATGCTAATGAAACACTTGCACTGAATTACCGGCGCATTACTGCACTGTATGGACTTTTACAGTTTAAGATGAACGAGGAAAAGCTTTTCTAGTGAAGCCAAGACAGCACCTCGCAGTCACTCTACCTTCTCATTCTCCTTCTTCTTGGGCAATCGGCTGTATTTGACCATAGCTGCCTCATGCTCTGAAGGAGAGGAGAGAAAGGACATGAGGGATCAAATAGTAAATGCAAACTGTAATTGTTTTCTTTAATAGATGTGTACTCACCATCAGTTGCGATGCCAAATATTTCCTTCAGTGTGCTTATCTCTGAAACATTCAAAGTATAGTACGTTTTGTTAGAATGTATAAAATAGATCCACAACTTTATTAAAAAAAAAAAAAAAAAATGCACTATTGCTTGAAGTAACTTCTAATAAATAACTTCAGATGTTGGATGATAAAATAGTTGTATAAATAGCAAAGTTGGCCTGTTTTTATCGTTTTTCACCGAAAAACAAATTATACTTTAGTACTCTGACCACTTTGCCCTTTGCATCTAACTATTACAGAGAGCAGATTAATCATCTGTAATAATGTGATATGATGAGGTCTTGTGGCCTAGGGGTTAGGGTGCTGCCCATGAACCAGAACCTTTGTTGCCTGTCATTCCCTCTCTCCTTATTTTCTGTCTTATATCAACTGTTAATAAAGGAATAAAATACCCCAAAAATGTATTCTGAAGTGTTGTGTACACGTGTGTGTGGCCCTACCTGTAAGGTCTTTCTCTCGGAACTGGATCAAGGGGAAAACCATGCTGTCGGCCATCTGGTTGGCTAGCTCGGAGTGGAGCGAGTTCAGCTGGAAGAAACAAAAAAATAATAATAATACAAAAATATCAAGCACTGCACAAGGACATAAACAGAAGATGTACCCTTGCCAAGCATCTTGAAGGATTTAAATGTATTTTAATATGTACAGTGTCATTTGCTGCCAGTTATTCCTGTAGTAACATTTTCGCTGAAATGGGTGCTGCAAACAATGCCTCTTCTACATCCTAAAAAGCCCATATTGTGGAACAGTGCATTTCTTGAAGAGAATAAAACCTTCCGCTAACTCCGATATTGGAAACAGGACCACATATCGCACGCACCAGCAAATTCTGCCATAATTCTCTATGCTTATCAACAAGCTACACGACAGCGTCTAACAAGAGGACATCCAGGTTAATCTGAATGATTTAGCAAATGCTAAAGTTCACAGGATTAGGTGCAGCAGTAGGCCTAATTGCCATTGTGAAATGAGATCTCCTCTGTAAATCATGAGGTAAAGGTCAAGCAAACAATCAACATGTGTCCTCTGAGCATATACCGCGAGTGTGTGTGGACTGGTGTGTCCTAAATCCTGTTCGATCGGCATCACTTCCACCTCACCACTCCCCTGTTAGCGTCGGTATACAGTCAGTCTTACAGGGAGGATAATGCTCAGGTCTTTTCACTGAGGTCATTCTCACCAGCGTGCTCATGGAGCACAGGTGCAATATCCTTTGTTACGTCATAAAATAACCAACTACTGACCTTGGTAGCTTATCATCCCTCTCTTCTGCTGGGAGTGCTCACACATATAAACGTACATACATAGAACAACAAAAACTGCAACTCACCTCCCCAACAGTTTTGGCAAAGTTCTGCAGCGTGGCGATTACCTCTTCGTCACCTTTTCCATGAGCGAAATTCTGGACAGAAGAAGGGGGGAGGAGGAACACATTCAAACCATGTGACTGCATAACGTAGCATTGATTTAGTCTATACTGTTAAGAAGTAAAAAAAAAAAGCCTGTTCTGCCTAGGTTTTTGCCACATCCCTTTCATGGAATAAGGCCAAATATGCTACTAACCCCCCACGCTAAGATGCTGAGTTTTAAACCTTGTTTAAAAGGAGCTAAAGTGCATTCATTACAGGTCGTTGCATTTTCTCCACTCTGCAATCCAGAATGTGTTCCAACAAAAGGCAACTGATGCACATATCTTTCCTTTTCAGCACGATTTAATGGAGCTGCTCTGTGACTTCAGCAACTATTCTATTTTTCAGTTCATGCTGGCTACATAAAACAACATCCCATGATAGATTCCCAACAGAGAGGCAACTGTTGTGCAGCACGAAAGAGTTGTCCACTACCCCCGGCCAGCGGGACAAGTGTGTATGTGTGTGTGTGTACATTGGTATCATTTTGTTGTCATTTAGGATGGACCTAATCATCTTTAATAAGTGTAAAGATTTTAAATGATTAAGTGAACAAATAATTGTGCATTTTTCTTCCGTGTTTTCAGAAAGTAAATTGCCTTTTCATCAGCATTACTAATATTTCACTGCACACGACGCAAGTTGGCTTTGTGCGTATTGGCTCACATGTGGTCTAGGACACTCTTAAAATGTTGATCTTACCTAAGAACAAGCGGAAAGTACACAAATATTGATGAATGCGACACAAGTTCTTAAACTGTTCTCACAGAATTTTAAATCGAATCTGTGCGTCCGCAAGATTTGTGCATGCATCCCAGTGTTCAGAGACTGCAGTAAGAAAATCAACCTGAAATAATACCCCCGCCCCACCCCATACCCAGGGGACATTATGGCCATGATAATATTGCACATACTTACTTTCTTCTCATAATCCATTAGTTGCTGTGAGAGCTGCTCTGTGGCCAAGCCCATCTCACTCTGTAAGGGGCAGATGGTGGGAAATAGCAAAGTTAACACAGACTGGATTACTCAGGATTTGTCCGTAGCTTCTACATTCGTCATTCTCTCTTCGGCCCTTGTATGAATAAAAAGGAGAATAAATGGTGAATCAGGGTGTAAATGAAAATGAAAATGTAAAAGGTGATGGATCACATAAAGGCCAACTCTACCAGGGAACCATGATTGGTTCAGAAAAGGTCTGTCATCATGTTTCATAAATTGTGTATGTTTTCCGGAGAATAATTAAGCATTTATTGTGACTGCGATATCTGAACATGTTGTTAAATGAGGCATCATCTTCTACAGAGAACAAAGTCAAAAACTATTTACACTCTTGACAGCACAAGAATAGTTTCACACTACGTACCGCACATCTCAGCACACACAGCTAAGGGAACAGAGTCTGCGTTTGTGTGTTTTGTTTAGTACCTGGGCTCCAAACACACGCTGCATCGATTGGAGCAGCTGGTTGGTGTAGTCTGTAAGCATCCCAGCATCCTCCTCAAACACACTGAGCAAGGAGCGAGTCTGTGGAACAAAACATTCATACACTCTTTGGATGAATATGACAACAGGTTGAACTGACGAGACATTAGTTAAATTAATTAATAAAAAATACATCGGACGTTTATATGAGGCTTCAGCAGCCTGAGTTTGACAAATAAAGTGGATATCTTCTAAATAAACAGCATTTTAGTACAAACTGGACGTGGAGGGATAACACAAAAAGGGAATTTCTTACTAAAAACACTGTAACTTTGGGTTGAAAGATATCCACTTTATTTGACTAAATTAAACTGACAAAGTGCATTTTCCACTACTTAAAAAGCTATTCAACTATTAACTGAATATTTAAAAAAATAATCAGCCGATTGATCAAAAATTAAACTAATTGTCAGTTGCAGCCCTAACCGTGAATCGTACGGCGGTGTGTGTATTAACCATTATCCAAATGAGTTTAAACATGTTTTTAATCACCACCAAGTGATAATCAAATGGGTGTGTTTATTACATCAGGACAATTAAGGTGGAGCTAGGCATATTGTAATTGTGTCAAATGTTCCTTTGTGTTTGCTTTTTGTACATGTGTATAGTACCTAAGTAAAAACAAACCAACAAAAAAAAACAAACACAATGTGAGGTTTGGTGGGAACCTGTAACTAATTTAAGAGATGTATAAGCACATTTCTGGAGGTGGAAAGAGGACACTGAGTGAAGAGGGTAGCTGCAGTATGTCGAGGCGTATAGATATGGAAGGCAGCTTTGAAGTGAAACTAAAAAGGCATAATGAGTTTACTGCAGGCTGGCTATGCAAACTGAGAAAATCCTGTCTGGGTGTAGTTTTCAGTTTCCATAAACAGGTGCGGCAAGGCGGGGCAGATATAGCAGAGATGAAACACACCCCATCGTCTAAAGTCTACTTACAGCTCACTCCAGTTGACTTTCCACACCAAATACAAAATGAACTGGAACATCGCCAGCCTTGTTTGTGTTTACATTTGACTGTGGCAAGACACCGGGCCTGTTTCTTGTTAGTAGACAAACATGAAGAGTGAAATAAGCCTCCAGCATGGGTTGCACTTAAGCACAACCATCAATGAGGTCAGCCCTGTTTGGGGAAGGAGTGATGCAACAGACAGCAGCAAAGACAAGCTACATTAGATGTGCATAATAGCAAAGACCTATATTTCACTTCCCCATCACTGCTATCCATGCATGAGGCCTTGTGCTTTTTTGAGAAACTTTCATAATGCACTCCAGACCTATGAGGCATCAAACAACATATGCTAGTCACTACAGACAGCTACCACTGCTTCCCTGTTGCAGGCTATTGACTAATTCCAGTGGAGTCCGATAATGGAAACCCCTCCCACATCCTGTGAATCAGGCCCAGTTCGGCCCCAGAACAGGGTCTAGCCCCAAAATCGAACTTCATGCGACAGTGGAAAATAAAAAAAGATTGCAGGAGAGCGACTCTGGTTGAGCTATGGTCGTGACATCTTCCACAGTGATGTCTACAAAGCACAGCAGCATATCATAGAGAGGAGCCCTGTGGCGATCGGTCGCTTTGTAAACACAACTAAGACACATACACGCCGACACAATTATGATTAGCAGTATAAACTAGAAGGTTGTGTAGAGCGGGAGGGAGCAGCCACCAATGTCAGAGGAATTACATTCCCATAACAATGTGTCAATTGGGAGCTGTCATCGTCCAGTGAAAAGAGGCTGCACCGGGAGCAAGATATTGTTTGGGCTAGTAAGCTAACTTCAGCTCGTAACGTCTTTTTTTTTCTTTTTTTAAATGACAGTTGTGTCTTGAGTTGATAAAACCCCACACAGGCCTACCTGAGGACTGTCCTGCAAAGCGTCCTCCAGGAGCAGTTTGTGATGTACGGCCGGCATCTTGTTAGCAGTGGAAGAGAAGGTACGGGAGCTTGAATTATTCAGAGCGTGGACTCGGTTTCCCAGAGGCTTCTGCGAGAGGAACACGTGGGAGTTGGAGGCGGGCCCAGGATGATCTCATCCACGGCCGCGGAGAGCAACTAGTGACCAGTTAAAAACAGGAACACTTCAACGCTCAATGAGATATGTGTATGGTTTTGTATTTAATTTACTTCTTTTCTGAAGATGGGATTTGTTGTGGTGTGGCAGTTAGCGGCTGACTTACTTTTGAGGTGTAGGTTACGTCTAACGTTTTTACGACCTTAGTGTCAACAGTGCCCCCATGTGGACATGTGCATTATTGCACATTTAAAATTCAAAATATAATATTTGTCCCTTGAAAAAAACTCTTACAAAATGACTGATTGCGCAACAGCACACTACAACAATAGAATAATATTTCAAGATCGAAAGATACCATAAATTATTGGTTGGCCAAAGGTTGAACAGATGGAGTTAGATAGTTAGATAGTTTGTGTAAAGCATATATACAATATACACACATATATAAACTACCCGTTGAAATGTAGAACAAGCATAAAGTAGCATCAAATGGGAATTATCAAGTAACGTGAAATTGAATTAAAGTGATGTGTGTCTGAAAGTGGGGCTCATAAAATCTACAATAATGGCAAAATGAGATCATTTGAGAATGAGACACTCTTTCAAAAGTTAAGCCCATTATGGAGACAATTATGGGTTGAAATAAAAGTTTTGATTCATCACTTTGCCTATCAACATATTTTATTTCACTATTGAGCTTTTGGATTCATAATTATTATAGCCTTTAAGGCTGTAACTTACAATTATTTTCATCACTGATTATTTTATCATTAATTAATTCTTAGTCTATAAATTGACAGGAAAAAAATGCTCTTCTAATTTTTCCAGAGCGAAAGGAGATGTCTTCAAATTGTTTGTTTTGTAGTGTCAGTCCAAAACCCAAAGTTATTTCTCTTCACATGGATGTCAAAATGTGTATAATAAATAGTTGTTAAGTACCATATGGCTTTTAAAATCACATCTGTTTACTAAGTCCTGGAAGTAAGTCATCAACAAGCTCTTGCCTTGATTTGTCTCAGTCACAATTGTCCAATTAAAGGCAGAGCATGTGATGTACTGAATATACTCTCTAATTACTTTACACTTCCTGCAGAGGCTGCTCACATCCGGGGAAAAAAAATATGTTCCTTAACTGATCCCACGCTGGATGATAAAGTGAGCTGTTTGCTCTCCAAATGTCAGATATTCTGACAGACTGTGTTTTTTAATGTCATGTTTCCGCCTTTTTTCATGTAATCTGATCTAATTTACACCTGCCACCAAACTGTGTGCCCTTTTAGAACCCATTGTTAAATCTAACACACCTCCAATGTTAAAAAATAAAACAAGTCTCTACCAGAAAAAAATGAAATGCCAGGCACAGATGTAAATATATGATTCACTTAATTCTAGAGTGAGATGGCCAGTCCTCCTGTGTAATAATTAAATTACAGTGCATTTATGAATATCTACAGTCAACTGCTTTATTAAATGTTTGCAAAAAGCGTACTGTCTCAATGATGTGGCAGTTTAGTCTTGATTTGACTGTACTTCCAATCTACAAAACAAAACAGATTTAATTTATACCTCAGAGATTTTATATGGATTTGAATGATATCAATAGGTTTTGGTGTAAAAAAAAAATAGTTTGTTTACATATTGTGAAGTTGTCTTCTAGCTTTGGAGCTTCTAGCTTTGGAGTTTTTTTTCATAAATGGATTAAAAATAATAATAATAATAAAGACGGGAAGTATGTTGTTTCACTTGTATTGATATATTGATATATGTTCAGCTATTTGTTGGGTAAAACTCTGAATAGCAAAGCTTATATATCATCTCATAGTTCTAAATTCTAGGGAGATAACTTTAGTATCTGAGAATAATGTCATTTAAAGAAATCCTCGAAAGCAGGTGAAACACAAAGAAGTAACATATTAATTGTCTCAGTTATTTAAATTGATCCAAAGCATTTTAGGTCTCAATAATAATAGTCTTATTGACTTGTTTAGATGGTCATGTCTTGTTGTGTTGTGTCTTGATAATGTAGGCAAGCCATGACAAGCAGTGTCACCTCATCAAGCTCCCAGGCAGCCTGAGCAGGAGCACATTCCTTCCTCCCCAGTGGACTTGTGTTGTTTAATTGGGTGAATTGTGGTTCTAAATTAGATGAGCCATTTCAGTACTGACTTTGATAATTAATTGTGTTTGCTGGCTTGGCTAAATCTGGTCTGTAAAAAGAGATGCTTAATGTCAGTGGAACTAACCTTGATTTGACAACAGTCATTTAGCTGACCGAGAAAACACACTCGCAAAGAATCGCTAGAGTGCAAAAGCTTGTTCCTGGAACAGTACTGTGCATTATACAAGTCATTTATTGTAGTACACTTACCCTATGTAGAAAAAATGTGCGTTCACAACTAGTTGAAGTGTGCTGTACTGTCAGCATGTTGTTATGCTCACAAAGATAATGCTCGCATCATGTTTATGTTTAGCAGATATAATGGTTACCTTGTTCACCATCTTAATTTAGCATGCTAACATTTGCTAACTAGCGCTAAACATAAAGTACAGATGATGATGATGACAATGTTAGTTTTGCAGGTATTTAGTCATAGACCAGAGTAAAAACAATTCTGACTTGAGTGAGGTGCTAGATGGAAAGTTGAGAGATCTCCACAGTTATTACAATTAATCCTGAGTGGAACATGAATGTGTTTAAAATTTCCAATAGCTGTGAGGACGTTCCACAAAAAAACACAAATGTGAATCTCCTAGAAAAGTCACCAAAGTCAGTAGGATTCATCCTCTTAGGTCCATTAAGGTCTATACAAATTTCTGTGGTAATCCATCTAGAAGTTGAGATATTACAAAAAACGAAGTGTAAAAACGACAATTTGCCTTTTTACTCACTGCGCCTGGCCAAGAAACAATCTGGCACATAAACCCCGTAAAATGGTAAATTGTTATTTTTAGACAGTTTTTCTTGTACAGATAAAACAAACAAGATATAATGTGTTAATTAATGAGCTGTACAGGAGATGGTGGGCAGATTTTGTTAGCCTTGGAGAGCCAGGCTAGCTGTTTCCAATCTTTGTGGTAAGCTAAGCTAACCATCTGCTAACCGTAGCCTTATCAATCTTCTCATCCAAATCTCTGCAAAAAAGCAAATCATTGTATTTACCACAAACATCGCACTGTTCCTTGATGTGGATCGAACTGTATCTAATCTCATAAATCTGTGGAGAATCTAATATTCTGTACAAAATGTGCTCATCCTGTTGCTGCCTCTCCTGTTACATGTAAGACATTCCAGGATTTTCTGACAGGCCTACAATATTTCATTTGGTAAACAGCATCCCGTGACACACTTTATGGGGAGATATTGAGATTTTTGTTTGGAGGCTTTGTCAGAGACGGAACATGTGTAACTGAAAACTTCTTTTTTTTAATTTTATCTTGACTCTCAGCCATGCAGTCAACATCATAAGACCTCTGACTGAATGTGAGAATAATTTTCCCTGGTGGGGATTGATAATGCAATACATCCTGTCGCCTAAACTGCATTCATATGACTCCCCTCTCCTCAAACAATGGCGGGCCTGAAGACGAGGAAGAGATTGAATTGAGATTTATTGGAGTCTTTTTAACTGACCTAAACTTACCCTCGTGGTTACTTTACCAGACTGAGGCTTTTTCAGCTGCTCGCTATCTTTGATTGTCAAGAGCTCAAACAAGTGAGCCTTGTGTGTGTGTACGCACGCACGCACGCACACACACACACACACACACACACCACACACACACACACACACACACACACACACACACACTCACAGGCTGATATATTGATGTCCCTTAAATGTATTTCATTTTTTCCCCCACCTTTATATTAAAAAAAGGAAGCTCGCTATTGGTTGAGTCTCACCCCCCCCTCCACCTCCGCCTCCCCCCATCCCCCACCCCCCACCCCCCAGTTTCCTGGGCAACCATGTCAGGGTGGAGGAAAAGAGCAAATCATGTGAGGGCACAGCATCTTTCTCTCCCCTCTCTCCCCTGTCTCTCATGATCTCTCCTAGCGTGTGTGTGTGTGTGTGTGTGTGTGTGTGTGTGTGTGTGTATGTGTATAAAAGCCTCTCTCTCCATGCTTTCACTTCACTCTCAGCTCTCCATTGCTTTGCAGAGAGGATAAGCGCAACACTGAAGAGAGGGGAAGGGGACACAACCAAAGGAGATCCCTGTGTTACAGTGGGAGACATTTCTTTGACCTTCTTCCTCACCTTCTCCCCCCTCTCCCTGATGTAATTTGGGACTCCCTCCTTTCATCCTTCTTCTTAAGCGTCTCCGCTTTGCTTGGACGGTGGCATCGATGCAAAATGGGTTGTGGCAATTCCTCAGCCACCAGCACGTCAGGAGGGGGTGAGTGTTTTTAAAGAATATGTGTGTGTGTGTGTGTTTGTGTCATAATGGGGGAGAGTGTGAGAGAGAGAGTTGTCAAAGTATCTGCACCGAGGGGAGAGGGTGTTTTGAATGTAAATCAAGTGTGTCGGGGTTAGCCTTGCATATGTCTCCAGACGTGTCCATGTGTGTGTGTGTGCATTGTCTGTGCGTGGCTCTCAGTGTCTTGATTTCAATCAATCATCATCATGTATGTGTGTGTGTCATAATGACTGTAGAAATGATTAGTTTTCACCGCCAAATGTTCTTCGGTTTGTGGCTCCCTCTCTGTAGTGTGTGTATGTGTGCAGTGTTCTCCTAAAGCAATGGGTGGTGGGTCGATCATGAAGGGTCTCCTAGTATTACATACTACAACAGAGAAGTATTCTCAGAATGTAGGCTTTGGCAACGATTATGACCCTGATACTGTAATTCCAATGTTAAGGTCTACATTCACACAAAAGGTCTTTTATGTGTGTTTTACTACCAGGTTTTTTAAATGGTGTGTTTGGGCCTGGTTTCCATGGATTTTGAGTATGAAAGACAAGCAGCTTTAGTGACATTCACTCGCCTTTCACTGAAGGGCAGGTTTCTTTCATAAAGCCTGGAGGACTTTATTGTGGCATGTCCTCAAATAACACAACTCTCTTAGTTGATTTATCCTCATTCTATACCTGTTTTAAATTATACTGAGCAAATCTGTAGTCACCACAGTCAATTTGAGGGAGCAATTAGATTGAAGTATCTGCAGGATTACCTCACCACCGATGGCCATTAAAGCAGTATGGTGTGGGTTTGTGCTTGTGTAAACGTGTGTGTGTGTGTGTGTGTGTGTGCCTGCAGGTACCTAATTAGTGCTTGCCAGGCATGGTAACAGAGCCACAGACAGCTACTGGGAAACGCAACCCAGTGTTCTCTTATGCTTTACGTTTTGATCTACATTGAGGTTACAATGTCTGTAAACTTGACACTAGGTGTGTGAGTTTGTTGTGACTGTGGCGTGTTTTGTCGATTTAAAAAAAAAAAAAAAAAAAAAAACAGCAGCTGTGTTCATTTGTGTGCAGCAGGTCTTTTTCTGTTCCTTCCTGGGGGTCAGCGTTCGGCATAATGTCAAGAACGTGTGACATCCTGTCACTTTGACTTATGGTTGCACCTATTTGTTCATGCCAGCTGACACCACGCCAGAGTCAAAGACCCTTTTTCCCCACACTCTTGTGTTCGGTAGAATGAGGATAGAAGCACCCGACCGCTCCTACTTTATATTATTTTAACCCAGATCAAACTGTAAAACTGTGTCACTACTCATTTGTGTTTTATGTTGAAGTGTTTATTTGTGTTATTTTTACCCCACCTGCTTATCATCTATAAGCAGTATATAACCATTTAATAATGGCTTATAATGGAGGTGTAAGCAGACATAAGTGTCTAATAATGTATTTATCAACAACTATAACTCCTCCTTTGGAGGGTGGTGTATAAACAAATAATGGATAACAATATAGAAAACAAACAGTTGTAATGATATTAAATACTGAATGTCTTCATAGGGCATGTTATAATTGTTGACACACACTGCACATTATTAAGTACTTAAAAATATTCATTGTATCTATGTATATTATAGATATTATATGTGCATTATAAGGTGTTATAATCCATTTATAATTTTTTTATATATTGCTTATACAGTAAATGCTAAATAGGGGGTTTAAGGTAAAGTGTCCCCTGTAGTGCCTTGTTAGCTGAGTGCTTATAGCCATATAACCACAATGTCCCGGGTCACACTCCTCTTTCTCTCGCCCATTTCTACACTGTTATCCGTCAAATAAAGGCAGAAGTGAAAAAATCTAATAAAAAAAGCCTTATAGCTGCTAAATAGTAGAGTTAAAGTAAAATATTAGCATTTATTCCAAGTTCTTAACTTACATGCGATATCCAAGTCATGCAAGAATGTTTCAATTTCAAGCATACCAAACTAAAATGACGGCCTCAGTGCACTCTATATCACACTGCTCATCCCTAGTCTTATGTACCCAGATGTGTACCCTTGGATATGAATGAGCTTTTGTCAGGCTACTGAATAGGCCCCTGTGTCATGTCAGCAGACTCAAACATTTACTGTGAAAAAAGCTCTCCATTCCTTTTACAAGGATGAAATTCGGTGACTTTCTGTGTAATGTAGATTTTCCACTTTTCTGCTATTACATCTTATTTGTGCAGTGGTCTTTTTGATGGTACATTTCTACACTAATACAATGGAAAATGGCATTAGAACCGATTGAAGGGCAAAATTGATGCTTTTGTTCCCCCGCTGTTGTCAATGTGGTACTGTACGTTCAGGCAGCATGATTATCCTCCAACTGAATGCATTGTGGTCTCATTTTGATTCAAATCATGTTTGGTGGACTGCCTGTGGTTCAGCAAAGAATGAGCTGTTGTTGGACCATAAAAGAGTCAAACAGCATTGGGATGAGCAGAACGGTTGTGATTTGTAATAAAAGGCATCCACACTGTATGCCTTATATCAGTTTACAACACCTCCTCTGTTACCCTTCAGAGACAAGTGGGGAATTGTTCATGTGAGTAGCCTGAATACTGAAAACCTTAAGCAATCAAATTGACTAGTGTAAAAGTGGTAATACCCCTAAAATATTAAACTGCATTAAATATTTTAATGGTAATTTTATCCTTTTGTGGGTTGTGCTATTTGTATGTATTTTCTTTTTGAGTTTTGGGATAGATTTATTTAATCTATGGATTACAAATTGAAACTATAAATGCAGTGGCATGTGGAATTAGTTACTATAAAAATAAGCATTAAACAGTAAATTAAATTATTTTTAAATAAATGTGATATTAAATAAAAATAATTAAATTAAATAATATTATTTGGATTTGAATAAACTAATAAATAAATCTGCTCATTCTAAAGAATGGCAATAGATATTCCTTTGACAATCATCAGGATGCACACATAAACCCCTGAAGTCTTTCCTGGTGTTTTGTAACCATATTCTGCATATAAAGAAGGAAAAATACCTATACACTGCTATTTAATTTGCAATTCTTCTTTTTATTCTATAGAAATGACAAATTTGGACCATACATAGTCTTCCTCAGGTCAAACAGGTGAATCTTTTACCTAAAGAAAGCCATGTGTGGTCGAAACTTTGCTAGGTACAACTTCCATATCTGACTGAGCCATGCATTTTACGTCTTAATGAATCTATATATGCAAAATAACTACATAAGTCATGTAAATGTATAGAAAAATTTTAAATATTTCCTTCTGAAATATTATAAAGGAAACGTAAAGTAGATTTAAATACTTTTAATAATGTATTTCAAAACCCTTTAAAATTAGTAGTATATGTATAATCACAATTTCTAAGGAATAGGCTCAGCGTATTGAATGTATTATTTGTAGTATTTCAGGTATGTCCTATATGTAATTTTTCGTTGATTCAGTCCTTGTTTACTAAATCACAGCCAGCTGGGGGTCCACACCTTCACTTTTGTCACTCTGATTTCTGTGAAATGTTCTGAAATAGTGAGCGGGGAGCTGTTGGATAAATCGTGTTTCGAAGTGTGATGTATTATATATAGTTGTAGCTGTTAGTTGTCTTTGTTTATGCATAAGTCTCCATGGTTCACATTTCACGGCTGTTGAATGATGGCCTCTATTAGTGAGGTAACACACCTCCTTCAATCATTTTTATAATGAAGCTGGATTAAATCTGGTATTTCCATCTGTTTTCAGGGCCAGCAGACGTCTCAAAAGATGTGTAAGTACATCACTCATTTTCTAACTTTTTAAAGTACTGTGCAGTGCCCTCGAGAACGGGCCTGAGAACCATTCATCCAAACAACTTCCTCTATTGATATATTAGTTCAGCTCTTTATAAAAGTGCTTTCACAAGATTAAGCTTTTTATCAGCAGATTTTTCTGCAACAATGTGTACAATTCCCATCACTAATGCAGCAGACTTTGGTATGTTACAGTATGTTGAAGATAGACAGTTAATAAAAATACTGTATTTTGGCAGAATGAAGGCTTTTAGTGATACATAGTTTGATGAATGTGGTAAATAATTTATAATTTATAATTTAATTTACTGCCAAGTGGTCTGATCTCTGCTTTACAAAATACTAACATACCAATAATCAAAAACAAAGACCTCACTGTAAAAAAAAAAAGAAAAGAGATTGACAATAAAAGAAATGCATACTTGACTATGAAACCAGGTCCTCGCTGGGTTTCATGGTCAAGTCCATGAGTTTCTTTCAGCTTTAGAACGTTCAAATCCAACATTTTTCTATGAAGTGTCATGTGGAGGACAGGTTGTCCTCAACAGTTAGCGTCTGTCAAAGCTTTGGGAGGGGCAGCATTTCCAAAGCATTTCCTGGAATCACTGTGTGTGTGTGTGTGTGTGTGTGTGTGTGTGTGTGTGTGTGTGTGT
>CALSCE010009442.1:6522847-6555178 GCA_943593645.1 Bovichtus variegatus
CTCTCTCTGTCTCTCTCATGCTCTCTCACTCACTCTCTCTCTCTCTCTCACTCTCTGTCTCTCTCTCTCTCACTCTCTTTCTCTCTCTCTCTCTCTCACTCACTCTCTCGCTCTCTCTCTCACTCTCTCTCTCTCTCTCTCTCTCTCTCTCATGCTCTCTGCACCCCGTTGTTTTTTCCTCTGAAGAGCTCTGATTCTAGTGCTTCAGGGTACGTCACACAGCTCTTACAATCTTTTTCAGAAGCAGATTTGTCACACAGTTTGTTCCTATTTCACAACATAAAATGTGATCCAATGTGTAACCGCAAAAATAAATAAATAAATATATATATAAATAATATTATATATATATATATATACATACATATCCTTAGTATGAGGATCAGTTGCAGACATTCTAAGAGAGGCAGAGATGGGGATATTGTTTTATCGTCCATCCTTTTTTTCTTCCAGTTTATCGATTGTTGTTCATGATTTTATACATCTATTTTATACATTCTGTATCACACTTTATTGTGAATGTTGCTCGTCTGTATGTAATCCTTGAAAGATAAAGCTGCTGCTATGCTGTATTTTTTCTTATTGTCAGCAAATGCCGTGCAAAGACTAAAACCAATCAATATTGTGGCCTTCAGTAGCTGATGGAGTTGTTCGGTTGTCATGGAGATAAGTATGAAATTGTGGTCACATAATAGCAGGTAGTTTTCTAGGGTCATATATAGGCTATATATACAGATTAATCAAGCTGCTTCTTCAAAGATCATTCATTTAACTTTTTGTCCATCTCATCCTAAAGGCTACTGAAGATGTGAATGTAGTCCATTTTTAACATTTCCTAAAACACCTGGACACTGTAGTTTTTGGCAAAAAGTTACTTAAACAGGAGGGAATAGTTCTTTTTTTGGGGGGGGGGGGTCTATTTTCCAGACGCGGAATGATACAAATTTGGTGCTTTAGTGAGTATTTACAGCAGCAGGACATGTATGACGTGTATGTGGGACTAAAAATAATCTACAATGTCCGTGTTGATCATAATGAAGGAACATCTCACACAGTACAAGGTTGTGACTCATTGTGTTTTTGGATTCTTTTTAAACAACAATGGAAGGATATGGTAGAGAGGAATAAACTATACCAGGCTTTGGCTGTTTTATGACTGTACATGTTTTAGTAGGATCTATTCATTGTTGTTTTTATCATGGGATATAACCAGCACAATGTCCCCATAAAAAAGCACATTACAGCTGTGCAGGCATTAGGGGCCAAGGTCATTTGTCAGCCAGGCTCTTGACATCTCTCCCTTCTAATGAATGTACAACATCCTCCACTCACCAGGACCCAAGAGGAGGGTGGAAATAGGCCAACTTTAAACACTTGAGATTCAAGAGATGTTCTTTCCGCGTTACACAAAATGCTTTATACGCCTGTGTGTGTAGCCTTGACTGCCTCGACTGGCATAAACATAGGGACTTATTTCCCCATGCCTGAACACAAGCTTACTGTGTACTGTTCGTGCCCGTTTTCTTTAGAATG
Source organism: Bovichtus variegatus (assembly GCA_943593645.1). Taxonomy (NCBI): domain Eukaryota; kingdom Metazoa; phylum Chordata; class Actinopteri; order Perciformes; family Bovichtidae; genus Bovichtus; species Bovichtus variegatus. The sequence goes on from CALSCE010009442.1 coordinate 6,524,381, forward strand.
ACGCCCACTAGCTGCCGAGCTGCGTCGCCGGTTATCAGCCACATTGATACCGAGGGATTTCATGTGGTGTCTTTTAATTGCGAGCCATTCGTCAGCTCACATTGTCGCAGCGTTTACACTGTTCACCTGTGGTAGAGGCAGAATATACCGAATATACAAAGAGCTGCTTTATGTACTGTAGTTTACAGCATATTATATAAAGAGCTGCAGTGTGCCTACGACACCACAGCAACGATTTAATTTAGAACCTCGTCTGAGACATTATATTTTTGGTGTCCCTTTTCATTGATGTCTACGTTTCCTCCCTGCTGCTGCCTCAGTTTCCCTTCGTCAGAGAGGCCTTTGGCCTTTTACAGCGTGTCGTGCTGCCTGTCTCTCCCTCTTTTATCAGCCCCTCTTTGCCCTTTATGGTTGTTACTCGTGTATATGATGGATGTCTTTGCCTTTGCCCTATTCAATTAATCTAACAGGGACAAGGGGGCAGAATGTGGATGAATAACACAGTCAGAAGTGAAGGCCACATTAAAAATGCCCGTGTGGCACATCGTGGGAGAGTTGTAAAAAGCTGTGCAACACAGCATGTTGTTTGAATGTTGTAGAGGTTGGGTGTGCTTGGAGAAGTAAAATACGTCGTAAAGGAGTATTAAAACTTGTGTTTATTTGCTTTTATTTTGTCGAGAGTTAGAGGAGAAGACTGATGGACTTTCAGACATGACAGTGGCATCAATCTTCAACTCTCAGCAAGAAAGCAAATATTTCCCTAAAATGTCAAACTAGTCCTTGAATGTTTTAATAAGATCCTTCAGGTTTCGTAGCACATTAATGCAGAACATTACAGAAACCTCTTGAGGTCAAAAGCAGCTGTGAATTGTTTTAATTATTTATATTCGTATTCACACACTGGAAAAGACCTGGAGTGGGCTTTAAAAACCCACCAGTGTCTCTTTATGCTGTTGACGGCTGTATGATGTAATAATTAAAGAGGTAATGACTGAAGTGGTTGGGTTTATTCAGTGAAACTCATATTTTAAAGGCTATTTTCAATCTCTCACTTGCTTCGTGTGTCTATCATTCACGCTGCGCCCTACATCACATGCACACAAATTAGCTGCTCATCCTAAATTTCAATGCACTCCTTCCCAAACACACAGTCAAATCATCTAATTCACCAATGATGCTGACACAAATAAACTTGACTGACTCTGTGAAACTCATCCATGATCATCTGACTCAGTTGTTTATGATTAAAGACTTTTATATTGTCACTGCTGTGGTTATTGATTGCGGTCCTTGTTGAAATGTATCTGCCTTTTGTAATCAATAAGCGTAAAACCTGAGGGATTACACGTGTTCTCAGCGGGTCTCATAGACAGACTGCCTGACAAAACCAAGTTTGGATTGCTGAGGAGACCATTTGTCATTATTGAACCGAGGGTCCTTTGTCCGCCTGACAACAAGATCAATCGCAGCTCCATCTCGGTAATTGACTGGGTTGGGAGTGCATGGAGGAGACGGAAGGAGGAGCAGGAGGTGGTGGAGAGATGTTAACTCTGTCCTGTCTCTCATTGCACAGCAGTAGTTAGAAGCCCCTCCAGTGATCCCACATTATATTATGCAGCTGGTGCAGTAACTAAGGACTGAAAAATATAAACTGCTCATGTCATACTGAGCAAGATAAGTCAGACCTTCCCTAATAAGTCACCAAGGGACAGAGAGCTGTAGAGACTTATATCACCACAACCTAATGTAAATGCACAATCAGTATCATTACAACAAAACTGAATGGTAATCCTACATTGCTCTGTATAAAATGTATTGTTATCTCACATTTAAAAGATTATTTTATCAAAATAGTAAAAAGATAATTTTTTTCTAATTGACCTCTTGTGATTTTGTATGCCCAGGTTTTGACAAGGTTTGGATGTAAGGTACGTTGACATGTGCCTTTTTATAAACTGTAAAGACAATCGCTCTCTGACTACAATCAAGTGATTAATTGCCTAATCCTAAACACACCTCAACCACAATTTATTTGTCATAATACAAATTTTCCCTAATCTTAACCATACCGCCGTTGCAATGCTCAGATATTGCTGTGGTATTGGCAATCGATGAAAAAAAAAAATAAATAATAATAATCCAGGGTTTTGTCACCTCTCCATGCACTGTAAAACACACACATATTTTATGTTTGTATATATTAATACACATAAAACCTGAACAAATGTTTTTTCTTCCATTTTCCAGCCATTTTAACCGTTTATTTCACACAGTTGAGAGACAACAGGAAATGCATTAAATCATGCTCATTCTAATACAGAAAGTGTGATACCTATGGAAATAGAATAAGTCTGTTGTTATGGTGGTATCTCACTCAACAGCATGTTAATTCAATGCAAACTAAAGTTTCCACAACATGGCACTCATAGGAAGATAAAAATCTGTCTGTACGTGAACTGTGAGAGCTACGTGATTGAGAACATGTCCTTAATCAGATCATCTGAGCATCTGGCCCTCCACAACATCACAGCTGCTCTTTCTCCAGCTGAACATTTCAGTCAACAGTTTGCCTCTGAGCTGCTCCTCTCTGTCTCCGCTTGACCTACAACCTAGTTCACTAATCAAAATGTATCACAACATTATATTAAGTCAATATTATAATATTTTCTTTTCACACATGTCCACTTTCTTCTTCTAGGCTGATCTACTATACAGTTTTTAAAATACATTTCTCTTTACATTTCTTCCATCTTTCATTTCTTCTTTCACTTGAATATGTTGCATGCTGTGAAGGAGCATAAAGCAAAAAAAAAAAAAAAAAAAATCCTGTATTTAATGTGGTAGAAAACAGTTCTGCTTACAGCATTATTGTGCATTTCATCCAAATTCTGGGAGAGAGAAAAAAAAAAGACCTATGCAATATGTGCATAAAACTAAGCTCCCCTCATAAAAGTGTAGCTGTAACTCAAACTCACCAGTAGATGTCACTGCAGCACAACCCAAGTTTCAACTCTGCAGCCAGCGAGACAGATTAAGGACACCCTAACATGTTTGGTTGATATCTACATTCCCTCTGTGTTATCCATGAAAAGTGAGAAGCATGTCCTTCTCCTGCACCCATAGCCTCGGCAGCTGCTTGAAGGGTACACACACACACAGTGATAACATGGTAAAAGCTCGCCAACAGCTCTCACAATCTTCTCCAGTTGACTTGTGAAGCCAGAGGGTTGCACTAATCTTTGGCGCCAGAGTCACTAATCTAGCCCAATAACTGTAACAGGGTGCTAATCACTGTTTTGGTGGAACAAACCTTGCCATATTTTCCATGGCAATCAGGCCGCTTAGAGGCCCACGTGAGCGTATACTCTGATGAGTTTACAGCTGATGTCAGGCTCAATCATGGACATTGCTTTATGGTTTTCACAATAATGAGGCTGAAACCTGAAAAAAAAAGGGTGTTTTGCGTGCCCACTATTCCCGGTAATGACTTATCTGGCCTTTTAGCCTTGGACTGAGACAAACGGGAAAAGAAGGGCTTTGCTGCCAAGTGAATTTATAAAAATATTTACAGAAATGCCAACCCCTGACTTCAATAATTTCTATTTCAAACCTGAATGCCTTACTTTCTCATCTAATATTCCAAATTGGCTCAGAGAGAAAAGGACATAAAAAGCTCTCTACCTCACGGATGATTAAATTCACCATATTATTTTGCTACATGCAGGGCTGTAGCTCCCATTGATTTATTAATATACTGGTAAGTATTTTTTCTTGGAATTTGGGGGGGATTAGAAACATGAGGAAGTTTACTGTCTACATTGGGTACTATATGTTAGGTTGTGTCAAGTATTTCCCTTCAACTTTTTGAACATCCCATCCAGACATGATTTATGACTTATACAAATACTTAATAATAATTTGCGTCTGATGTGTTTTTTCCACAAAAAAAGTTCTATCAACTCATTAAAAATCCCCCCCCCCCAAAAAAAACATCTATTCCTTCTCCTTCATTGAAAAAAAAAAATCCAGAACCCATTAATATGAAAATAGTGTTTATTTCCATACTTCGCTTTGCACAGTGCCGGTCAAACTTCCAAGGACAGTAATAATCATCATAACACATTTTTAGTGCACAGGATTTCAAATAGCACATTTCTAGGTCAACAAATGTGCAGAAAGCATTTAGACCTTCGTGTTGGGAAATAAAATACACAGAAAATGTGATTGAGCAGTTACCGTAATGGATAAAATATAAAAAACCCCTGTCAACAGGCCTTGGGTTTCGTTAAATATAGAGAGTTTTGTTTCTCTCCCTGTGGATATCTCAATAATTCCTCCCATACATCATTGACAGACATGTTAAATTAACGTGACTGATGAGGTTAATAAATATCATACATTCTTCCCTTAAGCAATCTTGCAGTGATGTAAGAGTTGCTGATCCTTCTGCCCTGAATCCATGGCCTGTGCCGTCCAGACATCACAGACCGTGGCGAATGAACAGTACAGCGCTGCTTGTGTTCTCAAAGCATCTCAGACTCAATGTCAAGGCCTCCTTCCTCAGCAGACTCTCAACTGTCACTCATATTACAGTCCAAGGGCTTGAAAGACTCTCAGGACACACGATACAGTCGTCCCATTGAACTGAATTTGACGTGTGATGCCAGGTCAGTTAGTTCAATACATTCTTTCAGGCTCTGCGCTGGGGCCCGCCACTTTGCCCGGACCAAAATGTGGCACCCCAGACCCAGGGGAGGGAAGGAGAGGTTGAGGTGGAGGGGGTGGGTTTGTCGGTTGTGGCGGCTCCGCTTTACTCTTGGCTTCACTGTGCATGTGCTTCCAATTACAGACAAAAGGAGAGGCGGTCCTGTGCAGCATGTGGTTCCATTTAGAGCAGGTGAAACAATGTAGGAAAATAGATCCGTCATCCGTCGCATTCCAGAGGCCAGTGAGAAAGAGCGCTAAATCATAGCAAAGCTAATCCTGAGAGGAACTGGTGGGGTTCAGGCAGTTGAGGGTCCTGGCGGCATCTTCAACAGGGGCCTGATGTGCTGTGCTTCAAAGGATTACAAGGACCTGATAGAAAAATCCCCCTTCATTTGACCTTCATTTTACATTTCTATTGTTTTCCTCCGAGTTTCCTGATTTTTAGCCATGCGAGCAATGTGGCTCGATGGATGGCAACGTCAACCACTTTGGTCTAGACTGAAATTTGTCAACAACTATTAAATGGATGGGCATCACATGTTGTACAGACATTCCTGGCCACAAAAGGATGAATCGTACAGACTTTGTTGATGCTCTGACTTTCCTCTAGTGCCACCAGCAGCTTGACATCTGTGGTTTTGAACGAAATGTCTCAGCAAATATTGGAGGGATTGTTTTGGTGCATTGTCACAACTTTGGTGATCACTTAACTTTTCACCACATCCGGTCAAGTCAAGTCAATTTAATTTGTAGTATATTGCCCAATATCACACATTCGTCTCCAGGGGCTTTACAATTTGCACAATATACGACACCCTCAAAAATAATAATTTCAATCAATATTTAGTTTTTTGAACAAATACCTACCAAACGAATGAGCATCTTCCTCAATGTTGTGTTTAGTGCTGATTACCAAATGTTAGCAATCCAACACACATACTAAGATGGTGAACATGGTAAACATTATACCTTCTAAACATCCGCATGTTCGCGTGCTATGTTAGCATTTAGCTCAAAGCACCGTTGTGCCGAGGAACAGCCTCACAGAGCTGCAAGCATGTCTGTAGACTTTTAATGTCGTTCGTATTTGGCCCTGGACATGGATCCCACTGGCTCTTCTCTTTTTGACCTCGCGTCTCTCAGGTCCCCAGGTGTTCCTGCTTTAAACACCTGAGGAAATATTTAATATGATTTGAGGCCAGACAAGGCTGTGGAGCCAGTGTTGTGTAGCAGAAAAGGAATGTTATTGACTTCTCTGTACGCAGTATGCAGGAGCAGGTAAGCAGCTGATTTTATCAGATCGCTATCCCGACCCTCCATCTGCCCTTCACGCTCTTTGTCGGGGCCTGGAAGCTTTGCCTCTTTCCATCATGTGGTTATAGTCAGTTCATGCAGCCACTCTACTCTATTGGAAAGAATGTAGGTTAATATAGCAAGCGGGATCTGGACATCTCGCTCTCATTTGCCTTTTAATAGCCCATAGGAGCAAAGGCATAGCGTGTGCTCCAAGCTGTAAATCAGAGGATGTTTGGCATCCCACTACTTTACAGGAGGGGGCTTTAGGCCTCAGTTAGGCCACGGACCAGCAGCACCCAGTAAAGCTCTCACATGCAGAATGAAAGGGAGGAGAGATGAAAGAAAAGGAGACATATTTTTTTAGCTTGGGTAGAAGCCCAGTGAGTGTCAACTGGACTTGGGGCTAACGAGGACGTATTTGGGTGATTACTTCAGAGCTCGCATTGGTTTCACAGGAATACCTTTTTCTGTGTCCTTCTGCCAGTACCCACATTATGGGAAATAATAAAAAGGTATAGATTCCAGGGTGCCGTTAGGAGAGCCACGCCTAAACCAATCCAATCCAATCACGCATTAAAAAATGTGGCAGCTGATTTTCCATCATGTGCACGATCACCTCCGTCTCCATCTCACACTCTTAGATTCCATAGTCTGGTTTAGGTTTTCATTCGTTAAAAACACAAATTAAATTTGACGTTCATTTCTTCTTCAGTCCATTTTGGGCTAATAAAGAGGAGGAAGTGTAGATTCTTTATTTGTTTTTTCAGTAACCCAAAATCTCGCAATTTAGTTGAAATCCATTTCAGGATTGGTAAAAGGTTAAAAATAGAAACTGCATTATAGTTTCTATTCTGAAATGTGTTTTTATAAAGGTCATGAATTACAGTGCAGGTTGATTGCTGTGTGTTAATGTCAGGAAATTGCAGTCCATTAGCTTTATGTCCCAGGACGATTATACCAACTCTTATTCTGCTCAGTCTATCTAGACCTGTCACTTCTCTCTCTCACTCTGTCTCAAGTCTTACATACTCTCTGTCAAAGGGTTACTTCAGCCTCAGGTGGTATAGCCATGTGGATAGTTTTGGTTTTAAGATATTTGTCACACAATTTCAGCATTTTTGTGTGTGTTACATTTAAAAATCAATGATCTCTTTACAGAAACAGTGTCACTGTTATACTGGATATTCCACAGAACACACACACAGGGGCTATTTCTTCAGTAAAAAATAGTTCCTCAGAAAAAAATCTCTCTCTCTTATCTCACAGAATTGATCAAAAATAATTACTTTGTAGTTTGGGCTCCTAGAATTTGGAGTAACTTGCTGAGGGAGATCACTGCAGTAAATTTTGCCTGTATGCAAACCTTTTTATGCAATCATTCAGGGATGTGTGTTCATTGTATAAATGGGACAACAAGTGGGAGATAATTATCTTAACTTCTTAACTATCTTAACTTAGAAAAGTACTTCAAAACTCCCAAGTCCGTCTCAAGAGTTACTCATCTGCCACACCAGACTTTTTGTGGACTTTTTTGTTTGTTTTTGTTGTTGTTTTGATCTGTCTTGAGTGAGGCACTGTATTTAGATGTGCTAAAGTAATAACATTTATAATTATTACCCTTTGTAATGGTAAAATTGTTTTTTGGAAAAGCTGTTGACATGGCCTATTTAGTTGGAAATTTAGCAATGTTTTGCGCCGCACAAACAAAATTCCAATCACCTCATTTTTTTGGATGTTGGAGCAGTAAAGAAGAATATTTAAAAACCTCAAGCACCGTCAAGCTCAAAAAACCAAAACTATTCACATAGCTAAATTGCAAGAGGGTTAAATAAGAAAATACGTTTTTTCTTTAAACCACATGAAAGACAGAATAACAGGGTTGAGGGTCACAGTCATCAGAAGGCTGTTCAAGGCCTGTTGATCCTTGCAGCTGTACGGTGGACAGACACCATGCAGCTGGTCAGAACAGGAAGTTCAAAACGAACGACCCTTAATTACTGCAAGAGAGCAGCGCACCCTCTACTCCCTGGACTCTAACCTTTCCCTCCATGGCCCTCAGTCATCCAGAGAGACTAAGCTAATGAACTGTATGCTACAACCTGATAGCAGGTGAACCTGTAATCAAACCAGAGCTCGCAGCCTATGGGCGCAATTCCTGTTCCCCCGACAATTAACCCAGCGATAAATCATTCCACAGCTGCGCCATCACATGGGGTCCGTCACCCTTTGCAACCCCTCGCTCTGAGATAGGGGTCGATGAGAGAGGGGATAGCACCCAGAGGTTGGGGTTACAGATGGAGCGTTTGAAGTCTGAGATGTTATGGTTGGTGTAGGAGGTAAGGGTCCCCTTAGAGAGGCTGTTTAGGGTTCGGGATGAGAGACTTGGACAGTGTTTTAGATTAGGCCTCTAATCCCTCTAATGAAGGCCAACGTTAGTGCTCCATTGTTGTGTAAACTGTTGTGCATGTAATGCCCGTGCGGCAGCGACAGATCAGGCTCCTTGTCTTTCATCAGCAGAGAGGCTGTACGCACCGCAACAGCTAATCAAGTCAAGCTGACGGCAGAGAATGGAGGCGCGAACACACACATGCATACGTATGCAATTAGCTCACAGTGTGTGTTAAAGCATGTATCCGCAGTTGTAAGCATTTAATCTGCTCTGCGTTAACGGAGATGGTGGAGCGATACGTTTGGAGGCTTTTGTTTTCCGAGGAGAAAATCAATTTGCCGTTCACAGCTGCACTAAGTGGTCACTTCCTATTTCCTGAACGCAGCCTTGATGTGTGTCTAACCGTTATCACGTGCGCATTTTCTCGATGAGATGTGATGATTAGGCTACTCCGTCAGTCTGGTGTTTACTTAATGGACTCATTTCGATCAAGGCCCATTGTATTTCTGTTTGAGAGTCTTTGATCAAGTGCTTCCTGCGTTTACATACAGAAACACTAATAAAACAGACCTAAAGATCTTTGTGTTAGTAGTCGTTAGTATATCAATTTACATTGTATCAACTCAAGAGAAGGTCTGACGCAATAAACTTGAATGGTCAATTCACCCATTTTAGAACAAAACGTGTTCAATAGGGGGGCTAGGTTTCTGTCTCTTAGATGTTCGTGGGATGGAGATTATTAGAATTCACTTGTAGTGAGGAACGCACAGATAATTAACACCTGACTCGACGCTTCCTCTCAGCTTTACAGAGATTTATCGCTTTTTTTCAGCTCATTGATTTTATTATCTGCCCATTCTCTCTGGTTCACTCTCACCACTCTCATGGTGTTGTTTTTTGGTCACGGAAGCTTTTCAGGACAAAAGGCAGACACAGTTAGCGACTAGCTGGTGAACATACATAGTTGTGCATTTTGCAGCTAAAGATAATTCTAAAAAGAGAGTGAATATTGGACTCATACTCACCATGTGGCCAGAAATGTGTAAATAGGAAATGGCCATGCATGACCCAGTGTTACATAAATGTACCTGGGATGCTACATAGCGTTTTTCTCCCCAGAGGAAGAGAAAAACAAAACTCACACACAAACACACACACACACACACACACACACACACACACACACACACACTGAGACAGCCAGGCCTTTCTCTCTAATTATGCTATTCCAGGAGCCATAATGATCTCTCTCCACCTCTTTCACTCTCACTCTATAAAAGTCCTCCAATGCAGGACTATATAGCATGATGTTCTGACGCTCACCCACAGTGGCTTGTGCCAAACCACTACTGTCCTCCCCACATCCTCTCACCTCCGTCCTCCCCCTCTTGCCACCCATAGCTTCCTTTCAGCGGAACCCACAGTCTATACAAACACAATTGCCTGGCAACTGACTTTTTCTTCTCTGCGCTGTAGATCTTTAAGCCTGCCCGGGACGTGCTTGGTATCGGTGTAAAAGGATAAAAAGAAGAATTCAAAACAAATGAGTGTTTCTGACAGATGTGGCGTTCTTGGCTTTTTTGTTCAGAGACAAAAGCTTCCAGCTTGCTGCCTGCCCTGAGCTCTGCATCGGAGGTGGGATGCAACATTTAAGGAGGTCATGTAAGATCAAAGATTCCAATCTGACACGAGTGTTAGCTGTGGCCCTGAGGGCTGCTGAGGACCTGTCAGCATGGAGGGGAGTGAGGAAGGCAGCCTCTGGGCCGATAAATGTAGACATTACACGTTCCCAGTTTCACTTTCAGAGTGAGTTGTGTATTTAGTTTTCTGTGTTTCAAGTCTTGAGGGTTATTACCCTTTCTCCTCATCCCTGTGCAACCTCAAGGACCATATCAGTGGGGTTGAGTGATCATTTAGTGTTGTTGGTTACCACTTTTCAGAACCAGAATCCTCTGACTGAACTTTAGTATTGCTCTCAATGTACTTACACAGACATGGACATAACAGCTAAGATCAAGGACAAAAAAGCTGGACAAATAAATGTTAAGAATGCACAGGACTATTATGTATGCGACAAATTAGATGTATATGTACATAGTATGTAAATATATATAAAAAGCACCAATGACCAACACTAAAACTTAAATAAAACGTCTACAAGTCAAGCGTTCTGACAGTTAAAGAAATAAATAGTGAATGTATATACATGGACTGGATGATTACGTGCATGTACAGATGTCTATACTGTATATACGGCATGAAGGATTCATATTGACAGGAACAGATGATATGTACATATTAAAAAGTTGGTGCATTAAACACTGTGAAATTATAATCTATAATTGGAGCAGTGGATGTTTTGGTGTTACAGGGTTATTGACAGCGTAGGACTGATGTAGGTGTTCATGAGAGTGACGGCCTTCCCTTTGGGAAGAAACGCTTCTCTTGCCTGGTTGTTTTATTTTTGTGTCCAGGGTGTGAAGAGTTGCAGTTACGTTTCCTGACTCTGGATGAGTATAAATCCTGGATGGATGGCAGGCTGGCACTAATGATTTTCTCTGCTGCCCTGTTTGGACACAGTGATGGATGGGCAGAGAACACACTGGATTATTGCGGAGGATTGAAGAATTGGATCATCGGCTGGCTCTGAAGGTACATCCTCTGCTGGACATCCACTTTAGGTGGAATTTTGATTCACACTCCACTCCACAAGTACATCCACTATGGTCAACTCATTATTTCCTCAACACAGTTCCTATGTCAGGGGTCCTGTTTGCTCTGCGGCTTATGGAGGCCCAGAAGATTAAGCCTAGAGTGTGTTTACAGTCAGCAGGGTCACAGAGGACGGTCACTGTGGTCGACCCTCCACATTGAGAGCTCCATAAGCTCACAGCATCTCAGGGACAAGAGCTTTCCTCTGTAGCGCTGTGGAATAAGCTCTGACGAGGCCTGTAATCAGCAGACATATATGAGATGTGTCTGAGACGAGCTGCGAGACAGTTCCGCCCCCCCCTGATATGTAACCAACTAGACTTTGGGGTCACTCAGACATATGCAAACACACACATGAAGCCTGGCTTGCTGGCTGTGACTGTGGTCTAATTGGGAAAGGACCGAGTTAAAAATAGCATGTGGCGACGCTCATAATGACATCCTGACTAGACCAGAAAGCCAGATCCGCTCGCTGTTCGCTTCATTACACTTCTGACATCGGCATGAGGAAAATTTCGAGAAAAGGAAAAGAAAATGTGTGGAAAAAAGTGCACCATCAGTCGAGAGGTATTTGTATCATAAGTATGGGGTGTATTTTCTTACCTGAGGACACAATGTGCCAGCACCGTTACCACACCCTGCAGAGGGAAAGCAGGGGCTGCATGTCCTAACATACCTGTAGTCCATGACAGACGGGGTGCCCCCCCCCCCATTAGATTAACAGGAGCTCAACATAAAAGCACACAGGTGGCAATATTCATTCCATCTGTCAGTAGGCCTAGAGTTGACTTTAGACTGCTTTTGATTCATGTAGCTTTTCACAAATCTCTTACATCAATCTTCTCTTTGACACAACACAAATATACACACCTCTCATAGAGTTAGAAAAGGTTTTGGCCCGAAATAAAATATAATTAAAATTTGCTAAGAAATCAGCAGGTGTGGAAGTAAAAGAAATACATTTACTGTTGTTACTGTAACAGACTTTTTTTTTGTGTGTATTTGAACTTTTCTGAGTCATTTTAGTTGTACTTTAGTATTTCACAGAAATATTAAATAAACAAAAGCATTGTTTTTAAACACATAATAAATATCAATATGAAGTTGAACCACACAACTGTTGAGTACGTTTAAAAAAAAAAAATTATATTTACATTATTCCAAATCGCCACAGAACACCATAGTTTATATCCACTTACACCAAACGTAATTCAAATGTCATTTCGACTTTAGTAAACAATTAAAAAAATGTAATTAATTAATGGAGGCACTTTACTAATTTCCCATCATCAAAAACAACATGGTTTGCATTCTCTCCTTGTTTTGAAATGTTGGTTGACCTGTGATCTGACCCTAAGGGCTGGAGGTCAACAGGTTTGCAGACAGGTTGGGAGCTGCTTACATAACCCCACAGCTGCTGTTTGACTTTATTGCATACGTGTTGACCTGTGAGATAGTAGGTGAGAGATCCGAGCGGAGGTGTGAAAATGTCTGCGTGCTCGACGAGGGGGAAGCACACAGAGGGAGAATGTGTGAGAGAGGTTGAGAAAGCAAAGCTGCTGAGAAACTGTGTGCGTGCAAGTGCCCCTATGAGTTATAACTGTTTGTGCTTCTGTGTGTGTGCACAGCTCTCTGACAAACAAGCACCCTGTCATTACCACCCTTCACTGCTGATTACTGGTGCTACATGGCCTGTGGAGGTGCACCTGGGATGCTGCTCACACCTGTCCCGGTCCTGCTCAGGTCTTAAATTGATTTAAGGCCTCCTGGTGCCCTCCCTTGTCCAAGTCGCCCTCAGCAGACTACTCATTCCAATGTTTTATAATGTTTTTACACTTGTGAATCAGCTTGTAAGAATTCTTTACCCCCATCTGAAAACTTTTATGTAATGGCACAGCCACAGCATGTAATACCTCTCGGTGTACACGATCCACACCTGTCGGGGCATGTCGCTGTAGGTAAAAGTGTATGTTTCTCTATGTGTGTGTGTGTGTGTAATGGCTGATAACCATCATCACTTCTAATCCACAGCTCTGAGAGTGACGGCCGTAGTTGAAGATGAGCGATTACATGCAACTATTGTTGACAGGGTGTTACATGCATTACATGACCAACTTTCTATGATACATGATACACAGACGCACATCTATAGCAGAATACAAATCAATAACGTAGTGGTAAATAAACAAAATTGACAATAGACAAAATTGACTAAAGCATTATTGAAAGCCACAATGTGTACATTTTCAAAATGTCTGACTTTGTCGGTCCCAAGTGGTCGTAACGAAAAGAAGGGAGTGAAAGTTACACAAAGGCCATGCTAGTAGAACCCATTTTAAACAGACAGAATAAAAACTACTTGATGAACTGCTTTGAACTTTTGTATAGACATTTATGGTCCCAAGAGGAGAAAATCCCTATGACTTTGGTAATCCCCGGAGTTTTCCTTTAGCGTCACCAGTAATATTAGAATTAATATTTGACCTATGCTTTGGTTTATGACCAAATACCTGAAAAACAAATGACATTCCCATCAGCCTCACCTGTGCTTTGATTTCAGTGCAAATTAGCAAATGTTCGCATTCTAACATGTTAAACATTATACCTGCCAGCATCAGCATGTTAGCATTGTCATTGTGAGCATGTTAGCATGTCTATGCTAGCATTTAGCTCAAAGCACAGCTGTGCGTATTTACAGCCTCAGTTTGCTGAGATTGTTTCCAATCCTACAAGGAAAAATCGAATGCCATCTGAATAATTAGAAAAATTATATGTTCACAAAAAATGTGCGTGTACAGTGGCTTTAATGTAATTAGCCTTGCTGTACTGTTCTCTATGTAAAACCCAGGAGAGTTTACTTACAATATGTTCACGTTAAGTGAGTGTTGAAACATTAGATAAACTAAATGCTGCTGGCACAGGCTGCCTGAGGATATGAGCGTAGACTTTTAACCCACATTTAGCTTTATGTCTGTTATTTGTTTATTTTTTTTCTCTTTTCTCATTTGCATTTGAACTTTTTGGTGTGTAGTCTCCCATTATGCAATGTATTGTTAGTCTTATTAGTCTGTCACTCCCCTGGAAATCACTGCACTAACTTGTATGATAGGTTTTTATACAAATAAAGTTTGATTGATTGATTGAGTGAGTGAGTGATTGATTGATAAAACAAACAAAACAAATGGAAACATTTTAAGGAGGCATTGTGCTACTTAAACAAAATGAGAAAGCATGATGGGGTGTGAAACTATAGCAGAGATCCTTTTGAAATTCATAGCAATAAATATTTGTGTAAAAGAATCATTTGTCTAACTCTTAAAGCCTGAAGCCAGTATCAGCTTACATAAATCAGTCAAGTCAAACAGACAGCACTCTCCTGTCTTCTGTTGACAATTAAAAGAAGTGCATGTCAGTTGTTTTTGACAGTCTGGTGAACAAGGTTAGAGGCCAAGACCATAAGAGAAAACCCTTCAACTCTGCACCTTTATGTGACTAAACAGTAGACGAGGCCCGGACGCTTTCTTTTGAAAGGTTGAACTTTCCACGTTCTTTTTCCTAAAGATTCCTTTCCAGGTTTCCTTCTGGATTGTCTTCTTCTTTTCTCTCTTGCTTTATCTTAGTCTCGTGCTGGCTCCGTCTCCTTGCTGCCTGCCAGACTTGTGAGTTGAACATGTCGTAGATTCAACATAAATCGTGCCTCGGCACTCACATACACATCGGGTGTGGAAGAGGGGATTTTGATTTGTCTTTCACTCTCAGAACGAATCTCTCGATTTAGCAACTGAAAACCATCTTTCTGCAGAACTACCTCTCTCCTCACCTCACCCCTCCTCTTTGCTGTAATAATTTAGAGCTTTTGGTGACTGTTGATTCCTGTGCTCCACTTCTGGTGATTTATGTCCTCCTCTGCAAAGACAAAGGCAGCACAGAGCTTGAGAGGTGAAAGGCTACTCCTTGTACATACACAGAGGTATGCAACGTTGCAGACCCCCATCACTTGGCTAGCCCTGTTCTCCAAAAAGGCCTGCTCCATATATCATCTGCGCACCACCTTAAAAGTAGGTCAATAAAAGAGAGTTTGGACTGCAGTTCTCAGAAATTAAAAGAGGACAAAGTCTTAGAGGTAGTTGAGTGTGTAATGGGCCAGTGAGCATGACCTAATCTAGTGTGGCATGATGTTTTTAGGCCAACCTCTGCATGAAGGAAGAAGGAAACATACTTCACATTGGAGGACTTCTTATCCAAAGTTTGTTAAAGTATCACTTTTATTATACTGTCAACTATGAGATCTGCACAACAGATGTAGAGAAATTAGCCACAGGAGAAGTCTCAGTTTATCATATAGTTAAAGGTGTGTAACTTCTGCCACTTCTTTCTCAAATGAAAGCCACAACCTCACACTAACATGAAGAAACCCGGCTGGTACACACAAGAAAAAGCAGGTAAGTCACCCAACAAAGTGACGAGGAGGTGGCTCCACTGTGCTATGTAGTTATGGAGACTACCTCCTGTGTTTACTTTCAGTCAGAGTCAAAAGTGTATGTCTGCGTAAGGTATGTGGAGGGTTAAACCACAGCTTACACACTCCTTTAAAAAAAAAACAACGTGTAGGACATTCTTTTTTTGACTGAAGGGAAGCTAATCGGTTCGCTCTTTGCCTTGTTGCTGCTCTTTATAATGAGGTGAATTTGAAATGTAAAGTATTACTTTAGGTTTACAGTAGAATGAATGCAGTACACTGCCAAATGCCTTACGCTTTTGATTTGAGACTTGAAACTTTAAGGCAGACTTCAGTTACGAAAAGTAAGACTTCAGACTTGATTTGGACATGATCGCTGTGATAAATTACATACTTGTTATTTCTCTCCCTACACTTGACTTCAGATTTGAAGGCAATGGTCGACATTTTGAGACATAAAAGACTCATCTTGACTGGGAATAGTTGTGACTTGCCTTGGACTTAAGTAAAAAGTAGTGCCCAAAAGTAGTGCATGCACATGTATAATACAGGTATAACGCAGCCCTGTAGAGCTCAGTTTGGCCTTGATGTCTCATGCAGCTTAATTCAAAGCTCTCCAGCCTGAAGAATACACATCAGCTCTCACGTGTCTGAAGGTCTGAAGGATCAGATGCCTTGGAAGTAAGGAATTAAAACAAAAAAGGGAGGGATGAAAGAGGGAAGAACATTGGAACGACATGGGGAAGCTGAGACACACATAGACATCACACATGCTGACATGCATCCACACATGCATTCCTATTAAATGAAGGCCAAGCGGGAGTGTACGTCTCACACAGGGAGAGCTGTCAATCTGTTGTTCTTCGGCTGCAGTTTGAAGAAGCATGAGCAAACAGATCTGCTTTTACTTAAATGCAAAAAATACTAAATTAACTCGCCACCCCCACTCACTTCTGGCTCTGTTTGGTGAGTCAGCCTGGATGTAATAACATTGAATTCAATTATTTAATAAAGAGAGAAAGAGGGAGAGAAAAACACCAACATTTGCAAATGAACAAACGTGGGAGGAAAGGGCACGATAATAAAACCGACAATGTTGATTCTTTTACAACCCCTGGACATTAATTATGAGCATTATCACAGCACTCTGTGTTTCACATACGTCTTTGCATCCCACCCCGAGTGTTGACAAGGTGAGAAGAGAGGCTTTCGCTGAGGCCGTTTTGTTGTTTTTAGGCTCAAACCTGATTGGTGCTCCTTAATGCAGTGTGGAGGAGATGAGGAAAGGATGGAGGACAGAGGGTAGAAAGTCAGGGAGGGGAAGATGGGGGATCACGCAGGTCCCGTTGGGCTTTGTTTTTTAAAACACACCATCATCTTCCATCTGGGCCTCATTCATCATCCCAGTTATGCAACTCAGTTAAATCGGCTTAGACCTCCCTGTAGGAGAATCCCCAGAAACATCTTTATACGAGGTGATCATCCAAGATGTCACAAATCGGAGAATCACTGGCAACCTTTTTTCGGGGATGGGTGGGAGATTTAGTGTCCTGGTCGGCTGTGTGGGTGAACTGAAGGTCAATAGCGAAATGTTCGGAGTCTTGAACGTGTGAACATGGGTACAAGGTCTTACATTTTGGGTCAAGGGTTGATGTTTATGGGTCGGAGAAAGTGTTTAGTGTTTAGAGACCAACTTCAAGCCAGCAGACTGCGTTAGGATCCCTCTCCACAGGCACCAGGAAGCGACGGAAGAGGTAGTTGTGTTCCTGGGTCTGAAATGAGTTCTTCCTTAGTGGCAGTGGGTTTATTGTTCTAGAGAAAGGGGAGAGGATTGATGCCTATAGGTAGCAGGGGAGAAAGCCGTGTGCGGCCTGAGTGTCTGGAATGTATTACATATCCGTCTCCCAGTCGAAAAATACCTCACCTCACAACATCGCACTCCCCATGTGGTCCGGCTCGCTACACAGGATTCATGTTACAGAAGGATCAAGGAATCGCACGCTAACAGGCAGTGGAACAACAGGCGTTCAGTTCCGATCTTTTAAGAGTTAAAACGGTGGGAAACATTTCTGATGCTGATGGAGAGTAGTTTTCCTATGACTAGATTGAGTCTTACTAATGATCCTTGAGCTTTTTGTTCGAACTCAAAGAACCACGACTCACTGAACAGACGAACAGTTTTGAGCAAAACGTTTATATTTCCTTATTAACTTATTAACTTCCATCCTAACCTATCATAAGCAATATCTAGAAAATCAGCAAGCAGATTAACAGATCAACTATGTGATTTCCACTTTTACATTAGGAGGAAATACATAATTTTCTTTATTGCTGATATTGCAAATTTCTCTGCAAATAGTATAGATTTGTATGTATACATTCACATATACTAATACTATTTTGTGTGTATGTAAATGAATGTTAATCTGCAAATTTTTCTATCGATTTGTACCATTTTGTGTATTGTTTCAAATTTCTAAGTTGGTTCTGTTTACTTATTAATGAATTTTACTGCAAAAATGCAGAAAAGTAAAATACTTCAAAAATTCTCACTTACACACTCCATTAATTATATTGATGGCATTCTAAGAAAACACGCTCTTCCCGCGCGCCGCCATTTCTAAACATACACCCATTTACGAAGTGAAGTGGTTGTATTGTAAAGAAAACTGTCTCTTCATCCATTTACTGCAGCCACTGTGGTTGCCTCTTATACTGTGTAGACTGTCAGCAGTGGGTGATAAAAGGCATTTAAGATAAAAAAAAAAGCAGAAAAAGAAGTTTCAGATGTGTCTTCTGGAGTGCTTTCCCACTAATACATTTTATATTAGACTCTATAAGTACTGGTGCCAGAATAAGACAGAGCAGTGCAAAGAATCAGCTGTATGCCAGCTGTGAACGGCTCCATGATAAGGAAGGAGGATGTTTTAGAGAGCTACCTGGCCCGTGGGCAGTCTCCATCTCCCTTGGCATTTGTGGAATTCCTTTGTACACAAGCACTTCATCTCAAGCCAGTAAAGTCACTCTATTGCCTCCTTTTGCCTTTCCAAACAGATTTTATGGCAGCCCGTCTAAAGCTTTCTGGTCTAAAAACTTCCAGCTACAAAGGCTGGGGATCTGAGATGAGCCTTTAAACTGTTCATCACACAACCTCTGTTGCTTTTAATGCCACTGCTGCACGTTCTGCCTGCCCCATGCTTTTTGGCTGGGTTTTAAGATGCTGTGCAGTATCTACAAAACTGCATTTATAAGAATATGCTGGCTGTCACACACACACATACACACTTAGGCTGAGCCCCATCTGTGTAATGTATAGGCTCATTCTAATCCAAACACCCTCTCAGTGGCTCAATCAGTGCTCATATTGAGTGCCAATCCATTCTTCAAAACATGGGGCCCAACGTGATCTAAAGGCTACCAGCCTCTTTTGATTTATTATTTTGGGAGTGATCAACCTCGCACACGCACACACTCAAAAACACAGACACACAATATCCACAATCCCGAATGCAGCTGCACATACGCCATGTCAAAGGAGGTCTCAAATGAATTGGTCAATTGTTGGTAATCATGAGATTTATATTTTCCCCAAAGCACCAACAATCTGGCTCGCATTAGGCTGTCCACGGGGAAAAAAAGCCCCGAATTGTAGGAGGACATACCTTAAAATGGCTGCCCCGTCCACATGTTGCTTGGAAGTCTGTCCAACCATGAGACAAAAGCCCCTTCTGTTGTCTTTTCAAAGGCAGCCTCATTTTGAATTGACCGTGCCGTGTTCGGGAGACTATCTGAAGAGCATCCAGATGTCAGAAGACTCAAGTCGGAGCAGCCGCCATCAACTGTGGGCATTGAGTTATTATTACACAGCTTTGGAAATTGCTCCGTTATTAAAGCTGCAGGCTTATTTTGGGCTTCAGCAGAACTCCATGTCTTTGCCACAACAGAGCCGAGTGTGCGTGAGAGTGAGGGACTGCAGAGTACATCAAAAGAACAATGGAGGCTGTTTTCAGCAGTGCAAACTCAAAGGCCACTTATGGAAGCTAATGGAAGAAAAATAAAAAGATGAACGACAGGTGAAGCAGTTTGGAGATGAAGACGAGGTTACGCTTGAGCATATAAAACATTTTGAAATCCAAATCTGTCAGGAATTTCGATTTGAACACTTTGCAACATTGTCTCGCTTTGAGCCCTGATGACCACATTGTGTCCACGGTCATCTCTAGTGTCATGTTACAGGACCCGTCTCAGCGGGGAGCCCATTGGGTTCCCTCACAGCCTTTTAATTGGCTTTAATTGCTTCAGTGTTGTGGCTAAATGAGCCGTGCCTTCAGCTGAGCTCTGCGCTCACCAACAGAGAGATCTGGAACTGTATCAAACACATAAAGGTGCTGTCCAGAAAACTGGACATACCAGAGCTCAAGCTGTGCAGAGATTTGTGCACCAGAGGTGTTAAATATTTGTTACAACAAATGAGGTCATGTTCAACAGCGACTGGCAGTACCTCAGCATTTTACCTGATATATTGGGCATATTAGGGAATGATTTGAAATGATTTACAGCCAATAACAATAACATAGTCGTCCATGATTTCATGGCTACCAAATGTTTTATATAAGAAAAAAAGAAGAGCAGCTTATATATTGAGTAATGTGGTTGGTTTGGATCCATCTGAGGGGTTGAAGAGGATGAACAAGATAAGAAGAAACATTTATTCTGCCTTTTCTCATATATTGGCCAGAAATGATTTTTTTTTTTATTTATCCAGGAATATAATATCTCATGATGGATTGGCACCAAACTTTGTACTGAGATTCATGGTTCCCAGAGGATACATCACATTGACTTTGGTGACCTCCTGACTTCTCCAATGCCATCATCAGGTACACATTTGTGGTTTTGAGTGAAATATCTTAACAACTCCTGCAGGAATTGCCATGAAATTGGATATATATTGATTGACATTCATGTTCCCCTCATGATGAATTGTAATAACTTTTAATCCCCTGACTTTTCATTTAGCGCCATCACCAGGTCAGAAACTCTTGTTGTCTTATAAAAAGCTTGACCAATTTACCTTTTTAAAAATTCCAGAAACCCTAAAACAGTTTTAGCTTTCTTACAATTATTTAAATGAAAGAATATGTGAAGAGTTTGAAGTGCTCACAACTCATACTAACATCAAACACGTCCAACCTGCAAGAGGTCATGAATAGACATTGCTTTAAGGTGGTCACAGACCACTATTGTAGACAATGGTTGTAGACAATTCTTAGACTGTAGACTTCTTTGCAGTATGTTTGAAAGAACATTTTGTTCCCTGTGTTTGAAAAGTATGTGTATTTTTTAAACCGTGTATCTGCTATCTGCTTCTGATCTCTAGAGTGGCCTGTGTTTGGCCAATGCCTTAACCAGCTCACTGGAAAGGTTTCTAAACCCAAACAAATGTGGAGATATCATACCAACGTGACATCCAGGGTCGCCACCATGAACATGTACAATAACAATATGACAGCGCGTTGGCAGTAATGCAGTACAGGAATCAGTTCCATTTGACAGAAATGTTTGATACGCATTTGCTCAGTGCAACATCGAGCAAAACCACTCAAGTCTTCGTAAACCAATTCAGCTGCCTGTGGGAGAGTGAACAACTGGAAGCAAATTCACATCTTTTCAGAGTGTGTAATATCCTGCACTTTTGAGGGCATAATTGACTATTTCTGAGTCAAAAATTGGAGCACAACCTACTTAATGTTAGTCTGACCACAAAATGGGACAATGTCCTCACTCCTGCTTAATCTCTCCCCACGTTTCACCTTAAGCAGTGTCAGCACCTCTCAACCATCCTAAACCTCTCTGTCCCACCTTCTCAGTCCCAGCTGCCCAGGTATCACTCAGCACACCCCGGCTTTATCTCCCACCTTCAATTTGGCTTTATTGCCGATGTGGAATGCCTGGTATGTCCACAGGCTCACCCATCCTTTCCATCCACACTCACACAATCAACAAAGCAAGCACATGCCCGGGCTTGTACTTATGGTTTTCCACAGCACAGCAAGTTCCAGTGGCAGGCCTGGCACTGATACATGCAGACATGGTCAGATAGGGTTTAACCAAACCTTTGTCACGGCACCAGCTCCGGGGGCCTTGTCTGCCTGTCTGTCACTGCAAGCAGGTGGTGCCTGGAAGCCAAGTTCCAATCCGAGATTTCACCTCTGCTCGCCCCATCCCCGAACTCACCCAGAGCCCTCTCCTTTGTGTCGGGTGGCACTGAGGAATCATGTTGCCTGTTTGAAATATTCATGCAGCGCCATTCTTGATGAAAAGACACATTCTTCTAGCTCCCACCCTTTCTGCGGAGGAAGTGTCGAAATGGACCCGCCAAGGGGCAGTAACAGATCCAGCCTGTGGATGCTGGGAAAGTGTGTCAGGATCTTGGAGTCAGATATCCCAAAGAGAGAGAATTTGAGTGAATGCATACCTTTAGATGAACGTTACATGCCCATGCACACACACACATGAAAGCAAAATGATTTTTGCATACACACGTGCACACATATTCATGCTTTGCTTGCTGGAAATGATGGATGATGTGCATGAAATTCTCCTACACTTTTGCAGAACTTAACCTCCCCTACATCACCTCTCGTGGGAATCGGTGGAGGTCCTCTTACATTTTAGCTGTCTCATGGGAAACGTAAAAAAAAAAAAGGAAAAAAAAGAGGCCCAACATGTGGCGCACATACCGACTCAGCTCGGAAGTTTATTGTCCTAATAATATGGTTAAACAAATGCCAAGTCAAACAAAGCGCTCTGGCCCTCCTCCTGTTTTGAAAGACAAACAAACGACACACACTTGCTCCCATCTGTTTACTGTTCAGTGAAGGTGTGAAACTCAGGGCCTGAATCTGGGAGAGGTTAACTTTTAGTTTGTTGCATACGCATTTGTAGACATCTTTCAATAGAACATACAGAATATGTGAAAGAGTTCATTCTGGGACGTTTTGACCTAACCATAAACACCAAGATGATCAGGATGTAGAGGTCAACTTTTGGTGGTTTTAAGTTAAACTCAAGCAAATAGTTAAATGCTCTCAAAATGAGAAATGACATACATGTAAGGATGATACAGAGAGAGAGAAACGTGATACGTGATGAACAGAAACTGGTTCGGAGCTGAAAGTTGATACTTCTCGAGAGTGGTATCAGAAAAAGAGATCTCTGAGGAACAGTTTGAAGATAAATGCTGTAAACAGGCTTTGAGGCTTTGTGTGTGTTTTCCACATCCATCTGTCACCACGGAAACCCGTGTAAGCGGACACTTTCTCTGTTGCACAGCTTCATTTGTCTGTTTGTTAATACGTGTGCATTCTTGTGCGTGTAGACAGTGTCCTCACAGCACCTCAGCTGCTTTGGGAGGTGCTCGATATGCTCTTTGTGCACCGTTGACTCTGAAAAGCGCCACTTCAGTTGAGTAAGCCTAGCCTGTCATTAGCGAGCATGGCATGGGCATGCTCTTTAACCATTAGTGAAGAGTGGAGCTACACCACTGTGCACTGCCAAGAACAGCACTGCTGTGCCACGAAGACAGAGAGGAGGATAAAGGCCTGATGCTGTGCCTTCTGTATGTGGCATTATGTAGTATGTGTGTGTGCAACAGATTTGACTCTCATTTTGCTTCCATATGGGAAGCGTGACGCTTGCCCCACGACAATCGGTCAAACTGTAATTTCTTTTTCTCTCTAACCATTTTCGCTCTCCCCATTCTCCCCATTTTCAAACCACACACTCCACGTTGATTGACGGCCCGTTGGACCCCGGTCTCTTGCAGCAGCCGTTCAACATGTTTCACAGGGGTTGTGGGCAACATGGCGAATACGGACGAACGCACTTGTGACGCAGGCTGGCCAAGGGAACTGTTGAGTCGGTGTCTCTGAATTACAGAGTACGGCTGATGGCGCGCTGCTGCAGCTAAACCACCTCATTAGGTCGTGGTGACTGCATTTAGCCGGCATTTCCCCCCTCACACGTCCAGAGAGGCCGCATCAGACATGGTGATTAACTGCAGAGTAAACACGTCCATCTCCGAGGTCTCAGGTCTCCGCCATGCAGCACAGATGGCAACAGAGTTTACTGTAACAACCAACCAAGAAACACTGGAGGCCCCCCATAAGTAATAAACCATGCTTCCCAACATTCATAACATTTGGTCAACACTGTGTGGCAAAACAGAGACGACGGTATATTGTAAGTCGGAGTTCACTCGCAGTTTATTATGATGTTGCTTCAAGTGTTTTAAGCTGCTGCATCCAATAATCGAACTCTTCCTTTGTTGATGTAGTGAGGAATGTTGTTTTTGACCTAGCTCGACAATTACCCTGGAACTCGAACAAATAACAGGGACGCAGCTATGTAAACTTTTCAGACATTTCTCTCCAAAATAAGGACAAAAGACTTTGAAACACAGTTCCCCATATGCATGGAGGTAGACTTTAAAATGTTCGTCGTCTGGAAAGAAAAGTGAAAGGAGAGTTCTTCGAGTCCCTCATCTGAGATTGACTTGGCCAACAGAGCAGAATACCACAGCAGAAAAGCGTGCAAGGGCTGGATTAATTATTGCAATATCTGCAGCAAAGCAGGGCTAATTTGCTGCACACTTCATTTGGCTTTACTACCCCTTGTCTCATGGGGTGTTGTAACGGAGTTTACACTCGTCTGGGGAAATTTTCTACCCTTTTAGTGAATGTCTGTAGTCAGTGGTTTGATTTTTTTCTCGGGGCAACAGTGAAGCCTTCACTGTTGCTGGGTGGAGAAGAGAATAAAAGAAAAGAGAGTGGCTGGGAGAACCTTTTTCATTTCATGTGTGTTTACTGTACTGTAAATGCTACACCCTCAAAGCTGGGCTTGAGTTTATAGAGCTTTCGTGTGCAGAATGCCTTTTTTTATGTGTATCTCGTGCTTTTATATATTGCGATGGTATTTATCCAGTACATTTTTATCCAGCGTTACCTCCTCAAGACTACCTCGAGGCAGTGTGTGTGGGAGGTTTTGGAGAAAACATGTAGTTGTGGTGTCAAGGTCATGCTCGGGTCACGGATGCTGCGAAGAGAGGAGACAGAGGTGTTGAGAAAGAGCTCCGCGCCGCAGGCTGTGCGACCTACCTCTGGAGCTGCAACTCAGCTTCGCATAGACAGCTGTAGACACCCTGTCTGGGTGAACAGCTGGCCAGGATGTCTGGGAGAAAAGGGAGGGGGAGAAAAGGGAGAAAGAGATACCAAGATAGAGAAAAAGAGGAAGGAAAAGATAGATGGGCATAAAAAATGAGAAATGGGAAAGTGGGACAGGAAAGGGAGAGGAAGGAGAGGTAGACAGAGGTGACAAAAAGTAATAGACAGGGTCTAATACATCCAGAAGCTCCAGAGAGGGGCCTCTGTGTGGGAAAAGAGGGGTGGAGAGTTATAAATCTGGCTGGGCCTGTCTGTCCTGGCTGCCTGGTTCCACACTGGGTTTGTTCAGGTGGCCCTCTCCATCAGCCTCCTCCTGCTGCTGCTGCTGCCTCATGCTCAGTGGGCTAAAAAAGCACCGCCGAAAGAGAAATGTGTCGGAGGGAAGGAAAAGAAGCACTTCATGGTTTTATGGTTTCCTTGTCTCCGCAGGCACGCTCACAGACTGAGTGACACGGGCTGAGAGGCATGACCTGCGAGCAGAAGTTTGGAAGACAAAGAGAGTTATGGGGTTGAACCTTTTTACTGTGAACTTTTTTAACCTTCATTGTTTGGGAGAAGGTTTGGTGTGCATACTGCCTGCTTCCAGATACATTTATGCGATGTACGTGCAGACCATACAAGGTTAGAAAAAGGGTCACATTTGCAAAAACAGTTTCACCTTTCTAATCATACAGGTTCAGTTCACCAATTTCCCCACTCATTTTAAAAAATATATATATATATATATATACATACACATGCAGAAAACAAAAAACAACAACAACAACAAAATATGGAATCTTACAAAGTAAAAACCAAGGCAGGTTTCTTTTCTACAGATATTTGTCTGTATAAAGCTAGAGTGGAGAATAAAGATGGCTTGAATGTCCTCATAAAGACAAACAAGTTCACGTTCTCCAAATACTTCAGTTTGCCACAAACCCCAATTTAAACATCTTTGTTAAAACAGATTTTTGATTTCTGGAGTAGGACAAGGACATTTTGTAAGACTATAAACTTGTTATTTTATACTTTTTGAGGCGGCAGTTGAGACCTCTGAAGATCGCTAATGGGTGCAATTTAATAGTGCCTCTCAATGTTTGCAAACAAAAGCGTGTACCTTTTGGAGTCATATCAGATTTCGTTATATTGTAATCCATTATGCTCGATGACGCATGTGGCTCATTTTCTGTGCTTTGAGCCAGCGTTGAGATTCTAACATGCAAATCTTTAGCCAGAAGCTGGTTTCTCATGAAGCTGGAGGGTCTGTGGAGTTCAAGTAGGGATTTTTCAGCACATATTACTGGAGCCAGAAAGTGGCCTCCTCATGGCTGAGGTCCAGAGGCGCTGGCCTAGTGGGCAGAATGACAGTGGGAGACGATACAGAGAACAAGAGGCGAGAGGGGAATAGAAAATGGAGAAAACAGACATACTGGACACACACACACACACACACACACACACACACACACACACACACACACAGGAGTATTACAAGTGGTCTTTCAGTGGCTCGGTTAGCACTCACTCATGTGAAAACACACACTCGCTTAATTTCTTTCACACAAGCGGAAAGATTCACATACAGTATGCACTGAACACCCGCTATATCTCACATTTACACACAAACAGAAAAAAAACCCTGAAACGCATACGGAAACATGCAACATATGAGCACCACATACTTTTCCACTTTGACTCACGTGCTGGTGAGAAAGCGAGCGAGTGGGCTGTGTAGTCAGGGCCCATTTTTCTCTTTTCCTGTGGTTGGGGTGTGCGACTGGGGATTTATTTTCGCAGATCTCTGGAGGGAGGTCACTATTTTTGCTGAATTTGAAACATCTGAAGTATCCGAGGGCACCCCCCCCCCCCCAAACCCTGTTCCACATTAGAGAAATGGCCCATTCATTTGGACCTGTCAGAGTGCATAATGGCCCTCAGATCGTGTCTGCTTACTACTCGTCAAACTGGGTCACACAAACACTCTGGCCCCTTGATCTCATTATGTCATTTAACCCCTCTCTTTTTCCCTCTCCTGCGTTCACTCTCTGCAAAGGTAAGATCTTCATTGACAAAAAGTGCAAGTGATTCACTAAAAGGTTAAATTCAATTAGACAAATGGCCTCACATGAGATACAGTGCATGGTTGCATGTTGGAGAGGTTTCTCGTGTCAGATGAACCTTTCTGTCCAAGCGGGCAGATGAATAGCGAGCGGATATTACCCTGGGCTGGGCTGTTTGACACATGGCTGTCTGGGTTTCCTTTGCATCCTACAGGTAATCATTTACTGTAATGGCTACTGAAGGATCTGGCTGAAACCGCAAAGCAAGGTTTCCAGTAGTTTCTGTCCCTGCAGGACAATGACCAGTGCGTTGTTCTGGAGTTCAAAGTGAAACGTTATCCCAGTGACTATCCAATAAGACAGCGATTGCAAGAAATCCTGACCCCCAGAAAGTAGAGCATTGACAGTTGGTGATAATTTGCCATCTACAGTGACGCTGCTGTGTTGACTTACAGGCAATAACTGCTGATAGCCTCTTTTGTCTGTAAAAGTCTTAATCTCAGTGGCACTGCCTCTGAGCTCATATTACAGATTTAGTGAAGTAAAATGGGTGTTTTGTGAGTTGAAAACGGGCCCAATTTGAAACAGACCCGCTCATTTTGAGTCTGGTCCACTTAAGGTAATTGAATTTGACTGTATCCTTCGCCCCCTACGCCCCCCCCACACACCCCCTCCCCCACCCCCCTCTGGTACTGACTTTCTAGTTGCTACATCATTCACTTCACATGTGAGCTGAGAAGAAGCAAAGTCTTCATCCGCTCGCTTCCTCACCAGACCAATAATATCTGTTTCAAAGTCATGTGGAAAACCAGAAGGGGGCAAAACACACTCATTCACACACACACACACACACACACACACACACGCGCACGCACAAACACATTTGTCTCTAAAAAAGACCAATAAACATTGAGGCCAGCTGCCCTTGAGAGAAGTGTACCAATTTAGAGAGGGCTAGTTCAGAACTAGGCCAGATATTCTCAGCCTCACGCATATTTCCACTGCTCTGGCCACTAGCTTTGTTTGTGTACTTATATGACCTTAAAAAGACAGAGACAGAGTCAGAACTTCTCCACATCAGTTCCTTTTAATGTGCGTAAGAGGTTAATCATTTTTTTTAGCCACGCTGGTGGTGGAGCCCTAAGGCCCATATTGGCCCGGACTAGATCTAATAGATTAATGTGCACAACACTTGGTACAGACATTCATGTTCCCAGACAATGAATCCTAATAGTTCATGATCCCCCAACTTTTCATCTAGCCCGACACCAACCATGACGTTGACATTTTTGGATCCTAGTAAAATGTCTAAACAACTATTGGTTGCCATTAATTTGGCACAGCCATTTATTTTCCCCTCACTGGACACATGTTGATAACTTTGACGGTAGCATGTAAACATTACCTGGTAAATAGCATGCTGACGCATTTAGACCACGAATGTGTTATAAAAATAGCTTCTCTAGGCGCTGGCATAGTTTTGCAAATTAAAAGATTTAAAAAGGACTATTACAAAGAGTAGTGACTGACCTTGTTTGCAGTTCGAGGTGTCGTGTCAGTTTTATAGATGGAAAAAGCTTCATGGGCTGCAGAAGATTTCTGGTTGCAGGGATGAGTGGTCTCTCTTAAAAGCCCTCCACACCTAAGGTCCAAGTCTGCTTGACTTTGGAATCAAATTGCTTCTACAGCTTTTCCAGTCGCGCGAGGTCTGCAATCTGTGCCGCAATCTGTGCCATCCATGTTTTGACGGGTATACGAAGAGCCGCCCATATCCAGATAAAAAAAGACTGGTTAACAAACATGAAAGTATCTGCATCAAAAGTGGTAAAATACAAAGTTAATGTTGAGAAAGAGGATACTTCAAAAACTGTTGGCCTTTGTTCTTGCACTGTTTTCATAACACATATCACAAAGTAATCCTTATACACGCATCTCTTGCGTTGAAACAACCCCCATCATTCACCCAGAAAGAGTGGTGACAGAGTCCATTATGTTAAGTTAACAGGGGTTTTGCTTCACTTGAAGTGGGGGTAATTAACAGCACACTAAGTGCACTGGCCCTTTTTATTGAGCCATCGCTAAGTGAAAACCCCTTTTACAGGAGTCAATGGTTCACCCCCGAGCTTTTTGGGGGATGGCCAGCCAACACAAGGTTACTGACAATGATGAATGGAGGCTTTGCACGCATAGAGCCTCTTGCATCCCATCTTCAGCGGAGAATGCACACTTGTTCACCTCCTCACTGTGTTCCTCTCCACAGAAAGGCGCCTTGTGTGTGTGTCAAACAGCCACTAAGCCACATGCTATTGGTAGGAGGAGGACCAGTGGAGATGATGAAGTGGAAAGAGCTGGTGCCATGGTGTGTGCAGGTGTGCAGGTGACCTTTTCAGTCTAAAGCTCTGACCCTATAACCAGAATATGTGTCAACAGGTGAGCTGTGTGTGTGTGTGTGTGTGTGTGTGTGTGTGTGTGTGTGTGTGTGAGTCACCTATCTCTGTCACTTGTTTCTTGTGCGGACATGTGGTGTGTGTGTTTCTCTGGGTTTGTGTACAAGTGCAACATGTGTGTGGATTTATGATTTTTTTTTTTACAAACGGAGCCGCTTGTTTTACTTATTAACACAACATTACAGCACATGAAAGTCCCACTTGTCAATGCACATGTATGTTTTTCTGTTCCCCCTATGTAAACATAGCTTTTTTCTGACTCCTTGTAAAGACGAAAGTCATGCATGGCCATGCCTAACCTCCCCCTTCTTTGCACCCCCATCTTTCCTTGGCTTAATTAATTTTCCCAGTCAGGCTGCTTGTATGCGGGGACAGACCATTTCATCACTGGTATGATCGTTGGGTCTGGCCATCATAGGCTGGTGGCGAAAGACATAGATCCAGGGTATGTGGAATGGGCGGCGTACAGTAGATTGAGTAGTTCAGCGAAAGCTATGCAAGGTCGTTGTCGTGATTTTACCTGTCAGAGGCGCCAAACACAGGTGTCAGAGTTAAGGAGGAAGCCGCAGGGGAAACGGAGGACCAGCTGTGAGGGAGTTAGAAGAGGATGGCGGCAGACAGCTACCACATAAACCCTGCTCCATCAGTTACATCAAAACTATGATCAAAGGCAGTATAGATGGCTCCTACTCATGAGAGGCAATGCCAAACAGCCTCACATCAAAGTTCGAATGACCTCATGTGGGCACACGGGTGGTAGCCAAATCAAGGAGGAGATGATAAACCAAGGCGTCAAGGACACAGAGGGGTGGAGGTTGAGGAGTTGAAGTTGGGAAAAATGAAAGAGCGACCACATGCTGACGGAACCGTCATACATGTGCCAGCTATCTGCTATCTCGGTTATCTTTGCTGATGCTGCGGAGTTGATTCATTCCTTAACAATATGGATGCAACATCCAAACCTTTTTGATAACTGTTGTAGCATGTAATATTTTCATGATGATTTCAATGCAGTTTTTGCTGCACAATAATTACAACACATTTAATGTAATACATTTTTCATACTTTTCATGTTTCCAAAGATGATCAAAACCAGGATACTAATATGTAAACATACTAGAAATGGGAAGCAACTAAGTACATTAATTCACATTCAAGTATTGTACTTAAGTACAATATTGAGGTACTTTATACTTCTATTCAACTACTGTATATTTCAGTGAGAATAATTACCATAACTTTATACCTAACAAAATATCTTGACAAATCCTGTTTACACAAAGTTTGAATGCTTTTGCATACACATTTTGCATATTACTAATTTCAATCCCTCTATGTCTTTTCAAGAATTTTCAAAAAAATTTAGTTTAGCAAACTGACGTTTTCTATCTTATGAAGATAATTCCTTTCTAAAGTATCCTTACTGCAACAACATATTTTTTCACTTCTTTTAAGTATACAAGGTATTTATATTAAACTCACACACACATACTGTATATATATATATATATATATATATATA
>CALSCE010009442.1:6555278-6587477 GCA_943593645.1 Bovichtus variegatus
CTTTCCCTGAAACACTGGCAATAGACACCAGAAGGTGTCTCTCTGTCTCTCTCCATCTGAGACTGCAACGAGTGCTGAGGTTAGTTACTATTGTTAGCATACAAGTTAGTGTGGCCAGTGCGGAGACATAAATTATATCCCACTACCTAAAGAATTGGTTTCAAATATAATTGTAGGGTTGTAGTCAAGGTGGTGACGTGACATCTGGCAGTGGCGTTAATCTACGTCTGTTGTAGCACTGCTCTATTTTGGCTCCGTGCTTAATAGTTCTCATCTCTATGACAACATTTCTTATCATTCTAATCTAAAGGGTACAGAATGGTTATGCAAATTATCTGTAAAAACAACAAACATTTTGTCACCACTTCCAATACCATGATAGTGGGTTCTGCCAGCACTTTCTGCTGGCACAGTGCAGCTGCAGTGTGGAGACAGGTCTGGCAACGTGAGACGAGTGTAGGTCTGGCTCAAGGGTGCAGCCACCACAGAGAATCCCCACCCCTAATTCTTCGCAAACTCCACATTAAATTGATTCAGCATCTGTGTTTTTCCCAGACTTACACAGCCTAAACAAGGGAGGTGACTTATATGGAAAAGGGATGAGATCAGGCTCTCCCTTAGTCGTCCCTTGGGTGTCACATCAGCACACGATCTTAGCTATGGAGCTGAAAATGCTCACAGACCCCGTAATACCCATCTGCTGCTCATGGAGGCCTCGGGGGGAGACATCTGAAAGATGGCCACACGACACAACACGCAGACCCGACCACAAGAGAACAAGAGTGAGTAGTTGGTAAATCTGGAAGAGGATAAAACTTGCATCTAGCGGAAGGCAGTATATGAAAAAAAAAAAAAAAAAAAGAAGCAAGATAGGGGTCACATATGCTTGTGGAAAGGGAAGAATGCTGCCCTGAAGATCACAAGCAGAGAAATAATTTATCACTGCTCCCTCTATCATTTCTTCTGGCAGAGACAGATGGCCTCGAGTCAGTTTGAATCACTTCTGGCTCTCTTTGGGACTTTTGCCTGCTGTGTGCTTTGAGTATATGCGCATACACACATTCATTTACACACACACACACACACACACACACACACATACAAGCACAGGAGGAGACTGGCAATTAGCAGTGTCAGCTAAATGAACATCTGCCTTCGATAATGAACTGACTTCATTTGAACGCATGATAATTGTAGAGACAAAAGTCAACAGCATAAACTCATGCACGGTAGTTAATCTTTCATCAAATCGATTAAAGGCTACATTTAAACCAGTTTTCATAGGATGAAGAATTAAGAGACCCTTTAGAGCCTGACAATTTCCTGCCAGTGTTAAGAAGAATTTGCAGCAGTGTTTGAAATGCTGTGGTTCAGGGATGGTGAGACGTAATTGCGAAACATTTTGCACGTGGCCCACCTGCCTGCTTCATGGAGGTTTCAACTTTTCAATTTCGTTTAATCATTACCATGGTGTTGGCTGTCTAGGTCAGTTGCTGTCAGTTGGAGTCAGTTATTTTTTTCGATTTGAAAAATAGAAAGAGAGACTTGAAGGGGGCAGATTGTAATAACAGGCAGCCAATGGGAATCTTAGTTTACAGGACTACACCAGTCACAGAACAGAGATACAATGTTGCTAAAGGGCACTTGAAAAAGGTGGATGTCCACCCACGCAGTAGATTGAATCCAGGTAATGACGTTGATGGATTTCCCCCCCGAAAAACAAGGCCTCTTTTTGTGCCCTCTGCGGTAGTGGAGTGAAACTACAAATGAAGTAAAAAGTCACTTAAACAATAATTTAGCCTCAGTTTGAGAAGAGCAACGCACCAATAACCTTTTTACGATACGGGATCAAATATCTCGTTAAAAACTTCAACGCATAAAACAAAGAATATATCATGTTTTCAGACTTTGCTGCGGGGAAGGTGTACAGTATGGAAGGTTATTAGTGCCTGGACCTCGGCCCATTGTTCATAACTTGCTCCACTAGTAAACAAAGTTTTGTGAATCGAGGCTACAAATTGATCAGCAGCACTTGCAAACCCCTGCTGATATATTGGTAGTTGTGCTGAGCAATGAGCCGGTAAAATGCTAGTTAGTACCTTTAAATGCTAAACTAGCTCCATCAAGACGGTTGCTAATAAGAAGTTGCCACATGCAAATGATAAACAAAACTAAAACAACAACCTACTTCCTTTATCTATATTTAATCCAGTGAGTGATCCCAGCTGCCATCTCGTAAACACAAACTTGTAAACATGTAAACACTGCAGGGTATAAACATTCACAAGGTCAGTTTTACCCACATAATCATTGCTAAAGTATCCAAACAAAGCAGTCATGCTGCAGTAAGGGGACACTCTTACGTAACTTAAATTAAACCAGAGAGGACGATGATGATGCCAAAGCACAAGAATGAGCTAATTGCGGATTTGTTGTACAACACAAATTGAAACTGCAGTGCACCTGAATTCACTTCTTTGATGTTAATGAAATATTTCTGGCCAACTGGGCTTCTTTACCATGTACAAGGGCACAGCGGCCCCTATTATAAAATGGAAACAGTAATTTAATTCGGGATGAAAGTGAGCGCAAGGATAGACAAACGTCTCACTCTCTCTCCATTTACCGAATCTACACACCCACACACACACACACACACACACACAGTTTTTCTTTTGGATATAAACGACCTTTTCAGTCGTGATAAACAACTTGCTGTGAAGAAAGTCATGCCATGGATTTCTACAGCTCCTCCCTTCACAGGTGTCTTCTTCTCTCTCGCTCGTCTTGTCTGTCAACACGCAGATGAATCACCGATTGGAGGAATTCATTCGACTCGAGCAGGATGTTTGGGAACGCTGGAAGGCCTTGTTTTCATCCCAGTTCCACCGAGGTATCCAGGCTTTGCATGCATTTTGGTGATAGATACGTATGCCTACAAAGGAGGCCAACCACAATTGAACCAGGAAGAGTGAGAATGAGTGGGAATGATGGGAAGGGGCGGAGACAGCGACTGGAAAAACACTACAGAAGTCAGTGGTGTTATGGATCTGCGGGGAGCAGATATTGGATATTTGGATAAAGGATCGGGAGATGGCTCTTTTGAGAACCTGAAACACCTGCGTGCTCCAGTGCTCATCACATGTGTGCGTGAGTTTTGAAAATAAAAGGGGGGTTAATTCACACTTGTGATTCATAGCTCTGTTACTTTCAAGGGCTGTGATTTGGAGCTGCCGATTCGCTCACGCCCCATCACATCACAGACACTCTTGGGTAAAAAGCACATGCTCACTTCACACACAGAGAAATACAGAAAACAGTAAGATAGAATATATTCAAGTGGGAAAATAACTTTTTTTTTTAAAATGAAACGCACTTTGGCTGGAGTCCCGCTGTAGCCACACCCACTCGGATGGCGTTCATCAGCCAAATCAGTCAGAGTGAGAGAGATATGAGTTACCTCCAAGTGATGATAAATAGAGCGCAAGATACCCTGAACTTTATAATTACAATGATCACACACGGCTGTAATTCTTGCTCGACACATTTAACGCTTCAGCTCGGTCTTGCTTAGCTGGCATAGACACGCCACACCAATAAATATGCATTCCTGCTCTCTGTAAAGATTAAAGGGCTGGTTCATGTGTACATTACTCTGACGCTGACGTGTCTGTGTCTGCTTTTATCATTATGCTTCTACAGTGAGATCTACTGTACGCAGTCATACAAATGTACAAAACAGAAAGAGAAGTTTAAACAGTTAGCAAAAATGTGTGTATTTAATATTTTAGCTAAAAATAATGGAGGTTGAAAGAAGCTCAAAGCAAAGAATAAACTGTTCAAATAGTTAGCAAAGTTTTTTGACAATTGGTTGAAATAGTTAGCTAAAAGTAATAAATAAACAGCTCAAATATTTAGTTAATAGTAATAGACAAATGGTGGAAACATTTAGCGAAAAGAAATATACATGGTTTAAATGTTGTGTGTAGCTAAAAGCAATCTCGGAACCCATCGGCTATTGGTCTGATGACGATAAGCCTCTGGGGGCAATGGTGAATATTTCTGGGGTTCCTCTTCCACGCGCTGCACATTGTTTACAGTTCCGATTAGCAACTTGAGACGCGACGATATCGTCAGACGATAGCGATGGGTTCCGAAATTGCATTTCGACCAAAGCCTCTTTTGCTCTCCACACAGTGTTTACCTGCATTCCTGCATGCCGGCTCAAACATGATTGGTCAATACTACTCGGATTACAAATGGACTACAAACAGAAACCAGAACGATTCCGATACTAAAATCCTGTCATGTTGCCTACAGAGTCTGCGTTCATATGCAAATATCTGTTTATAAAGATTAAGCTAAAAGTGGAGACATTTATAAATGACAGCTAATGAATAAAGTTGAAATAGATAGGCTAGCTTAATGTAATGGATAAATAGCTCAAATAGCTAAATGCATTAAATAAATGGTAGAGCTGCAATTCAGTATGCAAACATGACCAAACTGACCTAAACATTGATATTTAAATTGTTTGAAATACTGCTTCGTATAACTAATAATATTAGTTACACACACACACTCATACACATTCTGTTCTTATCATTGACATCCCAGAAGCTTCCCGAAAACAAGCAGACATGCCAGCACGCCTCGCTCCCTCCACTACCTAAAATCCTTATCTGCAAAGTAAATAAGGGCTCCCATCCTGTCTGCAGAGGTTTTGCCTCTTTCTACATTGAGCTCTGTCTGCCAACCATCCTTAAAACACGGTCAGAGGGAAGGAGAGGAAGGTTGCGAAAGGGACGGAGGAAAAAAGGCAATTCATTTTCCACAAGCCAAACAAAAAGTAAATATCAGTGTTTGGGATCAAGAGGCCCATTTCTGAAAATGTTGCATGAGATTTTCCAGGATTTTGAGAATTCTTTCTGAGAAAATGTCCTGTAGGGTCTTGGATATATCTTAGGAAATATTTGGAACATTTCTAAGAAAAAGTTGGGTCAGGTTGTAGTTTTGAAAAAGATATGGGTATATCAAAAATAATGGCCTGTATTTGGTACCAAATTGGATTTTTTTTTTTCGGGGGGCAGAGAGGGGCATGACCTTCAACAAAGGTCACCGGCTGGAATCAAACTGGTGATGTTGCAGTTATGTGGCATGCGCTGCAACCATTAGGGTACCATTAGAATATTTTGATGCCGACAGAAACCTATATCTTATACTAAGCTGTTGACTGAACAGACTGAAATGCCTTAATTCAAAGTTTCTCTTCATTCTTCATACTTATCCATCCTCATATTTACCTCTACTCGTGAGGGAAATGGTTGAAGATTTTCACACATTTTTCTGCCGACACGTTCGCAGCCAACTCACACGACAACTACCGCTGTATGTCAGGGCTTTCTTTTCCTAGCAAGCTCAGCCCTCATGAAGAGATTGTAGCTTTCAGACTTCCATTCCTGCTATTTTCTGTCTAGGGATTGTGGCGGCGAAGCAAAACACAAAGCTTCAGTTTGAGTTGCCAACTGGAGAAATGAACTGTAAACACTTGCATGCCTCTCATTTATTCATTATTATTATTGTGAGTGGAGATGCCAGAAAACAATTCAATTATTCTTTGGCAGAGGGCAGGAAGACTGTGTAGAGGACAGGATAAACACACACACACACACACACACACACACACACACACACACACGCACACACACAGAGGGAGAAAGAGCGATAGATTAGGAGATGTAAACATCTGATGATCCTGAAGAGAAAAAGTGCCATGAAAGAATCCCTGCCACAGACAAGGGCCGCATAAACAGACCTGTTGCTAAAACGTTGGCGGAGACGACAACACTGATGAACTGTGGGAATCCGGTTGTAAACACTGTCTGTCAGCGGAAGGAGAGGAAGGTGGGGCCAAACTGTTTGTGTGTGTGTGTGTGTGTGTCTGTCAGCTTGTGTGTGTTCATTTGCGAACATCCATGCACATACTACATATAGGCTTCTGTCCATGGGTTTTGGGGCGTGGACTTATTTAAGATTAGAGCCCTGAATGTTTATTTCTACTCTTCATTAAAGTCGATATGAGAGTAATTGGTTACAGCGCAGAAGTTACTTTACACAACCCCAAAACCCACAGCCATAAAGTTGTGTGAAACTCTTCAAACATACATAGGTTACTATCATTAAACGACGCAGACAGATCCCTGTATTAGTTGTGTGTGTTTTTTTTCTATCTGGATGGCCTATTAAATCTAATTTACGCTGTGTTTATAATGTAATGACTTTATGTTATGTCACCACATCTTAGTAAGCCGGTGCCATAAACACAATGAGCGCCAAAGCTCATAATTCAAAATGCAATATCCACCATCTTGGCCTATGTACTGTAACTTGCATGCAAATCACAAAAACATCTGAAAACTGATACCTCAATAACCATTTCTTGTTACACTTTTATGTGTCCAAACAAAAAGTTATTACTTGGCGCCATGGAAATAAGTGGAGGTAAAAATAGTCACGGTAAAAATAACACATTCCAACCGAGTGACAAATTGACGTTTGCCAATTTAGTGCAAATGTTGCTGTACTCCTGCGGCTGCTACGAGAAATATTGGTGGGAGGCTTCCCAGAAAAAAGGCCCTTTTTTTTTTTTTTTTTTGGTCTGTGTGCTGAAAAGGATAATTGCTCATCTGAGCTCACACAAGATGCCTCTCTCCCTTTCCAATGGCAACATAAACTTTTTCTGCATTCTTGAGAGAAGAGTTATGTTGACCTCCTCTCCCTCTCCCGGGCTGTTTGTGTGTGTGACGGAAAGACTTGAGTGTGTGGGTGCATGTGTGTATATACAGTATGTGTCTGTGCTCGAGTACACTGACAGTAGGATTCGACTGCATAGTGTGTGGGTGCTGATTTTTAAACTGAGGGGTGAAAAGAGAGCTCCACTGGAGTGGGTCAATTGTGTGGGAGAAGGAGATGAGTTCAGTGGTGGAGACTGGGTGGGGAGGGTGGTGGTAGCACTTCAGTGGTGTTTGAATGTTTGTGAGTCAGACTTTAGCAATGAGGGAGTAACAGAGGCCATGAATGAGAGTGCTTGTTTATGTGGGTCAGTGGGCTCCCTTTTAACCCCTTCTGCCTTTTCACAGGAAGTAGCTGCTCCACCCATGGTCGTGCCTGACTGAAAGACAAATCATGTGTGCGGGAAAGGAAGTCAAACACGCCACTAGTGAGCAAAAAACCCTTTGTAGTCCCTGTGGCTCTGAGCAAAAAGCTCTCCAATAATTGCCGTGTTTACACTGGAGATATGAGGCTTGCCTTTTGACACACGTGCTGCACAAAGCTTCTATCTCAATCCACAGAAGGCGGAGGTTAATTGGAGTGAGATCGTCTTTCTATAGCAAGCGCCGTCATGAAACTCTTCTCTCTGCAGGAGGGAAACTGGATCAGGACTGGAACTTTAAACTGTCGCTCACATTTCGCTGAGAGCCAAATGTGGCGAAGGAAGCCTTGGCGCATAGCATCGCATGCACACAAATTGCTTGTCCTGTTTATGCAGCTGCTGCATTCGGAGGATACTCCAGATAAAACAGCCATTTCAGGATGTGAATTAGATGAAGGAAAATACCACATCTAAATACTGTATGTGCACCTGGTGGAACTCAATCAAAGCTTTGCAAGTGCTGACCCTTCGGGACGGATTTAAGATTGAAGGCAGGTAATGGACTTGGCAGATTTGCAATGATGCACACTAATTACTTCATAATGAGAAGATAAAAGCTGAGATTTTACAACCACCGCTACCACTTATAATGCTGTTTTCCTTCTTTCTGTGATATTTAGCCATGCAGATAGTGCTGGATTATTTTACCAAGGCTTTATATCCATCTACAAGACTTCTGCCTCCATTCCAATACAATGAAGGTTAATTGAGTTTCATCTGTGGAGCTAACGTAGCTGCTGAATGCTCCGTTATGTTTAGCAGCTATTTGCTAACTTTGTCTGTTTTTCGTTTTGTGCTTAGCAGGCAGGGCACAGTGGATTTATCAGAGACCTTGAATCGACAAGCTGCGAGTGCCTGCAAGTTATTTTTCCTGGTCCAACATCTAAATAAACTTCTGGTGACTTTTTAAATGGATGAGTTTCACAGGGACTCATAGAGAGTGATTCAACAGAGTTCAAACCACAGCAAGTCTGGAAGTGGGAAAGAACAATGATATCAATAGACCCCCCCCACCCCCACCACACAGGTTGTGAAGAGGACATCTGTCCTCCGTAAACTCACCAGGACGTCACTGTCGGAGGGTAGAATGTCTGGAATGTACCCTTGTGGTCAGTGGGCCCGTGAACCAGTCATTTGGCTAGTATTGCTTCCAGAGTCTGGCAACAAAGGCATCCTGGTCCACCTCTCACCTTTGTGGGGTTCTCTTTGGACGAGGCCTGAGGAATTTCTACCTCAGGAGTTATGATTTTGACCTCCAGGTCAGCCAGTTGGGGACCACCCTCGTCCAAACATATCAGCTCTCACATTGTCAAAGGGGTTCATATTTTGGTTTGTAACATCATATTGAGCATATTTTGTGATAATACGTTGACATCAGCTGCAAGGAATGTCTGTCAGTGCACTAATCTTTCCCACCCTGCTCAGTGCATAGCTCACCACTATAGCGTGTCATTAGCGTATGAAAGATTTGTGTTTTGAGAAGGAGACGTGTGGGAGGTGTGTGTGTGTCTGTGTCTGTGTGTGTGTGTGTGTGTGTGTCAGTTATTGTCTTTGATGTTGTCAGGTACTGAATGTCTTGGTGTAAAATGTTTCAGTGGTCAGAGGAACAAGTTACGGCAGCTGCCTGCTAATCACAGAATAATTGTTTTGTAAGAGATGTAAGAGAGTAGAACAAAGTGTGGTGTAAAAAGAAATGCTTGTGAAAAATACTTTTCATGAAAGTGATACCATTGTTTTCTTTTTTTTCAAAAACAACTCATAGTTTCAACCTTCTTTGTTTATAAAAGCAACATCAAATAATTATTGTACCTTAAAATAACAGCTTCAAAATCATTTTGATGGTTCACTGGTTTATAATAGTGAAAATGGGGAATCTGTCAGTCTCACTCTGCACCCCGAACTCCTGTTCTTGCACTATGTAACTTTGGTGAGCGTGAGGCTTTACGGCACTAAGTTGATTTTGGTGAGACTGGATCATATTTCCTGGTTTCCCCTCTGATGTCCTCCGGCTGCTCTACCTTGACACTCAGTGTTCTACGTATTTATCTGGTGGACAGAAAGCTTTTACTAGTTGCTAAAGTAAGGCTAACCACATGTCCTCTTTTTTATATACATATATATACATATATATATATATATATATATAAGCTTTAAAATGTAGATTTACAGTTGATTTTTGAATGAGGATATAGGCGAAAAACTCACCCTAGAAATAAAATAATTTTACTGCTGCAAACGTAATGTAATGGGGTCTTAAGTTCAGAGCACTTAAGAAATAAAATAAAACAATCCCCCCGCCGTGAGTGCATCCAAGCATCAGGTCCATCAGCCCCCAGAGCAGGCCA
Organism: Bovichtus variegatus; assembly: GCA_943593645.1. NCBI lineage: Eukaryota > Metazoa > Chordata > Actinopteri > Perciformes > Bovichtidae > Bovichtus > Bovichtus variegatus. The sequence goes on from CALSCE010009442.1 coordinate 6,564,837, forward strand.
CAATGCACACTAAATTTAATAAGTTTTAAGACTTTTTAACGATCCACTACACTAGTCTTTCTCAAAGAGTGCCACCGGTGGCTGTAGCTATGCTATAGTAGCTAGTTCGTTTTACGATCTTACATCATAAATGATCTGCGCGGTCAAGTTGAGCGTCAACTGACAAGATGGATCGATGGCTCAAGACCGGGTCAGGTAAAAGAAAATTAAATGAAAAATCTGTTCTTTTACCTGACCCATCGTCCTGATGGAAGTGGTTCAGCCGCAGCGACAAGTGATTTTGTGTGTGTTTGAGAACCCCTGATGTAAAAAGCTTGGATGTGAAAAAAAACTTAATTTTCCTGAAAAAATCTTAGAGGTCAATAAAAACTTAATTTTCATGAAAAAAGCTTGGATGTCAAAATACTTAATTTTCATGAAAAAAGCTTGGATGTCAAAAAAAACTTAATTTTCTTCAAAAAAGCTTGGATGTCAAAATACTTGGAAATGGAAAAAGCTTTAAGTAAAAAAAAAAAAAAACTACTTCATTTTCATGAAAGAAGCTTGAATGTAAAAAAAAAAAACACAAAATTTTCTTGAAAAAAGCTTGAATGTGAAAAAAAACTTAATTTTCCTGAAAAAAGGATTGTTGTTGTTGTTGATTTAATGTGTGAACGAGCGATGTAGAGAAGGTCACATGAAGCTCAGCTCAGCCTGTAATTTGTAATATACTGTTGGAGTGGTAAGCAGGCCTATTGTTTTTGGATATTTGGGGAGTTAGGTGTTAGGTGGTCCGTGAGTGTTTTTTTATTGGTTAAGTGGTCCTTGGTCTGAAAAAGTTTGAGAACCCCTGCACTATACTGTTTCAGCTAGCTTGCTATGTCTTGTGTTGTTGCATTTGCCGGATGTTTGGCTGTGTTATCAAAGTTGTTGACTTGCTAGATTTTCATCCTAAATAATCTAATCATAGAAAATGCTTGTGTAACTTTATATCTGTCCATATTTACGAAAGCCGTGTATAAGTGAATTGCTGTAAAGCTGCACTCTTTTTTATCTTAGGATCAAATGAATCTTTGTCATGTAAAAGGTGTCACTTGTAGTTAGTATCACCAGTAACTCGTGCACTCTGTTTTCGGCAGTAGCAAGTAGCTGTTGTCAGCAAAAAATTCTTCAGCAATTTTGAACCTCCTAATATTCTGTAGCTTTCCAGAGCAAAGAACTCCTTTCTCATTTCCTCTCCCCTACATACAACTCCTCTGCCATTTATTCTCTCTCAGTTCATTCTTGCTATCTGCTCTCCAGCTACTCTACACTTTTTATCTTCAGCCTCCACAAATGGATCTTCCACTAACCATCACTCTCTCTTCCTCTCTTGTCCCCATGTTCCTCCTTTCTCTACATTTTTTCATTTCATTTTACCCCAACCCTCTCTCCCCACTCCCCACAATGTTGCGTGCGACGAAGAGAGATATACTCTTTCGTCAAGTGGAGGGAGGAGGGGGTCAGAATTGAGGAGGAGGAGGGGAGTGGTGGTGGAGGGCTGCTGGGACAGATCCATTTTCAAAGCGCTATCTTTTCATTTGTTTTCCTTTAACATTTCACTGCTATTAAAGAAGGAAGAAAAAAGGAAAACCATGCTCACACACATAGTGAGAAATTGCCCAGATGGCCATCACTCATAAAGGAAATCTTTCAGGAACGACTCACCAGCCTATCTACCATGTTAAGACAAGACAACCCAACAGCCAACCCCCAACCAAGAAACCGCAGCTGCCAAAGGGAGATTTGTATCTTTGGCTGGAAGAAAAAGCACAGTGTTCCCATCCAAATGTCACCCTAAGTGAGCATCAAACAGGACTCACCTGTAGTCGCAGAGCGCTTGCTTTTATTTGAAACTTAACCATACCCTAAAGAACTTCCCCACCCCTTGTCTTGGCAGGCAATACAGACCTTTATGTCTATCTGGGATGATCCTCCTTTCTTAAATCAATCCAAGAAGTGTGTATTCATCCCCTCGAGGCTGCTTTTAATCCCCTCATCATGAGGAGAACCACAAAACCTCCTCATAGTTGTCTCCATTCCCACAAGCAGACTAGGGACAAAAACACATTTGAATTTATCTGATGGAATCTGTTGTCAGTGACAGACTATTGTAAAAGCACATGAGGAGAGAGGGATGGAAAAGAAGAACCAAGGATGGAAGGACAAGATGGGAACGGGAGAGGGTCGCTGCCTCGAGAGTGATTACCTCAGTGGTTAGCACTTCATTACCTTGTGTCTCACGTTGTTTTATGTGCATGTCTGTGTCTTAGGTGGGCTGTAATGGGATAGCGAATGTCAGGCCCCACATACTCCTGGGAAGTTTTTTTCCCCCCTCTTCCTTTTAAAAAGAGACAACGGTAGATGGACCACCGTGACAGGGATTAATGTTGACTGGGGTTTTACTACCAAGTTATCTTAATGTGGAGAAGAGGTCAGATAAAAAAAAAAAATGGTTGCTTGTGATATGTGGTCATATGTACTGTAGTTGTACTGAGCAGATTACCGTAATGGACAGAGTGTACTTCTCCAAATCAAGCTGCTGAAACACAAGATTGGATGAATTTGATTACTCTCTAACAGGAAAAAAATGAACAATCCAATTTTGTAATGGTGAACTGAAATCTCAATTAAGGCTGGAACTACTAGACAAAAATGTGTGTGTTGGCTCTTCTGGTAATACATACATGCAGCTTCTGTACACAATGCTGCATTTGGGTTAAATGTGTGGAAAAAAAGATCTATTACTGTTCACGAATATGACTTTGGTATTTTCTGTTTTGTCACCGCTTTGAACAGCCAAAATCATTCATCTCACAGTTGAAGTCTCATCAAGCCCCCCTCCGTGTGAAGCAGCCACGTCTGGAGAGCAGCGGAGGAAGAGGAAGCAGAACAAGGAGTCACACCCATGCTCATATCAATCACAGTAATGTCAGTTTGAGGATGGCCAGTCAGTTGGCATAGACGATAAGGCCATGTGAAGAGGCATTGTTAAAGGGGGCAGTGTGGGAAAGTGTGATAGTGATGTTACAGAATGTTTAGATGCAGCACCACTGCACACGGACAGAGACAACATAGTGTTTATTGTTTCAACACATCTACAAAGCCGGGAGAATAATTGCAAGATTGAACTTCTAAATTAATATATTCAAACGATGACACATATGTGGTTTCTTTTTCTTTTTTTTTTGTTCTGGTGGTGAAGTGGCTGTAGTACAAAACTGAACGGGAGTTTCCCCAAGTCAATTTTTGGGACTATTTAAATTCACATAAAAGGCAAAGGCAAAAAAGGCAGAGAGGAAAATAGCTATGAATGGAAAGAGAGTGGAAAAGCAGAGGGAGGGGAAAAAGGAAAAGAAACTTTAATCACAGAAACACTGACCCATAAAAAAGGAGAAGCAGACACAAGTGGAAACCAGAGGAATGTTATCCAGCTGGGGGATACATCCATCCATCCAGCTCTCTCTGCTGTATATCTACTTAAAGCTACGGGTGAATTGGATTGGGGTGGGGGGGTTGGTAGAAGAAAAATCCTCCGAAACAAAACCAAATTGAAGGATGAGCTAAAACCAGCCGTGCTAAAACCCTGCGGCCATGGGATTGGGTCCTGAAGCAGCCAGGCCACAAATCTCTGAGATTTGGCCAAGAACAAGTTTGCTTCCCACCCCTCGCCTCGGCCTTTCACACTCTAAAGAGAGAGACAGCTTTTATACAGAGTGCCGAAGGCCGTTTAATTACCTGACTGGCCAGTTAGCTGGATGGCTCGGCCACAGCGTCTGATGGGCTTCCTCACAGTCTCCTCTCTTCTTCATGGCCTAGACTTCAGCCCCACCATACTGGAGCTAAACCCACATCCCCTTTTTGAGAGCCAAGGCCAATTAGCTGCATCCATGCTCACATTGCTGACTGTTCACTTTTGAAACTCGCCTGTGTACATCCTAATACTAACAAGAACAAGATGTTTTGTGATGGGAATTCTTATCAGTAGCTCGAGGATCAGCAGGATGCAGAGTTCAGTGATTTACAATGAAAGGGTTTACATGCCATGGAAGCATTTCCTCCTCTTGGCTTCTGAAGAGGCAAAAGGTGCATGAATATGTGTTTTAAAACACTTGGCTGCATCCCACTGTGTTAGTTTTACACCCTCCTGTTCACGTCCTAATCACTTGGCCTGGGGGAAACCACTCCCTCACCGGATGAACTCTCATTGCCATTTGGAAGGTCAGGGTTTATCTCATTAAATATGATGGAAACGTGTGTAAAATACACCCATTGTGGTCTGTGGGAAACATACACAGAGCCAGGATTTACTGGAATGACAAGCAGCAGGATTGTCTTAAATAGTTCTGTCATTTCTGCATGTTTGGATGATAGAGAAGAAACGTGAGCACAACTGCCGACTGCATCTCCCCCATCGCTTAGCAGTTCAAGCATGCATTTATGTATTTTGTATTTGCATTGTAGTGCATCACCTCTGCTTGGGTAATCTTGTGGAATGAATGGGCCTGCCTGGTCCATTGATGTTATTGAGTGGCATACTGCAGGATGTCTCTCGACAAGGCCCAGCTCAAGCGGATCTCTGCAATCATGAGCAACAGGTGGGCTTGGACGGCGTTCTCTCCACTGCAAACAATTTTGCTTTGAAACCCCTAAAGCCTGATCCAAGACAGGAAAAACTTCCCATTAGTGCTGCTTATTTTCTTTTCATGGACCACACACACACACACACGCACAAACACAAACACACCAAAACATGTAAGCATTGACTTTCATTCATTTCCTGGAGACTTAATCAAACTTTAAGCATAACCCAGGGCTGTACCCGTGTCAGAATTGTTGATTCAAATCGGATTTGGCTGATTCGACTATTCGTTTCCTTTTTTTTCTTTCTTTTTTTTTTCCACATAGAATATCTGGCAATCAGCAAATCCATTGTAACGTTTCAGTGATGATTTCGACCACATTAACATACTGTACTCAAATGCAATCAAATGTGGCCTGCCACAGTTTCATAATAAAGCAAATAAATTTTTACTCTTCTCAAGCGGTGGCGTCAGTCTGCACGGGGAATTCAACTCAGCGACTCAGGGACGGCAGCTCGGTGAGGAACCCCAAGTGGGACCTTTGCCTGGGGCTTGCTGGTCTTGGAAGGGCCCGGGATGTAGGTGGCTCGTGGCTCGTGGCTCGTGGCTCATGGCTCCGGCCCTTATCCACTCATCGACTTTCAGGGGGGCTGCCCTGCTATAACCACTATATGCCTAACACCAACTCTAACCCTGACCTTGAATGAATAGTTCATCATTTTGGAATAGGGTGCATGTTGGGCTTTTTTTTGTCTGGGAGATTTTAAGACGTTCTGGGAGGTCGATTTTGTCCCCTTGGGACAGAGCAAGGATAGCTGTTTCCCCCTGTCTCCTGTCTTTATGCTAAGCTACCAGCTAACATTTTGATGGTTTCTTTGAGGATCAAATGGGAGGAGTGTCCCCATAAAGTCACTGTTAAGATTTCTATACCACTACTTAATCAATACAAGAACAAAAGCACACATATAGACACAGACCAAAGGCCAATCATGCATAAAAGTAACTTAGTGGTATAGGACAGAGCAAGTTGTCTCCCCTCGCTCCAGTTTTTGTGTTTCTGCTGGAGGAAAAGTGAGCTACAGCTACAGCGGGCTTAAAGTTGTAATCAGAGCCCCGAGCCATCCACCCTGCGCTGGGACTCTGGAGTGGTTTGAGAGTGGGCCAGACATTCCAGAAGAGATCGCCGCCCAGACACCCAGCAGCAGCCAGTCAGCAACAAATTCCAGAATAGCAGCACTGCCGCTAAAAATAGTCATCTGGACAGGAGAGGGATGGAGAGCTGTGTGTGTGGAGGGGGCCCGCTGGATGGAGGATGAATGATAGAGGAGTGGAAGCTGAGCAGGAAAGGAGGGTGGTTTGTTCCATTCCATATCCAGTCACAATGTTATCACAGCGGCGCAGAGGAAAAGGAGTCCTGCAGGGTTGTGAGTTAGGGAACCTGTGTGAGCGAGAAAGAATGAAAGAGGACTTATGAAAAACGCGCACATGGCGAGTGTGTCCGAGCATTATTGTGTGTGTGTGTGTGTGTGTGTGTGTGTGTGTGTGTGTGTGCAAAGGCATGGAAAGCAGCCTCTCAGACTGTTATTTCTAAAACAATGTGTCAGCTAAGCAAGGGAACACATGCTCCACTGTACTCAGGACTTACTTCAGGCCCGGCCCTCTGTTTATTTTTCCTGCAATGAACGGGCAGCTCGGTTTACAACAGCCACCCTAAACCTTCACTGTGGAACATCCTGCCTGCAACAGCAGCCAGACGCGCCAAGGCAGCACTGACCTCGCCAAATCCTCCGCCGGCTTTTTTTCGCTCAATTTGCAGAATATCCTCCTACTTTCCTCACGTGAAGCTGTTTTTTCGGCAGACAAAAAGAGTTGTAAACTGATTTGAGGTGCATGTAAATTCTTCAGCTTTCATGTCCCAAATCCCTCTGCGTGTGATGGCTTTTATCCGATGCAGCTCGAGGGGGCTTCGAAGAGAGAGGCCTCTTTTCAAGTCTGTCCTTCATGCTCGAGGTAGAGAATAGCTTATATCCGCCAACATTATGCAGACCTCCGTATCTGCAAGGCATAGAATCGGGGTCACACTAAAGGACCGGAAGGGATATGTGGGGAGGGGTCTGGGGTTGTTTGGCATTTTGAATGTGCAGTTGGGTATGCCGTCTCCACTAATAAACCCCCACCTCCGGGGGCAAACAGACTCACCTTCTGCATATGAGGGGAGGAGGGAGAAGGAGGGAATAGTTCAGAGGGTCTAGCAGCTGGCCTTTATTTAAGGGTCAAAAAGTGAACCAGAAATTGTTCTGGAGACATAAAAAAAATCCCTTTGAAACTCAGATCATATCAGTGTCGGGGGTGCAGCCGTTGGAATCTGAAAATATATATATAAATATATATATATATATATATATATATATATATATACATATTTTATCTGCACTCTCTTTAGTGACCTTTGCATATGACTGACAATAATTACCGTAAGCATTTAAATTCTTAATATAACATAATTGCTTTTTATTGTTTGTCCTCTGCTTGTAGTTTTACTTCTGAGCTTTGTTCTTGCTCGCCTCTGACTTAGACAACTGGAATTTGCATTAAAACAAAAAAAGAGACCCGCGCTTGTTCCAAGGACAATTATCTTGCTCTTTTTAGAGAAAACTTCCCAAAAGAAATAATGACTTGAGATGATGATTGATGTAATTTTCTGTAGTTCACTGTCAGTGTGACAAAAATAAATATTGATGGAAGAGGGATTTATAAATAGGAGGCTTAAAGGCTACTTTTATAGCTCAGACTAGCTTACAAAGGCCAATTTCAGACTTAGGATAACAGTTTCAATGTGTGATAGAAGAAACCTAAATCCTGCTCCCTACCATACTGCAGAAGTATTTGATGTTGTCTTCTTCCAAGGCATGCAGCCTGTGTCTGGCCAGCATGAGCTGGGGGGTGCTGTCCTACTCATCAGGACCAATGCCCAGAAAGACTGCAGAGCTTCCAGCCACCCACCGACTCCTCCTTGCAAAATGTGGATCAAATTAACCCAGCAGCAGCAATGTTCTCCCTCAACAATCAATTGACTCTCCAAGTCCTAAAAACAGACACTCTTGTTTCTACCCCGAGCCAGACATGAACTGTGTTCTCTGCTCCATGTTGTCTGCTGCTGTTTGTTTGAATCTGTCAGTTTTCTTATGACAAAAAAATAATTGCTTTACCCCAGAGACTGTTATACTCTGCTTTTTTTTTTTTTTAGTAATTACCAGCAGGTGTGCCGGGTCAAAAAAAAACAACACTATTCATTGAGGATGGAATATCAACAACTTTTGTCACATAACTGCCCTGAGAATTTGTTTTATATTTGCTCTATTTCCAGCATTTTTTCGGGGGAGCCACTACTCACCTGTTGGTTTTGGCACGTGTTGTCTCATTAGGGTGCAAAGTTGTCCATCATGTAACTGGCAGCCCTTTCTTGATTGGGATTGGGAAGTATCGTAATTTCCTTTATAGGGAGTTGCTTTCAATCAGCCACTCAAAGCTTATTCACAGAATAACTGAGTCTACCTATGTTCCACAGGATCCCAATGCGAACACAGGTCCTTTTCTTCCTTGTATGAAAACGCTTCTTTAGACCCTAAAATACATTTGTAGTTTTGTCCTACGTGGAGCACAGTGACTGTGGTCAGTTGGATTCTGTTTGGTACAATCGCTTCCAATAGTGGCCCGTTATTCATGGTGGAAAAAGTATAAAAATGTCCACAGTATCACGGTCACGTGGTTGCCATTCGTCCTAATGACTGGCCGCTGAGCGTCAAGGGAGCGGCTCTTATCTTATTATGAGCCTGTGAAGGGTAAAGAGAGGGAGGAGGGAAGAAAGTGACAGCTACAGATTAAGCGAGGAGCTTCTTTTTGGTTGAGACCTTATGGAAAATAAATAATAATAATAATCCTCCCTGAAGCATTTTGGTTCCTATCTAAATTTATGTGTTGTGTGAACCTGAATAATTTGAAACCAGCGCGAGCCGTCAGTGGATGTTTTGCGATGCAGGTGATGCCGGGCCCCAATAGAAATGTCTCCACTCCTGCATCATAAACCACTCTGCTGTCCATCTATAGGGTATGCTCGGTATGTTTTAAACATTATATTTCTGCAAAAATATAGAATACATTGGTTTTCACACTTGGTAGCACATGCAGCTTGCTCTTCCATAAGAAACGTTCCGTCCTAGATCAACCATCGGCTGGCCTGATGAACGTGCATCTGATTCATTTGTTATTATTGTAGTTTACTGGTATCTCACTCAAAAAGGACTTGATAAACAAAGGATCAAACCAAAACTGAGTAATGGAAGAGCAGTAGGTGGGCGCTTCAATGTGCATAAACCAATGTGGTTGCCCACTAATGAGCTTGACAGGTTTTATGTTGCTTTTAACAACAGTTTGACAGCAATATGATACGTTTGGAACATCATGAACTTGCAAATGGACAGTGGCAGAATAGATTATTCTGCAGAGGTGGTTTGAAAACTATCCTTGGATGTTTTGATACTTGTTTCCAATGAGAAAACTGTAAATTGTGACTGACAAACTGACCAGAATTGCTGTGCTCTGTGAGGAACAATACTGCAAAGAAATGGTACAGCCACCTTTCAAGCTTACAGGGAATGACTTTGAAATGCTTAAAAATAGATTTTATGTGGAGTATCACTTTAAAATCCTAGTTAATTTAAGGCTGAGGCTGTGTGGAAACATTGGCTAATTTCAGTCCCAAAAACTGGCACATTCTCGTTGGTAGCTCTGCTTGGCTTCAAAGCAGGCTATGAGGTTTTAACAAAACTCTTTCAAACCGAGTCAAAATGACCTGTACGCTTTTAGTTTGGCCTTTTGACCCCAATCTTTAGCCCCCTTCAATTAATTCAATTCATAATGTTAGAGTTAAGGATGAAAATAGAACACATTTGCTAAGTGGATCACCACTGCTCACCTCCTCCATGTCTTCATGTAGGCTTTTGGGTCACACATTCTTAAAAAGGAAAAGAAATGAGGACATCTGTCCCATAATAGTTTGTTTTACACTTGTCGCTACTGTAAGAAGATGAGTAGCGGGTGAAGCTTTTGTAGTTCTGTCCCAGTCTGACCTCTGGGAATATTTGTTTATCCAATACTATTACAGGGTCAAACCAGGAATAACTTTTTAAAGCGATCATTGGAAGTCAGGCTTGAACTCTGGAAATAGATTCAAGGAACATTGGTAGTTTGTGTGAGACAGCAATCTTGGTCTATTTTGTAAATGGGATGAAGGGTGTTTGCAGTGTAAATGTCAAACCCTTCAGTATTGATCCTCCTTTATAGACTCATTTATACTTATATTTATTTTCCTCGTCCACTTCAAAAGAAGGTTCTAATTACACTTTAAATGAACACATTTTTAATAAAAACAAAACACCTGTAACTTTCAAGATCCATTTATTTGAGTTGATACAGTACTACAGAGGCATTGTGTTGAGTAGAAATGCACCCAAAATGGATGAATTAAGACATTTTTACAGGATTTGAGGAACTGTTATTGATTTGTTACTCTTAAAAATACACGCTTGACCGCCGCCTTCACAATGAGATGATGTCACTCTACTTCGAACAGACGACTCTATTTTTGTGTGCAGTACATCCTGGACACAACACACAGTCCAAAGCAGGCCAAAGCATGAACAGGGAGTATTTTGACAACAAATTAAATGGCTTGATCACCAATAAATACAAGTATAAAAACAGATTGATAATCATTTTCATTATCAAAAAAAAAAAAAAAAAAAAAAAAAGGTTCATAAAAGATACCAAAGGCACGCAACTTAATCCACCTTGGCAGTCCAGGATCACAACAGACAAAAAAAACAAAAAAAAAACTGTGGCAATAGCCATCAATAGTAATGAGCCGTAACGAAAATAATACTTAAATAACATATCAATACTAAATTATCATTATTGTCATAACAATATCCAGTCAAGTTTTCCTATGATTAGACTTTCTGCTAACTAACAGATATGCACCACGTTTTTCCAGTTTGGCAGAGTTTAAGTTTCATCATTAGATTCTTTCCATTGCTTTATTTCCTTTTTCTCCTGATGTTGTTCCAGCATTTTGGACCTCCCCTGCCTTGGTAGAGGTGGAAATGCAATTTTCTTAGGGTTAGCTATTGATGCATTAGTACATATACTTGCATTTTGCCCTATTTCAATTAATTTAGTTGGTGTTTGCCATTTGGAGCTTGGTAATGGTCGACTCTAACCCACAGGTGTAGCAAAACAGGAGAAAACTGAGACTACACAAGTTTCAGATCAGATTTGTCTGTTTCTGGAAAGAAATTCTAATACTTCGAGGAAGGAAGTATTTTCTGCCATAACATAAAGCAATATAAAGTTTCTTATATTTTGGAAAATCAAAAACAGAAGCATAATAAAACAAAAATACTAACATAGTATAATTTTCTCACTGTAAATCCAGTTGACAATAAAATGCAATACAAAAGGCAATAAAATGCAATATAATACGCAACGGGTCTTTCATTTGGATCAATACCCAGGACCTTTGCTTCAACCAAAACATTCAACATGTGATCTATTTCCTCAGGGTCATCTACTGCATGGTTTCCCATCTACATCATTTGATATTTTGGATGATGTCAGTCACCGTTCTCCCACTTTCTGCTGCCTTGGAAAAGTGTTACACACTTTCTAAGGCCATGCAGGACACACAAGTCACACACTGAGTCACCCTCAATACAAGCTGTACCAACAGCCTCCAGCATCTCAAACAAAAGCTGAAAAGGAAAAATGAAAACAAACGTGAGGTAAAGCCAATGTGGGGATGATTTCATTCACCAATGGGGATTCCCAAGTCAAAGACCAATCCAGAGGACTCCCATTAGCCCCTGATGTATCCATTCCCCTGGATCATCCCAAAGCTTTAGCACATCTTTGGTATAAAAACAAAAAAAACAACAACTTTCTACTTCTTCTTTCTACTCACTTTCTTTACTTTCACTATTCTACATTACAATTCCTTCAAAAAAAGTATCCAACTCCTTGACCTTTCCTGCGTTTTACAGGAGAAGTCCTCTCTAATCTCACCTTTCCAAGCATCACTCTTTCACACTCTTTTCTTTTCCCTCTAGCTATAAATCTCTACACGCTGCCTCTCTCTTACTCTCAAATGAAAACAATAGCTGGCTAATTGTGCTTGGTTGACATAATGGACTAGTATACACAGCTGGAGGGCTGAGCACGGACCGCAGATCCCATCTGTGCTGAGTCGGGCCGGGGCTGATAGAGATCTCCAGCACCAACACGTCTCCAGCCTTTGTCTGAGGAATTTGCTGTGTCATCAGCAGGCTAAACAAACCAGCTTACTTAGCTCTTTTGAAGAGCTTAGGGGTAAAATATTAACTAGTCTGACAATGAAAACCACCTTATGTGTCTTTGGTAAAAAAAAAAATAAATTAAAAAAACACACTAGCAGAACAAAAAGAACTGAATCTCTCACTAAACAGCCTGTTTTATCAGGTAGCCTCGAAAATGTGAAACAACCAAGGTTAGGAGAGCCAGGCACATTCCAGGACTGTGAGATGGTGTCTGCGCCATCTCCCTTCACTAAATGCCCCACTAGGTGAGTCCCTCCAGACCTCTGGTGCTGCCAGCAAATCTGGGCTCAACCAAACCACCTTAACTGCTGACAACCCAAACTATGGGCTTAAACACTGACAAAGAACACAGAGGAGGTCTTTCTGAGGTGGCCTGTAGATCCTGGCATATCTGTGCGATTGTACTTGTGGAGGGAGCGGGAGGGGAGGGGGGGGGAGACGAGCCCGTTTGATCTCAACTGTCTGAGATTGACCTTTGAACCCTAAAACAAGTAAAGCTAGTCAGCTGTGCGCCAAAGGCCCTGGGTCTCTCCACATTCACAGAAAAAAACATTTCAAAAAGCACAACTGGTGACAGGTTGGCCTGGCTTTTCCCTCCACTTTAAGGAAATGACATACATAATTTTTTTTATTATGAATCAAAAAAGGCACTTCCTACATATTCCCTAGTATCATACACATATATAGGACATACGCTTTTATGAAGGTATATTTGCCTGCGTGTTTTACAAGCGCAGACACTGTTATATATGCTGAGTATGTATACGTTTCTCATCACTGAGTAACATAATTATATATGTCAGTTCCACACAAAGAGTTGGAGACAAGGAGCTTTGGACTCTTCCAGTAACAGCCAGCACCCACCAGTTTTGCACTTAAAACTAAAAGCTACAAAAATATTAATAAATAATTAGCAATGTCAGTTATTTTTGGAACAAGACCCTGGTTTGATTCATTCTTTTTTTTTTTCTTTTTTTTTTTTAAAAGGAAGGAAAGATCACAAAAGCATGTGCTCTCTGTGAGTTTTAAGGTGCTTTTGTAAACTCAAACTCAAAATGGGTGGTGTACAAGGAGAGCCAACCTGGTTTCTGCATTTGTGATTCTAACGTGCCTTCTTGCTGAATATGTAAACATGTCGAACACAGCAAAGTCTATGGGCGGGCCAAGAAAGCAGACTGGGTGGCATTCTCTCCTGCCAGCTCTTCTCTCTTGTTCAAAAACCCTAACTGAATTTTCTCTGGCCAGATAAGTGCACCTAAGTGTGTACATCTGTGTGTGTGTGTGTGTGTGTGTGTGTCTATATCATTTCCATCCAGATTTAAGCCCCATTTGGAAAACCACAAATTCCCAAAAGGTGTATCCCAGTAACACACTGGTCGTTAATGCCACCTGTATACATCTGTACACACACATACACGCGCACACACACACACACACACAGTCATGTTCAATTCCCTCTGCTTTCTCTCTCACTGCCACCCATCCGTTAGTTGAGGTTGCTGCTGATGTCCAGGGCTTGCTGGTACACCTGAGTCATGTCCTCCAGGTCCCCCAGCAAGGAGAAGCTGCCATTGTCTCCCGGGGAGCCTTTCGTTTTGGGGCCACGGCTGAACTTGGGTCCCTGGAGCGGCGGGGCTGTCTGGAAGCCCTTGAAGTTGGCGAGCTGCAGCAGGTTTTCAGCCGAGACGCAGGCCCTGATGTTTGGGCGGAGGTGGGGGGTGGAGGGATGCCACTCGGCCCCACTGAGGGAGCTGGGTGACAGGGACAGGACGGAGCTGTCCTCACTGACTATACTGGAAGGCCGACTCTGACTGCGGGACAGACCAGAGTCAGTTGAGGGAGGAGGCTCGCCGAGGACTCCGGCCACCGCTGCCGCTGAGGGAGGCCCGCTGTAGGTGGAGTACTTGCCATTTCGCTTCAAGATGCCCTTTCTCCCCATCATTCTCTTAGGCGGGGAGGTGGCTAGCAGAGACATACTGGCGCCCCCTAAAAGCTCTGAGGACTCGCTGCGCTCTGGGGAGGAGTAGTACCCTGATTCCCGCTGTTGGTTGTTCTTCAAGATGCCTTTCCTGGGCAGAGAGGGCACCATCTTAGCTGGCGAGCCTCCTCCCAGACTCGGCTCCTCGTCCTCTTGATCTGGGCTTGAGGCCTCCTCTCCGTCTTCGGTCTGTTGAGGCAGCGCTGCCAGGCCCAACTCCACCTCCTCCAGGCTGGCAGACCGTTGCTCCTCAGTAACCCTGGTCTTAAGGATCCCCTTGGGTCTCTTCAGACCTGGCTTGTCTTCTGCTCCACTGTGGGCCTGTCCTGCCTCTACGTTTTCCTTCTTGGACTTTTTGGGCCTCTGACGCAGCAGCGGGGGCATGGCTGCAGCCTTGGCTCCAGAACCACGTGGCTCAGTGCGGTTCTGCCAGTCGATGAAGCGGGCCAGCATGGGCGAGCCTCCGTGGTCGCGTTGGGACTCGCAGTCACACACACTGTTCTTCCAGCCCCAGTTTACCCACCAGTGGTTGGCTATGTCCTCCACTGTGGCCCGGCGCTCAGGGTTCACCATCAGCATCCAGCGGATCAGTCCACGGGCATCTAGCAGGAAACAGAACATGAACAATCTGTAAGCCGTCATATACTACACACCACTTTGCATAAAAATCCATTTGGTAACATTATTAATAATTATTAAAGATGCTGGAACTGGCCATGATTGAAGTGGGTTTTCATTAAATAATGAAATTATTAAGGAAGTATTTAAAAACTTCTATGATATAATTGTTTCTGACATGCTTCTTTTATTTACTTACACAAGTTTCAATTATTAAATTTAAAGGCTTCTGAAAAACAACTGCAATGCTTTTACAGGAAACCCTTACTAAAAGCATGTCACTAAATATTGTACATGTTATTTTTCCATTATTTATCTTAACCACAATAATGCATCCTCAGTTAAATAACACAACAACACATGGAAGTGACACAATTCACACCATGCGCGTTCAGTTCAGTAACATTCAGAACTTAATAATAATGGGCATAAAAACATTGTTTTAACAAAAATGCTTTGAGAGAAAATTGAATTTTGAATGGTATGTTTGCCTCCAGTTCCTGCCATATAATTAAGTTCCTGAATCAAATGGACTTTAGATCAATTCAAAATAAATCTGTTAATATGTAACAAAATAAACGAGTAGTATTAGAGGTTTGTAGCTTAGGATATATCATTATTATCATTAAGTTTCTTATACGGTCTGAAAAAAAAAAAAAAAAAAAGCATTTATACGTAATGGATTGTGCAGATTCTACTCTATGTGTACATTGAGAGCAGTCTGATCCATGTTCAGTTAAACAGTTCATGGACCAACAGCTCACAGGCCTTCGAGTATTTTCTGGTATTCACATAAAGAAGTAAGGGCTGTACAATTTATAGACAGAAAGACAGGGGTGAATGGTTTCAGGATCTGACAAATGGTGTACCTCACTGACTCTATCTGCGCTGCAGCTGAACTAGATTTGCCAAGTATAGTTTTATAAAAGGGCACTGGGATCAGGTTTGTTTTCCTAGCATGGAGAAACACAAACACAGGTTCCTGCAGTACCTGAGGACTGAGTGGGCTCTTTGTAGTCGCCGTTGCTAATCTGGCGAATGAGGTTCTTGTGGTCTCCCCCATCAAATGGCATGGTCCCGTAGACCAGGGTATACAGCAGCACCCCCAGAGCCCAGCTGTCCACCTGGGGGGAACAAAGAATCTGGTTATAAACGAGTTCATCCAGTCATACGCAGTACACACACTGCCTCTCAACTAAAAGCGTGTATACTGAACGCCTCGGGCCAATAAAACTAAAAGTTGATGTGTGTTAGATTTGGCGTAATGGAATTAAAATGCAGTCTTCCCAGTCATGTTTTCATTTAGAGAGTTGTGGAATGAGCTCTGCTCTGCTCACCATCGGACCTTTGAGTTATATTCTTGAGTTCCCTTTGACATCAATAAGCAACACAATCACTTTTTCACACCATCATCACACAAGAACATCTCTGTTAAAGAGCTTGTGACTCTGCAGTGCTTCTCCGGCACGTCTTTCAAAGAACTAATGACAAATGCCTGTACACTGGTGGGAAATGGCTCGTTTCCACACAGATAAATCCTTTCCCCCACCCCCCCCCCCCCACACACACACACACTCTTTCCTGCTCTGTCAAGCAGAAGCGAGCGCTTTCTGACCACCAACCTAATGCAATGTGGGACTCTCAGTAAGCGGTTACATAAGACTTTGTGTCTGGGGCAAGAGGAGATGCAGAGCCACGTGGGAAGTGGTGGGAGTGGACCATGGTAATGAGTCCAGCAGAGATGGCAAAGTCGTGATGGCCCCTGATGACTCGCTGGAGACACGCTGCCATTCAGACGTCAGCTGACCCGTCTCACTGTGTGTCTGCGAGGGAAATGTATTGCATGTGTGTATCGACTGTGGTTAAGGGAGGATGAGATGTCCGAAGGAATGTGCTTCTGATGGCGGTAGCTAAAGCTTTGAGACATAGTCTAGGAAGAGGAAATCAGATACGGCCAGTTAAGGAGCTTGTGTACTTCCTCTAAGAATCTGGACCCACATCAAGAATGTGTTTCTCTCTCCTGTTGGCATTGGTCCGTTCCCGAGGGCGAGACAGACACTATTGTTGTGTTCTATTTTTGTTGCCTGTGTTTGCTGTAATTTGCGGCCTCACCCCAACCGGGTTTCTATAATTTCGATTGCAATCGGACTGCTGTAGTTTTTAGCACTCTGGAGTAAATTATAGTGAATTACGCTAAATTGAACGGTTGGACTTGAATATCTAAAAATGCACGTTTCTTTCCCCCGTCTTTTGCTTTGTTTTATGTAACTGATGCAATTTGAGAGACAACGCCCTACAGAATGAGTCTGGAATTGCCAGATAAGTGGCTTTGGGGAGACATTTTCACTCTCTTTCACCAAAACTATTTGACTTTGACCATGAGTTTCTCTTTGAGGCTGTGGAGGCTCATTCCGATCCCATGAAGATGAAGAGAAAGTGAGGAAGAACTATCCTCCAGTTCCTCACTTCAAAAGGACACAGGGATTTCAGGAAGGGGAGGACAGGGAAGAGATGCAGACAGTATCTGACCCACTGTGGAGTTGTAAGAGAGACCTCCCTTTGACTGGAGACTAACAGTAATCCCATCAAAGAAGAAGAAAATAAAGCCTATCCACCTCTTTGTGTATGGCATATGTGTTGATGATAATCACTGGTGAGATAATAATGATGAAAGCTATATAAAAAAAAGGTGAGAAACGGGGAGGTTAACAGACAGGGAGGACAATGATGATGATGAATACATAAAAGGAAACCATGTCCTGGAAATTAAGTTCACACACAAACAGCTGGGGTTTCAGTCATTGTCATTGTTTGGTTCACTGGGCCTCACCTCTGGGCCACGGTAAGGTCTCCCATTGACGATCTCTGGTGAAGCATAGAGCGGGCTGCCACAGAAGGTTTGCAGCAGCTTGTCCTTATGGTAGAGGTTGGACAGCCCGAAATCAGCAATCTGGAAACAGGGGTACGTGTGAATTTTACACTAGCCATGTGGTAAATGGTAAATGGACGGCATTTATATAGAGCTTTTTTTCCGATCTTTGTGATCACTCAGAGCGCTTTACAACACGTGTCTGCATTTACCCATTCATACACACACATTCATACAGAGTCAGAGGCTACCGTACAAGATGCTACATGCTCATGAGTGATAACCTTTCACACACACTCACACACTGTTGGTCATCGGGAGCAATTTGGGGTTCAGTATCTTGCCCAAGGACACCTCGACATGCTGACCGCAGGGGCCGGGGATCGATGTGATTGTTAATCCCTCACAAAGATCATTTGAGTTGGTGTTTAGTCTTGTGGGTGCCGTATCCCAAATTAATGGGCAAGCTTACCTTAATATTACAGTTTTCATCCAGTAGCACATTTTCCAGTTTCAGATCCCTGTGCACCACTCCATTCTAAAAAGTCAATGAGAAAAAAAACAATGTTGTGATTGATGCATCTATCGATGCATTATTCATGAGCGATGGATCCAAATAATAACAGTCCGCTGTATTAAGAGATGATTTACTCTGACAAGGCTAGCTAGTGGCTCTCGGGGGAAATCAAGGCAGCCTGTTGGTCTAGTACTCTTTAATTGGTCTTGTCCCCTCTGGGGTCTTTATGCTGACATCTGCTGTGATTTTCTTTTTAAAATCAACTCACATGTGTCATACAAACACAAGTCTGTAATTACAACCCTGTATGAATGATGTTCTCACAACATCTAGGGGTTAAAAAACAACCATGCCTGGGTTTAAAAAAAATAAAAATAAACCCTGGAATTAACATGTGGTATGCAGACAGACAGAACCCAGCTCAGATG
Source organism: Bovichtus variegatus (assembly GCA_943593645.1). NCBI lineage: Eukaryota > Metazoa > Chordata > Actinopteri > Perciformes > Bovichtidae > Bovichtus > Bovichtus variegatus. The sequence goes on from CALSCE010009442.1 coordinate 6,583,257, forward strand.
CGGAGGAGTGACTTCACCCGTCACTCCACCCCCCAGGGTTGCGCTCCGCATGGCATCTCCCATTGGTTATTGCCCGGCAGAGAGCTCATGTTCACATGACCCTGACTGGTGGATACAAAGAAGAAATGGTTGTTTGCTTGTTGTGTCAGTGACTCACACCACCCCACCCGGTGGGAGGTTGTGCTTGGTGGTGATGATTCATCATTCATGGCTGTCTGGGACTCTCCTATCAGAGGACTATGACATCACCTATCTCCAGCTGGGTAGAGGATGACAAGAGGGGGAGCCCATCCAAACAAGTCCTTGGGACCTTGGGGTTTTGATGGGAGTTAGTGAGGTGTGGAACAGGGGTTGACATGGGCGTGGCTGGAGGTAAATCTCAGGGGAAAATCTTTGGGGGTATCTCGGGACATCCGTCAGAGCGTCAACAGATGAGGACAGAATTAACGCAGGGACTGTTTGGCGCACTGTAATCTGAGCGTAAGCCTGAATTAAACTGGCCTGTGTTCCATCTTCACTCAGAAACAGATGACTCCCTAACACCAGCGCCAAGAAAAGCATTCTGTGTAGGGCCTGCAGATTAACTGGCTCTACGGCCGACTGTGGAGGTGCATGGTTAATGTTACAATAAGCGTGCTATGGCCTGAAAAACAAAGTCCGGATGTGTGTGCGAGAGAGGCAAAGTGAGATTTAAGGTGACCGAGAAAATGAATGTGCACGTTTTTTTTTCTTCTCCACGTATAGTACGGCATGGGTTTTCTCACCTTGTGGCAGTGGTGCACGGCGGAGACTATCTGTCTGAAGAAGTGTCGCGTCTCCCGCTCGCTCAGGCGCCGGCGCTCGCTGATGTAGTCATAGAGCTCGCCTTTGCTGGCGTACTCCATCACGATCACGATCTTGTCCTTGTTCTCGAACACTGAGAAATGATACGAAAACAATTGGAGTCCATTAATATCTACTTTCAGGAAAATACATCTATATTAACGGCAAGAGAGATGGGAGGACACCTTATAAAGTCATTCCAAGTTTATTCTATCATAGTAAAATCACAAATGGACAGTGTTATGTAAAAAGTAGAATAAACTAGTTCACCCCCCCTCCGTTAGTTTTGGAGCAGGAATATGAATTCCAGAGGAGCACATAACATCTCTACATTTCTCCGAGGGTTACATCACCCAAACCCCACCTCATGCGTCTGGCTCCTTCACAACATTACAGGGAGGGGCTGTTAACTCAATCAAGCCCACTCCTCAGAGACCACAGCGAGTGGAGAGCAGTGAAAACCGAGAGAGGAGGAACCAAGGAGAGAAAGAGTTAGCTTTGCAGACAGAGGGCACACTGTGGTGTCAAGCAATGCACTTGACACATCGCACTTCGACTTCTCATCGTGGCAACACATTCCCCTCATTTCACGCCCACATTCTTGACAACCCTGCCGAGTGTCCATATCACACAGGTTATTGTGGCAACACGGTGCAACTTCCCCTTCTCACGGCAGAATTGGGCGAATATTTACTCGGAAGAAGTAACGCTCAAGTAAAAATATACTGTATCTACTGTTTTATATCTGACATATGTCAACATTTTATATGGCCAAAACTAAATGAAGAATACGAATAGCAAACGGTGCTGGACAACTCATCTTCTATCTGACTTTTAGAATGGTGACTTGTTACACATCTGGTGACCGGGGAAAGTAATGCTATTACAGTTGCATTACTGTAATGCATTCCTATCCAAAGGCAGTCACCAAACATATCATTCTGTGTCAGTTTTTAGCCTTCTGCTGTATAATTTTAACTTGGCAACATACTTCTCTCCCAGCGCCTTGGCATGAAGGGAATGAAACGCTTCGGCAGGGAGAGAAGGAGAGAGAGAAAGACCGAAGGAATACTAGATGACAACAACACAGTCAGCCATGTTGTTCCGTATTGTGCGGGCTGATTTTCCCACACAGCTGGGTCACCGGGGGTGAGGGCCTCTGCTTTCTGCACCCTTGAGTGAGCACCTTCATAGTTTGTCACACTACTTTCCTCACCCCCCTCCCAGGGTCCTTTTAGAGATATAATCCTCTGCAAAAACACACAGTTGCTGAGTGATGGTAATGCTCTCTGATTGCGACTGTCTGGCTGCTCGGGAAGCGCCCGGGAAGGGGAGAACAGATCCAGACCTCTGATTGGTGGACAGAGTGGTGACCTGGGGTGACATTCACTAGCGATCCATGGTGGGGTTGTGCTCGGAGACACAATTCTCAGCGTGCACTCCCATTTACCTTTGACCCCTGGTGGTGAAGTAATTACCTGGATACATAACTTGGGTTTGTTACGGCCCATTGGGAGGCCAGCCACCAGCGCAGCCTCGCTGTCACTCGCCAGGCTCCGTTCACAGATCAGGCCCTCACCTCTGACTGATTAGCACCTATTGTCCTATTGCCTGCACTGATGATAGACAATGTCGCAATCTTGCACAGGGGCCAAGAAGAGCACTATAACGTGTGATGCAGAAGAGCGGTGGAGTACTATTGATGCAGACAACAAATAAGCAAGCATTGGAAACTTCACACATTTTGATTTAGTTAACTCAACAGGTTATTTAATGAATTGGTCGTTATTTACTGACCAAAATATTTAAATTAATAGCGAGGCTTATGTCACCTCTAGAGAATGCAGTAATGAATACAATAAAAATTGTGGCTCTTCACTCGCAGCAGGAGTTTGATGAATGGTTTTATGTCTGGTCTAACTTTATAGCTCCTCCTTATTTCCCTTTCCCTCCTTAAGGATATTGGGAAATACACTTATTTGCTTTCTTGCAGAGAGTTAAATGAGAAGATGGATAACAGTCTCTGTTCGGTAAATATGATGCTACAGCCAGCGACCGGTTGTTTTAGCTTAGCCTTCAGACGAGAAAGAATGGGAAACCGCAAGTCTGGCTCCGTCTCGAGGCAACACAATCTGTCTACCACCACCTCTAAAGCTCACTAATTAACATGTTACATGTTTGGTTAATCCAACACGTAAAAAGAAACGTGTATAAAAGACAATTTGTCTGACAGGCTGGGATCAATTTTTTCATTCGAAGCATTCATTGGGGTTGACAATTTGTTTAAAAAAATTGTGGGCACTAGGGTACCTCTGCCTGAGAAGCGAAGAGCGAAATCCGCTTTTAAATGCTCCGCACAGCATGCTGATGGATGCAGAATGTGAGGGAGTGGTAGAAATCAATCTTCACACACACATCTGGTTCAGCTTTGCTTCACACAAGGCAGTTAGCAGGGGCTGTTGAAGAGGGTGTTGCCGGATACACAAATCTCGGGCCTCTTATATATCTCTAAAGCAAGGCTGGGTGGAGGCCAGGCCACAACAGTAAACGCTGGGTTTGAGGAGAAACACCAAAGAGCGAGAGCAATGAGTCTGGTCGAGTTTGTTGGTGAAGTAGGCTGTATATAAAAGGAAAGCAGCACATAGGAACACCATACAGCCTCCTTTGAGTTCATAAAGCCTGGTATCCCTTTAATCATTCTCCTAAAACACATAAAACGTGGCTGTACTTCAGCTGTCCAGCTGACTACTGGCACGTTCCCATGACAAATAGTGACGTTTGTCACATATTCACATTTTGATAACGACCTGGGGACTTTGACACTAAACAAAGGACAGGCCAGTTTGGGCAGTGGCACACAACCGGCTGCCATTGTGGCAGGGCAGCTACCCTGAAAAGGGCATAGAAACAGTCGCTTTGTTGACACAGGCGTAAATATAGCCACGAGTCACAAATCATATGTAAAAAAACTCACACTGCAGCGCCTTGTGACTTTAATTGCCTGCACATAGGCCCCGACTACATTATAAGAGATGATTAATTGCAAGCAATATGGTGAAAGAATTCAATGGGAATTGTTCAACCTTTACACTCACCATTAATTCTAATCTATGTTTTCTGCCAGTGAAGTTAAGGTCATTCAAAACGGCTTGTATATGAAAAAAAAAATAAAAAAAGAAAGGAGCCATTTAAGCCCGACTTGAAGGCTTTGATATTTAGAGAGTTGCTTCCTGGGGTAGATATATGATGATGTTTCTCCAGGGAAGGCTTAACGTCTTTCCTCCCTGTGCTGGGTCAGAGCGAAACAGGGTGCAGGCCTGGGTGACTAAGGTGAATTCAGTGTCTCCCTATCCACACACACACACACACACACACACACACACACACACACACACACAC
>CALSCE010009442.1:6587487-6654651 GCA_943593645.1 Bovichtus variegatus
ACACACACACACACACACACACACACACACACACACACACACACACAGTTGAGGCTCATGGACTTATGCAGACACACATATGTGCAAAGACACACAAGTACAGTCTGGTTCCCAGCTGCAGTTGTCTCTAAGTATCCGCAGATGTCTGGCCCTGAGATCAAGACCAGAGAAGACAAGAGATGAGACCTCTTAGATGTGGGAGAGGCAATCCCTTAGAATACCACCGCTCTTACACACACAAACTTCCAGCGCACACGTGCACACACACATTCAGAGGGATCCAGATGCACACCGGCAAAGAGCCATCCAGACTTTTACAGGCCCAGGCAGCCAGACAGAGCAGAGAAGATGAATAACATCCCAGAGCTGTAGTCCAGGTCTTATTATGACATCTGCATGTCATAACATGACAATCCTGCAGCTAGGCCACAAGTGCTGAATGAGCTGAGAGAGGGGTGAATTTGGGGACATGTGTGTTTTTGTTTATGTGTGTTCAAGGCAAACAAGTGTGTAGGATTTGGCATATGTGTGTGTGTGTGTGTGTGTGTGCGTGTGTATTTGCAGCAAACCCTCACCTTCATATATAGAGATGATGTGTGGGTGGCGGAGGGATGACATGATCTCAATCTCTCGACGGATGTGAACCATGTCCTGGTCGTCCTTGATCTTCTCCTTCCGAATCGATTTGATAGCCACCTGGAAACAGCGGACAGAAGACGCATTGATCAGCTGACTTATAGCAACATAACATTCGGATTTCACAGTAACAAATAGCATGGGTGCAACACATTTTCCTTTTTGTCCATTTAAACTGATTACACAAATATGTTGATTTGATTTGGAACGAGAAACGACCAAAGAGAAGTGTAAAATAAGACTACAGTCTATTTATGTCACATTCATTATCTTATCCGTGAACTTTAAAATGTACATGGCTCTTGCAGAGAACATACTGTACACCATGTGACGTCTGTGTGCTTCAGTGAAAACATATGAGCCCACTCAGTATGTATCACTACATATCTTTCCCTCATAAACACTGTGTACTTCATAAAGCTCATTTACCTCCCCTCTCAGGGGTCCTGTAGGGCATGTAACCAGGCCTTGCTGTTATGACAGCCAGATGAGTCAAACAAGGAGGAGCTGTCATCTTAGTCTCACACTGTGTAATTTACTCTTTTCTGTATGAAGCAAAATGAAGGTGAAAAACACCCTGCCACGTGATGCCATAATGGAGGCTTGCTTTGTACTCCCCCAGTGCCTGCGCCTACATTTAACCAGGTATTAGTCAGTGTTTGGGCTGGGTCTCTGATCTGGACCCCCACCCCATCTCTAACAGCGAGATCAGAAGTCTGATTCACATGGTGAAACGCGGGGTTTCCACAGCAACGCTCTATCTGGAAACAGCTGAGGTCTACAAGTGTCGTATAAAAAAAAAAAAAAGAAAGCGGATAGAGGATAGCGAGGTGTTAAATGTTCATAGAGGAAGGCAGGGAGGCATGGAGGTCAGAGTGCTTCTCCATAAATCAGATGTCAGTATTAGTAGTATAACCTACACAGCCGTGTTTCCTGCCCTGTCAAAAAGGACCCTACATTATTACCCGGTGTCTTATTTTTAGACATTCAGATTAACAACAGCTATTTGCATACTTTTGAAATAGCCTGAAAAGCTGACCTGCTGGGTGTTTTATTGAGGAAGTGATTCAGTGTACTTGCCTCGCCAATGGGCCTGCTACAGGAGGTTCAGCAGTCAACAACTACACATGATTTGATGATTTTTCACTGTCATGGCAATGCCACCGGGGTCAGAGACAGCCGCAACTGGATGCATTGAGACCTCTTGCCTATGTACTCTTAAATGAGGGGTTAGATGCCTTTTCCAAAGAAACCAATCGAGAGAACACAGTCTAGCACATGTCACTATAATTGCAGCCTAAACAATCTGGAGTGAGTCCTGGCTTTGCTTTGATCGGGCCTCTATAGAGTCTGTTTCGTTCTGAATTCTGTTAGTTTAAACTTTTGTCCTCTCCTAGCTAAGCGGTAGTATTCTGAGGAGCCCAGCTTTATTCCATTCAGCAGAAACCACAGGCAGTAGCGAGTGCCAAGCTAATTACCGTGTACATCAATAAAAATAACCTCAAACCGGAATAGTTCTCTTCCAGAGCATGCCTTGATTACATAGAATTTAAATAAATGATACCATAATAAACAAGATGGGGTCCAGGGGGTCCACATACTGTGTTCATAATTGGCAAAAGTTGTTTGTGTCTTAACACTGATGTTTTCCTTTACCTCATCAGATTCAACATTTTATCACTGATCCCCAAAACGTGAGTAAACACTTTTTTTTTGACTTTGGTGTTCAACAGCGAGGCAGAATGTGAGTCACCTTCCTTGATTAAATGTAGAAACTAATTAGGAATTCATTCATTTGGGCAACAACTGAAAAAGGACCAACAAAATGTACACGCAAAAGGTGAGTAAACTTTCTCTTAACAACTGCTGCCTAAAACCAAAGTGCTCTTTTCTCCAAAAAAAAAGATAGTTAGCAATCTTTAACAGCCATGATCATTCCACACTGTATGTTAACTCATTGAATGAGCCAGCTCTCCCACATTGGGCTTGAGACAAAGCCAGGTATCTCTTGTGTATCTCCTCATGTTCCCCTGCCCCGACCCCGATGTGGATCATTAAACAGGACTGCAGATCAGCCACTTGCCAGCTGGCCGGGCTGGCTGACACAGCTACGCTTGTCCTTAAGTGGATCCCTATTACTGTCACTCACAGTAAACAGGCGCTGCACTGCTGCCCACGCCGGCCCCTGCCAGGTATGGGGCCGGCCTCGTCTGCCCCACCCCCCCATCCTTGTTCGCAACAGAGCTGTTTGAAGTGAAAGTCCATGTTTCGCTTCACTAGAGCCTGACATCTTCCTGTGCTTTCTCAGGCCATTAAAATAGATGAAGTATTCATCACAAGCTCACCCTTCTTTGCATTCTCTAAAGATCATGATCATCTGTTGTGTTGAGTGTGTGTGTATGCGTGTCTGAGTCAGAGTTAGGGAGAGACAGACAGAGAGAGAGAGTGAGTGGGAGGCAGAGGCCCGTCACTTTTCCAGAACCATATTCTCAAACCCAGCCAGGAATCATAATACCTCATCAACGGCACCACATATAGCAGAAGAATGTCAGTGTTTTCCCCTCCCGCGTACCTCTCCAGTGAATCCATTGTTGGGGAATGATGTAATCTGGTGCTTTAAGCTCATATTAATATGACTCTCTAACCCCTTTAACTGAGGCTCTCCCTCTCTTGTTATGGTGGTGGGCTTCACTGTGTCCCTGTGCTAACTGCCCACCCCCTCCTGACTGTGATGGATCCCCCATACAGGATATTAACCTTCCCCTTCGATCTCATTTCCTGCTGTGGATGGCCTTTCATGTGTCACTGCTCATTCTAGGCCCGGCTGTCACCACAACCTTTTTACTATATTTATCTAGATAGCCAATAAGACACAGAGTCTCTTTCTATCTCTCACGTGTATACAAACATGAAACACATCTTCTAGTGGTCTGAGCGCATATCCCCACTATGATTTCTATGATCAATTGCACTCCATGTAATGTTGGGTTTCCACTGAGCTGCGGAGCACTACAACATATGGTTTTGCAGATTAAAGCAGACAGTCACTCAGTTCCACTTTCGCTGACACACTGAATGTGCCCGCATCTAATCAATCTTCCCCATGTGCCTTCAGCTCCTTCCACACATGTGCATACATACAAACAGGTCACACACAAAACTTTCTGAGTCTGTCTCCTCACTTAGTTGTCTCTCTGCTCTTCTCGTTTGGTTTGTGAACGAACCAGGAAAAGGTACAGGGAGTCAAGATGATTGCATAACAGTCTCACTGCACGGCTGTATCTGCCATATAGACACAAGGGACCAACTTTGAGTCAGAGGTCAAGTAAACTCGAGCAACGCAGTGCCGGACTCACGTGGCCCGTGAGGTGGCCGACAGTCATGCTCGCTCGGTTTTCTGCCGGTACTCCATGTGCAGAGGCGTTGATTCTCAAAGGACTTCCCTAAGATATACAAACTCCCACGTAAAAACACAGTGGTGCAAGGAAGTCCCATACTTTACAGAGATGCCATTTAAAGTCTGAACGCTATGCTCGGGGCATTGCAGCAGATTGCAGGAGAAAGGAAGACATTAGGCCACCGTGTATTGACCTACAAAAAATGATTTGTATTTATTTTATTTTGGCCACCGCATTTTTAGTAGGTAGGTAAGCAGGCTAAATAACACTCTACAGATACAGATCAACAGCATCGCAAACTGCAAGCCTCTTGACCCTTTCAGTCAACATGCTTCGTGCAATTTTAGAACGCTAGTGAAAGTCAAATACATTACATTGGAGCTGCTGCCATGGCAATAATAAAACAGGAAAACATACTGAAGACAGGAGAAGGAGCCAAGTGGGACAGGCCAAGAGAGAGTGGGCCCTGGTCCCCCTAGCAGACATGCAGGAGCTTTGAAACCATTGGGGGACATTGTTGACCTATACTAAAGTTTCCCCCTGGCATTCTCAGTGTATGGAAAGTTCATCATGTCCTGCCAGAATGGGCACAGGGGTCACATTTTGCCACAGGACGATAGAAAATAATATTTGGAGAGATGTGCTGGTCTCCAGGGATATTACAACAGATGCTAGGTTTTAATATAACAAAGACAGGCAAAAACATTCTTTTTAATAAGGAAACTGAAAGTGTTAGAATGACACATGCAAACACACTCACACTCAAAACCGAAAGGATATAGAGGGTGACTAAAACACTGGAGAAAAAAAAAACATGCGAGTGGGCCCTAGCACTATCCCTGGGGGACTGTTAGCGGTTTTCCATGATGCTTTGGGATCACTGGAGTCACATCAGTCAGTAGCCGGATTTGCACTCTAGCATCCGGTCGTGAGGCCCTGCATAGGACAGGCGTGTGCAGCCACAACTCCCTGGCCCCATGGGCCCTTTTCAGCATAGGGGGAATTCCCAGGGGGAGGACATGCACACGCCAATGAGAGCAACAAAGCACTTACTTTAGAACCAATGTTGTTTGTAGAGGCTACTAAAGCCCTTCACAGGAGTATGCATGTATAACAAGCCCACTAAAAGCATGACATTCGTTTACAGCTGCTTAGAGCGTCTCTTAAGTGGCTCACCTCTCTGCCGGAGTGTCGCTCAATGGCCTTCTTGACTTTGCCATAGGTGCCTCTTCCCAGCGTTTCCAGCAGCTCATAGCGGTGTTTCAGGTTGTGCTTGTGGTGGTGTTTCTTCACGCCCGAGTTTCTCCGTCCATCACTGCTTGCCGGGGTCTCATCGGGTGAGTTGCCGGCAAGGAGGGATGGAGCTGGAGGTGGAGGGGAGAGGTCAGCCCCCGCCGGTTTGCCCGCTGAGGTTTGGCCTCTCTGGGCCTCGGGACGGGTTGCCCCCCGGTGGGGCGATAAATAAGCGGTTTCCATCTCACTAGGGAAGTTTTTAAATAACCTTCCCACTGTTAAATATTTCAAACTACCTACCTAAAATAAATTGATAATATAATACTTATAGGTCTAATAATAGTATTAATAAATAAATAAATTACAAGGAACAACGCGCAGCCTATTAGTCATAGCCTATTATTACATGTGGAAACTGACATTTCCAGATTGTCTTAGTTGATCAATTGGCTTCTGATCAAAGTGAACAGACTCCTCCTACCTATTCATGTTATTATCGCTATATCATCAATCTACTAATGGATTAAGCACAAAAAGTCTATAAAGGACATTATCCGTCCATAATTACCTCATACATAGTCCTGTATCACTGGATAAAACAATTAATTCTAGTGCCAATATGTAATAAAATATGTATTCAGATTTCGACAGCAGGTAGCATGCCGGAAGCTGAATACACGTTGGATTTATGAAAAAGAAAAAAAAAAAAAAAAAAAAAAAAAAAAAAGATATATTGGCTATAATGTATGTGCAAACTCTATCCCAATAAAACAGAAACACTAAACCAATCGGTCTGATCTCCTCACTCCTCAGTCGACTTGCATGATCTAGCTGTGGTTAATTCTGGCTCGTTCACCTTATCTGTCGTCCTAAACGCTGCCAACATCACCGACCCACATCTAAAAGGCGAGAAAGCTGCGACGAAACCGGCGTTTTGGATGAAGATGACCCTCATTTTGTCCACGGCCCAGGTATAGCTCCTCATTCATCTGGGCTCTGTCTGTTGTGCGACTGCATGCTCCGTGCAGTTGTCGACGGCGGTAGAGGTGCGCTGTGATCGGACACTATCTCGAGCTGAGACGTTTTGGGTATTGCCATGGTCGTTTTGCTGCTCCCTTCTTCTTCTTCGTGTGCCCTTCTTCTTGTTTCTCCCCTTTCTCTCTCTATCCCTAACATTAGAGGCTGTGAATAAGACTTGCGAGAGGATCCGAGACCGGAGGCGTGGTTTACGCAGACCTCCTCCTCCTCCTCCTCCTCCTCCTCCCCTGTCTTTCCTCCTGCCTTCCCTCTTTGTGCTCTCTTCTTCCCCTCTCACATCTCTGATATGACTGCTGCTGATCATCAGGGGCGTAGCTGGGAATCATGTGCACAAGAGGTAACCCCCCCCCCTCTTCCCATTCACTATCTTATCCCCACTGTCATCCATCTTTGTCAAAAAATATTTAATCAGTCACAGCTCAAATACAGATCCACATTTACTGATCACAATTTCACTCCCTTCATAACCAATTATTCCCTCCATCAAATGTGTCAGGTTTTCTTTCCAGTTTGTTTGCCTATTTTTTTTTTTTTTTATATAGTTATGATTAAAGACTCTACATCACTTCCTTAAAGGAATAGTTTGACAATTTTTGTTTTGCTTTCTTGCTGAGATGAGAAGATCAATAGCACCACCAGTGAATATTAAGCCACAGCCATCAGGGACATTAGCATTTGAAAACAGCTGTCAGTCGCTGTGAGGTTGCCAGGCAACCGCCCAAGAAATTATTATTTTTTTTTTTTTTAAAAGAATTTCCTAAAATGTTTCTCAAATTCATTTGAGGTGTACTGAACTGACTGTTTCACAGAAAACAAGAAAGACTCACACATTGATTAATGTTTCCAAATATAGACACCACATTAGGTCTCTGGAGGTGAGAGTGAGCACATGTTGAGGAAATGATTAGATTAACTTTTAGTGCCTTGTATTCAATGTTCCACAGCAAGACATTAAGAAAAGGCTTCCCAAATGGGTCAGTAACACCACAAAAGGAGTGTTGAATGAAAAGTGAGAACATTTAATTTGCTAACTGCACTTAATGCCATGAACAACAGAAAAGGATGCGAGTGGCAGCTGCTCTGGATGGCAAGGCGTGCAGGAAGTGACTCGCAAGGACATATCAATAGTGAGTATTGAACATATGATCCTCTTAAATAATGACAAATGAAAAACATTGAACAGTAATTTACATTATTCATAAGGATACTCTTTAATGTTCCACACATTGACATGTTTTTCATCGGAGTTGATGATTACTCCTAAACGTTTTTTTAATTTCTTGTCTTTTTAAAAAGAATATATAGTTTGCAAAACGTTACAGAAAACTTGACACATGTCAACACAATGTGAAGGAAAGTTATGTAACACAAAATGAAACACAATTATTTATTTTTGGTGCAGATCCATAAGCAGACAAGGTTCAATATTTTTTTTTTTTTTTTTTAAGAATTAATTTTTTCACTTCCCGAATGTCTAAGGAATTTTATTGCCAGTAAACTACAGTGTGCGGGAATTCCCTCTTCTCTTGCCAAAAGATATGTGAACATTGCAAGATGTGGCCTTTTTTTCAACATTTCTTGCCATCATGAGGTACAGCACAGCCTCAAATGAAAGAAATATTTGACATATTACGAATTATTATCTGTCTCTGTGTTTTCTTTCACTTTAGATCTGGATCAAGATGCAGATTTAAAAAAACAACAGAACGGTTGTGCAATCTTGTTGAAGGTTGCTGTTCCAGCTGATAGTATACGATTTGGAAATGATCATAATAGCACTAACTGGATTGTTATAGGCATAGTTGCATACTGATCTTCAGAAGAAAAAAAACAAATCTGCTTCCTGCCCCAAACAACAGTTGCTGTATTATAGTTTAAAGAAAGTTTTCCTGCAGTTTTGTTGATTCTAACCAAGGAAAACTCAAAGCACTGTGAAACAAAATGATAAAAATATGTGAAACATATAGACAATGAAAGTCTTTTTAGGTATGTAATCTTACACTGTACAATGTGGTGCATTCATTCCAATATAATGAGTAACAGACCAAAACATATTGGCTCTGTTTGCCATTGCAATGTTTCTACACTTCCCCCTTTGTTTTATATACATTCATCATGCCAAATAAATTCCTATTTGCATCTGGTTTCCATACTGCAAAAGAATTGAGACAAATCTAAGAAGGGTTTATCTAATTAATCCCATTTTTTTTTTTATGTGTGCTGCACTACACACTACAGACCAACTGTAAACACACATTTTGTCGGTTACCTGAACAAAAACAAAAGTTGTGTGATGGATCGTTAACCAGAGATAATAACTGATGATGTGTTTCCTCTCTATACTTCTATGAGGATGTATTGTGTGTCTGTGGTACTTATTTGAGTTTAAAATAACCGTTCTATAGTTTAGGGCATTATATACTTAAAGGTGTATTGATAATAATTATAATAATATTCTGATTGTAATATAGAAATATAATTTGGTTGTAAGATTTCAATATCCTGTAATAATGACTGATATGCTTGTTTGGGGGAGAGCATGAACATGTGTTGAGGTCAGGAAGTTTGTAGAGGTGTTTCTGTAGTGACAACATGTTTTGTCAACTTGAAACATTTTGAATTGATGTCATTATCATATGAACATATTCAGTTTATTAGTTTAGTTGATTGGCTTCATTTTGTCATTTCAAATATGTCTCTAAACATGTTCACGATGACATGCTTATTCTTTGCAATATGGGCAGGAAGCCAACTCTCAAACAATCAGATTGTATCGACTGTATTGGTACTGCATGTCGAATCTTTGATGATTAAGGGGTCAATCTCTTTTCCCCTATGGTCCTGAGAAAAGCTGGCATAATCTCTGAACATGTGTGCCAATTGTTGTCAATAAACAGGGTAAGCACAGTGTCCGGTTATAGCAACGCAGACTGAGATTAGTATCTGGTCTGATTCCTCCCTTGGCCTCGTTTGCACTTTGCAGTAAAGAAGGTGCTTAGTTTGTGCCCAAAGAGAGCCGCCACTGCCCTCTGGTGGTGAAAGTAGGGCCACATCCACGTCAAGAAGAAGAACTTTATTAGTCTCTCTTTTTATTATATATTATTATTTTGTTATTTGTCATTAGACACACACAGGGGGAATACACATACATGCACATGCATTGTTATGGAGAGATGGATAGTTGTCGCTACAAGCAGTTAGGGGTTCGGTGCCTTGTGCTTAAGTGCACCTCGGCAGTGCCCAGGAGGTGAACCGGCACCTCTCCAGCTACCAGTCCACACTCGGTAACATGAATCAAACTAAAATTAAAACAATAAGAGCGTCCCAAAATATATGACTGGATCAACAAAGAGCCTGGTTGATTCACTGTATGAAAAGTTCTCATTCAGCCCTCAAACAGAGGAACATAAAAGTGGATATAAAGTGGGACTGCCCCATGTGCTCATTAAACTATAGTGTATGATTATAGGCAGCACCCGTGGAAATGGTTTGAATGGTTCATGTATAAACTTGCAATGTTAATGTGCTATCACTTGCCACAGTCTCCCGGAGGTACATCATTTTAAAACCACCTATACCATAAAAAATGCTTTTTGGAAATAGCTGTAAATCAACCTTAACTGCGCTGCCATATAGGCCGTATCACTGTTTTTGCATGTTTTATTACTTTTTGCACGTCCATTAACTGCAAATCATACATAGGCTCCCCTTCACTTGACTGCCGAGCACTTTCCAAAGCATAACTTCAAAAAAATAATAAAGAAGAAAGGGACTTTTTTCCAATCTTATATGGCAGTGTGAAATCTGCTTGCAGAGATATTTGACTTGCACAAGTGAACAGTCACAGTGAACATCATGCCCAGTTTTACTTTGAAAGTGTTGTTGCATGACAATTAGGGCGGTTGTGATTGTAAAATAACAATACAAGTTTAAAAAAACGTCAGAAGATCGTGTCATATGATCAAAAGCTCCTGAACAGCTACTAAATGAACCTTGTGGTTGTGAGACAGCTTCATCAAATGCTTTTGCAAAGGTCAAAAATAAAACCAAAATCTTTTGGAGCCAAGATGGATGAAATATCATTAAAGTGCTCAGAAGAACTGTGATGTAGAATTCCATGATAACTGGACAAACTCCATCTGCTGAGGAAGATTGTCTGATACAATGAGAAGCTACAGAACAGCTACTCTGGATCTTGTAGTGAGATAATTATTAAACAATTGTTATGCTGATGGTTATCCAAGTGAGGTCTATAATTAATATTATTTGTGTTACTGCAAGTACAACTATACATCATAATGACCATCATTGTCTTTTCCATTATAAATATTAATGTTGAAATTGTGATAAATAATTGATATATTTAATTCGTTATTCACTCTTGAATGTCATTTGAAAATATTGAGCTGTCAAGCTGTTAATGTAAATTTACAGTACAATGCTTTTGGATATGTAGAAGTGCTCTGTTTGAAACACTGCAGATGGGGAATTGGTTGGTATTGACTGGCAGTGTTGTGATGACTATCATTGTGAATCTATCAATACTTTGAATGTACTCAGTACTAATATTCATCCCTAGTAATGGGAAGGGTCTAGCTGGGAAGTTCAAACATGATATAAACGTGAGTCGGTTGCTGAACATCAACCTTTGTAATGCAAGGACGTGCCGAATTCCAACTGAAAGGTTGGATTAATTAATAAAATGCTGAATTTACAGAGTTTTTAAGAAACACTCAGAAAAGAAGAGATTTTTTAGTGGTTGTGTCAAACATTTCTGAAGCTGTGCTGGGCCAATTTGGACTCAAGACCTCAGTATTTTTAAAATCCTGGCTACTGCTCTGGTAGGCAGTAAAAGTTAATTCAAACATTGTAAAAAAAAAAAAAGATGGTACAATTTGAAATATAGTTGGCAGCAATATAAAGTATGTGATATGTAATAAACGACAGGGTCCTTAAACATACACTATGTCTTAACTGACATATTTAATGACACTGATGAGTCACAACGAAAGTGACAGAGTATATGCTTACACTGTATGCTAGCATGTCATTGCGTTCAGTTATATTAAGCCATGAGAAAATCTCTAAAAGAAGTTTTGCTTTAAGTGCCAAAAAATCAGTCCATTTGCAAGAGCAGAGAAGTGAATGTGACAGTTGGTGAGTAAACAGAAGGCGCTTTAAGGCTCAAATGATTTATTTATTTTTTTATAAAACTAAAGTAATTTTTTTTAAATTCAAGGTTTTTTTAGAAAGTTGAGGGGATTTTTTCAAAGTCGAAGGTTTTTATAAAATTAAAGTAATTTTTTCGAAATGGAAGTTTTTTTTGACAATTGAAGCCATTTTTCGATAATTGAACATTTTTTATGAAAGTTGAGGTCATTTTTTCAAAATCGAAGTTGTTTTTGAAAATGTAGGTAATTTTTTCAAAATTGAAGGATTCTTTTTTTTTTTAAACTAAGGTATTTTTTTTGAAAATTAAAGGTTTTTTGAAAGTTGAGGTCATTTTTCGATAATCGAAGGTGTAACCTTTTTAATGCAAGGACGTGCCGAATTCCAACTGAAAGGTTGAATTCATTAATAAAATGCTGAATTTACAGAGTTTTTAAGAAACACTCTTTTTCAGATTTTTTAGTGGTTGTGTCAAACATTTCTGAAGCTGTGCTGGGCCAATTTGGACTCAAGACCTCAGTATTTTTTAAATCCTGGCTACTGCTCTGGTAGGCAGTAAAAGTTAATTCAAACATCGTAAAAAAAAGATGGTACAATTTGAAATATAGTTGGCAGCAATATAAAGTATGTGATATGTAATAAACGATAGGGTCCTTAAACATACACTATGTCTTAACTGACATATTTAATGACTGATGAGAGTCACAACGGAAGTGACAGAGTATATGCTTACACTGTATGCTAGCATGTCATTGCGTTCAGTTATATTAAACCATGAAATTCAATATAGAGACATTTTCACAGTGAATGCCAACATCCCCAATGTGTATCTAAATAAGTTTTAGAAGACATGCTATAACAGCTCTTAACATCTACAGAAGGCCTGCCAGAAGAAAACAATATTTGAAGTTTATAGTCTGTGATATATGTTACACCTTGGCAGCCCAGCCTGACATTAATCTCCAAAGACACTGAAATGATTTTTCCATGGATAGTCAGAATCCCTTGGCCCATTGGCATATAAAAAAAAATAAAAAATCACCCACATATTTAACAACCTAGGTAGGCACACAGTGAGAATCCTAAGCAAAATATGGTTCTAATGGTAAGACATAAGAGAGTGAACGCTGTAGGGATCAAACTTGGCAGCAACACTATCACATTAAAGAAGTCTGTCTGGCCAAGTCAAAGCTTCTTACACAGAAATAATACTGAGTGGCATAAAGAGTTTTGTGTTGTTCACTTTGACAGTGTGTATAAAAGGGAATAATGAGAGGGGAACATTTCACTCTTTGTCATCAGATGAGCAGACTCAGTACAGTTTGTCATAAATTCAGTAAACCAACGCAGGACACACTGGCAGATTGCAGGTGTGATGTGATAGCACTGAGCGAATATGCAGCGAGGTGTTGCTGAAAAAAGAACACAGCCGATGTTTTTCTTCCAGGTGTAAAATCTCCAAAAGAAGTGTTGCATTAAGTGCCAAAAAATCAGTCCATTTGCAAGAGCAGAGAAGTGAATGTGACAGTTGGTGAGTAAACAGAAGGCGATTTAAGGCTCAAATGTTCCTACAACACAGGCTGGATAGCTGTAGTTTGTGATTATTTTCATACCCCAATGTATTCTGTAAATGATGTAAAACCAACATGGTTTACAGTGGATTTTCTGTATGAATATAGATGTACAGCATATGAAGTCTCTATTAATCTAAAGTGGTGACGTGCCCAGTGGAGTTAGCCATCTGCCAACAATTTGCAAATCTGTATCTATGATTTATTTAATCTCACACAGAATAAAATAATAATAATGTAACTGCTTTAGTCTAAACAAACAACTGTGGAGATTATGGCAAAGGTGAACACAGTTTGAAAAAAAAAGATCTATCATACCTCTTAGGTTTATACAGGCATTTTAGTCGTCTCAATTTCTTTCTTTACCACTCTCTAAATAATACTTTTAGGCCTTCGAGCAGGCTATAATCTAGTCAACGAAAGCAGACAATTGGCAAACGTTCACTTTAAATTCGAAATGTAAATGAGAACTTGCATAGACAGGGTTTTCTTGCTTCATCCCACCGTGGATGTACGGAGAGCAGTCCACCTCCTCAGGTGAATTAAGGGTCCGGGTAGCCTTCATCTCTGGTAGGTTCACCACATTTCTCATAACACCTGCCCTCGCCGTGACCCAGCGCTCCCGCGCACGTACGCGTACCTGTGAAGTGCGAAACAACCAAGAGGTCTCCACCCCAACACGTGAACTGTAAAGTTAACGCTAGGTTAGCTAATATTTGTGTTGAGAACGGTAATTTAATATTAACCTCACCTATACTTTGTTCGTTAAACAATGTCCTCAATTACATCCATCTACACGCCGCATTTTGCGCTCTAGCTAAGGTAACCTTTAGCTAACTAAAGCTAGCTTTGAAAATATGTAAAATTGCATATGTTCCCTTGCTAACGTTGATATGAGCTAACTAACTAGCGACTTAGTTATTTAGATATGACTATTTCTATTATCTATTTTCGGCATCTAAATAACGTCATGTTACAAATGTTTGCAATGTTAACAAACTGCTCTATTCCGTTTTGCTAGTGTGGGTAGCTAACGTTAGCTACATCGGCTACCATTTTGCAGATAATATGCTTACTGCTGTGCGGTGCATGCTGTCTAAGTTGATCTCTCCATTGTGGAGGACTGTGGAGGGGGAGGGAGATGGTATTTTCTCCGATTCATCAGGTAAATGCAACATTCCCACACACTATAGCTAGATAAAGTTCACCTAGTTAGCTTAATCTTTCTATAATCCAGTGTGTTCAAAACACTACAACAGCAACATTCCAACACATGTTATGCCTTGTCGTTTTTGATCCACATTTTCTGGTTGTCAGCCATGGAAAACATTCGCCACCTGCGGGGCAGTATGGTGACCCAGCTGTGCCTCGACTATGGCATGATAGACGATGTAGTCTACTTCACTAGTGGAGAGGTTTTGGGAGGAATTCCACTGAAAGAAGGGGACACGGTGAACTGCATAGCAGTACAAGATGGTGCCCAAGGGGGATGGAAAGCTTTAAGGGTGAGAATCCTGTGCTTGGCTCCGGCAAGAATGTGCATACATCTAATAATTTCTATTTACCTTGTCAGTTAGGTTGGGATTTGTTGGGTTTGATAAAATAGGACATCCAATATCCCATATATGTGCTCCATCTTCATAATCCAAATGTTGAAGCAGTGAGGCCCACTGCGAATTTAACCTCTACTTGCTTATTGTTCCCTGTACTCAACAGCGATTCAGTCAAGAAAATAGGGCCATCATGATGGAAATTTTCAGACATGCACCATTTAATCCTGTCCTTTAGGTGGAGAAGAGTGCAGACGCTTGGGAGGATGGAGGCAGAACCTCCCTAGAAGCTGACAGTATGCAGCTGCGGCCCCTCATTGGCACAGTCACATCATTTGATGGAGATGGCGGCTACATAAACCAGACCACATACTTCCCACGCAACAGTCTATGGGAAGGTGCCGATACTTCCTGTACTTTACACGATAAAAATTGTATGCCTCTTGACCCCATGATTCTTTTTCTTAACTTACTGTTGTCTACCCCCACATTGGTCTTTCAGTCCCAAAACTGTCGAGCGTTTTACAGCTATATTTTTGCACAGTTGATGTTTGGTTAGCTCTCAAACTGAGAGTATATTTGACAAACTCAGAGCCACACCAAAATGTATTAGCACTTGGCTAAAGGCTGATGTTAACTTTCCGAACCTGTTGGCACACTTTGTGTATTTTCTCTCTTTTTTTTTTTTTTTTTTTTTTTTGTCAGGTTATGAGCCAATGAAAGGGGACTGGGTCCAAGCAAAATATTTTATCAATCCTACCCAGTGGACCACCCATGCTCGTTCTGTGGCCCCTTTACGCTACTGCCGCCTAGACCAGGTAATTGCATCATAAAACGTCTTTGGCAATACCCACTCCATTACAATTTTTAGTACTACTTTTTTAGTACTTCAGTTGCATTTGTAAAAGGCATTGTACTTAATTCTGATAAAGTGTTATATTATATTCATGTCTGTCCAATCCATTTGGATATTATTAAAACCTTGTTTGGTTATAAATCTAATGACTTCTTTCATTCCTCTCCTCTCCTGAATAAACCGTTATCTCCAGGTGCATGTGACCAGCGTGTATGGACAAAATGGAGTGGTGGAGGACCGTGTGGTCTTCAACCTGGACTCTCTGCTGCTGCCTGCACACTACCAGCCTTTGCCAGGGCACCTGGTTAACATAGTAATGGTGGAGAGCAGTCAGTCCTTTTACTGTTGGAGGGCCCTTTGTATAGCACCCTGCCGTCAGAGGTATTGGACTATTATATTTTATAGGGCTGCAACTAAGGATTCTTTTTTCTTTTTTATCTAAAAAAAAAAAGGGGGGGGGGTGGGGTCACATTCATTGAAGTGTTTTGATGACTTTTTTTTTTTTTTTTTTTTAAACATTTTTTATTGTTGTTGCAGTGGCAACATTTCTGCGACACGTCTCCCAGAGGCTGAACTCCAGAGCATTTTGGAAAACAAAGGGGGGCTGGAAGTAACGGACTATGGCCAGTTTGGGGATCTGATGATTGGGGAGAAACAAGAGATGGTGCTCTGGATACAGTGAGTGATCGAAGAAGAAAGACAATATTGACATTTACAGGAAAACTAAATCAAAACACAGTTACAAACATCTGTAAACTATCACTATAGTTCTTATGATTAGTTTTGGTTATTGTATTTTTGCAACCTTCAATAAAACTCTTGGCAGAATAGGTCTTTTTGGTTCAGATCTAAGAAGACTATGGGATAGCTGTTACAGAGCAAATTACTATTTCCACCAGTAGCTCAATAAACTGTACTGTATAATCTTGGTCTTTCTCTCATAACAGAAATAAAGGTTCAGAGACCCACCGACTTCAGTGCTGTGACTTTTCTGGCTGGGACTCAGAGGAACAGTTCACTCTGGTTGCTGTCAAAGAATCCGCACCACTGAGACGAAAACGGCCTTTGCAAGAAAACTGCTCAGAGTCTGAAAACTGCTCTGAATCTTCAGAAAAAACAGTCACTGATTCAAAAGAAGTAGACAAAGAAAATGGTGTTGTGCTGAATGAGACTATCCATTCCCCTGGTGTAAGGAGAGAGGAAAGACAAGTGGATATTCCACCGGGAGAGAGGTTGTCTATTGTCGTAGCCTGCCAAGCAAAGTAAGTTATTCTTCTTAAACTCCTGTAGTGGCACTAGTATAAATAACTAAAGCAGTTAGAGGATTAATGGATCAAAAAGATGAGTGTAAAATGGAAAGTTTCTGACCTATGTCTAGGCATGCTGTCTTGCCATATAAAATAAGCTCTATTTATTAAAGTGTCTCTGTGGAGCTCTTGTTAGCATGTTGTCTACACAACTAAATTCCATGTGGGAAATTGCCCAGGAGCCTAGGAAGCTGTGCTGAGCTGCTGTTGCTGCACTTCTCCTCTTTCACCATCGGGAGGCGACTGAAGGTCACAGTGGGTAGTAAAGAGGAGGACCTGCTGCAGCCCTCTGTGCCCTACAGTCCCAGAGATACAAGTCTGGTCTCAACGATGCCTGCTCACGTGATCACCGTCTCCGCTCCACAAGACGCACCAAGGTATCGACACAACTGATGACCAAGCTTGAAAAGAAATTGCCTAGCTTTCTTACAGCTGCTCTTGATATTGCCTATTACCCTATGTGCTTAGTCATGCTAATATATAAGTATTTATCTTAAAATAATAATGGGTAGATCTTAATGAATATTTGTAGTTTTTGCATGCACAGAGCTTCCCAAAAAAAATGACAAATACATTTTTTTCTGTCCCCTATTGTTACCCAATTCCAGGCTTACGAAGCGACGGCTGCCAAACTTCCTACCCAAGTACCCATTGCCCCAGGCTCTCAGGGACTGTGTGGAGGCACAGAACGACGTGCTGGTAGTTCAGCCCTGTTTAGGAGAGGTGAGCACGCCCCTGGTGAAGTTTAGCTGGTCCTGTAGAATAAGGTAATAAAAGTTGCAGACTAAGAGGTGGATTAGGGCTATCCTAACAGGAGAGGGCCTCTTAATTTCACAAGCAGGGTAGTCTCACATAGCCAGACCTATCCCCACAGCACTATGTTAGCGTGAGAGAAAGGTCTGGCTCCACATATTATCATTCTGGAATAGGGGGGAAAAAACCACTGGCTTGTTTGTATTTCTTTAAACCAATCACAATCGTCTTGGGCGGCGCTAAGCACAGAACGCAGGGACCGTGTCCTTGCGAAATGGATAGCGCCGATAGCAAAAGGGGAGGGGAATACCGTCCGAAATGGCAGATTTATGCCAGCGGGGTACATCCGGTGAGTCGGAATACAATCAGGGTGATGTATGATGTTAAAAGACCATCCTTTATTTAGAGTGCCACAAACAATTGGCTCCAGTGGCTGCTGTTCTGTGTCTTGTTTCGCTGTGGTGAGGGAAATAAAAAAAATATATATATAATTTGCCTTCAGGGAACAACTGAAATATCACCTTTTCCTTCACCTGCTGTGCCTGTTTGCTCAGGCGCTGTCACCGTCCAACATGCATTTGCGTTTCTCAGCCCTTCTCTGGCTGGAAGAGCTGCATGCAGAGAGGGAAATTAAAGAATTAACAATCAACGGGGCGCTTCTCAGGAAGGGAGCGGTCTACCTGCACCTAGAGGTCCTTGGGTTGTCCGAAGGCAGACCCAGTCTCAGTATAGGTGAGGAGGCCTTAGGAGTCTGTCTTCATCATTGTTGAATTATTGCAAAGGTTCATGTTGTGAATTTTTTCTTTTTTGTGCAGGTGACCGAATAGTACTGAAGAAACCACAGAGTGGCGGTGTGGTAATGGAGTTTGTCAGTTTTGTCACAGAGGTACGGAGATATTTGATGCTCTGAAGCATATTTTATGTCCTGCATAATCACATAGAAAGGCTCTTTTTAGATGCAAATTCAACCTACTTCTCTGCTTTGATTCGCAGATCAATGACGAGAACGTGAGTTTGAGAGTGAACTCAGAGTTTCAGCGCAGCTACCTCGGAGAGCCACTTGATGTTGAGTTCTCTTATAACAGGTTAGAAAAGAGAGTGTGGTTTTTGGATTTCACAAAAGTAATGCACTTTTATTTCACCCAAAAATAACGCTTAATGTTTGTAATACAAGTATTTTGACTGCTTGCATTATCAGATTGACCACGAGACGGTGTCACAATGCACTTGACCAGACCAAACAGTTTGGGGATAGTAAGTGAAGGTTTTATTCAAATTGCTTTAAGTCTAGTGGTTTCCTGGCATTTTTGACATGATTAAGACAACATAATCTCCTTTTCATATAATTCAGCTGTACATACAATCACATGCAGTATACAGTGCTCTTTGGAAGGTACAATATAAGATGTTTTTGGAAGCGAGTATCACACTGACAAGTGAAGTCCCAAGACACTGCCTCTTTGAAAAAGCAGATCATGTTAAGGATTTTGAATAAATAATTGTCTTCACTATACGAATTCATACAGTCTATTATATTCATTAAATTCATTATTTAAGAGTCTATTCAATATGTCTTGATAATCATAAAAATGTAGTACAGTTTAAGTTCTAAGAAAAGAGTGAACATTTGGTGGATTTTATTTCAGCAGCAAACGGATGCTCTGTATTGAAAAAGCATTGTTTTGTGACATTTGGCTCCAGAGGGTGCTGTTTCTACCTCCTCTTATTGTTTTGGTTTGCTATAGTGAGAGAGAGACTAAATGAATTACATCTTACTTCTCCAGCAGTGTCTGCTTGCTCAGGTGCTTGGAATAATTTTGACAACCAAAAAAAAAATGTGTAGATTTAATAAGTCCTGGTTTTCACTTCTGTTTTTTATTTATAACAAAGGGTTGAACACATGCTTTGTTGATAGTTGATTTTAAAAGTAGCCCAGTAGGATTTACATTGCTGTCATTTTCACATTTCTCTGCAGTTCTCTTTCCCTCTAGAGCTACTGTTCAGACCCCTCAGTGGACAGGAAAGTGGATCGAGGAGCCAGACCAAAACAAAGGAATGGAGAACAATGAGGTGAAAGAAAGAAACGGACATTAAGAGACAATAATGTTGTTAATTCTTAATTTTCTTTCCTTGCTTTAGATTAAGTGTAATTTGTATTTGAACACCAGGCTCCAGCCATGGAAAATGAAAAGGTTTCAAGCTTTTCGATCAACGTGAAGTCGAGGGCTACACAGACTCAAGGTACACGTGCTCGATTTTCGATTTTGTACCAGCTTCGCCTGTACATATCGGATAATATTAAGGAATCTCAATGACAAATGTGTAATCGCTTCTAGAGGGTAGACTGCCATCCAAACCCATCCCCAGCATAGGGCACTTCTTTAACCCGGACCTGAACCCCCCTCAGAGAGAGGCAGTGAAGAGGATCCTGGCAGGGGAGTGTCGGCCCATTCCTTATGTGCTGTTTGGACCTCCAGGCACCGGAAAGACCATCACCCTCATAGAGGCCATACTACAGGTACAAACCTGCAGAGTGCAAACACTATAGAACATTCTTCCCAATCAGAGGCAAGAAACCCTTTTTAAATGAATGTAAACTGATGCATCAGTCCCTCACTTCAAGACTATTGTGTATGTGGCCACAGGAATTCAACCAATAACATATTATCATATTATTAACATGTATTCTTAAACAAATGCATCCAACATGTGTAACGTTGATTCATTGAAGCAGTACCTCAGACAGTCACACTTTTTTTTTTATGTCCATGTTTTCCACATGTAAAAATAGTTCTTCACAAATATTGTCAATGTCGATAAATCTAAAAAGTAGGTCTTATGTTGTAGTGTGGACAACTACAATCTGATAAAACTGGTATTGACGGGAAACCTAACAATTTATAACTGCAGTAGTGAATATGTCGGCGTTATGACTTGTGCCTGTCGTGTTTATTTCCATTCTGGTCCTCTGCTTGTGTCACTTCTTTCCACCTCCCCAGGTTTACCATTTTCTGCCCTGTAGTCGGGTACTCGTATGTACGCCTTCCAACAGTGCTGCCGACCTCATCGGCATCCGCCTTCATTACAGTGGTTTCCTGCATGCTGCAAGTTTGGCCCGTGTCAACGCATCCTCTAGGCAGGACGAGGTACTTAACAGCACCAGGGAAAAGAGACTCACTGTGTACTTTTCCTTTGGCAACGGGCACCTAATTTAAAATGTGTATGATCAAAGGGAGCATATGCATGCTCCTGTGTGCAGAAAGGTCTGTACAGATGCCATCGACATTTGCCACCAGTTTGGGCGGCGTGGTTTGTCAGTATCCTTTTTAAATAATTGATGAGATTGTCATAACATGCTCTTGTCTGCATTTACTTTTAGTACATCATCTAAAATTTACGTGCCACATTGATGTTTTTTTTCTTAGTCCATCCCAGAAGAGCTGAGACTGTACTCGAAGGCAGGAGAGGACATCCATCATGCCTCGTTTCACAGGATTGTGGTCAGCACCTGCTCCAGCGCTGGCATGTTCCATAATATAGGATTACAGTAAGTATCTGTCGTAGGAGGGATATTTGTACGCAGTTAGAATGAGCAGCTTTTGTCCTCACTTCTATCTCCTATCTCGATCAGTAACTGTGGATTTATTTAATTCTTTCCTCAGAGTGGGACATTTTACCCACGTCTTTCTGGATGAAGCCGGCCAGGCCACAGAACCAGAGTCCCTGATCCCCATGAGTTTTGTGTCTGAGAGAGATGGACAGGTCAGCACAATAGAACACGCGCTGACTACATTCACACCTTGAAGGCTCTGTCCAGTGCCTCGGTCTTTTGTGCAGACATGTCATAATTGGGTATCGGATGTAATTTGCTCCAGTTATGTTTCTAGTGTGGAGCCAAAGAAACAGCAGCTGGACTTGTTTTATTGTTTACTTCAGTTGTGGGTGAGCCATAACAGTCAAATCCTACCTTTTTATGTTCTTACCCTTTTTTCAAGTCACAGGTATTTTTTCAGACTTGCAGCAGGTTTCCTCGTATATTCCCAACCGAACTGCTTCCTCACCTAATCAGTTAAACTGATTTAAAAAAAAAATAAAATAAAATAAAAATAAATAAATTTAATAAAAAAAAATTCTAATAATAATAATTTCTTAAAATAAGAAAAGGTTTTTAAAAAAAAATGTTTGGGGAAAAAAATGATCAAAACCGAAAACAATGAGCCTTACTGATTATTAAAAACCTGCCTGAGCTTTATTGATTTAATAATGACATCGTTGCCTTACCTGCTTAGATAGTGTTGGCTGGCGACCCCTGTCAGTTGGGTCCGGTAGTGAAGTCCAAGCTGGCCGCTACCTTTGGCCTGGGGATGTCTTTGTTGGAGAGGCTGATGGCCAACCCGCTGTACTCCAGACATGACTGGGGATACAACGCTAAACTGGTTGGTGCACTGTGTACAAAATCTATTGTTTTTGTTTAAGCAGTTTTTTTGGAAGCAAGTAGCACATGGACATTAATTAAGATAATAAAAATGACACCTGATGACATGTAGGATATTTACCTATCCTTCTATATATTTCAGTGTCATTGTAACAAGATAGGCACAAATAACTCTCCTTAGAAAAATGTTTCTATGTATAATGATTATAAAGCTGGTCTTTTTACTACTACAGGTGACTAAGCTGATCTTCAACTACCGTTCTCATGAGGCCTTGCTCACGCTACCCTCCAAGCTCTTTTACAAGAGCGAACTGTGTTTTAAAGCACCAAGGGCCATAGTAGACTCTCTCTGCCAGTGGAAAACCCTGCCCAAAAAAGACTTCCCTCTTCTCTTCCATGGAGTTAGGGTGAGTGGTCTTTAAACTTTTAAATAACTAAGTATGCATCCGTACGGAGTTAATGGTTTATTCGGCACGTCTCGAAAATATCGTTGTTAGGCTTATTATGTGACTTCAATTTACTGGGATATTCAGCTCCCACATTTATTCCTGGGATTTTATTCTGCCCTAGGGCACAGAAATGAGAGAAGGTAACAACCCATCATGGTTCAACCCAGTGGAGGCTGTACAGGTCATGCTCTACTGCTGCCAGCTGGCCAAGAAGCTCTACAACCCTGTGGACGCCTCTGACATCGGCATCATTGCCCCCTACAAGAAACAAGTAAGACTGCAAGGTTCATTTGTGAAATCTGTATTATGAGGCTTTCTCATATCAAAGCACTTTAGTTGCATAAGAGAGATCTCCTTTCTTTTTCCATCTTAGTAAGGGGTAAAACATTTTCAGTGTCATTTCACATTCAACTCCAAGGTAGTTTAAATGGCTCCTTTTTTTTTTTTTTTTAAGCGGCTTTGCATATCGTAACCCAGTAGTGTCCTTGTTTCCTTGTTACTCACCCACCAGTGTGAGAAGATCCGAGTGCTGCTGGGTAAGGTAGGGCTGTCTGCCATCAAAGTGGGCTCTGTTGAGGAGTTCCAAGGACGAGAGTTCCTGGTCATCATCATATCTACGGTAGGCAAAAACTGAATTTGTGTAAGCGAAGTTACAAACATCAGAATTGGCTTTTGTCTAAATAATAGGCCCATTGTTAGATTTTTTTTAAATGGGTTGTACTTAATCAAGTGCAGATTCTGTACAGCAAATACAGCACATTTTGTGATGTGTATAACAATTTAATTTTAAATATACATTTTCTGGATCAGTATAGATGTGTCAAATGTAGAGGAGATGCACTTAAAACTATTTGTATTTAGAACAAAATTGAGAATGGTGGGACATCTGAGTTTGCCTGACAGAGAAAGATGGTTTGTGATCCAATTTATTTATCTTTAGAAAAGTTCAGCACCAAAAACGTTAGACCCGTTTCTAGCACCAGCATGTGGTCAGTTCATGTATTTTTTGGGTTGGGTGAGATGTTGAACCTACCTACCTCTGCCAAGCTTGGCTAATGCAGCCTTTTCCTCTTTTTTTCAAATCTCAAGGAAGATGTTAAATTGGGCTGGAGACAAGGCTGTAACAATTTCTGTTGCTTGACCATGTACAGCCAAATTATGTGTGAAATGTTCACATAAAAAACAAAAATCGTCTAATCATTTTTGTTTTTATTTAGTTCTAAATAATATAATTATGAGAAATGAATATGAACTTCGGCTAACTAAAAACAAAACGCTTCTTATTTATCATATGGATAGTATTTGTTTATATGCAGAATGGCAACCTGTCTGAGGTTTTTGTGAGCTGGTGAGATGACTGAATTCTATTATAGTATATTTTCCTTTTTATACAGTATGAACCTTGGTGAAAGCTGCACACAAAAACCTTCAGAAGACATTTGAGGTTTATCATTTGCTACTTAAAAGTGATAGAGAGAAGGCTTCAAAAATCTTTTTTTTGTGCCTAAACCTTACTTCCATTTTTGTTCTAGGTTTTTAGAAAGTAGAAGTGGGTAGTGATAATGATGTGCCAGTTATTGCTTTGGTCACTTTTACAATGTATCAATGAGTAAGACTGGGCAATGCACTTTGAGGTATACTGATGGTAAAATTGCAACACTGTAGCTTTTTTTTGTTAATGTGTTTTTGCGTCATTTATTTTACTGAAGAAGCAGATGGCGTCATCCATTCCACTGTATTAAAAATACTCTCAAACATCCACCATAACCATGCCACAGTTTATTCCTTGGTTTGGCAATTACTCAGTTTATTTCATTCTCTTACAATATAGGTGCGCTCTAATGAATCGGTACAGAGTGATGATTTGCAGAATGCGCTCGGCTTCCTGGCCAACCCTAAACGCTTCAACGTGGCCATCACTCGCCCCAAAGCCCTGCTCATCATTGTTGGAAACCCCCACATTCTCATCATGGTGAGTGACAAAACTCTTTATTAGATCCATGATCTTTTTATAAAATGTGTTTTTTATTTATACGATTGTGTTATACAGCCAGCCTTTTTAAGTACTATAAACGTCTTCATTTCTTTCCAGGATCCATGCTTCAGGGCTCTACTGCAGTACTGTTTCATCAACGGGGCATATCTGGGCTGTGACCCCCCTCCCTTCCTAAGAGACTCTCAGATGTATGTAAACCGATCATTCGTCACAGTCTTTATTCTTAACCGATGTTTACTCTCAGTGGCTGCTTTATTGTGTACATGTGTACAATCTAATGCCATCCAATACAACTGTTCCACTATAAAGTCTACTTTTATGATGCCTATAATGTTCAGTTATTTAGACACTGTCATAGAGGTGTTCATTAAATAATGTTTTAGCATTGAGGTCATAGTTAGTGATTATGTTGTACTGGACTGCATTATATACAAGGTAATATTAATGTATATATTATGTAATATTCCGACAACCTCATGTATGGACAATAGAGTAAAAACGCCTATTGATGTAATATAGTCCAGTGCAACACCACCTGTAAACTATGACCTCCGTAATAAACATATAATTGAAATTGACACATCCGTGACAATGAAAGAATTGGTAAATGCAGAATTTAAAGCAGAGCTGTTGTATTGAATTGCAATAGATTGTATCGGTGTACCTAATGAAGTGGCCACTGAGTATATGAATGTCATTGTAAGGCTATACAGATCAAATGTTGCTGTAATATCAATGGAAAGCAAACCTCTGCAACGCTGCCAAACCAGTGTTTCGCAGGTACGAGGTTCCAGCCAGGTTCTGTACCTTTTTAGATGTGTAATCCAACTGACAGTGATGTATCAATGAATGATATAACACTACGTATGCCAACTGTACATATATCTTTGTTATCGTAAAATGTTACCTCCTTTGGGTTGGTGTAATTTTTATGGAAAGTACAAAGAAATTGCCAAGACCAGTTTTTATTTAGCATACTTTTTTAATGTGACTGAGTTCACGCGAGGAGCTCAAAAATGACTACAAGAACATTAATGGTCCTATTTTTAATCCTTTTTTTTTTTTCCTCCAACAGAGATACAAAAGAGCAAAGGACTGCATAAGAGGACAATATAATCATGGATGGTGTACTTCAGCTCCTCCAACTTGACTGTCTTACTGTGTTCTGAGATAATTATTTTCCCTTCATATTTCCTTGGCTTGTCTCTCTTTTGACTGTTTCAAAGTGATCAGTGTTAACTGATATGTTTGAAAAAAGAGAAATTAATTTTTTCCTTTAAAGCTAAATGCAGTTCCATTCAGGGGGTAGAAATAAAGATGACGCTGGTGTACACTGCACAATTATGTCTGTGTCGTCTGTTTATTAAGTTGATGTGCTTGACTGTGCATAAGATTTTTCAATTAAACTGTCACAGATTCTGGGGAAATTATTATGAGTTGCGTCATAGTAGTTCTGCGGTGGTCGTCTGCCAAGGCTGCACAATAATGCTACAAAAAATGATTTGAATGGCATTTGCCTGATTTTTAACAGCAGCAGCAATTTCCCAGTTCTTAAGTATCGGCGCTCTGTTGAAAACGCAAAATTAGACACAAGCTAACATTTTAACTTTAACGTTGAGTGTGTGTGTGTGTGTGTGTCTGGGTTAGCATACTGAGTCGATCCACAGAGTTTCTGGAGGCAAGTTGTCTGCTCGTCTCGGCGTGGCAGCGTCTGACCACAAGGCCCGGAGACTGGATGTGACAATGAAGTGCTACTGACAGTCTGCACAGGGACTGTCAGTCCTACTGGAGCCCAGCAGGATGGGGGGGGGGGGGGGGGGGGTTAGAGGGGGAAGAGAAAAGAGGCAAATGGGGATTCAATCTCTTAAGTTAATGAGTCTCTTATGTGCAGGGAGGAGACAGCTTTTATCTGAGTTCCCTGTGTTGCAAGGCAAGCCAGCTCAGACACCCTGTCCCCCCTCCTTTGCTTCCCAAACACGCCTCTGTCTTTGATGTATGTCTCAGGTGTTTGTCCTGCTGTCCCACTCTGCCAATGGAGGCTACTGTAAAGGGGGGGGGGGGGACTAATTTAACTTAAGCTACACAAAGGATTTTGGAAGATAACTTCAGCATCTATAAACATCTTTCTTAGCTGGATATTGGAGCAGGAAAGCTTGAGTTGACGAGGTCTTCAGGGGAAATGTTTGAAGTTGGTCCACTGACGCTGCTGTAGTGACTGACTGCTCATAGAATATTTGAAATGGCCACAGATAAAAGTCCTTTTTTTATTTTTAATTGAACAATGCCTGTGAACCTAACATCCCCACGTCCCAGTTTAATAACCGCGCTGTGCTGTTGTAGTGAAGAGGACGTTTCATTATTTACTATCTATGGAGCAGCACGAAGATTTCTCTCTAAATGATGGCACATACAGATACAGTCCTGCCTCTCTCCTTTCAGCTTAAAAAAATAGTTTAGAAAGTCATGTTTTTGTCCAGTCAGTGTATAGGAAGATAGTTATGTTATATAGGTAAATGTCCCTTTTTTATTAAAAGAAAAATACTACCCTGGCAAGATTGTCTGTTCGACAGACCACTGAAAGCTCATACTCAGGATTAAGACACAACCTTTTCAAATTCACTTATTTAATTGTGATTCACAATTAATTGTGTAATATGGTAGCAATGAACGAATTTTTAAGGGTAGATTCCGTAAGTACGCGGTACTGGAGCAGCTTCTGGCAGTGCTCAGTCAGAAGAGCGTAACTGAAGTACAAAAACTCTAAAGATGTCTGGTTTGTTTGAGAACATTGCAATACAATGTTGCGATTTTAAATATTGATGTTGGCCAGATATTTAGCATGAAATAAAGTGTTAAAGGATTACATGCGCTAGTAAAGAAGTCCATTACTAAATCCAGTATATATGTTGACTTTAAACCTGTAAAAGAAGTATAGTTTAGTTTTTTAGCATACAGTGAGATACAGTGCCATCTAATTCAGAGGTGTGGTATGTTTGACAGACAGGTGCCCAACCATTCAGCTCATACTCGTATCGCCTCCTCATTAACTAAGGCAGGGGCAGGCAACGCATTAACAAGACAGACACAGTGTCTACAGGGCAGCCATTAGGCTCAACAACAGACCCCTGCTGGGCTCCTGGCAGGGGGAGCTTGTTAAATGTGTGGACTTATTGTTCTCCTAAATTGGTCTGTGACTCTAATTGCCCAGTTAGTCCCCTCTTACGGGCTGTACTCGTCTACCCGACCTGGAACCAGCCTCCACTCATCAGATCAGGCTGTAAAAGTTGGCTTAGCTGGGGCCGATGGAGGCCTCTGGCTGGCTGCAAGAGCGAAGTCCTTGCTGCGAGAATGGCTCATACACAGGCACAGAGAGTGGGACCCACTAGACTCGGGTTTAATTTGGCATGTCTTAAGCCACAATGGCCATGACAGGCTGGGTGGGATAGAGAGCTCTGATTCATGAGGGGAAAGTCCTAAAAAGGCCCAGAGGCATCAGCCCCAGATACTCATCTAAATCTGGAGACAGACGACATCCAAACAAATACGATGATGCTGTAATGCAGTTCTATTGTTAAATCAAGAGGCTTAAATGCACGAGACAGAGAGAACGAGGCAAATTAGCACTTGTGTCTGTGCCCCTGGTCCGCCTCTCAGGACGAGATCTCTGGTGTCTCGAATGGGATGTTGGCGTGTTATGACTGCGTGTGTATGCGTCTGTCTGACAGCAGATGTTGCGTGTTGCTCTGGTTATTCATGGTAATAAGTGGCATTGAAATAAAACATTTTGATATCATGTCTGATGGAAATGTATGTATACGTCCTTGACTGTAACACAGATCGCTGTGTGTTGAGTGCCTTGCACAGAGGCTGATGATGCATAAAACCAAGACGCCAAAGTGGTAGGCTAATACTATTTTGCAAGTGAGTTTGTGTTATTGAGAGATCAAAGCCAGGTGAGCCAAAAGAGACGCTGCTTTGCTAATGAGAACTGGAGGCTCTGCAGATGAAACCCTCCAATTAGAAGCAGAGACACATGAAAGAGACTGGCAATATGAAGGAGACTGCCTGTCTGTCTACAAAACAAAACCAGATTTATTTCTAAAGGAGCTTTCAGAAAGGCATTTTGTGACCCCCCCCATCCAGGCTCTTTATGGGATTTTGGTTGTTTTAAGTGAAATATAAAATGATGCCACTATTTTTTTTTTTTGTTGCATTGGCTGATATGTGTTATTCTCAAAGCAGATATAATATAGGGAGTGGACAAAATAACCAATTCATCATTCACTTTTGAGGTAACTATTGCAAACATTTCAAAGACACGTAGCAGCAGCACTTCAGTAAGCCACATATTGTAGCCTTGAACACCAAGAGTTTCTAAGTTCTTTCCCCATGAGGTGCTCACATAATTCTACCTCCTGGACCTATAAAAGCAGATGAAGAAGATTCTTTGGCTGGGCTTCAGTCAGTGAAAGCTGGGCCGTGATTGCCCATTGTCCCCCCTCCCTACTCCCCTTCACACACACACACACCCTCCATCTGCTTATTACCCCCCCACCCCTCCTCCTCCTTTGTCTGCAGTCATCACAAAACAAGACGTTGTCTCCAAACACATCGTCTCTGCGTCTTTGATAGGTAGTTGATAACAGGCTTACAGGCTGATGGGGCTGGCTGACCTTGCTGTATATAAAGCAAGCAGCAGCAGCTGCAAAGCCATTCAAGGACAAAGAGACCTCTGAAAACCAGCAACCTCAGTGAAGCTCATCTATCTACCTTGTGGACTCTCTGGATTTTGCGAACCCTCCAGTATGGCTCCGTTCTTCACTGTGGCTCTCCTGGCTATGGCATGTCCTTTAATGGCATTTGACATGGGTCAATCCACTCGTTGCGTCACTATCCCCAACCAGATGAAAGTCTGCAAAGATGTCGGATACTCTGAGATGCGGCTGCCTAACTTCTTGGGTCACAGCAACCTGGAAGGTGAGGTGGTGCCACGCTCAGAGGACTGGAGGCCACTGTTGCAGACAGGCTGCCACCCTCAAGCCCAGGCCTTCCTCTGCTCCCTCATTGCCCCCGTCTGCCTTGACACGTAAGGAGATTTTACAATTCTTGTTATTTTTACTCTCTTTGTTTATTTACTGTGAAATATACTAAACTAAATTCAAATGCGTAAAACATGTACTTTTAGTTTTGACTGTTCTTCAGAAATAATTTTCTGTTCATTGTGTAACTTTATGTCATTCTTTCCTTCAGTTTTATCCAGCCATGCCGTAGTCTGTGCGTGGCAGTGAGGGGCAGCTGTGCCCCGGTGCTCGCCTGCCAGGGTCACCCATGGCCCGAAGCTCTTGATTGTGACCGCTTACCTACCGAGGAAGACATGTGCCTTTCTCCCCATGCAAAATTCGGCCACATTGCCAAAGGTATGCATGGACCACAGACTAATCATTCATAATGTACTGCCTTCTCACCCGTATTGGCAGAATGGACTACCAAGTGCTTGCTCTTTTAGATGACCTATAATTACTGTATATGCCCTACAGTTTTGTTGAATTATGTTTCATTTGTTGTCACAGACTTACCCAAGCCTGCCTGCCAAAACTGTCCGTCTGTGGAAGATGCTCCTGCAATGAAAACAGTCCTGGATGCTTTTTGCCAGCATGACTTTGGTAAGTTTCAGAATTATTTCTCTAGGCTGTGGTTTGTTAATGTGTCTCCTGTACGGGCATGTGTGTTTTTTTTCTCCCAATTGTGTTATTTTCTAAACCAGATTAATACTTTTTTTTCCCTCTTTTCCACAGCTGTGACTGCCAAACTTCATCGCCGTCGCCTCCCCATGGGAGAGCCAGAATTTGAGGTTGAGGGCCGTGTTGAGTTTATCCGCCAGGGACCTCTCCTGCCTTATGACACCCAGCACCTACTCCAGCAGTGGCTCCTCATCAACCTTCGATGTGCTAATGCCCTTGTGCGCCTCGGACGGTCACAGCTGTACGTGATGACTGGTTTTGTGCAGCCCGATGGCACCCTTGCTCTCACCCTTCTCTTCCCATGGCACAAAAAAGACGCAAACATAGCAGTGGCCACTCGCAAGTGGAAGCACCACAGATGTAGGAAGGAGTGATACTTACGTGTACAAACTGAAGCTTTGAATCTGTGTTTAAAGTGTAGACTCGCATAAGAACAAACTTCTTTTATGATGTCAGACCTAAAACGCATGTGATTTGAGACAAAATCAAGGAGGAATATTGAGATGGAGAGTTTCTGGGCATTGGGTGTTGGTGAGAATTGGTAAAGTAAGCTAAGTGAATATAAGAGCAAAGCTGGATATCAACCCCCTTTGTCTCCCTCAGCAGCTCACTATCTCATCCCTGCTCTGACAGCACACAGTAATAGAATGCACTCAAACCTGTACATAGTATTAATTATTGTAAATTGATGTAGATTCTATTTTCTATAAGGATATTGGTGTATTTATGACATCTTTTTTATGTGTATGCTATGACAATAAAAAGGCTTTGTTCTTCAAAACTATACTATTGTATGTGTCATTCTTTTTTTTTTAACAGTAACAATTTTAGCGACCATACTGCTTAGCCCTTTATAGTCCTGAGGCAACAATGAACTTATTTATGCAGCAATGGGCAAGACTGATGAGAGGGTCCTCTAAGTATGTTGCTCTTTTTACTTAACGCTCATTTCTCCACAAGGTGGCACACTAATGGAGAAGCAGAGCACTGGTTCACTATCATAGTAACATGCCCCCTTTTTATTGCAAGTATTGAAAAGGGTTCAGAGATGATGTGTAATGCAATATATATATATAAATATATATATATATTTATATATATATGTAAAAGGCTTGCATTCATTTCAATGTGTATTTTACCCCTTTTTGCCTGAAAACATAACTTTATACTTTTGTGCATTGAATTAACAAATTGGTCATTTCATAATGTGGAAAGTGGCTCTGTATAAGAAGTAAAACTGTAGATTAACTCATGACTGTATTCACTGTAGATGGCCTGTGGTCTTGGCCACACTATGCCTGTGGTCTTGGCCATACTAACGAGAAGATAAATCACCCACTTTACATTTGAATAGCCTCATTTTCACTACCAGGCTGAACAGTTCTAGCGAGGGTTGTTGAACAATAGGCTGCTTTTTTTTTGTGATGCTCTTCTAGTAGTTTAAAATAAAATAAATGTGGAAGTGATTTGAATGTTGCTTAGTTGCCCCGATTAGGCTATAATTATCCCAAGTGTATGAATTTGTAACCATTTGATTTATCACACTTTTTATGCCCTGCTAAAGCAAGACATGGGCCTTTTATAAGGATCAGCAATTTCACTTTAAGTTATATGTAGACAGCCTGCATCTGCTTTTGTAGTTGATTTTTTTTCCCCCTTCTCATTACACCTAAGAGAAGCACATTTGGAGCTGAGCACAACGAAATAAAAGTTTTTATTTATCCCATACACATATGTTCATTACTTTGAATTAATAAATTGACTAAGCCAATCTACTGTGTATAGTACCTTTTCCGCGTCGGTTAGCTTTGTCTGCTCTCGGCTGAGCAGTTAATTAAGCGAAGCATATGACGTGCAAAGATAAAAATCCTGTTTTGTACTTAAACTAATTTATTTAATCAACAACGTCATCACTATATGAGTTAGCTTCTGCAAAAGTAGCTCTGTTGGGAAAAGAGCTCTCCTCATTATTTGGTCCTCCACTGCAAGAGCGGAGCCATGGAAAAGGGTAAGATGGCAAGATGACAAATTAAATAAGTTTTTATTTATATGCATTGCTATGATTTTTATTGACTAAAAATCCTCCTCCCCAGTTTTGTTTGCCGTTCTGACGCTGGTGTACTTGGAGCTTTCCAGGAGGGTTGCCACTGCCCCGATCTGTGGCTATGGACAGGCTGGATGCCATGTTCCTTCCCTGGCAGATCTCTTTGACAGGGTCATACAACAGTCTTCAAGAATGCATGGCATCTCCAGTGATCTGCACTCTGAGTTTGTGAGTTCTTTTATTTCCGCTCTGACGTCGATCATCCATCACCATCCATCAACGCTTCGACCGCCATTCATCCGTCATCAATCACCCTTGTTTCGACGTGGCTACTTTTCGAGCCCTGATATCACTTATGTGTGATATGTGTGTCTGTCTTCGCAGGAGCAATATTTCTTTCCCAGGAAGAATCTCATAGGAAAACGGAAGTGCCACACATACGGCATAATGACACCAGACGATAAGGAGAATGCACAAAGGCTAGGGGTGAGCGTTCATGTTGTTGATAATACAGATGGTCATTGCTACTTATACACATAAGGGATGTCAGAGATCATATAAAGTTGTACTTTACCACCAAGTTATTTAAGCAACTCTTTCATGTGCAGCGAGAACAACTGACAGAGGTGATCCTGAGGCTGCTGGGGGCCTGGGGTGACCCCCTGTCTCAACTCCACCGGAGCATGTCTCAGGATCAGAATCAAGACTTCAACCACTACAGCTCCAACAAGGCGCTGGAGATTAGTGATATAGTGCACGAGCTGAAGGAGGGATTGACAATAATGACTGAGAAGGTAATGATCCACTTTTGGTTGTAGATGTGTTGTGTGGTCATATCTAAAAGTGATTGTATTGATTATAATCAAGATGTGATTATTTGCAATGCATCACATTCTAGTTGAACCGCATCTCTTTGTTCAAGTAGTTTATTTTTGTTTGTTTCGGTGACATACTGTATGTGTCTATTCATTCCTTGAAATAATTAATTGTTTACCCGCCACGTTTCTTCTGTCTACCCCAGATGAAGCTCTTGGGAGTGCTTGGTAACACTGTGGGTTACATCTCTCCTGACAGTTTGGTCCCCTCTTCTGCCTTTTCCTTCAACACACAAGGAGAACTCAACTCAGTGGACCATCATGACCTACTCTACTGCTTCCGCAGAGATTCCAACAAAGTCAAAAATTATCTCCGTATCCTGAAATGCAGCACCCTTCCTGGCCTGGACTGTTAAGTAATAGCGAGTCTAGTGTAGTATCTTAACATTTTGGCTGAAAATAAGTCTTTGTTTTTTTTTTCTTTTAACTACACCATGTTGTTCATGACTTGTAATGTGGGCATTTACTGTAAAGGATTGTGCGTGCCTCTTGCAGTGTTATTGTTATAGGTTTTTAATTGTAGTTAAACAATTTTGTTTTTGAGCATTGACCATAACAAAGTCAAAAAAATAAAAATTAAGTAAACCTTCATTATCGTTTTTGGTCATCTTTTTTGTTAATGGGGACCACAAGCTCTATGTATTTATAGAAATGGTAGATGGGGTATAGTAGTGTTCATTAAAATTGTAATGGTTTTGCTCCAGAGAGCCTAACACGGTAAGAATAAGCAATGTGGAAATCAGGATTCATTGAAACGCTTTATTTACAGTTGATCTATGCATTCATGATCATGAAAAAAAAACATATTATATACAAAATATACCAAGTGAGATTTGACTTCAAAAAAAAGGTTTTGGATTATGAGCAGAGTATTGCTGTAAAGCTGACCAAAACATGAAAGATATAAAAAAGTGACATGTCAATGCATTAAATGAAGTGACTCATTCGTGCATTTAACTGATTGCAATTACAATCGAAGAGTGGGAATCTTTCC
Organism: Bovichtus variegatus; assembly: GCA_943593645.1. NCBI lineage: Eukaryota > Metazoa > Chordata > Actinopteri > Perciformes > Bovichtidae > Bovichtus > Bovichtus variegatus. The sequence continues at coordinate 6,621,533 of CALSCE010009442.1, forward strand.
CAGAAAGATTTGTCAGTGTAATGAACAATACATTGCTTACTAAAGCCAGTGAAACTCAATAAGATGATTCATGACGCAACAAGACAGTCACATGCATTGGAAAGTTAATATTATCAGTGTTAGTCTTTACAGACAGCGTATTCCGTCCGCACATTTTTTAACTTCCTTCCAGTATCGTAGCCTTTTTACACGTTTTTTGTGGATTTGTGAAAGTCTTTGTTTTACTTTCCACTCATCACAGCCTCTCATGTGTCCCTGACACTCTTCTGTGCTGGTGATCTCTCACTCTTTGAGTCGGAGTGATTCAGTGATGGTTCTTCCTCTTCCTGAGCGAGACCTCGGGCCATGAGCTCATCCATTGGGGAGCGAGTGTTATGAACTTCCTTTTCCTTACAGTTCCGCCACTTCATTCGGCGGTTCTGGAACCAGATCTTCACCTAAAGCAGCGGGAGAATGGAGAGGCATTTAGATAAATGTGTGTAGCCCATTCAGTTTCAGCCCTAATCACATCTGAGCTGTAAAATCAAATATGGCTAAGGTTGTACACATATGTATTTTTCCTTCTTCGGGTTAAGGTCTTTTAGGATCAAAGGCTAAAATGAGGTAATTCCTTCTCAATTACCTGTGACTCCTTGAGACTGAGATCAGCTGCCAGTTTGTTCCGGTCTGTCTTGCTGATGTATTTCTGTCTCCGAAAAGTTCTCTCCAGCTCCTTCCGTTGTTCTTCAGAGAACACAGCCCTCCTAAGGATCCCCCTGCGTGATTTAGGACTTATATCAGCAGACCACATTCGAATATTTGCTCCCTCTGAAAAAAAACAACATATATTAATGTCAACATCAGTGGGATATGGTTCATTGATTAGTAGTTGTCAGTGATATACTCTGGATATTAAAGTGTAACTTCATATGAAACGAGGGTACAAGTAGCATCCAGGGGAATACAGAGGTTGTGTGTAGCGAATTGAGATGAAACCGCATATTGGATTATTTTATTTTGATTTCAAGACAACAAATCCAATTCTCTCCACAATCAATATGCACACTTTACCAACCATGCCATTTCCTACCTTTTCTACCCTAGATCATGCCTGTTTTTGTCACACTCACTTTTGATTTCTCTTTTTCTATTTATCCAATTTAACAAACTGGGGGTGACTAAAGAGAATAGAAAACCACTTCAACTGAGAAAAAAGGGATTTGGTGAACTGTGAGGAGCAATCCCACGCTACTTCACTCACAGGTGCACGCACAACAAAAGTCAAGTGGAACAATTTATCCGATCTATTCAATGTTGCCTTTTTAATCTGTACGACAAATCTGCGCATAGACCACCTCTGGGGAGCACATAACAGGTTTAGACATGCTTCTCACTTCTCTATTGGAACTCAATGGCTTTCACTTAAATAGCTGATTACCAGGTCATTCCTGGGCAACGTGTGTGTCTACCCTAGTGGGCCAACTATAGAGCCCTGTAGGACACCAACAATAGAGCTGTTCAATGGAAATGCCATTACTCGATGGTTCAGTGGCCCAACACTAAATCTTTTCACTTGCAGGTATGAAGCCAGTTTGTATGTGAAGATGAGCTCGAATAAGTCTATAAAAGTCACTTTCATTGAATGCTTTATGTCCTAGTCAAAAAGTCTCAAATGGGCAGGAATGAGAGTTGAGGGACAGGAGAAAGGAGGGGGGTTGGCGGACCAAGCTCTTTAGCTACACAATGGCCGGGGGATGTTCCTGGTTCAGCCCTCTTCTGTAGAGAAATGGGCGAGTTTTTTGTGCTCTGTGGAGTTCATTGCTGCAGTGAAAAATTGCAGTGAGGTCGCGTGTGGATGGTGGAGTGAAAGTGCCAATTGGTCACAGCCAGACTTTGCATTGTTGAGTTGCTGGGCACTGTGGGAAAGTGTCAACCTACTAAGAAGACTTCAGGGACCTGTGGGATGAGGGCTTTCTGATTTGTGCTATTTTCCACAACATTTGACAGGCATCATTGATTGCAGAAACTAATAACTTCCAGTTGCTGTGGGATAGTAACAAAATATGACCGCTGCTTGTCTTAATTAATGCCACCAGATTGCAAAATAGCACTAGTACTCTAAACAAGTCTAAATGAACTGAAACATTTTAAGCACAATTCAGAGAAATTTGAAACATTTCAGATTACAGTTTTTCTGGATCTTTTATTTTATTTTATTCCATGCAGCCTGGAAATTAAACTTGAAGCTGTTGGGATTCGCAACCAAACTTATTGTCGAGGGAGTCCTAAACTTTGAAACAATCTGCCTTATTCAGCAGCAGGAATTCACACCTGGTTATTATAATCTTAATATGACAGAAGACACGATGTGTATTAGCTCTGCATATTTGCACTAGTAAAAGTGTGTATTTGCAAGTACAAAATAGGGGGCCCCAGGGACTCTTAAAAGCCTTGCGGCCCACCCCTCTTCCCTATCCTAAACAGCCGTGAATGGTTATGAATAGAGCCGTGCAGAGTTGAGCGGAGAATTAGCTCTTTGGCATTGCATCAGTAATTAGCAGTGGAAAGCATGGGAGACCCTGCTGCTAATGCTTAGAGAGTAGCTGAGGCATTGCTGATGAGGCATAAAACACTCACTGGAGAAGACAGGAGGGGGGCTGGACCCACCACAGCATGCCAGCAGATACTGTGGGCTCCGCAGGAAAACACTGCTCAGTACACCTGCAAAGAGAGATAGGAACAGTCAGATATGTTCATGCAGTAACTAGGTGAGACAGGTATGATTCACAAGGGATTATATCTGGAGCACCGCCCACTTCTGAAGGCATTTTGAGTCCTACCTCGTCTAATTTTTATCTTAATTTTTACAGCATTTCTATTTGATATTTCGATGTTTTAACAGCTACATTTTATTTAAATCTAAAAGACAGAAACTATTCACTCATTCAATTTGAAAATGAATTGCGATTAATAATAATTTGTCTCCATTAATGAACGCACCATAGTGAGACATTTTTTGTATTATTGTAAAGTTTGCGCAGGTTTATAGTAATTTAATTTTAAACATTTGATGATATTTTTTGCAGTCATTGTTATTTCTTATCAAGCCTGAAAGTAGGCTATTAAATCTGGTATGCAATATAAAAGTTATGAAATGTTATTTGTCACTCACTTTTTTAATAAATTGTATTTTATATTTTATATTTAATGTCATAACATTATGTAAAATTTTGAAGTGCCCAATCATTTCAAAAGTCACTTCTTAGTGAGAGAGATTTCCCTATCAAGCATGTAAACTGCTTACACAGACCTATAATTATCATTGAAAAATATAAGTTATAAAAGAGGCCTTTAAGTTGTTCTTTACTTTTTCTAGTAATATGTGCTAGGGACATTTAAATGGTTAACAATCTTTCTTGATTACATTATTTTATACAAGCAAAAGAAAAATGGTAGCGTGTCAGTGACTTACGCCACACTTATCTCTTACAAGGATGTATACAATCTACCTAAATTCAATTTAAGACCTATGAATGGAAATGGAAAATTTGTGTAACAATTAAACAATATTTATCTTTTACATAGAAGGTTTGAAAGAAGGAATAAAATACTTATGGAAGAAAGAAAATGGCTATCGTTATGTCAAATTGTAACTTTGTAGCTCCACATATTTAAAATCCTTGACATAATGTAAATGTATTAAATTTGTTTAAAATCTGCTGGAATAAAACATCTCTTTACCTGAGTGTGGCAGAAGTGGTCCTCCTAAGTCTTTCCCCTGCTGGGGACTGTGGGCCTGGCTCTGGTAGGCTCCATGCTCACAGCCCCAGGTTCTCCTCGGACGTTCACAGGCTGCTCGTCTCAGGTGTCCACCTGCTGTCCCTTCTGGGTGGGCTGAAGGTGTCTGTGACTGCAGCAGATTGTCAATTAGAAAACACTTTCCAGAGTTCCCGAAGCCCGGTAAAGCAGGAGGAGAGCCAGCCATATTCCTCCTGGTGCAGCTCTGAACTGAAACCATCCTGTTCACACAGTGACCCGAACACTTGAGTTCCCTCTTCAGCAGTCACAGCTCAGTGACACTAAATTCTCCTTTAATCCTTTCTTGAGTGACCAGGCCAACTTCATTAAACTGAGGAAAACAAAAGTTCTCTGCTCTTCCTCTTTTGGGCCTGCACTTTGCTACGGGGCTGTGTCGTGATTGGCTGAGAGGCTCTAATGTGTTTCTCAATTCAGATAAGGCTGGGGCCTTTCTGGAGTGGCAGAAGGTGGGTCTGGCTCATTCATTATGTCAACTAGCCTATTAAATGATAGACACCAGAGACAATGAACTGCTGGCCAAAGTTTAACATGCACCAAACAGTCTTCTCCAGTAGTAAATAGTTTTCTCTTTTCTCCAGCCTCCCATTGTGCCTCATTCAAACCCCTGAGCAGTTCATTTGCAATGTGCTTTTTGTCAGTTTCATTCCAAAAACATTGCTCTGTGAAGGTTTTTTTTTTTTTTTTTTTTTTTTTTTTGCCAAATGATCAAAAAACAGGTCACGTTAGTGTGGATAAATATGGGTTGACAAAGTCATCACATTTTAAGAAATGTTCTCCTCAAACATGAGCAAAGTGCAAGAAGCTGTTGGAAGGAGAATTTCGATTTATTTTTTTCTTCAGGACATTGCCTTACATTGCCCTACAAGTTGACTGAGTTATTATTTATTTTAAGTTTCATTTCCTAATTTAGTTTTGTTTTTGTATTTTTCAAAGGTTTCAAAGGTTGTTGGCTTTTTTTCAATTGTATACAATTGCACAAGAGGAATTGTATTAATATATTACACTTTTACTATTATTTAAAAATATTTCAAATAAAAGCTCTATAAAAATGAAATAACTATTTGTGTGGACTGTATTTCACATAATACTCAGAGAATGACAGTTTTGACATTGTCTCTGAAAAAACAATGTTTCTATATTGCAACAGGACAGTATTATTGTATATTGAAAAACACCATGTCATTGACAAGATATACTTCAGGATTGAAGACAACCTTCCTAACTGTTACTTGTACAATATTGGTATCATTTAGGCTAGTTTATGTGCAAGTCAAATCCTTTATTTTACATTTACGGAGGGGTATAAGTCCTGGTAGGATTCCGTCTAGGTCAGCATTGAGAGATCCCTGTGGCTCCAGCCAAAAGCCTCAACAAACTCAATATTTATTCAGTGCCAGTCGTCAGTGCAGTGGGGGCACATACTGCATATTTGAGGGTCCCGACTGTAAAATAAAAATGGTCACGCAAACACACATACATGCATGTAGTGATGTTTTGGTACAAACACGTCCAATGAAAAGTTTGTGTAACCTTTCACACCGCAACTAATGATCCTCAGCATCATAATAGAAAGTCCAACAAGAGGGGCGACAGACCCAGAGTTTAGGCACAGTAAACAGGCATATCCACACTGCTCGGGGTGTGTGTGTGTGTGTGTGTGTGTGTGTGTGTGTGTGTGTGTGTGTGTGTGTGTGGGGGGGGGGGGGGGGGTGGTGTATGGCAGCGAGCTCCAGTCTGCGCGTGTAGATACCTCATGCTGAGCATGGAAATTGGCCCAGACAGCTCGGCCTATTGTGTGATGGCCAGGGAGCCAAAGGTTGCTTGTAATCAAATTTGAGGTTTTATTCCTCAGACTGGTGGAGAAGGCATAGCGCTCTGTCACATGATGAGTGTTAGCAAGTCTGTGCACTATCTACTTTTGTGTAGTGAGTGTGTGTTTACACGCTCCACACAGACCAGTGGCTGTGATAGTCCCCCGAGGCTTTTTGTTTGGTGGAGAGTCATTTGTTTATATGACAGAGAGAAAACAGGGGGGAACCCCAGACTGCTATTTGTGCTTTTATTTACTGTATTTATTTACACTTTGAAAAGAGGCTGATCGTGGTCAAGGTATGTTTTATGTGATAACATTGAGGATATTTGTTTAGTTTAATCTCATAGCCACACTTTCTTTCCACTTGAATTAGCCTTTCGGCAATGAATATGAATGTGTAGCAATTTTAAAAGTTGTTACGCGCTCCTCCAATCTGACAGCGCTCCTGAAAGCATAATTTATTCTTGTTAGAATCATATATTTCTCTGTGGTCGTCGACATTTTAGGTAGAACCAATCTCACACGACTTCTGTGCAGATTTTTAAAAGGCATTGCTAAGAGCGTATCATCATTAAGATTCACCACTTCGCAATTAGCCAAATTCCAATAGAGCTCTCCAGGAAAGGGAGGTATAATTAGGCTATTCTTAAACAGTAGGTCTTGGAAACACCCTGAAGCAAGTTCATGTGAATTTATTTGATGTCCATCTCTTTTTAGAAATGGAGGGAAAAAAAACAGGGGTCCCTTCATTCAGAATCCTCACAATGGCCCTGTTGAAAGCTAGCACTCTGCAGACTTGCTGAGATCCCTTTTCTCTCTTTTTTAACCCCACTAAAGCTCTTAAAAAGATACCGGCCCATTGCACACGCAATTGATATTCCACCACTCGAACTTAATATCGTGAATGGAGGGCCAAGCTCTATGAATCAGGAAGACAATGCGCTTAGCTTAGCAGCAAACTGGCACTTTGTGTGCGGTGTCTGTGCCTCAGAGGAGGAAGTTTCTAATGTGAGCCTCACAATTGTGTGTCTATAGAGTTCTAATGAGCTTCTGTATGCTGAGTGAATGGCTACTGGCCATTCACCATGAGGGCCCAATGAGCCAGCTCACTGCACACATTCACAATAGGATCCAGGGCGAATGGGAGTGGCTGTGTTGAGCAACTGCACTGCGTCTGCGGACAGTCTATAAAAGATCAACATACGTATAACCATGCTTCGATTAAGAGTATGTCCACATTAAGCCGGTTACATATAAAAAACATCTTTTTTAACTCAGCTTCAGCCCTCTGTCCACGCTAAGCTGGCGTTTTTCCTCATTCAAAAAGGGAACCTCACCATGACGCCAACCAGAGTGGATAATTGTTAAAATGCCAGCTTGTTCTTTTAGTGTGTGTGGACAAAATGGAGCTTTTTTTTTTGCAAAACAATGACGTAAGCCTTCCCACTCACTTTTGGGGGGGTTGTGTGGTGGTAAAGTTAAGCAAAACAACAAAAAAGTACGTCTCCATGTGGCCTCTGGAGCATGTTAAAGTCAAGATGAATATTCAAGGCGATATGGAGTTTTCACACTGGACATCTTTTGTTTATTTTTTAATTCATTTATTTGTTAGGGACAACACTCTTTGACCACATCAACATTTTTTTTTAATCTTTATCCGTTGTCCTTGACGACAGGCTACAGTCACAGTTTTGAAATGTAAAAAAAAATTGGATTGAAAAATGCCTAAATGACTAAAAGGTTGTTGCGAAACACTGTTAAACCTCGCTCTCATTATCTTTGAGACACAGTTAATAAAAGCTGCACAACATGAGCTCCACCACGCTGCTACTTTATTGCTCCACAAAGTAGCAGAGTACACAATAATACACAAAGTCGTGTAACTCAACATGTATGAAAAGGCCACATAACCCAGCAATAATAAGTCAATCACGTTTCACCTTTTTTTCTCTACATTGACACACGGCAACTGTGATATTGCTGTATTCCAGGGTGATACTACTCAATAATTAAAAACTGCAGATGTCCTCCCCTTCAGGGTAAAGATAAACCATTTCCTGACAAAACATTGTTTAACCTTAAAAGGAGCTTCTGGAGTGCATAGTATATGTCTTTTAATTCTCCCACTCTCTACCTTTGTCCTGCAGTTACTTTGTGTTGCCCGTATCTCAGGTCATCACGTATTTAGCCCTGGCATGGTCCAAGGGCGACACTGTCTGCTGCGCCTCAGTACTGCTTCACTGTTGTTCACTGCAATTCACTGCCATGCTCACAAGATGGCACTGAGAGAATGAAAACCATCTGTATTTCAGTGGCATAAATTAAAAGGGAAAAAAAGGAAGTTATTTTTCCTAGCTTTTGTTTTATATTATTCCTGCAAAAAGCTCAAAAATCTTAAAAAAAATCTTTTTTTTAAGAGTATATTTAGTTTTATTTCCTCCCCACACTTATTGTAATATTTTTAATGCACTTTTGGGCAAGTTGTTGTATTGCTTACCATGTTGTTGTTCTATGAGTTTAAAATGTGTTGTGCTGCTTCAGTTCTTGCTTTTTCTATTTTCAATAATCATGTCAAAGTGGCTGAATATAAAACGCATTATTGAGCAGAATGAATATTACTGAGCAGACATGTAATGAATCGTTAGAGCGTATGCAGTTTTCAATATGACTCATGGATGATCTGATTTAAAAGGCAAGGTCAATATGACATGGAATTATGCAACAAATGAATCCCAGGAGAGCCCTAGGGGAACAGTAGGGCCAGTTTTTATTTTTTTAGCAGTTCATTCAAATCCTGGCACAGCTACCGCAAGCGATTCCATTTTGTCTATGGCATTAGTGTGTCTATACGGTGCTGTCAGGGCCAAAGTGAATAAGCCTCTGAGAGCTTTGTAATGCATCACCCATCTGGATCTTTTAGAGAGATGACTTCCACTGTTCCACTGCCCTTGACCTGAGAGATTCAGTGTGTGTGTGTGTGTGTGTGTGTGTGTGTGTGTGTTCACACAGCAGAAATGTAGGCATGTGTTTGCACTGTGTGCGTTTATTACTTTTCTTTCTTGGCTGGGCACATGCTTTAATGACTCTTATTTTCCTGATGGCACTTTTGAAAATGACAACTTGTGGGCAATACAAAGTAATTACATTTCCTGTGTCTGTACCCAGAAGAAATCTAGTATTATTAATAATGAATGGAGGGTTGGAGCGGCCCTCTCTCACAGCAGATGTGACACTCTGCCACTGCAGAGTCATTGCCTGCCTTTGTTTTATTGACAACAGCCACCCATTAGCGTCACACTGTGGACCTATGAACAAGCTATGTGAATTGGAGACGGATAAGGGTCTATTTGAAAGAAGAAAAAGAAACGTCTACTATGCATGAATCATAATTAAAACAAAACATGTTATTGGCATGCGAGTTAACTGGATCGAAAGGAAGGGGAGGATTGATATGAAAAATAAGTTGGTGTTAATCCGGATTCCTTGGGAAGGAGCTGAGCCTAACATAGGATCTAGAATTGTGCCTATAATCATATCTGTTGGCCTCCGCTTGTTAGCCGACTTCAACAGACCAACACAGCCAACAAAAGACTTTCCCAGCGATCCAGGGATTGGCCGGGGTTTGTTGTTGATTTGGGATTGCCTCTGAACAGGCCATTACCAAAAAAGGCTTTGATTTATGTCCATCTGGCGGGAAATTTATTAGCATTCATGGAAAATGTAACTGTTTATCCTCTTTTTTTTTTTTTTTTTTTTTTTTTTTTTTTAAAGAAAAAAGAATCATCACTAGCATGGCATGGCCGATGATAAAACGGTTATGTTTCAAAAATGGTAATTGGTCCCATGGATGAGGAAGATGCAGGACGCATAAACAAGTATTCAAAGCACAAAGCATCTGTGCTCTATAAAAAGGCATTAACAAGGCTGAGTCACACAGACAGCCAAGCACGCCATTTTAATTCATTTTCATACCACCTGCCGAAATTCAACTTTACTGGATGACTTAACTAATTGAAAGAACGAAACTGTATGCTTACAGGAGGTCATAACTCTGATCATAGGACAATTTAAGCATTTATGGCACACTGGTGAACTTAATGCTTTTGAGACAGTTGGTATTTCTCCATCGACCTCTGTGCTTCATATGAGGACAGATAAGACAGATGGTTTGGAAGAGGAGTAAAGGAGGACATCTACATCAAACTGGAACAACCATTTATGAACAGACTTTTCTTCCCAGGCTATTTCACAGCAAGTTACGCTTAAATTCATTAGACCCAATACTTTCATGATTGCCATTTGACTTTGACAACTTTCTGTGGCCTCATGTTACATCAAGGTCAACACACCAAAGAGGTTTTAAATGCTGAGTGACTCCACCTGTCAGTAGGACAGATGAAGCTTCTTGGATGAATGCTGCAAAGTCTTTAAGCCTGAGAAACAGCAAATCCAAGTGCTTGTGGTACTTCCAGACCCTTTTCTATTGTCTGACTATTATAGTGGTCACTATAGTAGTATCACTAGAAGAAGAAGATTACATAAAAAAAAAAATTAAAAAAAATGTAACTCTAAACTATGTATATATATATATATATATATAATCCTGAAAATTACTCCTGAAAATAAAGTGTGGATAAGAGAGATAAAATCTTGACCCGAGGAAAACTTAGGTCTCTATCCCAATTAAAGATATTTTTGGTCAGCCTCTGCTCTGGCAACTGCGCAAGGCTTTTCATATTTCTGCTTTAAAAGACACGACGCCCATCTCATGTCCCCCATCAATAGCTCGCTTTGCAGTATATTTATGCACCCCAAGAAAGCACCTCACGGCTCAACTCTGAATAGCATTACTGTCAGGGGCTTCCTTAAAACCCCATACTCCTGCTGCATAAAATAAAATTGAGCACCATTGAATCGTAAAGTTTTAAAAATGTTCAAAAAACCAAGGTCAGCTGGGCAATTTCGTGTTATTCATCACAGGCCCAAACACTCTTCCTGCTGACTCCAACACTGCCAATGTTTACAGCTGTAAAGCTCATATTTTCATTAAAAACAAAACCAAGATATTTATAAGAGCTAGTGTGCTTTAAAGGTTATTGACCCCGACGGAATCATATGGTTACTCTGTTGTTCACGTTACTTTGCAGGTCTCCATTTACTACTTCATAAACTCATAATCTTTAACATTTTCTGCAAATGAATCTCTGTCTCTGCAACCATAACAATCTCATCAGCATTTGACACAATACTGAAGTCAATCAATACTCCTGGATCGGCCTGCTTTTTTTCTTGGGCTAAGTCATTTACATAATTGACAAATAAAGAATGCAAATAGAAATATGTCGTTTTTCTTTTCATAACTTGTGGTTAACTAGGTCAAAGTGGGAGGAAAATACCCATTTGCACTAACCTATTGATGTCATAAGGTTATTTAACACTAGTTTATCATTATTAGAATAACATTTAGCTATTTCAGGTACATTGTGGAATTATGCAATTTTAAATCCTCCCGGTTTGCATCACCACTAAACAGATGTGTCTAATATGTCGACCCTATTTAGGATTACCTCCGTTAGCCTGCTCTTCAGTGGAACCAGGTCATATTTTAGCAAGCTTTCCGTTTCAGTTGCAATGCCGCAGTTACACCTGGCTGTTACCGGGTGTAAATATTTGAGTAAAAACTAATCTCTATGTAATAACTAGTTTGTGTGGTAGACTGGGTTTGATCTCACTGCCTGTTAAACTTCAGTGTCAGTGTCCTGCGATTGGATCCTCCTTACTACGTCACAACATTTGTCATAGCATGTTAAGCACAGGTGTCACCAGCATCATCTATGATAGCTGCATGTCATTTAAGTAGCCCAGTTAGCCATGCCCATGAGCCAGCAGGCCTGGAAACTGGTAAACCTACATGGACTGCAGCCACACATAATGGTATTAATAACACCTGTCCTGCTGCGACTTCATAACGTGTGCCTTGTCTATAATATGTCTGAATGTTTTTACCTTTTAACTCCAAATGTAGTCATGGATTTTACAAGACATGATTCAAACTTTGAACAAAGTTTTCAGTTGCTCTAAATATAATAAAATTACGCTAAAGCTTTTTTTTTTTATTTTTTTTTTAGGTCCCATGTTTCCTAATAAGTTATTGAAATGTTACTGGAATATCTCTGTACTTTGGTACTAACCATAGGGAAATAGAAACAGCTATTTTAAGTTTTGTGTCCTGAGTGTATTAGTAATTGTTGATTCCAGGAGGAAGTATATTGAAACAACCACTTAATTTAAACCCAGGTAAACATGGTTTATTGGAAACGATCATTCTTCGCACACGTTGGATTATACTGTATGTTTTCCTGCAGACAAAACGACACACTTGTACACTTTTACCATTAACTGCAATGAATACACCGTCTCTATTTCACCTGCACAGGACGTGGTTGCGATCAACACGAGGAGCCTATTTTGGATTCATCGAGGTTTCTTTTCTTTCTCATCTCAGGCCGCAAGGGGGCTTCATTGTCCCTCTTTCTCTTCTCCTCTCTCACTCCTCGACAGGTTCCCCTCCCTTCCCCTCCCCTCCTCTCTCTCCACTCCTCCCTCAGCGGCCGCAGCGCTCATTCACGCTGCTGTAGGAGCGTCTGTTCAGCTGGGGAGGCAGCGGCAACTCGCTTTGTGCATCCCTCCGTTACCCACCTGTGCCGCGGATGGTGGTGATGGAGCAGACCCTGCGTTCCATGGAATAATTTGCACACTGTTACGTCTTTTTTGCTCCTATCCGGATTTGCATCTTGCATCATTGGGCATCTAAAGTTGTGATGATGCCTCCGCTCAGCATTTGGGATTGGTAATAGCCTTCTGCGCGAGGGTGATACATCATTTCGCATGTGATTGAACAACATTGTCTCTCGGAAGTGGACAAAACATGGACTAAAAATTTTTTTATACATTCACCATGGGATTATTACAGCTATTTCTGGTTCTCGGCATATTTTGCACCTCCTCAGGTAGGACACAGGGCTGTCCCTGATTGTACAGTAACCATCTCTTGCAACATGTAGCCGATAAGATGAGATACAGATAATGAATGTATGGGTTGTTTTTGAATAAATATGCCTCTCAGAAATAATCAGACCTACTTGATCCAGCAGCTTGTAAACAGTACAGTATCCTCCCATCTCTGACTCTAGCAGGGGATTTAAACACATTTTTTTTTGTTATAGCATCACAGGTGCCCTTGTCTACCAATAACAATGACAATCTTGTTTTTGTGTTTTCAAATTAGTTGTAGGTTTTGGGGTGGACCCGGCCCTGCGCATCAGCGTGTTTGATGAACTAACGCTTGGAGAAGGCTTTGATGGAGTTACTCAGGTCCAGGGCTTCCACAGCGAGTCTAGAGCTTTCCACTTCCAAGGTACAGTAACACACACTCCTTGTATTTTTGTCCATAGATGGACGATTAAAAATGTGTCCAAATGAAGTGCTCTGCATGTGAAGCAAAACTGCTTTGGATGAAAAGTGATTACCAACACTGCTGTCTTTTTTTAAAAAAAATTTTTTTTAAATATTGTTTAAACAACTTGTAAGACTAACAGGATGCAGACCCCTTAAACCACAGGTCAGCTCCTTTAGTGAGATGCCTGATGTGAAAATCTCAGATAATCTGCTAATACTGTACCACTTATGCTTGTATTTGATTCTCACCGTCCGTAGCACAACTGTGTTGAGACTGTCGGCAGCAGCATGCGATGGATCTGCAGTTTTCTTCTATAACGGGACTTAGCTTGGGGGCCCTCAGAGTGCCACCTGCTTGAACAATGGGCAATGTTAGGTCTTCATGAAAAAGTGGGGTGAGCAGGGCGAGCAGAGGGGGAGAGATGGGTGAATCATGCAAAGAATCATGGGCAGATTTAGCATAATCAGATTAGGCAGGGACAAAACCCTGCGTTCACAGAGATGTACGATGTCAGTGAATGGGCCCCTCGCTAGAATTTACCCAATGGTGATCTTCTGGAGTGTTAAAGCAGTCTAAATACTTACTATGTAACCAAAATATGAATGGGGAGAAGGGTGAGTCAGATGTCCCTCTTCTCAGTTGTACGGAAGTAGCGTGGGCTAAATATGTTATCGATAGCGTTTAGTGAATGGCACTGTGCAAAATGGAGTTGTCAAAGCTGCGTTCGTGCTTGACTTTTTTTATGCTTTGTTTTGCCACTGTTACATCTCTGTCATTTGATGTCAGACTCTCATTACGATCCAAATGAGACTGTTAACAGCCCCATCACAGGGATGGAGATGTCTATCATAACCCAGGCAAAAGTAGCAACAGGGGAAATTGCTTTTGGCTCCCCAGATCGGTTGCAAAACCAAAGACGTCGCAACATTCAAATCTTCACAAGGAGGATCTCAACATGGATCACACAATGTACCGAAGTGACAGTATTGTTTTGGGACAGAGAAACACCACAATCATTTGTCGACATTTCTCCTCTCCCCTCCTCCTTCCTGATATCTTCTAATCTCCCTGCACAGCTGCTGAGACAGCAGCACTTCTGCATGGAGCAGCAACTCCAGCAACTCTGTGAAGGCAGGCCATTTGATGTCCTCTGTGTAGACAACACTCAGAAGTGCTCTACACAGGCAGATAGCGCGCGAGGGAGAGAGAGGGAGAGAGAGAGAGAGAGAATGAGAGAAACAAAGATTGTTATAGAAAGAAGCTCCCACAGCTTTTGTCACAAAATGAAAAACATGACTGTTCCACGACCGGCACCTCTTCGTCATTACGCTCTCTTATTTCCCTGCATTACCTTTGCTAAGTACATTCAGTAACCCGGGCGGAGAAGGCGGCGCGTTATTTATGGCAGAGCTCGCCTCCATCCTTCATTTGGGATGTCTATGTTAAGTCAATGATGTTGGGTGAGGGGGAGGCTGGGAGAGGCGTACCGGCAAAGCAGACCTGGGCCTCTGTTTGTTTGTGTTCAGAAATAGACATACTGTAGAGATGCAGAAAGACATAGATAGAGAGAAAGAAGCTGAGATAGAAAGAGAAGCAGAATGAAAGGAGAGAGGAGAAGAGAAGAGAAGCGGGGAGCAGAGCTGTCTGCCAGCTGTTTGATAGACTGTGCTGATTCCACATGTATGGATGCTTGGCTGGCTGGGACCAGCAGACAGGCCTACGGTGACATTCCGACGCTCATTAGATAGCAGGCAGAACACATCCATGGCTGTCCCCTCCACTGCCTGCCTGCCTGCCCGAAGGGAAGGCTGTTATCTCTGGGTGCTGGGTGGAGGCAGGAGGAGGGGTAGCTGCTGAAAGAGAAGGAGCAGAGGGAGAGTGTAATTCTCAGCATAGAATCGTGCATGTGCGTGGATAAGCAGTTGGGAGTTTTTTTGACTATATCTTTGTGTCTCTCTCTCTGCCACAGTATGTTGTCTAAAAAACAGGACAGCAGGGAGCAGTGTGTGTGTGGGGGGGCATTGCTGTTTAGCCCACCCCTGCTGATGCTTTTGAAGGTAGCTGTCAGTGCTACATTGGATGGCATTAGGAGAGGTGGACCTCAGGGACGGGCGTAATAGAGAGGCAGAAAAGCCCCTCTTATGTCCTGGTGCCAGGTGATACTCAGCCACGCCACCGAATCATCACATCATTAGCACTTCCCCCACAGTTTTTAATAACTAGACATCCAGATATCTATCAGTCTCTGTTTAAATAGGCACAGGGGCCACACCCAGAAGCTCTCCCTTCCCCCAACACACATACACCAACCCTCTCTCCCTCTCTGGATACAAGCGTATGGACCAAACTCATTCCAAGTGCAAACAACACAATTTCTGGAAGCATCCTTTCAGCTGCAGAGCAAGACTCCCCTGTAATTGTATCTCTGTGTGTGTAAGTGAACCCTGTCAGAAGCATCTTCTTGCTCAGACTGTTTGAACACTGCCAGTGAGGTGTTTCTGTGTATGTTGTGGTGATTATGTCCCTGACTGCAGCGACACTGAAGTGTAACGGGATGGAAGAGACTCATTTATAATACAGCAACACGATGTGTGTGAAGGAGGGAGGAAGACAGAAAAGACTATGTGTGAATGTGAGTTTGTTGTCCTGCATTGTTGCGTGTGTAACAGATAGAAATATTTGAATAGGACTGACAATCTCGTGTTCTCTACTGTAGGGGCTACACTTTTGATCTGCTAGTGACTATATGATACACTGGAGTGTTGGGCTATATAGAAGGATGTAGCGTAATGGGTGGGAGGGCAGTTTAGTCTTGCAGAGCCCAGATTCAGGCGTCTAGATCAGAGAGCAGCTTCTGTACACAATTGTATTGAGCAGGTTCAGACCTAGGGAGCTGTTTTGTAGCAAACTCCACACCTAAAGGAAGGACAAGAAAGCAAAAGGAGAATTTACCTACAGGGATCAATAAAGTAATTAACACTGACAAAAGAGGTTAGTGTAACATTCATGCTTAACTTCTACGCTCTCCATATGCTGCCAGGTTCTTTGGATAAGAGCCACACCGCTACCAAATGAATCACACAGAGCCTCTTGTTGCCCATGTTTAGTATATTTTGCCATCTCATTGCAGTTTCTGTTGCACAATGTACTTTAAATACACTGTAAAACTCCCCTAATAGAAATAAACAGATAATAATGTAATGTAGAGAAATGGGCTGGTATCATGCAAATAAACACATGCATGGGGTGAACACGAGCTCTGCTGGTGGGGTAAAGGGGGCACAAATGGACGGACCTTAAAAATATCAAAAGACTTATAAGATTTAATAGAGTACTTAAGCGATTTAGTATCGAACATCTGTAAAATTCGATGACCCGCAAGAGAGAAAAATAAAAAAGAGTGGTCAAAATCATTGCAGCAAAAGTCCTGAATATGAGATAATGTCCAAAAACAGCTGGAAGCTCTTCCCATGATGCTACTTAACGGTGTTGTTATCCTCTACCTGCCTGGAGGAGCCCACAACAAGTTTCCTAGACGCTAGTTTTGCAACTAGATTTTTTATCTAGTTAATAAAAGACACGGTAGGGGACAATTACATGAATTGAGTCTGATAGCCTTGTTTAGTCAACACTAGATAATCCAGTCCACACTGATTCTTTTTATCTAAATGAAAGATTATCCCACTTCCTTTGACACATGCCGTACTTCTTGCAGTGTATAATGACGCGTTGCCCAAAAAGTTACTCAACCTTTCGAAACTGTTGACTGACATTATCCCCAAACTCCCCGTGGTCAAAGTCTGCTTTGCTTGCTGCTTTCTGAGGCGAGCATGATCCTACGTTCCACACAGGAGCACTGGTGACCATGGAGGGAGAGACACTTCTTCCCCCCCCAGGGCATTTATACAGTTGGGTGGCTGGAAGGCTGTCATTAGTTGGTGTGTGTGTGTGTGAATGTCAGACAGGCGGTCACTGGGGGAGGTGATCTGAGAATTGGGGGAGAAATTGCTGGCCAAAGCAGTCCTGGAGGTGCCCTTGGCTCGGTTTAGTTTTTGTTCCAGGAGAGGGGAGACACAGTGGGGGGAGATGTTCCGCCGAATGCAGATTGACTGAACATGGTGGAATATTCAGGAGCTATAAGAACTATCTTTTTTGGGCCAGCGTTTGTGTGTGTGTGTGTGTTTGCATGTGTGTGTGTGTGTGTGCATCCATCATCCTGCTAGCCCATGTTTCTGCATGTCTTTGTTGCCGTGTCTTGCTTTGTTTTGACTCTGTGTTTGTTTGGAGCTGTCTGCTAGCCAAAATGTGTGCGTTACAGTGTCTGTGTATGTCCGTCCGTGTTGCCGTCTATACCTGTTAGTCTATGTGTATGTGTTTTCGCGTGTTTTGACAGTAATGAAGGGTTTAGAGTTTGCTGCCGGTGGAGAGTTTATCATTACTCTAATCCCTCCGGAGAGATATTCTCTTGCCTAACCCTCCCACACATATCCTTCTCTGCACTCAGGCCGGCAGATAAAATGTGTTGTTTGAAATGTGCTCTGTCATTTTTCAAACAGAAAACATTATCCACTGAGAAAAATAGTACACTTTTACTTGGTTTATCCTATTGTGTTCCTTCCTCTGCTGATTGGATCACTGTGTTTATTCGGGCTCTCTTGGCTCAATGTCTTCAGCGCGTCTCATGGCTCACTCACTCCTAACTGGTCGAGAGATGGCTTATTTGCAAAATGTTGTTGAAGAGTTGTTGGTAAAACGTAGGAGGTGTTATTTTGTTCTGGCAATCCGCTAGAGACCAAAGAATGAAAGTCCTCATTATTCACATACAAAAGTGTCTATGATCTCCTTATCTAATATCAGTGTTACTGTTTTTAGTCATAATTTCCTCTGGGAAATAATTAGATTAGAAACCAAACATGAAATGAACATAAAAAATGTACTTTCGCCTGTCCTTCAGAATATGTTCTTTTTGCTGGGAAGAAAAAAAAAAAAAGGGTAAACTCTACCCTTTTTCCAGTACAAAAACTTTTTGTAAATACAGGTCGAAGTGAAAGCAGTGTGTGAGAAAAGGATTGTGGCAAAGCTTGGTGTATCTGGACTCTCAAGCTGTGCTGCAAGGCATCTGTTCTAAATGCTAAATGTGTGAGCAAGTGATTGGTGCAGTGCTGCCAATATGCGTCCATGAGAATGAAGTGAGGGGATTACAGCTGTGTGGGTACAAGGGGTCAGGCAAAATAAGACCACATTAGACAGTTTAAGATTAGAAATGAAGCTGAGGGATGGAAATTGTGGCCTGTAGTGTAACCATTTAAGCACAATGTACCCAGGAGATAAGAATAGGCCGTAGCCGAAAGCTACGCTTCCTAGGGATGCTACTGAGCCTGAGGCTTTTGGAGATCTCCAGTCAGCTGATAAAACTCTGTATGTCTCAACAAAAAAAAAAATAATAATAATTTTTCTCACAATCACAGCCTGTAAACAGCTAGGATAGATGACAAGAGCTGTGTTATTGTGCTGAAAAATGTGCTGATTGGAATTTTATGTGCTGAATCATCATTTTCAAGGTATTTTGTGTCAGTACCTCACATCAGAGTGGTAGTTAGGAGCAGGTGGCTGCCCCATCCAGGCGCCTGCCAATAGATAATCGACCAAAGGCCCCCACAGTTGGGCCACATTGATTTGGCAGAAGGGGAAGCTGGCCCTCTCATCACAGCACAAACTCCTCCACTGCTCTTTCATGTATGTTTTTTTTTTTAAGATTGCGGTGATGTTTCCGCTATAGCCGTCTTCATCACGAGTGCCTGTCAAGAGCGTTGAGATAATCATGCTTTTCCTACAGCCAACTCTACACAGACCAATCTCATCCGTCCACCTAAATGAGAAAATGACTCCGCCCTCCAATCCCCCAAAGTCCCATTTGAAACAACCCCATTCCCCTCGAAGTATTAAGACCGGCGATGAGAGTCATCCACTCATAGATCAAAGGGTCTTGGCCGTCGTGTTGGGAGCAGCCCAGTGGTAGAGTTTCATCGGGGCTCACCATCCCCCTGCCTCATCAGCCTCCTCTCAGTATGGACCCCGCCCTGACACCTGCTCCCACTGCGCTAATTTTGCTCATGATTGAGATATCAGTGTGCTCTCTGTTCAACACATGGCATGGCAATGCACTGACCAGCGCATATAGACGTGGATATTGTAAATCCTGTTTGGCTTGATTTCATCTTTGCTTTAAAACTGGTAAATTGCATAGAGACATTTATTTACACACACGAAAAAAAGAAAAACTCAAATAAAAGCCAACTGTAGTTTTGATTACATTTCAGTAATTTGCATCAAAAAAAAAAAAAAATGTCCTTTCAATTTTGAGATTATCGTCAACAGTGGTCATTCGGATTTGGCTATTAAGTGGATCTGTTGATGGCAGCAGATTATTGCTAGGCAGAACTCCTGTTGCCGTCATTGGACCATCTGTCCCACCTCAGCCAATGACACTGGAATGATACTCCACTGGCAATGCAAAATGCATGAAACTGTGCCTTGTGCATCTCCTCTGGTGAGCGTCACATCTAGTGAGCATTTTTGTTTAGAGAGAAATGACCCAAAATATGTCCCTGGTGGGCTGAAAAACCTCCATCAAGAAAAGGCTAATTCTAGCGCGGCAAGTCCTGTAAAAGTATAAAAAAAACATGCTCCCCTTCTTAACATGCTGTCATGGTATCCTATATAAGCTATGAGTACACTGTGCGTGCCAGTCGTCATGACATTGCTTGCTGTTTCACATTGCATTGTGTTAATTGGTTACTTACCCACCAGCTGGAAGTAATGTTAATACACTGAGGGAAAGCTGCCATACTAGCTTCCTGGAGCGCTTAAGTGTGCCAGGGCATCTTGCATGCATCCCGTAGCTGGAAGTGAACTCTTTGATGTGATTGCTTCTGAGAAACGTCATCATTTATTGATGCTTCCATTAAAGTAGCATAGACGTCTGTGTAGAGTTGGAGAGGAGGAAGGGGGCACACTGGCGCAAACAGAAGCTTAAGAGCTAACTACACAGAAAAATGCCCTCCCATACGCACCATCACCATCAGCCTTTCTCTTCTTCTCCCCAGATCCTTAGCTTCATATCTCTAGTCCTACACCAGGCCAAAAGAGAGAAGTTTCAGATCCGTTTGTCCACGTTTTGGGAGAGCTGATGCAAGTTAACATATGTTTGGTACAATGACTGGTAGCAGTTGTTATCTAATGATTTTAGAAGTGAATGCCTTCAAGTTTTGTTTGACCTGAACGACCTGACCCGATCTTAAAAAGCACTTAGACGTCAAAGTGACGCACTAGTTACCTAATGATTTAATTTGACGTCATTCTCATCTTTATTTTAAGAAGTCTTGAGGTTACATTAACCTTAACATTTTTAAGATCAAAATGGTCAACCCACTTGCAAAACTAAATAATATGATTTAAGAAGCTTTATTGTGTTTGGCTTAAGTGTGTTGAGTGGGTTTAGTCTTTCATCTTCCATTTTGATGAATTCTCATTTTATTTTATTTACGGTATATGTTCATGAATACATGAAATATTCACAGCCTATGGCCTGTGAAATCCCAACCAAATGGTCTCTCGTCCTGTAATTTCCTGTTTCCTTTTATCCCTAATTTCAGATGTCACTACCATCCCCATTAGGAACTGGCTGTTAATGGTGTGAATAATAGAAATTATAGTAGAAAATAATAGCGACCAAACTCGTTATACCTATCCGCATGTCGAACCACAAATTGCTCCAGACGGTCATGGCAGCACCTCGCATGGTAGCGCGCTGCCTTTGGCGTGGGGGTCTGCGTATGAATGGGTGAATGAGAGGCAAATCGTAAATGCAGCCATTTCTCAATTCCATAATATCTGATATTTCTGTCTTCATTCTAGGCTCTGCCAGGGAAGTCATGGCTCCTGTTGAAGTCTCGGAGCAAATGGTCCAGAAGCTGAGAGGCAAGAATGAGTTCACTGTGCTGGCGACCCTCAAACAAGATCACCTCAACTCTGGGGTCATCCTCTCTATTCACCACTCTGAGCACAGGTATGATCAGTTCACATTTCACGTTCAAATAATATGTTCTATAATACATAGAAAAGAGAAGCCCATGCCATTTCAATCATCAAAATACATTTTTGAAAACATATACAGTATATTGTGAAGCATCGTGAGCCAGAAATGTCACATGGCGAAGAAGACAGCTGTTTATAAAGCCCCACCGATAAACCATAATTAAAGTTGCGTTCTAAATTTAGTACCGCTCTCTGTTTTGTCTTCTCAGCAGTCTGTAATATGTTGATTGAAACCTGAATATTTGTATTTGATGAACATTTAGATGTTTTACACGCCAGTCGAGTAAACAGAGCAAATCACCCTGTATGCCAACGTATTATTCACAGTCCATCAACGATCCAAACATTGAGCCTGGAATTGTGGATCAAAAACTGATGAGACACTATCTGCAGTTAGCATGCTAATGTTTTCCATTAGTTTGTGGTAGCTGAGCCGTTGGATGATCAGAACGGCAATCTGAATCCACATAATGCGTTGATTGAACAGTTTGTACATTAAAGTCAGTCCTGAGCAGAGAGCTTGGAGGGATGTTAATGACTTTTCCCGCTGCTGATTAGCTTTCCCATCCATTCATATGCAACAAAGCAGCACTGCATGGTTTCATTTAGAAACATAGCAAGGACTAATTCAGTGTCAGAAGTGTTATCCAGTGCATTTATGGAGCCGGGATGAATGTGCATGCATGGTTGGGGAAGAGTAAATCTATTAGATTTGGTTTGCAGATAAATCAATTCCTTTGCTACACTTGCATGAGTGTCTATTTTCCTTTTGATTAACGTTCCCAGCAAATGACTTTAAATAAGTCTGTCTTTAAAGGCAGGGGCGAGATGAGTGTGTATCGGCAGCTCTTTCCATTAGTGTCACTATGCTGGGTGAATCTCAGTGGTGTGGAGAACGGGATTCTGCTCGAATACTAATACGCCAATGTAAAGAGTTGAACCTCTACATGTGCAGGGCTATTGTTGTGTGTTGCTGATTTTTGCACTTAACAGCAATATAGTACCATTATGCTTGACTAGTGATGTGATTAAATTCTAAATGGTGTTGCAAATCTGAGGGCATGTGAGTGCCCTGCTTGTAAATGAGTGACGTGTATCTCTCAGCACTGTGGTGAGAGAAGGCCCCCGAGCTTAGACACTTCTGTGATGCATTCAGGTTGTTGTGTGAACACAACTAAGGATTCAGTTCCAGTAATGTGACTTTGATGCAACAAGACATACTGTACAGTGACAGGGAATGCAAATTCTCAGAGAACCGTCATTGTTTGGCTGTTACTAGAAGCAGGTTGCTGGCACTTTGATTCTACCAGGTTCCTGGAGCTGGAGAGCAGTGGCCAGCGCAGTGAGGTGCGTCTTCACTACCGTACCAAAGGCCAACAACCCCACACTGAGGTGTTCCCTTACAGCCTGGCTGATGACCAGTGGCACAAGGTCTCTGTGGCCGTCAGTGCCTCTCATGTCATACTACACATCGACTGCAACAGGTAAGATGCTGGGGGATGAATATGTGTATGTTATATGTGACAATAAATATGAGATACATGCGTTGTAGTCTGGGGGGAATACTGATGTATAACGATCCAGTTTAACTCATTTAAACTGAAAATACAGATATAATTTCCTCCTGTGTTTCCAAAGCTAAATTTCAAATTATGGATGCCTCCGTCCCAGATAACAGATTGGTATCAGCCCCGATACTGACTTTATTAAGCGGATTTGGTATCGGCCATGACGTGATCGATACACAGTAAATTAATTTTTTTTCTCACAATTAGTATAATATTCACCGTCTCCACTATCAGAAACAATTATGGAGTCATGGCGAGCCACCAACCACAGCGATACTGCCCCTTATGTTACTAACCCTTACACACAAGTGATTACAGTGAGTTCCACACAGTGAGTTATACAGGTTTCTACATTAGGGTGTCTGAATTGGAAAAGTTTGGTGCATTTCTACTTTAAATGATCATAGCTGTCACATAGCATGTCAGTCTTTTTTTATTCAAAGTTTAAGTGTTTTATTTCCAAGTGTCTTTGGTCAAAATAATCCACACAGTGGTCGATGGAAACGTTTCAACAGGAAACGCTTTACTGCCATACAGTGAATGGGCACTTTCATGCAACACTCTCGTTCTATCATTTTTCTGGCAACAAAACAGTCTTGAGATTAGATTTAGATTCATACATTTGCATACAGTTAAGTAAAGGTGAAACCTGTTTGGTAATTATTCCGTGTAATTAAGTGTAATTCTATGGTTTAACAACTGCACCGCCCTGGACTCTGTGCTTACTGTGACACATAGAGAGTAACCTCTTTTAGCTGCCTCATATGGGTTCAATGCAGGTCACACCTTGAGTTGACCCGCTTCATACGTGCATCTGCTGCATGAAAAAGGTGTTACTGTTTGTGTGTGAAGATCCTCCCTGGCACAATGAATGGAGCAGACGGCAACACCATGTGTATCAAGGAAAGCGTGTGGCTATCTATACCCTCCTCGGGGAAGGAGTTAAAAGAAGGATTTAACAGGGCAGGACCTGCAGTGCAGGGGGGATATTGTTATTCTAAATGGATGGAAATAGGTTAGAAATAAAATAAATAGAAAATTGTTGAAAATCATTGAACATTCTGTATTTGTTTTGCAGGATCTATGAGCGGGTGGTGGAAGCCCCCTACATGGACATACCTGAGGATGCTTCCTTCTGGCTCGGACAGAGAAACGCGGCTCATGGCTTCTTCAAGGTTGGCACCTGTGTACTCAGTTCCCTCTCAGAGTATGAATGTTGATGCCTGTCCTGATCTGGGAGGAATGATTCAGAATGGCAAGAACGAGTAATGCATCTCAGTGGCTGCCCCTGCACTCCATCTTGGTTTATACCGTATCATCTTCTCCCTCTTTGTTTGGCTTGCTTGCTTTTATTTATTGTAGCTGTTGGATTTAATTGCATGTATTTCTCAAGGCTTACCATTTTTTATTTGAGGGTTGTTCTGCCTACCCTAAGAATTTACTTTTTTTTTTGTTGTTGTCATTGTTTGTTCCCTTTTTCTCAGTCTACAGCTAAGCCCAGTGCAATTATCCCAGCATCCCCCACAACGCTGATTTAGGAGAAATCATTAAATAGCCTCTGGACTATGCTCATCAAGCTTAGTCTATAGTATCAGGCAGGGACACATATATTGCCTCTCCCATACTGGACTGAACTCTAAACTTTACCACCTGGGGAGACATGTTGTCAGCTTACCAGCAACTATAACTTCTTTAATCAGTCTGCTGGTGGCCACCTCTGTGTTTGATGGTTTGGTGATGTTTATTCGTGTACCTGTGTGTGTGTGTGTGTGTGTGTGTGTGTGTGTGTGTGCAATGCTTTACACATTGTGTCCTGGCTGTTGAATTTCCGCCGTGTTAATTGGTAGATGAAAGAAGCCGTGGAGGTCACTCGCTAATCTTGTCACGTAGCAGCATCTCTCCTCGCCACTCTCTGAAGCCTTGATTAGTTGCTAGGAAGACACGTCTCCTTTTAAGACACACTGCTTCATTAGCACACATGCACTCACACACACAAACAGTCAATGTCTGTACGTGGGTGTCAGCTGAAGACGAGAAAGCCACATCCCAAACAGAAATAGGAAAGACTTTAATCAGAATGAGCGTATTTGCACCTTTGCCTCACAGCTCAATACATATCTGCTTTACAGTCCACACACATCGTATGAGAGCAAAATCTATTTTATCTTACTTATCTGCTGACACAATTTTGGAATTTCATCAGTGGAGTGTCATTTGTAGTGGATTGTGCGCTGATGTTACAAATTGTTCTATATTCTAAATGAAAAGGCTGAACACTATTTATTTCAAATGCAGGCAATCCCAAATGCAACGAGAAACAACGTGCAAATCAGATTTTGATTTCCCAAGATTTAATTCTGTAGTTCTGTTTTTTAGTCTGGAAAGATATATATTCTCCTTATTGTTTGCATTTTGTAGAAAGTGTATGATACTGCATCACAAGTGATTCAACTCTCCAGATGAAGCTCTCTGCCACTTGTTGTTTTTCACAAATTCCTTTCCGGTACAGATGGGAAAACTATCGACGCCCAACATGTTACTGCGTGCATACTGCAGTAAACAGAGTGTCACCGACAGAGGAATCGCTTTGGAGGGTTCAAAATGTCTCTTTTTTTTTTCAAATGCCAGAAGGTGCAAAGTCTAGCAACTGGTTGCTTTGATAGTGGTGCATTACAACAAAGGCTTTGCTTAAAGACACAGGGGGAAAAAAAAAACAACAACATTTTTTACATTTCTCTCGTTGTGTTAAAAATATCTCTTGTTGTATGCCAAAATGATGTCAAAGACATATTCATTTTAGAGTATTTTTTTTTCTTTCTGTAAAACATAAAGGTATTTTTTTAATATTTGTTTTATAATTCATCTTAAACTCAGGGTGTTTACATACATTGTGCAATCAAATGTGATCTGGGGAAACTCGCTAACCCTGCCCATCATATAAAGCCGCCGCACTTGACCATTAGCTAGTGGATTGTAGGATATCATAGAAGGTGTGTTTTTCGATGTTAGTTTGCCCAAACTTTTTTTTTTTATTTTTTTTACAAAGAAATCATAAGCGAGGTCTACTTTATTATTTCGGTAATTGACATCTCCGAACTCTTTTCAGCTCTGTAGCGCGCCGTAGTCGGCCACTTTTAAGTGATTGAATCAAATGGATTTTATTTCAAGTCCCTCTTGTAAATATGTCACATTACTGAAGATAAAGACGCTCTAACTGCCGTTTCACTGTGACTTTAACTACATACTCTCCAAAAAAGCATAGGTAGTAATAGCGCAGTATTAATCACAGTACAGACGACGTTAACTGTAGATGCATGATGGAAAACGTGTACGATGGCTGCAGATGAAATGTATAGTCTTGTGCTTTCATTACAAGTTTGACAGACACAACCCCAATCTGCTTCCATTTCAGCACGTTGCCGTGAAAAATCAGCAAATCATTTCCGCAGGATTTTAAATTTATGGTCTGTAAATTGAAGTGGCAAGACAATTTAAAAAACAATTTCTCCTAAGTTGCACCGCTCCACTTCTGTAAGGGAAATAAATGCACTCAAGGAATGAAATGGCCCAGGTTACCATGGCGACAGAGTATCCGTGTGCTTATGTGTATACGTGTGTGTGTGTGTGTGTGTGTTTGTGTGTTTGTGTGTGTGTGTGTGTGTGTTTCGGCCACAGGATGAAAGGCTATCAATTGGGTGTTATAAATCAAATTGAATCTGTATCTCCTGTTTATGCTCATCAGAGGAGATTTGACTTACAAAAAAACAAAACAATTCCATCTCCCTCCTGAAACTCCCACGTCATTGGGTCACTTAACTTCCTGTTAGTGTTCCGGTTATGAGATGATTCATCCGAGCGACAACTTAGGCGGCATGTTATCTCACAACTAACTTCTCTGTCTCTCACTCCCCAGATTGAAAAATAAATTTGCACTCACTCGCTGATTTACTGCTGTTTCATTATGTTCAGTTTTATGATTGCAGCCGTTACCAGGGCTCTCATAAACAGGGTTATGGGATTTGTGTTTGCATGTTCTGCGTACACTTATGCTTCCATGTTATCTCGTGTGGAAAATGCACCACGAGCACACTTAGACACCACTGCCCCTGACAGTCCTAATCCACTTACTGCACATTAACATGCTTCAACTCATTTATATTGTCTGATTGCTGTATGGTGTTGGTCTCCTTGATTGAAATGTTTGGACTGTGTCTGCGTTTTGCAGGGAGTGATGCAGGACGTGGAGATCCTGGTGATGCCACAGGGCTACATCTCCCAGTGTCCCGACCTGAACAGAAGTGAGTGCAGCCTCTTGGTTAACACATTAAAGAAGCATTTCAATGGGTCTTTGATTTCCTTTCATCTGAACTAGTTCTTGCACTTTTTGCAATGCACTCGATCGCACTGATTTTGTTTTTTTATTCAAATTCTTGAAATACAACTCACGGGAGTAAAAGAGCTTTAAAACAGCTTAGCAATTGAGAAACAATTTCTCCCACGATAAAACGATAAAAAGGTTTTTGCAAAAGCCAATCAATCAGTGAGAGGGAGATTTCCCACAGTCAGTTTTTTTTGTTTTTTTTTTAGTATTACTATTACTACAAAATGCAACTTGATGCGGCTTGTTTTGAATTCATATAGTAAAATCTAAGGGGAAAAGCAAACCTGAAGATTGTCTGATCAAAAAGATGATCACTGGCTGTAGAAGAAACACGTCCCACACATTCAAGAAATGATTATAAACTAAAAAAAAGTGTATTATTAATGAAAAAATCTCAGCATGACTTGTAGGATGTGGTAATCGGTGAGACTGACACTATTCTGTTTCAGCACTGCAACTACCAGAGATTCTAGTGCAGTGACACCCTTTTTACTTGGATGTTATGATGACACGTCTTCGCAGGTGGCAGTATTTTCTTTGTCCGTTCCACCGCGACGGCTGTTGTAGCTCATGCTAAATATCCAGTTGTGTTTCCAGTTTGTTGCAGACACACTGCATCTCCTGCCAACAGGGGAGACACAAACATCTCATGGTTTAAAATGATTTTCACACAGATTTTATGTCCCCACGCATCCATAAATTGCCATAGGACAAAGCTTACTGCGGTGTACAGTAAATGAGGTCTTCTCGCACATAGGACAGCTCAGAATATGTTTCCAATAATAGAAAGGGAAGAGAGAAATGGCAGTGAGCTGCTGCTGATGTGTGTAAGTTAGTAAGTAAATTAATAAAAAATAAGTGGTAAAATTACATAATGTTTGTGCTGTATATAGTATAGATTTTTTTGACCATTTTTTTGCTGGGATTTTTGTATTTTGGAAATTGATTTTAAAAACAATAATTTTTTTTAACTTTTTTTATCACATTTTCTTGAAATAATTATGTGCCCACTTTTTCTCCGTTACTAAAACTGTCTTATTTTGCAATTATCATAAATTACCATGATTACAGGTAATTGTATTACGTGTGCTAAAGTACAGTGTGCTGCATTGTCTCTTGTATCTCAGCATGCCCGACCTGCAATGATTTCCACGGACTTGTGCAGAAAATCATGGAACTGCAGGACATCCTTGCTAAAACATCCAGCAAGGTAACGTAATGTGATATAAATGGTCTCAATTTGAAATTTAGTAAACAAATTTAGCATTATCTTTAAAAAAAACCAAAACAAACAGTAATTGCCATTTTAAATAAACTGTGAAAATTGCAAATTGTCCTATGGCATAATACATCCACTTGTCAATGTGCTGCTGTCATTAACATTCATTGCAACAGGCGGTCTTACAATTAGATGTTGGCTATTGTTGAAGACTTTTCTGTTCTTATGCAAAAACTGTGTGTGTAAATAGGGTTAATGGTGTCTAATGACTTTCTTTTGTGCCGCCTTTGGTTCGCTTTTGAAGCTCTGCTTTCTACATGTGAACACAACGAGGCTGACTCTCATCTTCTCTCCTTCTTGCCTTTTGTTTTTTGGGGGCGGGTGGCGTGAGCAGCTGTCCAGGGCGGAGGAGAAGATGAATGGGCTCGATGGCTGCTATTGTGAGAGAACCTGCAGCGTCAAGGGGGTCGTCTACAGGGAGGACGAGGGCTGGACAGATGGCTGCAAGAACTGCACATGCACGGTGGGGTTTCTCTGCACGCGCGTGTGTCTGTGTGTGTCTGTGTGTGTATGTGTGAGTGTGTGTGTGTGTGTGTGTGTGTGTGTATGTGTGTGTATGTTAGAGTAATAAAGAGCAAGGGAGGGCATTCCATTTTAATTAAGTGTGTGTGTGTGTGTGTGTGTGTGTGGTGTGGTGTGTGTGTGTGTGTGTGCGTGCATGCGTGCATGTGTGAACGAACATACTGAATCTGAAATGATGTGCTTGTCATACTCTATGTGATTGTGTGCATATACTGTATACATACTGTATGTTTACAGGCATGTGAGCGTGTCATGGAAATAAATAGATATGTGTGTTTTGTCCACGTGTGAATGTGTGTCTGTGTGTGCGAGCGTGCCTCATTTTTCATCATGTGTGCTACATTGTGCCTTGTTTTGTGTTTGTCTGCACACATCACTTTCGTGTGTGCATATGTGTGTATGCATGTTTGTGTCTACGCTGACACGGAAGTTTCTCCCATTCTTGGTCTTGGCTTTTCTTTCGCTCCCCTGTTCATCAAGTGTGTGAAGGTGGGGGTGTGTGTGGGTGTGCTTTGGTAGGGTGGAGGTGCAGAGTGCAGGGGCCCCATTGTCGGCAGCTTGTATTCTCATTATTTCCTTGTAGTAAAGGCGGTTTGCCCCAGTTACCAGAGAAAAGATACTGTATTAAAAACCTCCACAGTTCTCAGGATTAGATGCATCAACAATAGTGCTTAGTAATGCTCAATTCTCTCAAGGGTCTACTTTGCGCTACATAAAGTGTGAATAATTGCCAAAAAGAGAATTAGAAGCGATTGGAGATCTGGGGCTTGTACCACATCAGCAAACAGATTTCACCCCTTGTCAGTCTACTCAGCTTTGGAACATGAAACTCATTCGCTGCTACTGAACTCCTCCAACCAGCCAATGAGATGCCTTCGCGCACCACTTCCCACCATGCAAAAAAATAGGAAATCACATATCTCTCAGTGCACCGCACCTAATTGCTCTTGACAGATGATAATTATCATCAGGGATTTGTTCTGCCCACTCATCCAATGAAATTCATCCGCCAGGAACGGTGTGTTGCCATTCCTGGGCTGCGATTAAGGAATTAGATGGGATATGTTCCTTACCTTATGTGTGGCAATTAGCTGTGACCTTTCAAATTCAAAGGTCACGCAATAAGATGTTATCAATTATGTGGATCAGGTTCATAGATGTTGCTGTCACAGAGCTTTCATCCGTGGAAGCAATGTTAATTACAGGCACAGCCGGAGAAAAGGAGATAGCATTAAAATATGTTAAATTTACAGGTTGCTGTGGAAATCTGCTGTACTGTAGGTTATGAGTCGGTTTGGGGCTTCGGCTTCATCCCAGCATATTTACAAAATGCAACGGGGAGGGGATAAGTAAGAGGCCTGGTCACGCCAGCATTTATTATGCTGGGATGTAAATGCTGAAAAAAGAAAGAAAAATAAATGACAGTTATGTTTTGCATGTTTGTTTAGCAACGGTGTCTCTTTTTCATTGACTAGACAGACGTTTTTTGTTTTTTTTTTATTGTAAAATGTCTCAGTTAGTATCACAATATAATAACATCTCAATTCTCTAATTACCAGTTTTAATGGATCCTTGTCAAAAAATATTCATGTCTGGGGAAAAAAAAAGAGTATCTGCAGAAGTATCATCAGATTTCTTTCCTTGACAGTGATGTA
Organism: Bovichtus variegatus; assembly: GCA_943593645.1. Taxonomy (NCBI): domain Eukaryota; kingdom Metazoa; phylum Chordata; class Actinopteri; order Perciformes; family Bovichtidae; genus Bovichtus; species Bovichtus variegatus. The sequence continues at coordinate 6,652,105 of CALSCE010009442.1, forward strand.
ATATCTTTCACTAGCAGCCTGAAAAATCCAGTATCCGTCGGCCTATAGTAGTCACTCTTTAAACAACGTGTTGTGTTTCTCTCACTTCACCAGAATGGCACAGTGCAATGTGAGGCCATCTCCTGCCCTCCCCCTCAGTGCCCGGCGGGCACAGCGCCTGCCTACGTGAAGGCTGCCTGCTGCAAGGAGTGCCAGCGTGAGTGGAGTACCCTTAACCTCGTCACCCCCCTACACTCATACAATCATGGACACAATTGCGCACTAACACTCACACACAACAGCAAAACAACCTCCACCACCACCAGATTTAGAGCACACATCACGCCTCCACAAGGGCTGCCTGACAATTGACCAGAGCTCTGCTGTGTTGCTAAGCTACCTCCCTAACATGCCTCTTCAGATGAGTCCATCCTTTTGCATATACATGGACCAATCAATTATTCACTACATGGCTTCAAAACACAGATGGCCACCAGTCACACAGACGTGAGCCAGTAAATCTGGGATTGCTGCACGTGATGTAAAGTAGTTCCTATTTACGGGAGGCGAGTCGAGGCTGTGAGGAAAGTGAAGACGATAGGAACGTTAAATGCCTGAAATGATGCTCACTCTTACTGGCAATAGTGTCTCCTTAAATGTCCATTTTTTTTTACTTTTAAGCACTGATATGTTCTTGCTGGATAAATAATTCTGTTTCATCACATAGCTACATAGAGGGTCTGTTTTTTTCCCCCCACAAGACTCTGAGTTCAGCAATGAACTCTTATTAGCCTCCTCACCACAGCACTCTGCATCTCATATTCTCTCAATTCCCCTTTCAATAAAAATGGATTTCAAAGTATATTAGCTTTTCTCACCCCATCATTCTTCTGGTATTAACCCTAATGAAACTTAAAGAAACGTGATGTATTTGCTTTTAAAAGGCCCGAAAAGAGTTGCCTTTCAATCTATCTATATAACAAAGGAATTATTTAGCCTAATTCCGTGTTAATTAGATCGTTCTCACCTGTGACTTATAGAAGGTTACAGACCATATGAATGATAATTTACATATGTATAATATTTCTTTGTAGCTCTCGCCGCACATCTTGTGCAAACTGACTTCACTTGAGAACTTTCTCACCACACACTCCCACACACTGCTGCTCTCCTGCTTCTCTTGTAAAGCAAATAGTAGACAAGATTTAAGTCTTTATCAGCAAGAAACCATTAGTCTTGGATTCTAATCAGCTTGCCTTGGCATCATCTCCACTGACCCATGGGTCGTAGTTGCTACACAGGGGTTTTAAAGTATGACTCCGAATCTGCTGCTGTGGCACACAAAAATAAACACGTAGCTGGTAATCCCCTTAAACTCAACACCCCTGTGCTCACTTATCTCAACGAGGTAGACAAACACACAGCTAATTACGCATGCTCCGGCTTTGGAGAGAAGAGTGCCGCAAGTTTCCCCACTACAAAGACATGATTCGCTCTCCAAATTAAAGCCTTATCTGGCAGCACAAGGCCTCGCAGGGAGGAGTTCTGAGTCTGTTTTTTTTTTTTTGTTTTTTTTTTGATGGTCTGTCAAGTAGAACGTCGAATGGCTGTTTCAGAAGTCCTTCGCTTTCATGATACACCGCTTTGTGATAGGGCCCGACCTGCGGTGTCAATCATTCCTCTTCCTCATATCAGTCTGAGTTGGTCTGACCCCAACTGCTCATCAAACACAGACTTTCTGTCCAATGCGATTATTTTTGCACCCCTCCCGCCCTAGAATTATATGAAACGGATTCTCCTCAGCGTTGCAGCGAGGAGCGCTCTCTACATGTTAATTATTTCATCACTTCCTTAGTTGCTTAATTGGGTTTGATATGCTTTCGTTTTCCTCAAATTACCTTAGCACTAAAAATCTGTAATTTACAGGGACAGATTGTATCATACATGTAAAACAGTACTGTTAGATAAGACTCTTGGTGTTCTGCCAGTGTCCGTGTCCACAACCAAGTGTAGGTTTGACCCAAAGATGAATATATTTGAGGGGGGGGTGGTAGGATAAAATCTCATTTATATGATGAAAAGTTGCTTATGGAATAGTTTGAGAGAGTGAGAATTCATTATGAATAGATTAATTAGGTAATGCATCAGGTAATATATATTTTTTAATTGTTTTCAAATGTATACATTTACAAAGACCTCCCTTTGTCGTATTTTTTGACATTTAATATGTAAAAGTGATTATTTTTCACAACATTTCCTTTTCTAAATCTGTTCTAATGAAAGTGTATTTTTAATGCAATGCAAACCAATGATTAAAATGTTTTCAACAACAGATTAAACTCACATGATATATAAAATCATAAACATCTTACAGCCACATGCATTTTCAAATGCGTTTAGTCACAAACATCTTCGGATGGATTATGTCATGCATTGCATTCACATGCATTAAAACAAAAGAAAAACACAGCCAATGAAATGTGTTTTCAAGGGAGCAATGTGCTTTATGTGTATGCTTATTTTTGACGTGTTTGTGTGTTTATTTGTGTGCATGCTGATGATTTTTTT
>CALSCE010009442.1:6654661-6705451 GCA_943593645.1 Bovichtus variegatus
AAAAAACACACTTTCACAGACTTATTCAAAATGATTTTTATCAATCCTCTGCAGGAAGAGACTCCACAATACACTCATGTAACCAAGCACTTCAACTCTAATCATTTCCATGTAGCCGTGCATGACAGCTCACTAAATACTCATTCCACAGATAGCTTGGCCCAACCTGTGAGGATAAATCAAACCTCAATGAGCCGGCATGCAAGACTGTCCACCATTTCATTGATCTGGCTTGTCAGCGTTTTCTTTGTGACATAAAGAAATTGGCCAAATCCTTCTAATTATTTTATATTTGTAGGCCAGAGCAGTGCACCTGTCAATCATTGGATGCCACAGCCATTCTTCAGTACCAATCACCAGATACCACAGTGGTCCCAGATCCTATTCATTTCCCAATTATTTGAGAGTTATTTGCTTTCGTCTGACGCACCAGATGGGTAGGTTGCTCACTTTTGGGAGTAATTCACTTGATGACATTATGCCAGACAGGCCCAATCATTCACAGAAAAGCGATTTGAAGTTTTTAATCACCCAACTCTATTGTATCAACCAGCCCCTACCATGAATTTTGCAAAGCCCCATTAGAATCTGCAGTTTCAGACAGCTGTCTGGCTTGCTTGCCCACACCTGGCCCATCTGTAGTCCCAGTTAACTGACTGGCAGTCCCAGGCAGATCAAAGAAATGGGGACAGGGAGTACTGTCAGTCAGCCCATTGCTGCAGACTCCTGCAGGCTTCCCCTGACAGCTGCTTGTCACGCCTCTGATCTTATGTTTGCCTGCTGGCTTCAGGGAGGGGTGCACGTTTTGGGCAGTGGGTGGCAAGAAGTAGATGGTGCAGCTTGTTTGGAAAGTTGTTTGTGGACTTTTAGGGAAAGTTTATTCCAGAATTGCAGGCGAGCATACTCTGTGCACCGTATTTAGAAGTCAAGGTCAGAACACTTCACGACCGACTGGTTTAAGATTATCTTTAAGTAAAATATTTGTGCACTGCAAATAGATGGAAAAACCTATTGTCTTTGTCCAACTGTCTAGTGTTATTGACTATAAATTAGCACCAGTCAGAGGGACACGGATGAGATCATTATAGAGACCTGCCAAAGGCATGCTGGGAAAAGGAACCCCCTAATCAAGTTTTACACTCTGACTAAACAAACATGCAGGGATAATCCTCAGGATTGATTCACTGTTTGTATTATAAAGATGCATCATGAATCATGATGTAAATCAGTGAGAACAACAGGAGGAGAGAAGAAGAGTGCTTTTATTTCCTTCCAGAAGCAGTTTTGGTGAGAAAAAAAACTGCTATTGACCAATGAGTAATTGGTCTGTAATGAACACACAGGGGGGAGAGAGAGTGGGGGGAGTGAAAGAGGAAACACAATAGATGAATAATTACCTTCATAATTACATTCCGCTCTTAGCAAATGAAGGGGGCAGAGTGGACCTAAGAAGTAGCTCACAGGGATTGTTTCTCTGCCCATCACAGGACCGGACCATGCATCGAGTGGTCCCCAGTGAGCCATGTCCCGAACTCAACTGTGCAGAGTCGGAGCAGATTACCTTGAATGACAGATGCTGCAAAGTCTGCAGAGGTACAGAGGAAACATCGTCCTTTACGATGTTACTACGATGCCATATAACATTCATTTCTATGCTGGAACTTGATTGAATTTCACAGGTTTTCCAGCAAAGACTGAAGCCAATGACTTCCTGTAAAGAAGCAGATAAATGTAAACAAAAAAAAAAAAAAAACAGCAATTAAACAAACCATCTGCGATTTGTTGGAATTAGACGACGCTTGTTCGTGTTATTATTTTCTACTTTAAACTCTGATTAAATTTATCTCCAGTATCTGTGAAATATTTGAGTTTTTTTCCCCCATTATGAAGTCATACGTAACAGAAGGAAATACCGCAAATTAGTGTCACTTTGCCTTGGAAAGAAGCCACCGTATGGACGCTCAGACAAAAGGTTGTGATACTATGACATAACCTTTCCACTGGCCTTTTATGTCTCCATCACTCCTCTCCTCTTCTCTCCTCTGGGTCTCAACCTTTTCCTCTCCGTGCCTCCTGCAGGTCATGACTTCTGCTCAGAGGGCCACGGCTGCGTGGAGCACTCCGACTGTTTGAACCTGGAGGCAGGAGACTGCTGTGTTTGTAAGGATGGCTTCCGCCCACTGCGAGATGATAATGCCTACTGTGAAGGTAAGGCATGGCTCTGAATAACAAACCGTGACTTTTAGCTGAAGTTTATTTGCCCTCCGAGAGTGGATATGTGTTATATATGTATGTGTTATTTGTGTTTGTGCCTGGGCTGCATCATAGGGGTCATGAGAGGAACCTGTTCTTTGGTTTTTGGGGAGGACATGGAATTTGGAAAAACACAATAGGATTACAGACAAATAGAAAAGCATGTTTGACATTGAAATAACATGGTAGAAGGAGTGTGGGGGTCAGGGGACTGAATATACATTGATCTTGAACTTGATCTTGATGTTTGTTGTGTTTATTTATTATGACTTTCTTTGCTTTAGACAGGCCCATAAAACCACGAACAACACCTTGCCTTAACCTTAAAGTATATTACAGGTGTTATTTTTTATTTATGCCAGTTAAGTTGTTTATTTTATTCCTGCTGAGGGTCATCTCCGTAATCATAGTAGGAGATGTGACAGCTTCATTTACACCTTTCAGAAGAAAGTATTATCTGCTATTCATTCTGGAAAAATATAAAAGGAGCTTCCACAGACTTGCCTGAGTTCAATCCAGCACAATAAATACAATTTTACTTATAGTTCTTTGTTTTTTGTTTTTTATTTGAATGAACATTATTCTCTGCTGATACACCTGAAAGTCACTCAAAAAGAAACTTTGCCGTCTCTTTAGTTCCATACTTTTATATGTGAGTAAACTAAACAAAAAAAATAAAAAATTTAATGATAACTATAAATGCATACACAGTGAATTGCAAAAATAATGTAGACATTTGCTAAATACCCATGAAAACAAATTCATGCTTTTATCGCATAATCCTTTTGTGATGGGAGACTGTAATCCCCTCATTATTTGTGTCCACAACACGCAATAACTACTTTTTTAGAATGCCTTATGAGAGACTATAGTTTGTATTCGCAGTCAGTTGGATCAATTTGTGATATAAAACATGCTCAATGGCTTTATGTGTGCATGCATTTAGTGTCACTCTGCTGCCATCTATCATTACTGAGGTCATTCTGACTAATTGCACACTAAGGTTCGGAGGTGTCGAGCCATGACGCTTTTTTTTATATATTTTTTTATACGTAAAACACAATGTGATTAGTTATATCAGCACTGCTCTCTTATAAAAACAGACAATGTTTTACTTGATTGTCCTTTGAGCGTCCCACATTACATGGTTGAAAAACATGCTATATACCTCATTGAGCAGGTCATTCCATGTTGATGGGGAAGCTATGAAAAACCTGCTCGGAGTTCAAACGCTCGCTCACTAAATTGACGGCGCTTCAGCTGAATTCATCTTATCACGTCCTGACTGAATTATACCAGATGCATCGTTAAAAAATGATGACTTTATCATCTCCAATGCTATCCTGCAGTAAAATATGTAGTAAACATCATGTCATAACTGCTACCCCTGTGAATCTCTGCTATTAATGAGCAAACATGGCATCAAAGATATTCAGATTCTTCTGCATATGACCTTGACAGCTGCCTTGTCAATATACAGCCTTCTTGATCTTCCTTCTGCATTGTGTGTGTGCGTGTGCGTGTGTGTGTGTGTGTGCAGCTTTAGAGCATCTGTTTGTGAGTATATGCCTTAGCCTGTTTTTTTTATTTTTTATCTACAGTCCACATGCACCATGTAATATCTTTGCTGTCACCTTCATCAAGATGAGGCCTAAGTGTCAGTCGAGCCACAGAGGTTGTTGTTACTGTAACCTGGTCACTAAATGAAAGAATGGTAGTTCACGGCGTGAATTTAGTCTGTGTTAAATTAATGGGAAATGATGCTGTTGGTTGTAGGTTTTGATCAAATTGCAAAAGCTTCACCGTCCCAGTGTTAAATCATGATCTCTTTGAAAGCGTCGTTCAGACTGTGGTGGAATGTAATTAACATTTACTCAAGTATGGTGCTAAAGTACAACTCTGAGTCACTGAGGGTTTTTTTTTCCTTCTTTTGCATGCTAATTTAAGCTATATATAGTATACTTCACTACCTTCCAGATTGTTCTGATGTACTTTTTTATTTATTTATTTTTTTAATTTACTGAATCACATTTGTTTGACCTTTCTACTAATTACTTTGAAGATTAAGCTTTTACATACAAAACATCCGTTAGAAAATCGGATGTTTTGCAAGAAGGAAATATTAGTAGTTAAAATTAGCTCCACCTTAACCAACAACTTGAAAATGCTGCTTTTATGTCAATACATTAGTACCAATAATATACAGTATTTAGAAAATACATAGAAATAATTTAACACTCAATCAGGGGCCATCGTGCATGAGTACTTTTGCTTTTGATCCTTAAACACATTTTGCTGATTATAGGTATATTTCTACAACTTTTAATGCATTAGTTTAGTGGTGTTGCTGCTTTTACTTTACACTGCACTAATCAATATTTTCTATATTATCAATGGATGAAATATGTAATGTGAAAGGGGTTTTCCTGTTGCAACAGCCAAGGGTTTCCAGTGGAAAACCTCTGATAAACCAACTGTACACTACTACTGAACAATGTAGCAACTAGCTGGTGACAAAACTGGAGCACTAAGCAGCTAATAAGAGCCAAATATTTCCCTCAGGAGCTGGTGGATATGAAAACAGAGCTTAAAGAAGAGAGAGTAATAGATTTACATTTACCAAGGGTCTAGAAACACGACTTCAAGTGGATGCTAGTGTTGCTCTGTGTCTGCTGGATGTGAATATATGCAGTTGTTTTCTGAAACGTTCGCCATAACAACTTTATAAAGTCCTAATGTGTCATCTTATTGCACTGCCCCAAGTGGCAATGCATGTTTGAACAGTTTGAATGTTTACCCCCCCCCCCCCCCCGTTAGACTATTTTTGACCTTAGTTTGTGAGTGGGTATACAGAAGGGGTAATTCTTTTAAAATGGCTTTGATCATCTTTTTAATTCAAGTGTCAACAACAGATATTTGACTCTTCACTAGTCAAGGCTAGATTTCAGTTCCGCTCACACACAGACATTGTTTTGCCCTGAAAATGTGCTGAACACAACCCGAAAATATTCTAATATTCTTTTTTTGGCAGCTTGGTTGCTTTTTGTTTCGTCGTTATCACGTGTGCAATATCCAAGGACATTTTAAGCGGTTAATTGCTGCAGAAATAAGCATAGAGCAACCCATCCCATTACCAGTGTGAAACTGAGTACAAGCAGACACACTTGTGCCTCCAACATCAACACTATTCACCTCAAGAACAGCCTGAGTCTCGCTATGAAATTGGAAGACAGTGTTTGTGGTGAGTGTTTGCATCAGAGACTCCACAGAGAAACCTGAAATGGACTCAATTTGCTGATGGAGTTCTCTCAAAAGCAATCGAATTTAAGTGTTTCTCTGTAACTTACTATATGATTGTGTGTGTGTGTGTGTGTGTGCGTGCACGCGTGTCCTGTGTGGAAAATGAAAGAACTTTCTTGCCAAAACATCGAGGATCCTGCAGCTGGATGAGAGAATGTCTTCATATAATAGGTTCACAATTGTGTGGCTGCCAGGAGATGTACAGAAAGATGAGTGAAATTGACTGCTTTCAATTCTAGATGAGTTTCAATATTAGATGAGTTTCAATACAGTGTTGCCTGCGAGATGAGATGACAAGTCCAACTTAGAGGTAATTCTTTGTATTGAACACAGCAGAGAGATCATAAAGCATAAATACAAAGAAGCCCTCAAGAACGTAGGTTTTTATAGAACTACACACACACACACGCGCGCGCGCACAGACACACGCACACACACACAGGCGCAATGCTTTTTGAGTCTTGTCATACAAAGACAAACATCACAAAAAGCAGAGACAGATACTAGCTCTTTAAAACATTCCTAGGTCAGAGATGGGCTCAAAATAGCCGATGAGATCACTTCTGTGTAAATTTTTCATAGAAGCAGCAGTAGGGAAAACTCAAGGGGATACTAGCCTTGCCTTTGTGTAAGTCTGAGTGTGTATGTGCGCAGGTGCACATCTGTGCATGTGTGTGTTTGAGCGCCGACTTCTCCAACAGAAAAAAGAGCCCAGTTATTTCTCTATCCTATCCTCACAGTGCAGCCAGGCTGAAGGCCTATTTCGCTACATGCATTGCGTGTGTTTAGGACAGAATTAGACAGAAGGGCGAGCAGTGGAGAAGTGACAGACTGTGTGATTGTCTCTAAATTGAACAATCAGTATAGTTCAACGTGTTGAGATAATACCATTATTCATCTCAGCATTGTAGGGGACTGCAGACAGAGAGCAATATCCCATTGTTGTCTGGTTTTGAAATGCCCTACTTTAGAAAGTCTCCGTCAGGATTGCTCAAAAGGACGGGCTGCTTGGATATTTTGTGTTGCACCCATATGGGAAATGGGAAATACAAAATGATATCCTGTAAAACCGAGGAAATAGAAAGAGACAAAGTGCAACAGGATTTTATTTTGATGTAAAGCGTATCCTAGATAGCGTTATTTTACTGACTCACTTTATCAGGGACCAGTGCACATTACTGGAAGTAGGATTTATATGCACCACGTTTGCACACATGCATGTATAGATTGTGTTACACAGTTGGATAGATAGTAAGATCACAACATAAACATTAGAGGGCCGGTTCACCCGAATCACAAATATACAAATGATCTGACCATCCAGCCGTGCAGAAAGTTTTGGTTTGATTTGTCGAGGTTTTGAGATATCTGTCGCTGAGATTTCTGCCTCAACCGCAATACAATGGAGGTGAATGGAATTGTGTCGGTGGTGTTCACAGCATTGGACATGAACAGGCTTGTGATATGCTGTATTTCTCTTATTTCCAACAAACCCCATGAAACAACCAACACATACAGTCTGTCACTCAATACCTCCCGACTTCCTTGACTGTCTGTCACAGAGCCCATTAGTTCCTGTTGAATATTTAAAAAAACGGATCACAATTCTTTTGGTTTTCCATTTTATAAAAGGCTCAGCCATCTCCTAAAACAGCTGGGCACCAACGTTTTAAGCAAACATTACTTAAACTAAAGCATTTGTCGGAGACCACTTTCAGCTGCGGATTATGAAACATTTCATTCTCTATTTACAGCATCAGGATGCTGTAAATAAACTAGAGTGCCCATGTTCATCATAATGAAGGAACATGTCAGCCAGCGCATCGCCTGTGTGTGTGTGTGTGTGTGTGTGTGTGTGTGTGTGTGTGTATGGCTCATTGAAGTGTTTTTTAATCGTTTTTGAACAACAATAGAGGTTTATGGCACAGATGAATAAGTCATATCAGGCTCTGACTTCAGAGGTAATATTTGTTAGTAGGATCATTTAATTGTTGGTTTTGGATGAATCCAACAGATAATTGATTTAAAAAAAAAAAAAGAAAAGACTAGCCTGCTTGCACACAGAGTGAGGTTTTATCGCCGTGTGTGTGTGTGTGTGTGTGTGTGTGTGTGTGTGTGTTTTTGAGTGAGCATTTCATGGGAAAATATAGAGCAATCCGATTGCCGTTTGCTGTCTTTTGAATGTCACAAGGTGGCAGCAGGCTAATTGGCACTGACTGAAGAGCAAGGCCTTCTCCAAAACCCAATCACTGCCGGGATGAGCCCAAACACCCCCCCGTCCCCCGTCCGTCCGTCCGTCCGTCCCCGGTCCCTCCACACACACACACACACACACACACAGATGAATCACACGCATAAGGCAAACATACACACATTCTGACTGTCTGTGTGTGTTTAAACACACCTCACCTCTGTGACCCCGCTGAAATGTCACCAAAGACAAACAATCCCTCCATCCTCCCATCCAGGCAGTCCCTTCTAGTGTAAATAACAGTTTCCTTCAAATGCCACACGGGAGAAATCTTTTCTCTACTTCTTTTCCAGATGAGCTCACACTTAATTCATCGACTGCTTTATACTCCGGTGGAGTTTTCTTCATTTGAAATTCAAACATCCAAGACTACTGGAGGATTCTGCTGTACATGCTTTTTTGTCATGATTAAGGTGTTTTTAAGGTTTTGTAAAGTAAAACCTTGACACAAGGCCAATGTGCATTTACTCAGGTACAGTTCTTCAGATTCCAGGTACTTGCACTTCACCTCCAAACCTGCAGCACCTTTTCTTGCAATGTGATATTTCTTTCCCATTGTGGTATTACTACTTTTATTTTTACTTCAGTGAAGGATCCCATTATGTTTTCCATGATTGGCAAAACAATTGTTTATTGCTAGAATATTATATATATATACATTTTGAATACTCTATTATTACTTCTCAACTATGAATCAATAATTGTAAAACCCAATACAATTTAATTTTATAACATAAAATTAGTTGAGCTCAGCTATTTTCTTGCATTCAACCCAGTAATAAATGGGCGATGAAAATGATGAATAAATTAATTAATGTATTATCCCATGTGAATTCAATAAAGATCCTAATCTTGATCTCTGCAAACAGTAGGCAAGGCAATGTTATATATAAAACACATTTTATTATAAGTAAACCCAGTGTGCTTTACATTAAAATGCATGCAGCAATGAGTAACATATACAGACGCATATTATTAATGACAGAAAATGCAACCATCACAAAAGAAGAGAAGAAAATTGAATGTGATCTCGTCATGGCAAGGCAAGTTAATTTGTAAAGCACTTTTTAACAACAAAGGAAAAAGTTATTTACATAAAACATAAAGGCATTAAGTAAAGAACACAAGGTGATATAAAAACACAAAAAGATACACGTAATATCATTAAAAAAAAAAAAAGGACAACTAATTGTTTAAGTATAAATAAAAGGACAGATTCAATAGTAGAATAAATAGATATGGATAAACGCTCCCAAGTTTAACTTAATAAAATGCGGTGGCAAACCAATGTTTTGAGCCCTGATTTAAAGGACCGAGGTTTGTAGAAGATCAGCCCGTCATAGAGCTCTGATAGCCGTTTGTGCTACAATGGCTCTTAGGCTGCTCTTCGTCACAGATTGACGGATGATGGATGCTAATGCTCCATCGATTTGCGGGTGGTGGAAAATCTTTCCCAGTTTAATGAGAGCCGTGATGGAGAGCAATACCCCATTCACGCTGCCCCGCGTAAACAAGTCAGCTCGGTCTATGAGATGCAACGGGCTTCATTTAAGGCATGCCATATCGAAGTGTGCTAAGTTCGTGTTTAATGTGACATATGGACACACACACACACACGCACACACACACACAGACACACACAAACCACTTGACGCAGTCATTCAAAAGGCTGATAGATGTTCGTATAGAAGGCTCCATAAGGCTTTTCAGTTTGGATTGAACTTCACGTGGAAATGATCAGGCTGTCATGTGTTGAATATGCAGAGGTTGCATCCACACTTTCTTGCATTTCGACCAGTAGACGCACACACACATACTCTTCTCCACCTTTTTCTTATTTAATGTTCATTGTTCTGAGTCAGGTAACAGGCCTCTAAGTGTTTACAGTGATTGATCACAGTTTGAGTGTCTGGTATTTAGACAATGACTGCGCTCTCTCTATGCAGATTTTCACTCTTGTTGCTTCCTAATGGGATTCTTTCCACTCAGTCATCTTAATTGGCTCCCGCTCCTGCCCGAATTGGCAGCGACACTTTGCATATTAGTTTTGGGTCTTTTTGAGGCTGTTTATTTAGGAGTGATTTGGTTAGTTGAAAAGATACTCAAAGTAAATTGCTCTTAAAAAAGTATATCTGTAGTTCGTGTTTAGGTAATGTGCAGAAAAGAAACAATGCCACATTTCAAAGAAACTCATTTCGTTTTTTCCTCATTGTTATTTCCATTAAAGCCCATATGAAAATGATAATTGTCCTGAAGGATTTCTATAATGAAAGAGCAAACAGCTATTTTCTTCTGAATGAAAGAAAGTGGAGAGTTTTAGAGTAATATCTCTTGTTGAACTGCATTTCCCAGACATACGCTGCAATACAATTGGAGGCATCACAATGTGCTGACAGCCCTAAATACTCCCTCTGCAAATAGAATAAAAGGAAAGTCTACACCTGTACTGTGAACAAAATAAGCAATTTGAAGATTTCGCTTTGGTCTCTGCTAAAGTAATAATCAACCAATTTAAAAACGTATCAGTTGATTCATTGATTTGTTGCAGGCCTAATTAAAACCTTTCATTTCTGAAAAGAATTTACAATAAATAAATCGCAAAGTATGCAGTATCTGGTCAAGCAATACCATAAACCAGTGAGCAGAGCCAGTCCAGCTGTTTCCCTCTGCTTCCAGTTTTGCTGTCTATGCTCATCTCATCTCAGCTCCAGAGAAGAAAGCAAATAAGTGTATCTTTTAAAATGTTGAACTATTCCTTTAAAGTGCAATTAAAGCCACTATATGTCTAATATGTATACATTTACACCTTTTGCTGCCTGCAGTCGTATTGTCAAAATACGATTCTTCCGCACTAAAAAAAAAAAAAAAATTGTCTTAAAGCAACACACATACTGCACCAATGTTCACCGATTTTTATTCATTTCTCTGAAAACGAATTCCAAAGACTTGAAAATCACATAAATATTCAACACGTAAAAATTCACCCGACCACCAAATATAACTCAATATTTGATCAAATGCCACTCCCCTAAATCCAATCCTGTAACATTCTCTGACACCTTTCTCCACCCATGAGGAACCACGGTGGAGATTATTTGCTGAGTGGGACATTGTTAGGCCAGCAGGGACGGCTCTTTGTCTCTTTGCTCTTTCCTCTGACTGCTATATATCTGGCCATGAGGGAACTGCCTACTGAAGAATATCAGACAATGTTTTGGCAACCTTCGTCATGCTGCCGTTTATTGAAAACCATCTGCTCGAGTAAGTGAGCTGGTTAGGGAAGGGATGGCTAGATGAGAAAAAGACAGAATGACTGAGAGATAAAGAGAAAGAGGGAAAGAGGGAGAGAGAGAGAGAGAGAGAGAGAGAGAGAGAGCAAGAGCGCTCGTGGAATGGCACAGATTTGGGTGTCTTTGTGGGACATCCAGAGGCAATGCCGGTGTTATCTCCCTACTCCCAGACCTTGGTGTACTGCAGTATGAAACACAGATAGTGAGGACGCTCTATTAGAAACCACATGTTAGGCAAGCAAAGAGGGATAAGCTGATATTCCCTATTTACATAGTTGCAGGATGACTTGGATGAGAAATAGTGGTAATATTAAAAATGTTAATGAGAGTTATGACCTCCAACAATATAACAACATGCTAGTTGTCATGCACAGGCAGTTGTGGCCTAGATGACAGTCCACAGTTTACAGAGGGCATCACTTACAGGTGGTGAGCTGACGCAACGCAATCTCTAATTGAAGATTTGTTTCAATGTTCCTTCTGAAAAAGTGAAATGTGTGTGTAAAGTTTACTATTAATATTCTAACATAACCCAGCACATCACTTGCTATTACAATTTGAACTCTCGGGGATTTTGACAGAGTTAAACAATAATTAATGTGTTGGTAATTAAAAAGCTACAGCTCCCATAATGTTTTTTTTCAGTGCAGCAGTATATTTTATGTTTCCTCTTTATTATTTAGTGTCCTTATGTTTGTCTGTTTAAAAAAAAGTTGTGTTTAAAGACTAACTTTACAGCAGAAGAACATCTTTTGGTCTTTGCTACAGTGATGCAGAAGTGTACTGCAGAGTCTGTCAGTGCACTGTGACATCACTGTGACATCACTGTGACATCACCGTGTGTGTACGGCGCACACTGTGGACCCCCCTCGACTGGCCTGCGATGGTCTTGGGCTCGTGAGACATGGTGTTCACTAAAGAGTAACTCCACACTAGGTTTTGGAAGGCGTTGGATAAGTGTCTGGCAGAGGGTGATGATTAAGCACCATTAGTTTGCAGTGCAAGCCAGATAATTAGAATGTGTGCTATTACTCTTTAAAACAGAAGTATCATATATGCAACATTATGTCAGTTTTTGAAAATGTACACTTTATTTTTCCTTTTTTGCCTTTTATTAGATAGTACAGAGAGGAAACAGGAAAGAGAGAGGGGACGACATTTAGCAAATGTTTTTTTTTTTTTTTTAGTAATATCGATTATTAAAAAAGCCAGTGCAATTTTGAAAGAGGGTTCTTCTTACTTCTGGATCAAAACCAGCGAGTTCTGATTTCATACAGCTGAAAGACCTCCCTCTTTATGCATAACGAGGACGTCTTTTGTCCTAATAATAGAAAGTTACCCACCCTACTCAGGTACGACTATGATTGATTCAGTAGTTTTGCAGGAATGTACAAAGGTGAAAAAAAAAGAAAAAGGAAACAGCCATTTTCCAGCCATCTATCGTGGTGTGGTAAAAGATTGACCCCGACCACTCCATTCAGCGATAAAAGCCGCTGCTGATTCTCCCCAAGCGTCCTTTGCTTGGTGCATCACGTGTGTCCATGTGACAGGCCAATCAAGAAAATGGAGTGCGTTAATGGAGATGGAGATGGTCGCTCTCCCCCACACGTTCGTGCGGTGCCCCTCATCATCTCACCTCCTAACATATTGTTTTAGCAAACGTAACTGCTGTCAACGGAGGGCGAGATGGATGATGTCTTACACTTAATAGGCTCTAAATCAATGCCGCAGCACGGACGGCCAATCACAAAGCGGGAAAGCTGTCACCTAAGACCTCCGCTCAAGGTTACCATTGCGATTGCGGACGGACTGAATTTGTTCTTTTACTTTCTGGCTCTTCAGCGACTGTTAATACCTTTCACCGCTTTCTCTGCTCTTCGATTCCGCTGCCATCTAAATCTTTTTTTCCTACTATCTGAATTGTTCGCCCTCTTACACACAGTCGACACTTTCCACCACTTTTACTTCACACTGGCTCTTTCTCAATCTCTCTGTTTAATCCACTACTTTGCTTGCCCTTTTCTCTCCACCTCCTGCTGTCCCTTCTCTGTGTCTCTCTCACCTCACTATCTCAGTCATTCACCCTCTCCCCAGCTGTCTCATCTCCCCTTCTCTGTCAAGCTCCACAGTACAGTTTGTCGTGACTCCGTCTTTGTCTCTACTTCTGTTCTTATCCTTACCTGCCCTGCTTTCTGCCCTTCCCTCTACTGTCCATTTTCTCCCCGTCTTTCAACATCTCTGTTTCTCTCTCTCTCTCTCAAAGCCGGTCACAGGGTTTAATTAGCCTCCATTCATTAAGTGAAGGACACATGTACTTTCATAGGTGGTCTCGATTGTCTGTCTGCTTCATTTATCCATAAAGCTTTTGAATAGCTGGAGGCAACGAGTATTGATGGAACTGTGGAAGGAAGAAGACCAAAGAAATGGGAATGCCACAGTTGTAGGCAGGTGCTGGGCCCTTAGTTTGCAGGTTGGTGGGCGGTGCTCTACCCAAGGACATGCAAGCCGAGTGAATGCCAATGCAAATCTATTGAAATTCAATTTCAAGTGCTCTTCGCAAAAGCACCTGGCACAGAACATATTCAGAGGTGAATGTCCTCTTGTGCTCTTACAGACACTGAATACAGTGAATGAATAATAAATTGGTAATGTCAAGGACTATGGAGCTTGTCTCTCAAAAAGTACCTACATTTGACCTGTGCTATCAACAGGAACAGGACCCGGAGCATATTACACAGCCGGGTTTGTTCGGATCAACTTGTATTTGCATCGAATTGCATTTGGTTGCATCACATTATCAAGATTATTTTGTTTACCCTGGCAGTGTTGTGCATCTTCTGTCTGATGGTTTGGCATGCAGTTTAGAACCCAGGAATAGCTGTTTCTAAGGCAACAGCTAATAAGGATCCAAATATGGAATCATGAGAGTGAGAAGGAAATACAAAGGATAATCTAATAAATGATATTCTTAAAGCTACACAAACCGAGTTTTAATTACTGGGCTGCCAAAAGCCTTCAATACAATCTCACAGAAGCAAGGCAATACAATTGCCAACTAACATGTCCAGTAGAGACAGAGCAACATTAGCATTGGCCTGTTCCAGACCTCTGAATCGCCACGCACAGATTTGCTCAATGATTTAAATAGTTGTGGTATGCCTATTGATGGCTGTTTCCAAGAAAGGTTAGAGAAATTGTTGACTAATCAGAGCAGAATGAGCAAGAAAAGGTTGGGGACGTCATCTTGCTACATACGTAGCTATGTCAAGGGTGCAAACTTGTCACCTTTTGTTGGAAATCGCCGTTTTGAATCCAAAATAGGTCAGTTGTGTGATTCACCACTGTTCTGCGGACACCGCGTTTCAAACAACTCCGTTAAGAGACTGGAGGCCAGACAGAGTGTCAGGCTGAATGAATGAAGAGAAACAAAACAGCAATTTAGTCTAATTATCAGGCTACATGAACATGAGTATTTCTTGCCACCTGATGCACATTTAGATGCGTTTTAGTTCTTGTTTGGTTCACCAATTGCAGAAGGCTCCAGTGTTTCACTTGCTCTGCTCAACTTTCTTCACCAGTCACTAGTTTCCTTCATTTTTCTGTTGTTTCATATTGGGCAGGTAGGACACGCACTGTTTATCTGGAAACAGCTGCCTAAAGTATGCTCAGGCACAAAAAAATGAACTGAATGACCAGAACAAGTCCGGAGAAATGCAGCCAAGCGCTGTGTGGAGTGCTTTACTTTGAATAGATTGAAAATCGAGTGGTGCAACCTTAAGTGCTTCAGCACCCACCTCTCATGGACCCTCTGCTTTTCGACCTCTGTCTCCCTCTGATGAAGACAAATAGCCCTTTCCCACTGGCTGCATAGAAGCTTTTTGGAACCTTCTGTAGCGAGACCCAACTATAGGATCTATGTCTACACCAGGTGGTGGATGGGAGAGACGCCCGAAGCAGGCCACAGTATAATGCTGGGGATGTCACTATAACAGTGCTGAAAAGATACTTTCTCTGTATTGAAAATCAATACTGTCCTCCCAACACAGCATCAGTCGTTTCAGCTAGTGCATCAAAATAAAATATCTTTACGTTGACAAAGCCCTCTAGCGGCCACAGTGATTATTACTGTAGCAGAGGAGGAAGTCAGATGATGATCATCGTACAGGAGAGCGTTGTTTGTTTCCGATTTCCAACCGAAAGTCAACTAACCCTTTTTTTTTTTTTTTTTTTTAAACGATGACCACGATCGTTCCCTAACCTTAGCCACATGTTTATTATTGTAATCGTGACAACTAAACCGTAACCATAGCATTGCCATTATATCGTCATATCATAAGATCATAAAACAGATTTATTTATCAACGGTGATTTGTAACGATTTTGGAACGCACAGGCAAAATAATGTCGTCCTGCAGATAGAAGCCTTGTTGTGAAAATCAGTCACACAAAGCCGGATCTTTATCCTAAGAAATCAAGTGACTACATGTTAATGTCGTCTTATCTCTAATTAGAAATTAATGAAAGCCAAAGTCAATTACGGCGCGCTCCAACATCTTTGATGAATTCTGGAAGCTCCTAAACATCAACGCGAACATTGTGGAACCAGACGAGACAACAAGCTCGGTCAGCTAATTTATTTGTATAATCAAAAGTCGAGCTGGTGCAACACCGACAAACATCAACAGATATGATAAATAAGCTTAATGTTTGTGACTACCCATCAGAATGTTGCAAACAAAGTGGAGCTCTCTTCAGTACATACAACTCACTTCAACCTCTTTCTTTTCCTCTTTGCCTGTCACACCCTTTCAAACATTATTATAACGGTGGTTGTCTCCCAAATGTAGTCAGGACTACACCTAAAGTCAGTCGTGAAACTAGGAAGCCTTATACTGTATATTATGGGATGTACTTTTCAGAGATTTTACTAGATAGTTTTTAAAACCATGGGTGAAAATGTCATTAAAAATGTACTAAGGAAACAGTTAAAACTTAACATATTACATGTATATTCAGGCCATTTACAACTCGTTACTAGAGGGAAAAGTTGATGAAATTGTTGAACGTGACTCAGCTTAAGAGGAAAATAAACAGCAAATCAAAATCGATCAAGAGGCTTGAACTTGAGGTTTGAGGCTTGAGGTATTCGATGTCGATTACTGATTTTAAATATTATATGATGTGCACCACAAGAGGGTGTCTGTAATCTACCAACAAATATTACAATAATTTGTATGCGAAGGTCTATGAATATCTTTGACATCTAATCAACCATATACTTACCTTTAACTGTGAAAGATTTAAGAAATTGTCTGAAAATGGTTATAGAAAATTGCATTTAAAGATTCAGCTGCACTTGATAGAAATGTGAAAGCACTCCACATCTAACCCAGCTTTGTTCTCCCCCTCTCTGCTTCTCACTGCCTTCTCTTCAGATATTGACGAGTGCGCTGAAGGGAAGCACTACTGCAGGGAGAACACCATGTGCGTTAACACCCCTGGCTCCTTCATGTGCATCTGCCATACTGGCTACATCAGGATCGATGACTATTCCTGCACAGGTGAGTTCCTCTGCTGCTGACCTTTTGACAGGCTGGAATCAGGTGGGGAAATTAATAGTTTTTTTTTATTTTGGTTTTGTGAGCTTCAGCTTCCAGGGCAACCATTTTGTGAACAAGGTTGCTGGCAGACTTGAATTATTACAAATAAGGCTGATATTTACCAGCCGTACGCATCCTTAGTCTGTGTGTGTGTCATTAGGCCACAATGTGCTCCTGGAGACACCTACTGTAGCAGGATCCACCATAGAGGAGGCTTTGATTACTTTGCCAGGTGTTTTTATTTCTGTCTGTCTGTCTCTCTGTCTGTCTGTGGATACATGTTGTCACGGCAATGGGCTCGTAACCGTGCGACATGCAGTCACGGCACCTTACAAATGTTGAGATAAAAATGAAGGTCGAATTCGAATATGGACGTGGTCCGAACAAAAGGGGGGCCAAGGGGCCACCCCGCCCCCAACTTTACGCCCCTGGCCCGATATGCCGTCACGGGGGGAGTGATGGCAAGATGGTCTCTAGATTGTTGTTGTATGGGTGTGTGTGGAGACGAGGAGAGACATGCTTTCAAATCATTTGTATACCTACTGTTGGTTATTACCAGTTAGAAATGATTTAATTAGCATCTTTAGTCATACACTGGAGGATGATATTTGATTTCATTATGATAAATTCTGCAGCCAAGAGACTCACAGACATCCAGAGAGAGGAAGAGGAAGAGGCAGCCAGACATTCAGATATAAACATAGTGAGTTATCAGTGTCAGGGTGCAGTGTGAGACGTGTAATAAAAGATCATGCTACGACAGAAAGACACAGTTATCATACAACACCTGTAAACCTGAGCCATGTGCTGCGCCTCCTCTCCCTGTTTCTGTTTGTCATATTCCAGTTAGACACACTTGTCTGTGAATTTGTCACCCTGCAATTATGCACGGTCTGTTCATTTGATATGCATCGGGATGAATGTCTCAGTTTGATTTGCTCCTATTGGTTTTGCTCTGATTACTAGCACCACATTAAAACACACACACACACACCACACACACACACACAAACACACACACACACACACACACACACACACAAACACAGAAATCAATACCAACCTTGCTACTTTATGATTCAGCTTAATCTAGCAGCAGTTGAGAAAAGATTGTAAACTGAGAGAAAGTATCGAATCAATTTTGGGTTCCATTTGCTTTATGTAGTGCATCTGTCTCCCTGCTTTGTTAAAACTTTGGATTTGTCAAACCACACAATTCCACATGTGTGTTCTATAAAAAAAAGCATTAATATGAATTTATAAACTCTATTGTGAGATAAGGCGGTTGTTTGTTATTTGACAAATTTGCAAATCTGTGTTTTTTTTAAAGTGATTCCCGTACTTGGTGCGAAGACTCTTATGCTTTGAAAACGTCACTTTAATAATAAAAAGATTCAATTCAGGTCTCTTTTGGAAAAGGAAAAGTGTCCGTGGACTTTCTGGCGAGTTTGTGTGTGCGTGTGAGTGTAGAGTCGTCATCTGGTGTGCGAATGTACTGTGTGCGTGTGATAAGGAGAAAGAAAGTCAATGAGAACCTGAGAAACAGAGAGACTGTGAGTGGAGGCGGCAGACCCATTTGTTCCTGATCAAAGTTGAAACCAAAGTCAATTTCAAAAGCAAATCAAATCAATCTAAAAAGATTGCGTGGATGATTCACAGTCTTTGTTCTCGCTCCGTGTTGTGGGTGATTGTGGTAGTAGCCCTGCTTGTTCATAATACCTTCTTCCACTATAGTTTATCATCAGGTTATCGTCGATAAGACACATTTTTATACATATGAGAGAAAAAGACCCATGTTATATAATTCTGATTGATTGGGCAAACTAGCTGAACACAGCACATGCTATTGTTTTGTTATCAAAACTCAGAGAAACAGTCAGAACGACCTTAAACACAAAGAGCGGTTGTGGAAAACGAGGTAATAACGTCTGTGGTTTTGGTCATAAAGTCAATGCGATAAACCCAAATGGGGCTAGGCTACTTCACAAAACAGATGATGATTCAAATGATTATTATTTGGGATATTTTATGACTTTATTATACAGCAATAGTGGAGAGATGAAAGGCAACAAAAGCAGAGAGAGTTGCAACACAGTTCACTGGAACCATGAATATTGTAATTCATACCTAACCCCTAAACCCCAATAAAATGTTAATTCTGCCGAAAATTATACATTTGTCGACCATTTTTCAGGTTCCGTATTTAGCACAAGGGAATTTTAAGATTCTGCAAAGTTTTTCCACTCCAATTCGACAGGTGCTTTGAAACAAGCTGACTTTCAAATAACCAAGAGATCCGGCCCTCTGGTGATCACTTTTTTCACTTCATCAGATACAAAAGATATAGAAAGTCTTAATGGATTTTTTGAACTTGTACTCTTCAGACCTTTATTGACCAAAATACACGTAGACTGTCTATGTGAATGTATGAAGTGATCGACAGTGTGCAGGGTTTCTTGGATCTTTCACAGTCATCGTGTTTGACATGTTCACCTGTGTTAGATAGGAAAGTATAGAAGCAGACAGGAAACACAGAAGGATTTTGTAAGGACTATTGTAAAGTCACCTGTAACACAGTGTCTATTTAAAGTTAAGGCTTTGTTATAATGGCAAATGCAGGACCGCACGTAGAGTAAAATACATTAAATAAATCTGAGTCAGTAATCCTTCCATAATGCAATGTCTCTGTCCTTCATCTAGAATAACGCAATGTCATTCCACAGTGATGGAGTGGCAGATCCGCCGCATTCCTCACCAGTTGTTCGCAGCTTGTGAAACACGATGCTGAGTAGCTCCCTGTGTGCATCATCTCCGAAGAGCAGGCACTGTGCAGCATTCCTTTCAGTGTCAGTAATTAAAAAAGCAATTTGCACCAATGCAAACTAATTCAACGGCAGCAGAGTGAATGGTTTGTACGCCGGAGGATTCAGGCCCACAGCCTTCCTGCCGTGCCATTGGAGTTTGAATTAAAGCTGTATGAGTCAGCAGCACAACGAACACCCGGTGAAAACTCCCCTTTCCTGCTCCATCTGGGACCCCTGTAGAGTTTCTCTCTTCCCCTGTCAATAGAAATCAGGAAATAATAGAGTATAGTTAAGGATTTGTGACTTTGTGTCTTTTTATGCGCAGTCTTCTGAAAGCATAAACAAGTTAGAACTGGGATTGAGGAATATATATTTAAGGTATTAACAATGCACATTCATCTCTTTTCTTGTGCTCACATGATTTATTTATAGAAAGAAACCTCCTTGCTTGCTCAGACTTTTTCCATATTATCTTTAGACAGCCACTGTACCTTATGTGATTTCACTCACCATGTTTTCTCTAATCTTCTGAGCTGCGGGCAAGTAGTATTGTTTTACTCATTTGTCTTTCTCCCACTGTGTGCTCATTCCTCAGATTCACAATGAAGATTGATACCCTAAAACCCAGTGGATTAAACCGTGTCACTGTATTTTATGTAGTTCCCTATTAAAATGCCTTCAAGTCACTGTAGTGGAATACATAGCTGTGCGTCTCCTTATAAAAAGTCAATTTGTGTGATTAAACCAAGGCTTATGCAGAGGCTTGATGTAATGACTTTTTCTCTGCTTCAGTCAAATTACCATCACAGTCTCCCCATAGAGTTTGGACTATCAGCTCCCACACTTCCACCATCACAGATAGCTTGATACCCACCGCAATCCCATCTCACCTCTTTGCCAATATTAGAAAGATGAATTATAGCCAAATTAGGTGTCAACAATAACATTCAGGGTCCTTAAATGAAAAAAAAAAAAAAAAAAAAAAGGCTGAAAAACACAACAGGCTGCTTGTTCTTATACGTGTTGATCTGCAAGTTTAGTGTCACATCTCTTGTGCTGGTGGCAGTAATTGACAAATAAAATAAAAAAAGATGCTAAGCTAGTAGTTGCAGGAATCTAGTGTTTATTAATAGCAATTCAACATCTGCTTTCTGTTTGACGAGTCCAAGGGGAGTACTGATTCCTCTTAGTTACCCACAGAATAAATATGGAGGAAACATTAAACCCCCCCCCACCCCTTCAGTACCTATTGACATTGTACATTCGCATGATGTACGAGCATCTTTATCATCCTCAATGGCTTCCACCAATTAAGGAGTCGCAAAGTCAGCAGAAACAATGTCCCGGTATTGATAGCCGTATTTCCACATGCATTACAGTGTCGTATGAGAACCAGTGTGCCTAGTAAAGAGGATTAAGTTGCCTGTAGTTCATTTCATGGATCAGTGTTTATGTGCAGAATAGTGGATTAAAGGGCTGATCCGCAGATTTAAGCCTTGACGAAACAGCACGGCGCCCTGGTTATATTTCTCCTCAGCTTGTCAGGGGTCAGCAAGCTCAGACAGAAGTCTCTATTTTACATCTAGACCACCCGCAGCGATGGGGGTAGCAGGTTCAGATACCAGCTGGTGGTAGACTGTTACATTTGGACTTCATGTACTTGTTTAAATGAAATATGTACCAAATGTCCTGATACGGGCCAGGCTCCGTATCCAAAGAAAAATCTCCCCAACTTTCTTCTGCCCCTTTCTTTGACTAGCACTTTATCCTCGATCTTGAAGGTCAAGATTCTTCCTCTTTCTACCCCTCTACTCTTCGTCTTTTCCCCAAAGTGCCCGAGGTGCTCCTCGCTCGGTGAGATTAGCAGCTAATCCATGAAAGGTAGCGGATTGGTTGTGCTCTCCCTTTGAATGTTCTTAAAGAAGGCTGTCCTGAGGTGTGCGTATGTTCTTGGTGTACATGTGCATGTGTGCGCTTGTGCCTGAGGTGTGTGTGCAGGGTGTGTTCTAATCCTGCGATAACCAGACCTGGGCTCCCGAGGCAGAGGAATGGAGGGAGGGCCGGGCCGAGAAGGGGATGAAAGGATGGACAGGGGCCAAAGGTGGGGCAGGGGGTTTGACAACAACAGAGATCAGAAAAGAAGACTTTCAGCCTGACGACTCAAAGGATATAGCAGGGGGGGATTTGGATAAACAGAGCCCCTTTTTCCGTAACACCCAAGTATTCTGCTTGAATAACGGAATTGCATGGGCAGTTTGACATAGAATATCCTGGTGAGTGGGGAAGCTAATGTTGCTAAATATTTGGCATTTTAAAGGTGCCCTTTGGATTTTTCTTGTAAGAAACAGTTACGTTGACTCTCAGTGTTTCTTCCCAAGACACTTCCTCATAAAACATTTTCTAAGCCAATTAGGTAAAAAACATACATTGTGTATATATCCATTTTTGCTATCTTGCCGTGTTCTTCTTACTTGCCTTTGTTGGCACATTGCTAAATGTTACCACCACAAACAGTCGATCAAATAGTGAGAAAACCACGACATTCGAATCACAATGTGTCAATCCTTTTTTTTGATTTTTTTTTTTTCGATCCTCTTTGTCACACTTGGTTTATGCACCATAAGATCATCGTACTTACAGGCCTGTAATTGTGAAGATCAAGTTGAGGCTACATTGTTTTCAGAAAAAGCAGCCTGAGGTCAGACCTCGCTGACGCTGGTATTGTTTTGGCAGAAGGTGGAAAGAGTCAAGCTGGAGGAGAAACGGCCAGAGAGATCCCTGGTGACAGTCTGTACATAATTGATTGTTTATCTGTCTGCAGGCTGAGCAGCAGCAGTCAGCAAGGAAATACCTCTCACACACACACACACCCACACACACACACTTTAGAGATTTAGTTGGTTTAAATTTAGAGTGCAGTCGTGTAATAAGCCTAAATTTCCGAAAATAACCAAAATTACAAGTAACCAGTATTTAACTCAAGGGTCATGGTGATAACACACACACACACACACACACACACACACACAGCACCTGGTAGCTCTGCTGCCCTGTCTGTTCAGACTGACGGCTGGCTGTTCCCTGATCTGGCAGATGTGACCTTGTGAAAAAAAAAAAAAAAAAAAAGACTCACCTTATTCTCTTTCCTCTCCCCTGTGCTCCTATTACTGTTTTTATATGCCCATGAGCAGACTTTAATTCTGCCCAACAGCAGGTGAGTGTGTGTGAATGTATGTGCATGTTTGAGATGCAGCGACAAGAGCAGAGCAGCGGGCCCTTCTAAGTGCCCTTCAATCCATCTCACACACACATGCACACATACATCATACCCCTCGATGGAGGAGCTCATCACAATGTCACTTTCAATTTGGATGAGCCCACGGTCTGTTCAGGAGATATAATGGATTGGGTGATGGCAGGGAAATGGATGATGCAGCTCAGGTCTCCTGCAACAAGAATTCACATTTATGATCCTCTCACTCTTCAGGCGCCATCTTTCAGTCCTCGAACCTCACTGTCTTTCACAATTGCACACATTTAAAAAGCCTAAGTTGTTGGAAAATTACCTTTAAGTAGGTACTACAAGCACAAATACTGTATTTCTGTGGTTGAGGGAGGCTCCTGAGATCTGATTAGTGGAAACAGAGGAAACAGCTGAGAGAAATTCATTTATTTCCGTCCCCTGCCAGTAGCCCAGAAATTCAGTAAAATAATGAGAAACAGTCCAAACTGTTGCCCCCAGATTAGCACTGAAGTCTTTGTGTTTGTGTTTTCAAAGAGTCTTAACCTTTCTCTGAGAGATTCAGTGTCCTTTCAGCAGCCTTTCTCACTGCACTGTAAACACATGATAATATAAAATGGGGAATAAAATAGTCTAAATTACCTAATGTTTTTCAAATACTGTACTTAGAGAGAGAGAGAGAGCTCTCTTGTCAAAAGACTTTTCATGATCGTTTTATGTTTTTGTTGGGGTCTTGATAGGATAGAGAGCTGTTAAATAAGGAAAAGAAGCTTTCTGAAGGTTAAAACAAGTCCAGAAAGTTTTCTGCACTTCAGCTGAGGTGGTGCTCGGTAAGCAATTACTTATCAGAAAGCAACATTTATGTGACTCTCCTAAATACAATAGACACGTATTCATCTATTGTGTGTCTTAAAGTGATACAGATCTGCCTTTGTGTTCAGGGGCGAACAAAGGGCGTGCATTAAAGTGCCTGTTCATACGGCAGGGGAGAGGTCTTAAATGATGGACAATTCTTTTGTTTGTTTAGTTTAAGTCTTAAGCCAAAATCCGATGACATTTTCCTTTGTTTTTGCAGTTGGACTATCTCGGTTGCAGCAGGGATTTAAAATAAAAACATAGGAGACATCTTACCATGTAAAGAATCATGGAGCAGAAGGGTTCAGTAAGTCAGCACAGTGTGATGGACTTCAGTTTAAGGAGGGTAAACATAATCTGTAGTGCAAAAGGTTTGTTCGCATGTTGTACACACAGCAGTGTGTGTGCTGTGGTGTCGGGTATAATACAGGATATAAACTACTGACATCATGGACCTTTTTGACAGTTAATACAACATAATGTTATTTCAAGTCAGTAAAACGTCCACAATCCAGCAGCCTCTGCGGAAATCAGATAACATTTATCTGAGCTCACAGCTTCTTGACAATAAAATTTTAAGTAGAAATACCGGGATCTGATCTGATCGTAAAAATAAGAAAACTCCCCTGCACCATCAAATTGGCTACAGCATTCATGTATCTGTTGATACATGTGGTTCCCTTCTGTAAAGAACATGACAATTAAGTGTGAGTGTCCTTTTCAGCCTTTATATTTCTGGCTTATTAAAGTGTGATGTATAATGACAAGAAGACCACTTTGAAAATGAAGTTTTATCCTCCATTAGTAACCTAGTAGCCGGAATGCTCCATTATTTGGGTTGCGTCATCCACCCTGCATGAGGACATAGTAACAAAGTCAGCGGTGGAAGAACTACTCAGAAGTAAAAGAAGCAAAACTACGTTGTAAAAATGCTCGGTTACAAGTAAAAGTCCTGCATTCAAAACCTTACTGTTAAATTACAAAAGTATTACCATCAAAATATACTGAAAGTACAAAAAGTATCATTCACTCATTTTGCAGGAGGACCCAATTTAGAAATATTATTGGATTATAATTATTGATGCATTAATGTGTTCATAACTTTTATGTTTCAGCTGATAAAAGTGGGGCTATTTTTCATCACTTCGTATATTGCTGGGTAGCTTAACCTATTAATATATATAATAATATATTAGTATATTAATATTTTGTATTAATGATCTAAAACTGCAACAAACTAGTAACTACAGCTGTCATATGCATGTGGCCTCTGAGACGTAGTAGAGTAGAAGTATAAAGTAGCATAACGTTCAAATAAAGTACTTCAGTAAATGTACTTAGTTACATTCCATCGCTCAACAAAATAATGACACTGAACAGTTTCGGTTTGTGTAAGAATGTGTAAGAAACACACATTACTCTGTAGAGAAGCATTAACATGTATTGTACGCTACTTTTGATTACTTTATAATCCCACTCCCTGTATTATAATCCTTTAATGTGCCTGTAGGGGTTTAAAGTAGAGACTATGTGACTTTATGGTGGTATTTACATATTTTTAATTCTTTTTTACACCCACAAAAATGATATTTCAACTCCAGTAACTCATGTTTCTTTATCACCCAATATTGATTTCAGTCCATATGTGAAGACGATCACACTTTTCCCTCCCATTTTGCTCACACTTTCTGCTTTTCTCCACACTGATTTTATTTTATTTATAGCAATATTTGTTCTTGAATTGTTTGTTTTGTATGGTAGCATAGAAGATTATTCTCCAGGCCTTTATTACATTTTATTTTGCCTCCTCAGTCTCCTCTCCAGAAAGAGGGGAAGAGCTTGGTTTGCCGGTTGGATACAGTATGTTGTCATGAGCTGTAGCCATTAGTCAAGCTTGTCAGTGGGATATTCATAACAAACCATATCACTAACTCAGTGACGCAGCAGCGATGAGAGCTTGGGATTCATGGTCCTGAGGGAACATTTTATTAATGCCTATGTGAAACTCACAGAAAACATCTCTCTTGGTACTTAATGGCCGATTGTGCCATTGTACAAAACTCAAACTAGATGCTATTGGCTCATAAATGCAAAACAATACACATCACTAACGAATACATGTATGTGCACATTAAGGAGCTTATTTTCACTAGTTAACTCAGATTCATAATTGAGACTGTTTGTAGACCGCATGTTGTGCCTAAAAAGAACAACAAATTCAAGCAAAACTTCTGAAACTATTTATTATGACAGATCACGGTGGGAGATAAAGAAATAGCTCATCCTCCAGTCGACTGTTTGTCACGAACGTCTTATTGCCAGACTCGCAGCTGTCTAACTATCAAGTCATTTAATCCAAGACTGAGTCTCGAATGATTTTTTTCTTGATGAAAAATAAAACAAATTACCAGCTGGGTGCGATCATCCTTCATATTTACAAGGAAAATAAACAGTCAGTTTTTTTCTTTAATCAAGTGTTATTGTCTTGATAGTATGTGAATATACAGTAATGACAGTTTTTCAACTATGGATGAAACTACAGTGGAGACAAGTTTCACTGCTACATTTCTTTCCACTGTTTTAAGCTAAATGTATATTACAAATGCTTATGTGACTAACAAGCTCATTTACAGTGACGTCTATTCTGCTTTTTTCTTTGTCTTCAGAGCATGACGAGTGCCTCAGCGGGCTCCACAACTGCGATGAGAACGCCCTGTGCTTTAACATGGTTGGAGGCCACAGCTGCTCCTGTAAACCGGGCTACACTGGCAATGGGACAGTCTGCAAAGGTAAGCACAGACACTAAAAATACCGCTGCAGTGGTGAAACATTTGTCAGACATGAACTATGTTCTTACATTACATCGCAAAAAAACTTTTATCTTCTGTCCCAAGCTCCACTAATACAATCCGCCACAAAAAAGGTTCCCTTAAAACACAGCTCTAGGTATTTAGAATCATAAAGGACATTTTACTCAAAAGTAAAATGATCATATAATGAGCAATAAGACATTAAATGGAATTCATCTTCTATCTCACCTAAATCACACAAGAAACAGCCTTTTCACTTCAGGGAGGGAGCATTAAACACGTCTGTTTCTATAGCTAATGGTTGTACCGGAACGTAACTGTACACATGACTTTGACTTTTAGTTCAAATGTGCCTCGACGCTAATTGTTCTCTTAAATGTTGTCTTTCATGAGACAATATGTTCGTAGTTTAGGATTCGTACGGCGCCAAACATCAACACCTTCCCTTTCATATAACGAACAATTTGCGCTGAGCCTCATGAACATTACACCGTAATCGGTTTTGAAAAATTAAAGATGAATCAATCATACAAAACAGTACAGGGATATCCTGCAAAATGTCCCAATTAAAGATATTTCTAGTGAGCCGTCGTTCAGGCATAATCACAAGTCCGTGCCAAAGTGTAATCGTCTCACATTAGTTTCCCAAGCCCATATCACCACCATGTAAACAGTATTGTGGTTAAACTCTCACCGGCACTCATTGAAAAGCCTTCCGTGACCCAGGTTTAATGAGTGCTTCTCTCTGTGTGTTGTTCTATTTGTAATCTACGCTCTTACTAGAAAATTGACTTGACCTTAGCTGGTTAATCAATCCCTTCATTAGAAATCCATTTAAAGGGGAAGCGCACTGATCTTACACATACAAATCAGTTTACTTCACATCCTGTGAAAACAGTTTTATAATGTCTTCTCTGTGTACTATTTTATAAAGCCCAAGGTGATGTCTAATTGCTTTTTTTTCCCAATCAAAAGGCCAAAACCTCAAATTACAATTGTTTCTATTGAACAAGACGGAGATTGGATTTTAGAGATTTATCGCTCATCAAAATAGTTACTATCGTTTTTCTGTCGAGCGACTTATCGACAATACTAAATCATTGGAGAGCCACTTTAACAAAAACTAAAGCAGTGGGGCTTCCTTTCGTTGGCTAAAGTTTCTTTGTTCTATGTTTAATACTTCTTATTGTTTATTCTGCAGAAGCAGGGTATAATTTGTATATATATTTCATTTATTTCCATTGCAATCTGTCAGTTTCAATGACTTCTCCTCTGTTCTGGGGACACATTAACTAACACGCGTCACATGGATAATGAACATTTTTGAATTAACCTTGGTGAGATGCATTAATCACGCAAAATAATATTCGTGAGAGCCTGTAATGAATCACTTCACCAAATTAGCTCTTATTCTGTATGCAAATACATATGCTGCTGCTGGTCTAATTACATAGTTAATGCTCGTTAATCTTTGTGAGTAATGGCTCTTCTCTGGTCTACCTCTAGCTATGTGTGACGGATTGTGCCAGAATGGGGGAACCTGCGTCTCACCTAACAACTGCGTTTGCCAGCAAGGATTTACTGGGAAGAGATGCGAGACAGGTAAGAGTTCATCTTAGTTCCACTCCTACGTCTCTTTCCTCAAAAATAGCTCAAGGAAGATTTTTGACTGAATGTGCGAGAAGGGACGGGAAACAGGAAGAAGAGTTGACTCAAAGTAAGGGGGTGTTTTATTTGCTTAAGCTCTAACAGGAGAATACTGAAGAAAGGTACTTAAGATCAAAGTTTCAGCTTTAGTTATCTTGGCATATCTGGGCTCCTGTTTAAAATGGCAGTGATAATTCTTACTTTGTGCAGCTGTCTTTGCTCTGACCCCGACAAAACAGCTGATCTGTAATTGCTGAAATGTTTCCAGTGATCACACTCTGCTATATTCACCGTGTGTGTGTGTGTGTGTGTGTGTGTTTAAATGTGTTTGTGACTGCGTGTGTTTGTGTCCGTGGGTGCGTGACTGTGTGGGTCTGCACTCCACGGTGAATAATGAGCTTGTACCTTTTCCAATGGCCCGATGGAGGATTTGAACTGCAGTTGCAGCAGTATGGGAATTACCCCATATCACAACCCCATATTAATCAGCGTGGCATTCCTCCTCATATAGGCTCCATGCCACATCCAAATTACAACTGCGCAAACTCCTGATGCACAATATCCGATAGGGCACGATAGCTTAACTGAGTATTAAGTCAGCCTGTGTTTTTAGCAAAGGCCATACCACTGCTTGCTATAATGCATGGCAATATGTCAAACACAATGTTGTGATAAGGGGCTTTGGATTCTATTCAGTGTGTTTTCCCCTGCAGCGCTGCTGATTTAGGGTACCCAAGAAAGGCTGTAATCCGGTTGGTTGTGTTAGGTGCGCTATATGTCTAATCTATAGCAGCAACACCTTTCTCATAACCCGTTTTAACCTTTCGCCCAGTGTCCTTGCGGAGACAAGCAGCCGAGTTAATAGAAAGTCAAGTCATGACAGTTCTCTCGGTGTGTGTGTGTGTGCGCTTGTGTTGGGGTGAAGCAAACTGAGCCGCTCTGCTTGCTCATTGGTTCAGGTATTGATCGCACATAGAGGACCTTTTTTACGAGGCGTCCTTTTTACTGCCCGTCTTAAAGTAAATGAATTTCCTCATGGTGCCGCTATAAGATGCTGAGGAAGGGTAGTGTGTGTGTGTGTGTGTGTGTGTGTGTGTGCGCGTAAAGCCACTGAGAATGTGTTAACAGACCTAACCATAATGACTTATCCTCCTCCCTATTTTACAGCAGAGAGGGTTCTGAGGACCTCGTCCCTTAGTAATGGCACGGTCCAGGCAATCACACATTTCATTACCTTCTATAGTGTTTTAGATCCCAGCCTTTCTCTCTTTGTCACCTTCTGTCACTTTATGGTCTTTTCTGAGTGTCACAGAATAGTCCGCCAAAGGAGAAATCTTTCAAAATGTACGGCAGCTTCGTCCAAGGTGATTCTGTTGTTTTGTAGAAAGTGTTGCTTTGTTGTATAGTAAGTCTCTTTCACACTTCTACTTGCGTCAGATCAATCATATCAAGGTTAGATTTGAGGTAGGTTTTTTAAAATAATCGACAAAAAGGGAATTAATTTACTTTAAAGCTCACTGATTCGGTAAAGTACAGAATTTAAAGAGCCTTTATTATAGTGGATACATGAAAAACAAGAATAAGAAAAAAAAAAATATATTAAATGTATCTAGCCATGCAAATGCATTTGGTTTTGTAATATCCGTCTTTGATATTTCTGCCTTCACCCGAAGATATGTAGGTGAATTGAATTTAGTTTATCCTCCTCACAACATTGAAAAAAATCATTTTAACCTGTACCAACCATCTGTATTTATAAATTACACTATTGTCTTTTCTGTCATTCTGGGGCACAGGAGATCAGACAACGGAAATGTTAGAAATACGGTGGCTGACCACTTTCTCAGAGCAGTTCAACAGTGTAATAAATCCTTGAAAACGCTATGTCATAATTCATTGCAAGAGTATAATATTTTAAAGAATTGTCAATTTAATGATGAATATGAAACTACAGCCAGCAGACAGTTGGCTTAGCTTAGCATAAAGACTTAAAGCAGGTCAGAAAACCTAGCCTAGCTTTTTGTAAAGATAACAATTCAACACACCCACACCTCTAAAGATCCTTAAATTAACACATTATATATCGTTTGTTTATTTCGTACAATTTATTTATTGTTTATGTGCCTGACCAGTGAAGACTCCAGAAGGACACGGAGCCGGGCTAGCTGTTTACCCAGTTATCAGTCTCTATGCTATGCTAAGCTAACTGTCTCCTGGTTACAGCGTCATATTTAACGTACACATAGGAGGGAGTCATCAATCTTCTCATCTCACGCTTGGCGAGAAACTGAACTGGCATATTTCTCAAAATGTTGAACTATACCTTTTGTCAATGCTATGAGATGATCATTTCAAACTGAATGTAATTCATATCTATTGTATTGAGGTGGAGGCAAATAAAACCAAAACTATCAGCATGTATGTAAATATTTTTATTTTACTGTAATATGGGTGGACCAACCCTTTAGTAGTTTGCTCCCTTAAATGTGACTGAAAAGCTGGTTCCATAAATACAGATATCTCTTTCTTAATCACACCATAATAGGAACCAGGGGATGAAAGATTGGTAGCTCAGGGATCGATCTGTTTTTAGGCTCCTCGCCACTCATCATTGAGGATGATTAGAATTGGAGTACGGGGACGCAAACACAAACAAGCGCTCACATGCGAGCCGAATCTCTCGCACGCCCCTCATGCCTCAGGCGACAAGATGTTTGTCACTACAGCTGCTGCTTCAGTGTGCATGTCTATCTCTCTCCTCCCTCCCAATGTCGTCAGACTCAGCTCTGTGAAAGCTACAGTACCATCCTCCTGTACCTTTTTTCTCCTCAAGGTTTTGTATACCAGGACCGCCATCAGGGTCCTATGCTACAGGGCAAAAAGCCTCTGGCACTGTTTAAAGACTTCGCCAGTCATTCAGTGTGAAAGGGGGAGTCCGTCTTATTGTCTCCTCACAGTTTGACAGGAGCTCCCAGTGAGGGAAGTGTCTACTGGAGAAGCTCACAGAGCTGTATGGAGGTTAATGTACTGTTGGATATGCTGCTCTACTGGTGGGGACGATTGGAGGGAGGAGGGGGGGATGAGAACGATGGTTTGGGGAGAAGAGATGGAGATGTAGGGGGAGAGTGACAGATGCAAAATTCACGGAGGGAGAGGAAAGAGAAGTAACGACTGGGAGGGGGTGAGAGGAGGTGAAGTGGAAAGGAAGATACAGAGATGTTGGGAAAAACTGACAGATGCGGCGATGGAACTGGAAATGCAAGGAGAAAGATGGGTGGTGAGAGGCCAGGGGTTAGTGAGTTTTTCTCTGCATATGGATGCGGAATGAGGCTGGTGGAGTCGGTGCGGCAGGAGGAGGAGAAGCGGAGCTGGGTGGATGAACATGGAAAAGCTTTCACTAAGTCTGGGCTCCCCACCCCCAGAACCCTGCGAGCTTTTAGAGGCCTCCCCAGGGACTCCACCACTTCTGCTGCTGCAGCGGCAGACTGACGGCCTGTCATAAGACACCGAAGAGGAGCTCCTCAAGACAGTGCGGATAGACACATGCACACCTATGAGCGCGCACACACACACACACACACGCACGCACACACACATTTGCGTACGAGAAGATGCAAACAGTTTGCGGATTATCAACCTGCCGGCCCATTCTGGATTGTTGTACGTCAGTGTGTTGTGCTGTGCATATGTGTAGTATACGTTTGTAATTGTACAAGCATGCGGATGCATATGTGTTTTAGTTTGTGTTACGGTCTTTTTGTGACCGTGTGGGCGCGCTCGGCGGTTTGTCATTACCATTCAGGGGGAATGGATGGGGAGGGACAGGGGACACGCATTACTGACAGATAGACACCAGCTAGTGGAGAACTCTGACACATCATGAATTATGCAGAACACAGCTGCGGCAGGGCACATACACTTCAGTCATGGATATAAATGTACGCTGGGCCAGCCATGTAATGTGTGCCCCGAACATGGAGCAGAGTCAATATGGTAGCCTCAGGCCTGCACCATTCCTTATATGGCTTGGGTGAGAAATGGGCAAACACTGGTATATTAGGTTTATTTTTCAGCAAAATGGACGTCCATTTTCTTCCCTGTCTTGGAGAAATCCTGAATAAAAATGTTCTACTATACCTATTAGGATGTTTCAGAGTAAAAACTAAATGTCTGTTGAAGCCTATGATGTTTTTGGTTCTACCTACTAGTGCTGAAATGTCAGATAGAATGAGTGAGGTTATTCTTCTTCTGTGATTGATCGCGTACCTATAGAATCATTTCTCTGATGTGGTAAGACTTCAAGACATTGTTGAAGTTGCAGTCACTGTACTAATTGGCTGCGACTCCATTTTGTTTTCTATTTCATTTGTGAATTTATGCTTCAAGTAATGTTTCTTCTCCTGTGACAGTCACTTTACTGCAGAGAAGCAAAGTTTCCCAACTGCTTTGCCCCAGGCCTTATTTCTCAATATAGATTTAAGAGGTTTTTACTCAATTACACATGCATTTCTGAAAACAGCGTTCTAGAGCACCATACACTATGGATGCTATCCATAGTGTATGGTACAATTTAATCTAACCGTTATAGATCCTAAATATACATAAAATGCAACGTATAAATGAGGAAAGTCAATAGAGAACTTAATTCATTGATTCATTAATTCATTGATCAAGATTTGGATGAAATACAAGTACTGTATAATAAGTTTGTTTTACAAAAAAATCCAGCAGCTTGCACCTCTGTCCTTCAAAGTGCAGTCGTCATTGTGAAGGTTGGATATCTTTACTCTGGGTGCTTTTGCATAACCGATGAAGAACAGAATGGCAATGAAATTGTCTGGTGTAATCATGAACAATTCATGCCCATTTGACTCAAATCAATAATTTCATGAACATTTCCTTGAAAAGCAGGTTAAAGATATTTGTCTTAAGCTCAGTAATTTTCATCTTCCCTATCTTAGCCTATCGGGCTTTTTATTTATTTATTGTTTAAAGATCTTCTCTCCCGTTGCATGAAAGACCACTTTATACACAGAGAATATCACAGTGGTCTTCAGAAATGCATAGGCTAAATGATTAAACATATAATAATAAATAAAAACAAAACTGTAAATGTCATGTAGCAGTTCCATCTGAAAGATAAGTGAGCAGGGGGAACTTGTAATCCACGAGTCCGAGTGGCTTTGGTTACGATGCTTTTATAAATTACCCCGCAGATGTAAGAAGATTCATAATGAGGTGCTTTATGATCGGCTTAGCCTTAAGATGCCAGCCCATATCCCCTGCACGAAATAATTGGACATGACATCTGTGAACATCCCCTTTCTGTTTTGTTCTCAGACGTGTGTTTGTTGACTGGATTGTTGAACATTTCCTATGAGATGAATGGGGAGGTTGCGTTGGTATTTCTTTTATTTTTTAGCTCATTATCTTCGTCTTTAAAGCCCCTCTAAACTTGTTAGGGTGCTTTGCCACCAGTTAAAATTTTCTGTCACTTTGCTGTCAGTTCTGTTACTAATGGCCATCTCTGCCGTCCTTGGCTGGCCTCTTGCTAGCTTCTCAGAGGACGCTTTGGGCTGCTCAAGGGAGAAGAGCATTTGATCAGATGCTGCGGACGAACACCTCTCCTTTTCATCTTTCAATTCATCTTCAGCCTAAACTCTTCAAAAGCCCTTTTAATCATCAGCGGCACTGAATCACACGTAGGCTAGTGTGGCATCAACAATGATCTTTAAGGACAAGGAGAAAGGGATAAAAGATTTTTATGTTTGGTGTTAATGATGCAATTTAGCTGTGTGACTCCTACACACTTGAGGGTTATTTTCAAGAGCACCACCAGGGACCCCTGCCTGGTGTGTTACACCTACACTGTAAATTGATGTTTTATTGGTAGGAAAAAACTCATTTTTCTTAAGTCGTGATCATTTAGCAGCACACTCCTTCTCAAATTGATACTATTATAAAAAGAGACGTGATCTGAAGAGGAGAGCGTTCTGTTTATGTGAGTAAAACGGCGGCTTTTTCATCAGAGCTTCCATATTCAATTTAATAATAAATGAGTTTTTACAACCTTCTCTCTAACTTTATATCCCTCTGAGTTCTATAAGGAAAGACGAAGGACGATAAGTGAGAGAAGGAAGAGAAGAGCAAAGTTTGAGGAGGACATGTGTAGTTGAGAAGTGAAGAAAAGAGAGGGTGTTTAATTATTCGGTAATGGCAGATGAGAGGAGATAAGACCAGAGGAAAAGGAGGTGATTTATTATGAGATGTAAAAATGGAACAGAAAAAATAGCAATGAAGACGAATATGTGGAGGATGAGAGGAGACAAGCGGATGTCCAATGAGTTCATGAGGAAACTTTGAAGGCAGTGAGAGAAGTACTGTGGAGCCCCGAGGTCACGCTGGCATATTGACTAGGACAGAAAGCCGAACAGGGCCAGACAAACATTTAGTTCCCTCAGACCTCATTTACATTGATGTCGAGCTCCAGGAAGCTTGTCTGAGTTTAGGCAAAAACACATACTAGACGTAGCAGACTGCAAGACGGACAGATGGTGAGGCGGTGAAGGTGAAGCAGATAAATGTCGGCTTACATGTGCATGACAAACAGGCTTATCCAGGTTAAATTGCACGGGACAAAAGAGTTGCTCGCAGTTGTTGATGCTTTGCTGACTGCTGTATAATTTCAAACAGCGAGAGCCACAGCGTGTATTACACAATGGTAGGCAAGGAAAAAAACATCACAACCTCATCATCGTTGATATCTCCCCTGGGCACCTCCCACCCGACTCTCAGGCACAGGTAGTGAATATTTAAAACCATATTAATTTTTTCTCCCCTTGACAGCTCCCATGATGCATCGCTACAGCTCTCCCTCTCTACCTCCGTTGCTCCACGTTTTACCCACAAGGCCTGGGGGTCTGTGACTGTTGAAGCTCAAGCGGCTTGTTTAAGCACAGTGATTATGTATTCATTATTTATTTAGAGACGGCCTTACAAAGCCCTCACTCAGTCACCCGTAATTAGTGTGTCTTAATTAGGCCCTGCTAATGGCCGGAGCTGTCATTTAGCTGAGCGCAACCTGCTGCTTCTACCTAAATGACACATCTCCCAGGGATAGTTTGCTGCTGTAGCTGCTGCAGTGCAGCAAACTGCACTGGACACTGGGCAGCTACATTGCTTTAAAGGCCAGTGGAGAGTTAAAGGCACGTTTTTCTCTGCTGCACCCTAAAAGATTTCTGCCATGTAAATGAAATGTCCTGTGCTCTCTTTTGAGTAAAGAAATCAGTATCTAAAAGTGAAAAATGTAACGGTAATGTTGTGAGGGACCCATCTAGTATCTTTGCATATGCCAGCTGGAGTGTCTGTGGGTAAATTCGTTACATGTAGACACTTTAAACTTTATTTGCATAAAGCAGTATCAGTCCTGGTAAAGACTGAGAGTGACATTGCCAGACAGCACCCTTAGCAACACAAAAAGTGCCACAGAGACTTTGTACCCTAACCTGCATTAGCTTTTTAGCTACGGTCTCCTTCTTATCTACAATCAAGGACACATGCTTGTATCTTGTGATGCACCCTGACTTGCTGAATGAGCTGCCAAACAACTATCAACATTTTTTATTTTTTTTTAAATGCAACGCTAACATCGTTTTGCAGGCTCGCTAGCTAATTAGCCACGCAGCTGTAGCACATTGAAGTATAAATGTGAGAGAAATATCAGGCTCTTTATAGCTGCTAAGTGCTGCACTATGCTCAGCAGCAAGGTGCTGGTGCTGTTGGAAGTGCAGATGTAAATGTTGCTGCTAACACGACTCCTTGGCTTATACAAACAAAAGACAGCAGTTACCAGTACAAGTTTGTTTATGTGGTGTCTTGGTCCCCTGTTGGCCTGGCTGTCAATCACCCGTCCTCCCACTCAGAGGCTTGGAGACTAAAGGACAATTTTAAAAGCATGTGTTTTCTTACTTTCAAAGATATAGAATAATCATTCTAAAATTCACTTTTACGTTTTTTTTTTTTTTTTACTGCAAAAATCGGATTACAAATGGTGGATTCAGTTGTACTTTTAAGGGTGGAGAATTGCACAGCTATAGGTAAGTGATTGCATTCTGTATGCGCTTGCAGCTACCAATTGTTCACAAGGCTTGTTTCCAATTTACCATGATTACTCATCCGCTCTCCCACTCAAGTGCTTGCAGATATGGATTTGCGTTTCAGTGTCTGTTTCATCTTCAGGAACCCAGTGTGTAACTCAATTTGCCTCGGGTTTCATGATGATTGATTGATTACTTGAGTTTGCTCTTTCTCTTAATGAAGACTGAGGACCAGTGACAATCACTCAATTATACTTTACCGTACATAAAAGTGCAGGGATCAGGAATCCATTCGTTGCTTTATCGCTGTGTCACATACATGCCGATAAAGGCTTTGTACACATTGTTATCGACTTAAAGGTTCTGCAGCTTTTTTCTCAGCCGTCATTGTAAATGGGATCTGACATGACAAATTCAGCTTGTTTTAAAATCCGTTTTCTTGTCAAACGCCATCTGACTTCGGAGCAGGTGGAATCGTTGAGTTGAAATCCAGAGATGTCTTTGAATAATTCCTGCTGGAGCCTATCAGGATTATCAGGTAGACCTCCATGGAAATGGAAATAAATTTGAATTAGGTTACTGTACGGGGAGATTTACGTGTGGCAGCAGCAACAGTGATGCAACACAGCAGTACTGCACCTCAACCCCCAGGTCTATCTGTCAGTCAAAGAAGGTAAAAGACATCACGAGGGAAGCTAGAAGGGGTAAAAGCAAAAACTGTCCTGGAATAAGAAACGAAGACGAAGTGAAGAGGTTGGAAGGTGCGGGGACAATGAAAGGGAGGGATGAAGAGAAAAGGGCAAGGCCAGATTAACTACAAACTCTTTCTTTTTCTGCACAAAGAGAAAGAAAACTGCAGAGATGGGGGGAAAGTCATGATGAGGGTAGCTCTGTTTTTGCCTCAGCTTTGAGACAGAGATAGACAGGCGGAGTGAAAAAGGAACATTGGAAAGGTGAAGACAGAGGATGAAGAAAGAGAGGAGGGGTGGTGGTCATGGCGGAGTGGCATAACAAGCCCAGGAGGGTGCAGAGGAAAGACCGTCCGCTTGTCCTCAGAGAGCTGCCTTAATAGAGCCCTTGTTTCCAGGCTGCCACTCAGGATAACGAGAAGGATAACTGCAGTGTGTCTCATATCATCTCTTTCTCCTCCTTTGCTTATTCTTGCTCCATCTCTTCCTGCCTCTCCCTCCTACTCCTCTTTGTCTCTTCCACCGCTTCCTCCTCCTTCCTGTTCTCCTCTTCATCTAGACCATCCTCCTCTCTTTGTGTAGGTTTTTTTTTCACTCTTGGCAGTTTCCACGTCTCCAAAATAACAGTTCTTCCATGACCTTGACCCCTCCAGATAGATAGAGAGCCAGATTTTATTTAGTTTGTGTAGTCTTTTTTTTCTTCTTCTTTCTTCCAGAGCAGAGAGTGTAAAAACATGACATGATTTAAGAAGTGAAAATACTGCGCGATCCACATCTGCGATTCAACTGTGATTCAGTGGAGACCGAGCTTTCAGGCAGCACCCTTGTCTGATTGTCACTGTTGATGATTTAATTACAATGATCTTCCATTATCCTTTACACAAGATGATGAAAGAGAAGGCGAGACTTTTGCGAGCATGTTGCATCCTTGTTGCACCTCACACATTCAATCTTGTCAAGTCCAAGGTGCGACAGCAGCGAGTTTTACTGTCCTAAAACGCCGCAGCGCTTTAAAAGTTGATTTGACAGCAGGCTGAGAAGCGATCGGCCGTAATTGCAGCTGACAGGTTGGGCTCAGATAAAAGAGAAAACAATGAATCTTTTGTTGAGGGTGTAACCCTCAGTTGTTATAGCCAGACAGTCAAGTTTTTAAAACACCTGAATGAAAACTGGCTGAAAATAACCCATTTGCATATTTTTAGATTCTTACTTCACCATCAGTGTCTGTTATAAATAGTATCTGACTGCTGAGTAGTACTTTGAACAATTTCTCCTCAGCTTTATTAGGGAGAAGATGATGATTCGAACAAATTCAGCTTGTTTTATTGTTCTATACTAGCGATACACCTCTTGCAGCTTTTCCCTAAAGCTCCTTGCACTTTTATCATACTGAAATTCACAGAGAACAAAGAGCATTGGATATTTCTCTTCGGGAGTGAAGATCATTTTTATTCATTTTCAAAGGCTAGTTATAGTATTTGCTGTAGTGTCCTGGTGTATAAGCAGTGTCCTTTAAACTCAACATTGATGCCCTGAGGGGAGAACATTAGGTTCTCGGCTCGCGCCAAACTGATGTAATGAGTGAAATGTGAGGTTTCGCTTTAAAGTCCGCCACACCAGAAGAGAGAGCTTTTATGAACCCGGCCAGTATGGAAAACAAAAAAAGAAAAAAAAGAATATGCTGTAGGTTTTTTAGCAAACCTGCTTTTCAGACAAATTGCGGGCCATTTTTTAATAGATAAGGCCCTAATCTGCGGGACATTTCATCAACGGTTAATCTGCTGCAGAAATTCTATTAAAAAGCTGAGGGCTCATTAGCCAATAGATCTTAATCCCATTACTGCCTGGGCGGTGGGGGACCATGAGCCCGTCTGCCTGTCGCTCTATAGGGGATACTGTTGCAGGCAGTTGTGGAGAAGGTCAGACACGGCACACTGCCATTTTCATAATGAGAGCAGAGCATCATGCATCATGCACAATCATAAAAAAGCCATCACTGACTATACAGTCACATTTAATCACGGTGCATGTCTGGACCAAACATATTTAGCCCTACTGTGTAATAACAGCCTTTATTTCCTCTCTCGTGTGGGCCCGGCTTTTACTTTAATTAAATGTAAGTTGAAATATCAGAGTGATCCGTCTCTCCGTGTCTATTATGCTCATTGTTGAAAATCATATTGATTTGTTCTCGGATGAAGTTTGCAGGAAAGTTGCAGGGGCACTTGTTGAAATGAAAGGGCTGAATGTTGGCCTGTTGTAAACAGAAACGAGAAGTGAGCGAGTGAAAGAGAGAAACAAGGACACACAGATGAAAAAAGCCGAATAGAGGAAACAGGGGGAGGGAAAAAAAAGTAAAATATAGAGAGGAGAACGTCAGAGCATGTAATCAAAGTCTTTTATTAAAGACAAGAGCTG
Organism: Bovichtus variegatus; assembly: GCA_943593645.1. Lineage (NCBI taxonomy): Eukaryota > Metazoa > Chordata > Actinopteri > Perciformes > Bovichtidae > Bovichtus > Bovichtus variegatus. Next base: position 6,693,916 of record CALSCE010009442.1, read on the forward strand.
AAGGCGGAGGCAGAGTCAAGGATATCTCTAAGTGGAGCTTAGCTATTGACAACCACCCACAGGATGTGTGAGAAGGTGTGTTAAAGCCCTTTGCTGAGCTTCTCTGCACGTCACCTCATAGAAACTCCTTATGTCCAAGTAAAGTTCAATAAAAGTGTGCACACTTCAGATTTTACTCGTTTACCTGCACGTGTTGGAGCATTAGATGGTGTAGGGATTTTAACTAGCTCTTCAAAATGCAAGCCTGTTAAACCTCTGTCTCCTAAATAGGCTTGTTATATTAGATTCATTCATTCCCAGCTGTCTTTTATGGATACAGATGTCCTTCTCTGGCTATGTATCTATGCTTGATCAATAAAGCCTACGGACTGTGTTCACTCAAATGCCAGACACGTTGTTTTATCAATTATAAATCAGTCAGGGTTGAAAATGTCTACCAGGCAAGAATGGAGCTCAATAGCCTATTCACCGGAAAGAAGATATTTTAAAACCAACATGATAGTGATAGTGTATGTGCATGTCTCATTGTTCCTTCTCTTCTCTCCTCAGATATTGATGAGTGTGCAGACGGCTTTGTCGAGTGTGATAGTAAATCCACTTGTGTCAACTTGCCCGGCTGGTACCACTGTGAGTGCCGTGATGGCTACCATGACAACGGTTTGTTTTCCGCCAGTGGGGAATCATGTGTAGGTGAGTGGTCCACCTCTACTGTCTTTACACAAATATAACTAAATCATAGTGGTAAAGTTACATGTATTTTTTTTTTTTCGATTTTAGGATTGCAAACTTAGGTATAGGTCAGGGGAAATCATGTTTTATTTTTTTATAAAGAACAAAACATGTTCACGTGTAAGACAACATCTCAACTGTGAAAATGTTACATATTCGCTTGTGTGTTTCTGTACATATCATGACATGAAAACGACATTTTGTGAATGTTTCATATCATGAAAAAAACTTTTCTTTTTTTTCCAGAATAGTTTATCCCCAAAAATGTTGATACATTTTTCATATTTAATTGTGTTTTTTTATATATCTGTTTGAACTTTTGAATTTGCAATTACACTTGGATGTCTGCTCAACAGAATATGACATTTACTTTGTTAATATTTTTTTCTTGCATTTAAATGATGTATAAATTTGCCTCATACCTATTAAAATATCAAGAATTTGACATTTTTTGCGTCTTATAGCTCCATAATGCCCAATTAATGGAAAATACTCCCTTAATTTTCCATCTCAGTCCCGTCACAGATTTAAAGGTCTTCTCTTTTATTTCTAGCTTCAGAATTTAGAGGTTCAAGTTACAGAAGCCAGCTCTTAAAATAGTGCCTTTTAATTAAGCAGAACTCTGTTGAAATATGTGTGTCACCTGCCATCAGAAACTCACTCAGCATTTGTTTCATAAGATGTGTCGTTACGCCCCTGTAAGTAATGGTGTGATTGGATAGGTATGTCATTATCAGTATGTTTTCCTCAACAAAAAAAAACATCAGTTTACTTTTTGAAGCCTGCTCATTTTCTGGAACATTCGCTCTGATACAGCTTGTCATGAGAAGTATCAGCTGTCAAACTGGAAACCCTCAATCTACAGCAACATCGAAGCATTGCCTGCAACAATAGTGCTAGCGCTGCTCGACTCGTTGACCCCATCTTGGCTGTCAGTTTGAGTTGGTAGAGACAGGCAAAAAAGCACATTAAAGGCACTCTCAAAAAAAAACTGAACCTGTCCGGGCCTCACAAAGTAAAGTTATTATTTCACCAAAAGTAGGTTTCTGGGTTACCTTATAGTTTTATACTCTATGTTTCTCCTGAGAATTGCTTCATTTTACAGCTGCACCTGAGCTGCAGCTCACGGGTGCAGATGGCAGGTCATTGTCTTCCTCAAGAGGACAAAGATGTGGGTGCTTAATACTACATAGTACTTTGAACCGTTCTGTGACAGGACACGCTTCTTTACCATGTCACCATGTTACCAAGGCATTTAATATATACATTTTTACAGGACTTGTAATTAAAAAAAGAAAGCCCATTTCCACAAGCCATGCATAAACTGTTACCTACCCTGAGCATATGTATGATGTCATCTTTTTTGTGCTTCCTGCAGATATTAATGAATGCAAGTCAGGGAGGAACACCTGTGCCAACGACACAGTGTGCTTCAACCTGGACGGAGGCTATGACTGCCGGTGCCCCCACGGGCATAATTGCACTGGCGACTGTATCCATGACAACAAGGTCAAGCACAGTGGGCAGATCTGGGTGCTGGACAGCGATAGGTGCTCTGTGTGCTCCTGCCAGGTAGGAAACAGAGGAGAGACAGACAGAGAAAAGCCAAAGCAGAGAGAGATGAATTGGATGAAACAGACACAGATAGACAAGTGGAAAGATGGATAAGATAAGAAAAGATAGAGAGGCGGATAGAAACAGAGGAAATGTGCCCAGTGCCATAGATAGTTGAGTAATGATGTTCCCTCTCTCTGCTACTGCATGTGCACCCAACTGGTCTATGATTGAATTTTTTCTGTTTATTCTCTCTCCGCTATCCGAGGGTTTAAATAAAGAATAAAAAAGCAAAAACCTGTTCTTCCCTATGAATGATGACATCCCCCACAGTGTCAATCAGCAACAAATGTCTACTTGTTTTTATGTCCTGTAATCATACGGCTCCCCTTGAACCAGTCTGGGATATTTAAAAAAAATGTTATAAATTGAAGCACAGTGCCATGGATGCAATTTTGTTTAACTACACATGATTTATGAAAGATCAATGTCATGCAGCCTTTGGGTAAATAGTATTATGACCCAGAAGCATCAACATTTATAATAGTTAAGTTTATAGTTGCAGAGCATTTTGAAGTTCTTCAAATTTGGTACGGAGAAATTTGGTGGAGACCAAATCAGAGCTAAAAGGTGAAGAAGTATGACCCCAGATCAAAGTTGATCAAGTTGATAATGTGTCAGTGTTGTGTTTATAGTTTGATTCTGCTACTCTACAAAAGTGACAAAAAAAAACTGTTATTGCAGGTTTAAAGTAAAAGAATCAGAAAAGAGGAAAGGGCTTGTCGTACACCCAAAACTCAGCTCTAGACTAACTTAAAACTTCTTGGTATATTATTATTATTAAGTGGAAGCAATGCGTGTCATTTCTGTGTCATCAGCCTTGCTTCTCTTGTTCTTTGTTTCTAAGTTAAGGAGCAAGCCAGTAATGTAGCAGATGACCCCTGAGGGCCAAGTCCTAGAATGCAGTGATGTGATAAATTTCCACAAGATTAATCAAATTCTGCTCATAATGAAAAACTTTCTCTTTCCTTTTAAAACAAACAAGAATAATGTGTATGCCTGGGAAGAGACAGAAAGTAAGTGCAGATGGAAACTCTGATACAATTATCCCTGAGGCAACAGTGCTGTTGACATCAACAGTGATGCTGTTGTGACGAGAAATTTCATTAAAGTGCATGAGCTATATGTAGCGATTTCTAAAGGTCTACCAGAGTGACTCAGGCTTTTGATGTAGTTGCTTTGATTGATTTCTGACACCACAATGACAAGGCATCTGGGGGTTAGTCCGGAAAACTCATGCCATCATCCCAAACACATTTTCTCTCCGTGATTATCAGGTCACGGACCAGTCATACTTTGCATTTCAGCGTTTCACTCAACCTAATGCCAAGTGTCTGGCAGTACTGAAAGGTGATTATAGTGGATTAGTGTCGGTAGTGAATGATCAAGCAGGAAATTATTCATTTGATTACAAAGGATCAGGGCAGAAATGGCTCCTTAATTAAATGAGTCATATTAATTGATTTGAGAGATTGAAGAGCTGCCTGTCAAAATTAGTTGTATTGAGCGATTGAAGAAGCAGAAAAGTAAACATGTTATTGTTTTGGAGTTAGACGGACACAGCTGGATATTAGATGGATATCTGTGACTAACTGATGGGGAAAGCAAGGTCAAACATCACAGAGAAGACAAAGACTGGGATGTGTCCAGACCGAGGTTGTACAATATGCAAATAGTTCATTGTTTCAATCTGCTTGGAGCCAGATGGGTGGGGTTTACCGCATGAGCGCATCTTTCAGCAGGTAGCGCTCATTTCTAAAACATTAATTAAATTGCTTTTATTTAATTGGCAGGGGAAAAAAAAACTATTTACAGAAACTCTAGGTATCGCTGCAGCTCCTGGGCTTTGAAGTGGTCGAGAATCCTAAATGAGGCAGAAAAAAAATTAATAAAAAATGTACTATTGAAATTGATATTTGGGCATTGAAGAACCTTAAACTAAAAGAAAACAATCTTAAGTGGAAACTGAAGTAGATATTCAACCTATCAGGCCAATGTTGATGCTTTGTGCAATTTGAGAACATCGCTCCATGTTGACAAATGGATTTATCCATCTATTATTTTCTATGATGAATTGTTTGGAACATAAAATGGCAGAAAACAGTAAAAAAAAAAAAAATACCCATCACAATTTCTCAAATCTTCAAAGCCCAAGTTGACATATCCAAAATTCTTGTCCAAAAACACAAAGATTTGTTGTTTAATATCATAAAAGACTAAGAAAACCAGAAAATATTCACATTTGAGAAGCTTGAACCAAAGATTCTTTTGGCATTTTTGCTTAAAAACGTCAACTATTAATCAATTCTCAAAATAGTTGCCAATAATTTCCTGTCAATAGACTAATTGATTAGTGGACTAATTGTTTTCATGTGTCTGGAACAAACATTGCTACGTTTCTTTTCCCTTATGGCTCAGACAATTGCACATTAAAGTGGCGGCACAAGATGTGAGTAGGAGAGAAGTGTGTGACAAAGGGAATGAGTTGATTTCAGACACACGGCAGTTGTTGTATGTGGAAGGCATCTTAAATCACCGAGACAACTAGACAGCCAAGTAGCACAAACACCCCACTGATGAACAGGAACTCCCGGAGAACCACTGTGCTTCAGTATTCATACCATATTTCTCAATCCGGTGTGTCCTTCCTATAGTCAGAGCTGAGACTGAATAGTTATAAAATACGGCATCAAATCAGTTGCTAGGCTACACAGCCTTTATTACAATATTTATTCTCAACGTACATATTTAATGACCCCATCACACAACTGGCCTTGTCTTTTGCACGCATGTATACGCGTGCTCATGTGATATGTGTTTGTGCTCCCGGCTCAGGCTGGCCAAGTGATGTGCCGCCGGATGGTTTGCGACTGCGACAACCCCAACGCCGACCTGTTCTGCTGCCCCGAGTGCGACCCTCGACTCAGCAGCCAGTGTCTGCACCAGAACGGCCTGCTCACCTACGGCAGCGGGGACACATGGGTGGAGAACTGCCAGCAGTGCCAGTGCCTGGTGAGTAGGGCTGAGTAAATAAACCCTCACATGTTTATGGAACTTACATCGCTGGGATTTTCGATGCTTTCATCAAGAGGTGACAGCGAAAACAACATAAGCATTCACTGCTGTGCAACAGTGCCCACACAAGAAACAGAACAATACTCCAGTCTCCATGGAAATGAATAAAGAGGGGCTATGTAAAGAAAGTCAAGGAGAGAAGTTGTGTGGCAGGAGAGGGGGAGTGATTAAGAGGTGAATAGGAAGGTTGCAGAGAGGAGAAAATGAAGATTGCTTTTCAACTCATAGCAGAAGAAAGGGAGTGAGTGATTAGTGAGATTTTAAAGAATTCAAAAGACCGTTGTCTGCTGTGATGGAATTTTACATTTTTTATTGAAGGATACTTCCAAGGTTGAGAGAACAGGAGAAAATGTGTGTGCCTGGAGAGTGGGAGGTGTAACGCAATGTATCATCTGTGTGTGCTTTGAGAAGGTTGTGTTGATTGATGAGTATTTGGCGTTTTTCAGCGTCCTCCACAATAAAACATCGTGTTCATCATATATATCTTTCACTGTACGACATATGCACTGTTTTATTTGCGGTCACGTCCTCTGCCGCGGCGACCTTTTCCTAGGTTCCCACAGTGTTGCCGTTCGAACAACAGGGAAGTGTTTCATAAGTGTTTCCCAATAAACATGACCAAAACAATAAATCCTTCTACCCGTGACGCCTCTCTCACCACAAAGCCATATGCATAATAAATGCAAATGTTCGCCTTTGCATTCTACCACACTGTCTCGTGTCACCCACACTCAGCTGTAGCACACACCCACAACGTTGTCACTCCTTCTGCTCAGTGACTCACAAATCATCTTCACTGTGGATCTCAGACAAGCACTTTAAAACTCCCCCCCCCCCCCCCACCCTGCTTCCCTGCTTTTGTTGCTTTTAAAGATCAGCCATACTTGTGGCTAATATAAGTTGCCTCCAGTCTGCCAGATTTATGGTCTGAGTAGCAACACTAATAACAATCCCCCCCCCCTCCTCCATACCCTGCCATTGTAATGCTACCCTGATGCCCGTACCTGAGGGTTGCTTTTTGGATTTCTTACAGCGAGCCATTATAGAAGAGCTTGGAAATCACTGCTCAGCTGAGAGGCAGCGGGGAAGCACAGTCGGCTGAAAATGGGTTCGCTCGGCTTCACTCTGGCTGAGGCTGTGCTCACTGTAGGCACTTATATATGTTGACACAAACAGACACAAACACATTTGAGAATGCAGGCACGCCGGCCGCAGCAGAGCCCACACACACACTCAGCGTACACAAACACGAGGGTGTACAAAGTATACACGTGTACACACACATGTACTCCTTGTTTGAGAATGTAGGCACACCTGTCACCATGACAACACATGCTAATGCTTTCATACATCCACGCATACAGACAGTGAGACACGAAACACGCCCGGAAACATGCACGCAAAGCAAAGGACCACCAGCCGCACAGCATAAAGAGCAGCACTTGAAAGGGCGAGGGAGAAGGCTGCTGTGCGATACTGTACAGGGGCTCCAGTAGCGTGACAGGGACGTGAAATGAACCTTGAATGCTGCTACACTTAGCAGAGCCATGGCTGTCCAGGCTCAGCATGGGCCTTAAAATACATCGTGACAGCAGCCAGATGGGCAAATCATTCTCCCAAGACCAAGATGTGAATCCTTCTCCGCTACCCGAGCAATCATTTGAAATCAAGAAGGTGGCCTTTGCAAGAATGTGCACACATGGGCCACTTGTGATTTGCTATCTTGTTAAATCGCCAGGAGATCAAAGAAGCAAATTCCTTCGCCATAGGTTGCACTTTAGGTCGAGGCGAATAGAAGAAAGAGCGCGAGTTCTGCCGGCTGATTCCCGGGGAAATATAAATGTCACTAGTTTTAATCTCCTGGAGGCATTTTGTAACATGCAGTCACATACAAAGTGAATCCCTACATCTGTCTATGTAAAAGCAAAGAGATGAAATTGCAGTGAGATACCATGACCACTGAATGCAAAACCAGATCAAAATAATGACCTTCTGAAATATCACAAATAAATGAAATAGCGGCTTCAGCTTTAGGTTGATCAAGCTTCCACAGCGCACCGCTCCGTGCGAGAAGCAAATAAAAGCTGATTGTATAGCCAATATTTCTCCTTTGTGATCATAGGCCACATATGCATAAACCGAAAAAGATGACAGTGTCCCTTTTCCCAGCGTGGGACAGATACCTGAGGCTACATTCAATCCCTCCCTACGGCTACGAGCAAAGAGTGCCACTCGGGGGGATTTCCCACTTCAAATGTTTACACACTACATGGAGGCATTAGCACTGTGTGAGCCTCTGCTTTATAACCAGCCTAATTTACTACAACATTCCCTAAAATGCTGAGCCTGACGATTTTCAGTGATTTTAAATATCCCCAGTGGGACATATGCATCAAGCCTCTTGTAACTTATTGTGTGTGTATGCCTTTTGTGTCTGCAATGTGCTTAAACATACAGTTTGAGTCCATATTTCATTTCCAGAGGAGGTGTGAAGTAGAAACGCACATGGATGGCAGTGTAAGCAGAAGTGGGTCAGGTCAGAATGATATAGTGTACAGTAGTTAGGGCGTGTAAAGTTGGCCAATATATAATATATGACCCGTTTTCTCAGGCCAATAGAAAATAGCAGCAGGAGAAATCCAATAATGCTCTCTGTGCTGAAAGTTTGCTGTGAGATTAGTATGGGAACAACAATGAGAGAGGGCGACTAGAACAAGTCCATTAAAAAGCTGGAGCATTTACTTCTACTGTCTGAAAAAAACTTGCTGACTGTGTTGGAAGATTTCTCTACTCATCTATATTTTCTAGGTACCTTAACAACTTTTTTTTTTTTTTTTTTTTTTTCATCAAATGGAGACGCTCCCTCTAGCATGCAAATACACAGCGTCAGGAGAAATATGTGTATTTGCATGAATAAACTTGTTTAGGGCCGGAAAATGCAATAGTGCGTTTGCACAGATTATTTTGAACTGTAACTCTTTTTCTTCTCTGCCTGTCTGTTTATCTGAAACTCTTTCTCTCTCTCTCTCCGCCTCTACAGCAGGGGCAGGTGGACTGCTGGCCTCTGCCGTGCCCGCCCGTGGACTGTGAGTTTACCGTGGTGCCTGAGGGCGAGTGCTGTCCCCGCTGTGTCACCGACCCTTGCCAGGCCGACACCATCCGCAACGACATCACCAAGACGTGCACGGACGAGCACAACATCTCACGCTTCAGTGGCTCCTCCTGGATTAAACATGGCACAGAGTGCACCCTGTGCCAGTGCAAGGTAAGGCGCCAGCAGCTGGCATCATCGAAACAGCAAATTACAGTTCGCCGAGACAAGACAGCAAAGGAAAATGGTTTGGAAATTGAACCCCCCCCCCCTCCTTTGCTTTGTTGGGGGAAAAAAAGAGTACACTGTGGTCCAGACGTTGCACCTAATGGCTGTATTTATTACAAGTAGTGGTAAATATGTATGTAGGTGCGGATGCAGCTGTTTGTGTTGCTGATTCTGATCAGCACACAAACCTTTTGCACATAATAAACACACATTTCACAATTTTTTTTAAGAGTAGTAGGCTAATAGAAAGGGCCAAATATGAAGGAGGATAATGAAAGGAGTGACTCTCAATCTTTTTAGTAAACCAAAATACACACAGTTCTACGTGATAGTGATTGTGCCTTGAGAGAGGAAATATGATATTCCAAGTCTTTTTTCTTCAAGATCACATAGAAAGCGCATGGAAATATTACAAATAGGATGTGATGTGTGAGAACTTTGCTTTCAATTGTCTAATTTTGATATTATTAGAAGCTAATTTAATTTATTAACAAGAATACTCTTTCAGTTATCCTTAAAGGTCCAAATGTTGTGGGTGAATGTGCGTATACATTTTTTATTGTGATAGTTCCATAAAAAAATCACTACCACTCACTATATCTGTCTGCTTAATATGAAGCTACAGCTAGTAGCCAGTTAGCTTAGCTTAGCATAAAGACTGGAAACAGGGGGAAACAGTTAGCCTGGATTTTGCCTTCGAGCACCTCTAAAATTCACTCATTAACTCTCATTATATCCGTACAAAAACCTAAAATGTTAAAATTACAAGTTGCATTTTTACGCTAAACTATTTCTTGACTGGGACTGGGAAGGTCGTTATGCTAAACTACAATAACCAGCTGCTGTGAATCCACATGTTATGCATACGAAACATACAAAGAATTGTATGAATCTTCTCATCTGACTCTCAGCAACAAAGCAACAAGTGTATTTCCCAACATGTTGAGTTATTCCTTAAATAAAAATGAACTGAAACCTTGGACTAAGAGAACCGCACACTGAGAAAACATCTGTCAGCCCCTCATCTCCTCGCCTCTGGCTCAGCTACAGCAGCCTGCTCTGCACGGTGTTAAACAAGCAGACATGTTTGCACACGCAGCACTTACAACAATGTATAGAGCCTCAGATGGAAACAGAGACAAAGTTGCATAATTGGTTCGAGTAAATTTGGATGGAGGAAGCTGCTCTCCGCAAGTTTTTGTTTTATGACTTTTGGCCCAGAACAATCACTGGAAAGTAAACTATGCAGGCGAATATCCTCTTCATTAACAATTGTGAGCATAGATTGTTTGCCTCAGCTTTAGGACTAATCCACAAAGACTGACTCCCTTGCCTGAGTTTCTAGGATGGAATATTTTCTCTCTGCTTGCCTAACAATAGAAACCAACATATTTCAGAAAAGATGGCAGCCTTTCTCAATAGACAAACTGATAAATATCCAAAGTCTTTATGCTGTCTTCTTTCTTTTTTAAAAAGGTCCAAAGACTACTATTTAATTCAAATACCAAAACGTGGATTTAATGTTTGTGAACAGTGCTGCGTTTGGTACAGTCGGTTTTTCATGCCCTAACAAACCTTTAGCCGTACAGGGAGTTTATCAGTCCTCCTCGTTTAAAGCGAAATGATTCTGAGACCATTCACATTTGTATTCTCAGTAGAATAACTCCACCTTGGATCAGTAAGTGCTGAAATAACACCCAGAGGAATTCTAAATGCCAAACTGAATCTGTATGCTGCAGCACCTCCGCAACCTGAAAATATTAACTTTTGAGCTTCAAAAAGACATTGAAGAAGTCTAAGTGTGACGATAATTTACTCATGTGCTTCTTTTTGCCCTCTCTCTCTCTCCTCTCTTTCCAGAATGGACACATCTGTTGCTCAGTGGACCCCATGTGCCTTTAGTCCTGGCAGATCTGAAGGCACCTGTACAGTGTTCTCCATGTAAAAAAAAGTAACACCACCCCTACGTGTCCTCACTCTCCTCCTAACAGGCGTGGGTCAGAGAGTCTTTGCATTGATAGGATTTGTTTTAGCCTGCTGAACCAGATGGATGGGGGTTACTAATCAGGAAAATGCATACAATGTCACATTGTCAAAGACAGACAACTGTACAAATTGAACCTTCAGGTACTTTCTGCTGATTTCGAGCTCTTGTATGTTTACATGGTAAACCCCAGCCAACTGGTATCTCATGCACGTCAAGCAGTAAGAGTGTTTTGCAAAATACTCTGTGACCCACGTCTGTCCCCTCAAACTCCTCTTTATACCAAATGCAAACCTATATCATACCAAACAGATGATGGACTACGGTTTCCTCGGACCCACTCTCTTTGTTCTGTCTCACCACTTAAGAGTGAATCCTTTAAGGATCACCGTCCCCCACTCCGAATCATCGCTACATGAATCTGTAAGATATTACTATTACTGGCATGACTGTGCTTGATGTCCAAAACATTTTTGCTGATTTCTAAATTCTCAGTGATGATGATACCTTAGATAGAGTAAAGGCAGTTAGCGTAAGGTTCCTTTGCCACATTTATGAATTGTCTTTATTATGTGGTGCTTTGTAGCAATTTGTTCCATTTCTCTTTTTTGTAATTTTTCTTTTCAAGCTTGTTATTGTGTAATAGTGAAATAAAGTATTTCCATTTACATTTAATTCTTGTCTTTGGCTTATCTATGAGTGTGGTTTATCAGTGAAGACTACACTCAGTAGTTGGTTTATGAGGTACACCTAGCTAAAGCAGATGCAGTGTAACACAACAGTCCTGCAATAAATCCCTCCTTTATGAACACTAT
>CALSCE010009442.1:6705461-6734235 GCA_943593645.1 Bovichtus variegatus
AATCATTCATAAAAGTACAGGCTGTGTAGCGTTTGTGGCCTCACTCTTTATACAGTATGCATATGAAACTAGTTGTTTGTTGGTCACACAACCTGAATAATATCTAGATTGCATTAATCAAAGGGATAACTACGTATTAATAGGTTACAGTGAATCTAATGTTTTACATGTACCACTGGTAATCTCATACTTGATTAAAAGTGTGTCATTTTTAAAGGATTATCAATATGCATTACCATCTGCTGAGATTATACATTTAGCCTTCCACCATCAGACTAACTTGGGCGATACAGAGGAGTTAGATTGATTCCGTAAAAATGAATAAGTAAAATCAAATTTGTGGCTTTCATAGATCCAATACTAACATCGTTGTACTTTGTTTTGGATTTCAAACGAGGCCCCTTGTGTTGAATACAGTTCAACACCCACATATTTGGATGCAGAGAAAAGACCGTCCTAGTTGTAGCACATGGATTCCTCTCCTCCGTACTTTGTCCTGTGCCTCTGGAGATGGTAGTAATACTTGTATCGCAAAAGAGCACTTAAAGCTCCTAATATAATTATCTATCAGTTCACAGGCGCGGACAAATGAGTTCTGCCTTGAGATGGCTTTATTTCCCCGTGGAGCATCCTCTCGTCTACCAACTGATTCCCCGACTCTACCTTGCAGCTGCTTACATTAACAAACACACAACGTAATAGGTCCCATTTATATTCCAACACACTCTCTGCTCACTTGAGCTTTTTCTGCTCCTCCCCCCGCCCCCAAAAAAAACTTTTTACCTCAGGTTATTCTGACTCCAAACTCATCCCTGAGTTGAATGATAGGGCAGGGGACAGTGGGCAGTTCGCTGCGGCTGCTCGTAGGTTGGCAAGGGCACCATCTGGCCTGCTTTGGTCCAGTGGCTTCTAGCTGGTGGTGGCATGGAGCCAGTGGGCACCTGAGTAGTGGTGGCACAGCAGGGCACACTGGTCCTCCAGCTGGCTCCTAAATGTCCAATTTTCCATGGCAGTGCTGAACCCTCTGCAACAGATGCCGGGACCCACAGGGAGTCCACTTCACTGCCTGTCCTATATTCACCGTTAATGACCACACACATCATTGTGATTGTGGCTTTTGAAGCAAGGCAACAGAGAAAAAAGGCAGTTCTACTTCAGTATAGACTTTAAATGCACTAGCATGCAACATTTTTTGCTCTATAACCGTTTTTCATTACGTTTTCGGTGGTGTTCCATTCTTCAAATGGCTCTAATTAGTCTGTGAAATTCACTGCGCTGTTAAAGAGATCTCTGTGGAGAAAAAAAGAGAGAAGAGGAGAATGCAATCACTTGGCAATTATCATCTATGCAATAAGTATAGGAGAATTGCATGAACAAGTGTAGTATGAAGCAATTACTTGTGGAATATTTACCTCATATCACTGCAGTGTGAACTCTGAGCTTTCTGTTTATTCGTCACAGTTTCCAGAAATGTGCAGGATTGACTGAACGCACAAAAATATAGAGCCCCAGCCAGAACAAGAAGGGAAGTCACTTTGAATCGCCATATTTGTCTGAATGAAAACAAACGCGCAGACAAGAACAAATGCTTTACAGTCCCACGGTGCCTATGGATTTGTTCTCCAGATTTAACTGTGGCTACAGCTGAAGCTGAAATAATCAGGATAGCCACTGTTCATTAAGAATGATTCACTCTGCTTACATTTCTGTACTTCTGTACTTTAGGCAAATTTAACTATTTGCCAAATGCTTTCATTAGTCCTCTCCAAATTGCATAAATGACAAATCAAACTGTTCTGCTGCTATAGCTGTATCTTCATATTACATCAGGAAACCAGATGTTATGTTCGTATTGATGAACATAAGCTGTGTCAGTTATGTGACTGGTGAAGCTTATTCTGCACCTTGTCTTTTTTAGCCAAGCTAGCCAAGCATGGCTCGAATGGAAATGTGCTTCGTTCCACCACTTTGGTCCAGAGCAAAATATCCTAACAACTATTGGATTGATTGCCATTCAATCATGAACGGACATCGTTCTTTGTTGATCCCCTGACTATTCCTGTACCATGAGGTTGACATATTTGGATGGATTGCGAATGACATTTTGTACACACATTTATGGCCACCCTCAGGAGGGATTGTAATAACTTGACCCAGTGACTTTTCATTTAGCACCATCAAGAAAAAAATACCTGAAAAATCAATGATCAGCCTCAGATGAACTATGTGTTTAGTGCCAATTACCAAATGTCGTACAAGTTAGTTCTGTTGGAGCATACCCCAACCCTTAGTCTTGTTTTCCTTTATATCATAATTGGAGAGAGATATTTGATAGAATTTTAAATATGAATATGTTTTGGTGCAAGAATCTGACACAATGAAATGCCACATTTTCTGTGTGATGCAGATAAAAGCTAGTGAGTGGACCTTGAATTAGGATTTTTTTTCCCCCCTAAACTACATTTTTATTTTTGTTTCCTTGCATTGTCCGAATCTCACACTGCTGAAATGTGTTTTTTTGAATTTTTTTTATTAATTCAGTGTCCTCCAACAAGGTTTCTAAGTCAAGAATGTACTTTAATGCTCAAGAAAAATGTGTTGAATACTGTTAGATATCTTCTATAATTGTACAGCATATCTCTATTCTGTTTTTGTCAGTCCTACACATGAATAGTCACCCTCTCTGTTATTGTGTGTCATGTCTTCCCTTGTGGGTTGGTTCATTCCGAAGGTATGACACCAAAGGAATATAATTCAAATGAAATAAACATAGGATTTCACAGCAAAACTTTATTCAACAGTAGTTTCTGTCACTGGCTGTTATACATCCTTTCAGCAGTGCAACAGTTAAGTCTCAATACTCATCACTAAATTCTTCACTTGATGAACAATTAGAAGAAAACCAAATATTTCCCCTGCAGAGGAATAGTAAGGCAGACATCATTATCACAAACCCATGTCTTGGGATTCAGTCCTATAAGTGAGTTTTTGGATGTGTTGAGAAATAAATCTGAGCCACATGTTCCTCTGTAAGGTATCAGAAAGGGGAAGGAAGCAGAAGGAATTACAGAGGAATACCGTTCCCCTTTGGGGAGAAAGGACTGAGGGGGAAACCTACTAGCTGGCTGGGACTGACTGCACTGATAAATTTCACAGGGTCTCCCAGAGTCACTGAGGTGTCAGCACAGAGTGATGGGCCATGCCAGGACATGATACACTGATCTAATTGGGGAATATCTCAAAGACAGTAGAGGAGATTCCAGTTGATCTGTAGCCATGGCTCGCCTCCTCTGAGGGGTTTTTCTGGTTTATATTTAGCTTAAGATACAACACTAGCAGTTGAATTATTTTCAAACCCAGTTTTTCTTTCATTTGGTGCAGACATGTGAATAGAGCAAATAGTGAGTAGTGTGAAATGTTTCAAGTGCCTACATAAGATCCAAAGTCAACTAAAAGCTAAACGCGATCGATTACAAATGCTTCCAAGTGGAGGCTGTCGATACACTGTTAACACAACATAGGGCATCTGGCTTCAACACCCCACACACATATTTGAAACTCCTGTTTTTATGTGTTCTCTCAATTATTGCATGGTACTCCAGCAATCAAAATCTCATCTCTCAGCCCAATGGCAGACTTGGAAGAGGCCTCAGTCAGGCAGCTTATACTCTCCGACAATGAAATGTGTTTTCCCAGACCTCAGGTGTTGATACAGCTGCTTCTTGTTCACAGAGTAGGTGTTGTTTCACATTTTAAAATCAAAAGCGCCTAGCTGATGCTCTTAGAGATCATTTACAGCGGATAGTAATGTAGGGTTCAGTGTTGTTGATGCTGCCACACTTCACAGGATACTGAAGATGAACTGCTGCAGAGACTGAACCTGTTGAATCATGGACAGAGGTTAGTCTTTTCAACTGCTGCTCTATCAACATCAACACGTCTTTCACAGCTCACTCCTCTGTACCTTCCCTTTACCAACTCGTTTTCAAACCTTACAAAAGGAAGTAATATCTACTTGCAGCCTCTTGTCATAACTGTCATATATAACGCTGTGAGTTGTGAGGAGTTTTACCAGAAAGCAACTTTCTCTTCTACTGTCAGATTGTTTTATTTGAGGCCTCAAATGGTAAATCTGTCAATTTATTTCACAAGAAGCTACAGCAATGCTAGCAACTCTGTGAAGCAATACAGGCACGTTGATGCTTTGAGTTAAATGCTAACATGCTTAGTTTAGCAAGCTTAGCTTAACCCTAACCCTAGGTACAATGTTTTCCATGTTCACGTCTTAATTTAGCACTTTACCATGCTAACACTTGCTACAAGGGGCGGCTGTGGCTCAGGAGGTGGAGTGGTCATCCACCATTCGGCCTCTGCAGTCAGCATGTCAAAGTGTCCTTGGGCAAGATACTCAACCTCAAATTGCTCCCGATGGCCAACAGTGTGTGAGTGTGTGTGAATGGTTATCACTGATGAGCATGTGGCACTTTGTACGGTAGCCTCTGACTCTGTATGAATGTGTGTGAAGGCTGATGTGTTGTAAAGCGCTTTGAGTAATTGCAAAGATTGGAAAAGCGCTATATAAATGCAGTCTTACCATTTACAAGGGCACTCGGAGAGCGCAGACCTCCGCCAAAGTCTCACAATGTTAACGAAAGTGAAAACTGATTTGTGCATGTGCATGATTGCAATGTTTTTTTCCATGGCCCATGCTGCATCCTTCCACCAAGTTTCATGAAAGTTCGCCCAATAGTCTTTCCGTAATCCTGCTGAAAAACAGACAAACAAACAAAGCGAACTGGAAACATAACCTCTTGGTGGATGTAATTTGCGCTACAACTAAGGCTTGTTAGCGTAGGGAAGGGTGGACCCGGGTGGACTTGTGCAAGAAGCATGGGAATGCACTCCTGTTATTGTTTAGTTTTGTTTTCCCAGTGTCCTTGGCAGTCCACAAACATACACATGGCATAACAGAGCTCTTTCATTTGGCGCTAGAGTAAAAGTCAAGGGGATCAACAACAGCATTATGATTCGTCCGTTACAAGATATCATGATAATCTATTTGTTGGGAGACCAACCGACTTTTTATCAATTTATTTGAGCCACACATCTTCTGTGGCTAAAAGAAAAAGCAAAAAACTAAAAAAAACTACTAAATTACAATAACACTTATAGTTATTTTCTGTAGCAGAGCAAACTTTTCCTTATTTCATATTTTATTAATCACCTCACGACCCCTCATATTTATCTGATAACCCCGTAGAGAGGTCCCGACCCTGGTTTGAGAATGATTGCCTTAAGCCAATTTTGTCTGTTCACTTTTCCTTCCTCAGACATTTCTTAATCCAATCTTTAACTCAATTACACGTATACATGTTCTGTAAGCAAATCCAACCGGGGAACAAAACACATAGCAAATTCAAATTGTTTCCCACTGGCATAAATCAAACAGCGGACAGGCCCAGAGCAGGGCTCACACTAATCTAAACCGGTTGTCATGTGTACGCAGGCGACATATTCAAGCGACCTTGCGAAGATAGTATCATTATTTCTCATATCGCCCATATTAATTGGGTCAGCAGCTGCAAGAAACTTGACCTGTGCTGTTGCTTAGCAACGATTTCCCAAGAATATAGAAAACTAGAACTTTTCTCGCTAACCATATCAGCAACCTTGTTCAAAACTATTCTGATTTTATTGAATCAAACAAGGCACTGAACTCGATTGAGGATATAACAAATGTATTAATTTATTGGTAACACGAGGTTCAACAGACGTACATTACATTGAGCAAACACCGAAAGAACATTTCCCCTGCTTTAAGAAAAAAGTACAAACACACAGGAACTGAAAGTCAGTTTTGAAACACAATTCAATGAAAATTGTATGAATAAAAGAGGAAACCCTCACTTTTAACCTAAACACAATACATAACAAACAGATTAGACGCCCTTCAAGTCCAGAGAGGTTATGGCCTTTGGTGAGACACTAATGTCCTCATAGAGCTGTAATGTATAAAAGGATAATTACAGAACCAAAAGCTGCAAACCAATTATGCTAAACAAATTGACCTCTTCACAGAATGGCCTTTGTCAAAAACAAGTGTACCAAACACCTACGCACTTCGCAAGCCTCCAGTGCACACAAGCACACATTCACATACACACACAACATGCACTATTAAGTACAAAACATCCTTTACAGACACAAATAGACACTTCTGCCACCACACGGTACCCACATACGGACGCACGCACGCACGCACACACACAGGGAATTCCTGTAAGGAGTCTGGAGTGCGCAACCTTAATAATTATTAAGTTTTAGAGCATTATGTATAATCAATTAACAAATTACTACATAAGAAAACGGTTATACATTAATTCATTATTATATTAATTAATAAGAGGCACATTTAATTGGTGTTTGAATGAACAATTTATAGTGTGCAACCTAAAAATCAAATGAAATCAGACCCACAGAGCAGCAGCTCTGATTGGCCCGACTCCTGCCAGAACATAGCAGCTGGCCAATCAGAGCTCAGCCTGATGCGGTTTAGGATTCAAATTTTAGATGCGTTTACTCATTTTAGAATTAGAGAGACGTCCTTAAATTTAAGCATTTCTCTAATGAAAACTGTAGATGTTAAGCGGAAGACAAATTAATTGATGAATTATGATAAGTAAATGAAATACAAAAACCCTTCTTAAAATTCATTTTATATTTTACATATTTTTAATTGAATTTATCATTTAAAGTCAGAATAAGGAAAATAATTAATTGGCAAATGTAATGATTTTTTGAATCATTATTAGTTTTTGAATTTATTATACAGATATACCAATTTCAGCACATTCAATTAAACGATTTAGAATAGCCTTTTCGTCAAATGTATTAATGGATTAAAATTAAACAGGAGTCTGTAACTATTCTGGTGGCACACCCCGGGCTCCATTACTTATAATAATGTTGAACATAACTCTTTCACGATTGGGTTGTTAGAGAGCAAAGGATGTGGTTAGTTTTCATAGTTCCCTCTTTTTGGGAAATCATTTTCCAGGACATTATAGTACATTACAATCCATTATAATGCAGAGTGATACAAGAACACATATCATTCCACTCTGTTTATCATGAATATATCTCCTTTAAATTAGCATATCATCTTATGCAGCATTATGCAAAATTATTTTGTATCTTTGGTCAAACTTCTATGCAAAGTACTAACTGAAATGTGCCAAAAGTATAGTATTGTAGTAATAATTTAGTTAGTATTTGCATTTCACCAAAAAGAAAAAAAAAAACTGAAGGGCATGCTCTTTTGGACCAAAAACTCCAATTTTATGTATTTTAATGAGACTAAATAGCATAGGAAAATATGTGAAAAGGCAGTGAACACTTTCAAAGACAGATAAATTCAGGTTTCGGTTGCGTTTGAACATCAGGGATTTATTTTTTACACTAGGATAATGTTTCAACTAAATAAATTGTCAATTGTAAATCTTCATGCATTTAACATGTCTGAAGACTGCTTCTAAAACTTTTAATGTTTATCTAGACATAAAGAAGCCCTGAGCTTTGGAGCAGAAGCCTTCTCTGCACTTCAATGGCATGTTTATGCCAAGGGCAAAACCACCCTTCTGACTCTGTTGGTATTCAGTCCAGGTGCAGCAGCCACATAAGCAATCACGAGCTGGATTGTTGGTTAACCATTTGATCTTCGCTGATTGCATTTATTATCTCTGCAACTAATATCAAGTGAGGGGATATGAATAGGTCATCAAAGTACACTGACGTTCATAGTCATGTCATTTCAACACGAAGTGAGAGCGACGTAACATGAGAATAAATGAAATTGATAAAGTCTTAGGATCAAATGAGGTAACAATAGTCCTCATGATACGAAAGCATATATAAGACAATTATAGAGCAGACCGTAAATAGGACATTATTCATTTTGCTGCCTATAGTAGTATAGACTGAATAAGTTTCTGTGTGAAGGTAATATCAAGGCACTAGTGTAGCTGTAACACTGGTGTGATACAATAAACTCCACCTGGCTGCAATGTCATGACTGTAGAAATACTCCGATTCTCTGATATAGGCACCAAAATAGCTTCCCGTGACAAAATTTTATTATGAAAATGCAAAATTCGAGCGAGCACCATGTCAATTATAAGTTTGCATTCTGTGGTTGTTATCAGAATTGGTGCTGTTTTAGAGGCTTTTAAAAAAATTGTTTTACAAAAATATATTCAAACAAACACAGCCATAAGGACTGGCTTTGGTGATCATGTAACATCACTTTGTCTTTCTCCTGTATCTCATGAACAGTTGTGGTCAACTTCTGTGGAAGCTTGGTCGTATTCGAAGAAAAGCGACGACTTGAGATCTTGACGAACTGCATCTTGAGCTTTAATTTATTCGTTCAAAGTTTCAGGTGTTCATAAGGTCACGGAGAGAGCTTGTGGACATCAAAAGAGACAGCTGGTTCCTCCTGCTCGGCGCTGTCAACCACAATGCTCGGATGTGTCTCTTGGGTTTCCATGGAAATAGTTGAGTTCGTAGAGGGCGTCGCTCCAAAGTGTGGCTCGTCCACTGAGAGAAGCATGGGCGTTCCCGCTCGTTTCAGACTGTCAATCATGGTCACGTGCACCTCCTCTGGCGTCACACCCATCTCCTTGCTGTACTCCGACGGCGACTTCCTCTTTATCCTCTCATACGACTTGTCTTGGTTTTCCGTGAAGGTCTCGCTGTCCTGAAATCGGCCAAACAACCAAATGAAGAATCCGAAGAGGACGAACGCCGCCAGGCTCGGGATGAAGGCCAGGCACTTGACGTCCAGGCTGGATCCGGTGTAGCGACTGTGGAGGAACATGTCCCGCTCCACGTAGGTTAAGTTGCTGTCGGGATTTATGTTGGTGGAGCGCCACTCGTAGGTGAGAGTGCTGTGGTTGAAGAAGCTGAGTGTTTCTGGCTCTTCCACTGTGAAGATCTTCTCGCCAGGCCCGACGTACTGACCGTACTCGTAGGGCTGGTAGAAGATCTGGTTCTTCCACATGTTAAGGTCCAAAATCAGCACGAGGAAGATGATGCCATAGTTGAACCACTTACCTGTAACGAGACGCGCGACACCGGTTAGATTACAAACAAGGCTATTTTTGACAGATAAGCAAAGAATAAACATGAGCACGCTGTAAAGATAATTTAACAGAAAGACAGATTGATGTACAGCGCAACTCCAAACAAGATCTAGAGAGCAGAGCCAGACAGACAGATATGCTGTCACCTTCGTTTCATCAGGAATCGCTCTCCCTATGCATATAGCTCATGTATTCAGACACAGATCCATTTGTAGGTGCTACTTCCTCAACAGTATCTTCTAACGAGATCACTACATTACCATGAGACAGCCATCTCCCCAGGTTGACTGATAGCGGGGAGATGTCTCCCCGGGTATACGTGACACCTCTCTCTTCCTCTCCACGAGATACGCTGTTAATAAGCTTTTAGTTAAACCAATCACGTCGCGTGGGAGCCATTTCCATAATGCTTAATGGATATGCAATGCATTAGGGTTAACAACCTTTCGCGAATCACTGAGCGTTTGAGCAGCTTAACATTTAGCACGGGAACATTGGTTTTGCCTTCTCTTTGTGGTTGTGAGTCAGCGTGTGCACGCAGGGTGAACAAAATGGAGAAACCGGGAAGTCGGTTTCGAATGGGAAATGCACTCGCTCACCGAGAACATCAAGACGCAGAGACGTGAAAGACGATGAGAGATGCGTCTCGCACGGCAGGGTGGAACACAAGGAAGGGGAAATACAGTTGCAGCAGTGGAGCCACCTGTGTGTCACATCGGCTACACATGTATTATAAATGGTCGCTGTGGTTTAACCATCAAACCGTTTCCTACATGGAGGAAATTGCAAACTAGAGCAGGGAGAGCATGTTTGGTATTCACAATGCAATTCAAAAACAGAAAGTAGAAGTTTTTCTCCCTCGTGGACATTTTTTTCATTTCTTTCTGCTATTTAATCAGTTTATGAACATGGGTGGTATTTAGTAAAGCTAGAGGTAATCCTCATAAAACAATGGGACGACCCTGTACTTCGTATGCAGCGGCCGTGCGCGTACCTGTGATGTGAATGTGGTACTCCTCTTTAAAGATACTCTTGCAGACAGGAAGCTTGACCTTCACATGCGTTGTCGACATTCCTGGTAGATTCATATCCAGGTCACCCATGAAGTGAGGGAACTCCCAGTCCTGAAACACACACACACACACACACACACACACACAGACACACACAGGCATATTTTGTATCTCGCTACCGTGATAATGTAGTCTCAACTGTAGCAAACTGAACACATTTAAATAACCACATTGGCAGGACTAATGTCAGCCATGTATCGTGCTATATTGGGTGATGAACGCTGAACTTTTCTCATATTAGCTGATATTAAATCCCTGTGGAGTGTCTTCATGCACTGACTGGAGGTCAAACATGGTGCCAGCTGCTGTAGACTACGCTGTGTGTTTACAGGCGCATGGAGTGTACTAATGTGCACTGGGATTTCAACATGTCAAAACACATCAACGCGCACTCCAAATTGACATTTAGAAGCTGCCCATGCCCTGTGGTGTCACTTACCTCTTTTTCGCAACTGTGTGTTTATATTTGGTGGCCAGTAGGAGTCACTTACTACTGATGAGGTATATATGCAAAAAATGAAATCCAATTAAAGAAATACATTTTGACAGATGGCGAGAACATTTTTGGGAGAATATCTTTCTCAAAATACCATTTGAATGTGTCTCCAAAACGTCAACGTCAACTTTTAGTGGGCTCAGTACTGTGATCAGCATTGTGACAATGTATTTTTCAGTAAATCCAATAACATTTTAAATGGTTTACTTAGCGTAACCCATAAAGGAAAAGTTAGTTCTTCAGTTTATCTAAAAAGTCACCAATATTTGGAGATATATGGTTTTCACTGGAGTGATGTAGACATGTAGACGTTCTGTTTTTAAAATAAAAGTATTGAGGTTTGATACCCAGACCTAGCTACATGTTAGCATGTTAACTTGCCAAATACTTGCATGCTAACATTCTTAAGGTGTTATGCAAAACATGAGCGTATTAACATCTAGTAACATTTATATTCACAGAAGCTGTACTAGCTAGCTGTAGGCGTGTTAAAATGCCAATGTTAGCACTTTAGTATGCTAATTTTAGGTTTATGTTTTTCAGCATTGAGCCCAAAGCACAACATTGGCTGATGAAGTACAGCTTGTGCCGTGTACATGTCATAATGTTAAACACTTGTATACACTTATGCTTCAGTTAGTGTGCTAGGAACATTAAAAATGTATGTACGGTCTTAAATTATTCCCCAAAATACCGACTTGCAACTGCAAATTACAACTACTGTAATTGACTTAACATATATTATAACATTATAACATACATGATATTGGAGGTGTTTCTTTCAACAACAACAAAAAAAAATGTTGGACATGAATGCCATAATTACTTGTTTTTACAGTCAATAAATTGCTACTATTAGAAGAGCAATACATTTGTTTTATGTACTCCAAAATACTACATTAACTAATGTAACTGTATTTAGTTACTTTGCATAATGAAAGTGTGTAATTAAAATGGCAAAACACAGACGAAACTAATGGAAATCCCCCAGACTGGTGGCGAAGAAAATTAAAAATTTTTAAAACGTTTCTTTTACTGAGCTGACTTAATCATCTCGCAAATGAGCTTTTATCATCTTTATTATAGAAAAAAAGCACACGTAAATTTAGCATATTTCATTTTTAGATTAGCTACAGTTCCCTTTGGTTCCCATTATTTGCACAGAGCATCTTGCTGCATCACATTACCACGTTACATTTCCTGTATCCTCATGTGATCCAGAGTCTCCCATGCCAATATCTATGAACAGCATAACAGCTTTGTGATGGCCCCCTGGATATTAATTAAGTCCTCCACTCCTCTTCCATATCTGCAGTATCAGTTGCTATAGCACTAACAGGCATGGCATTTAAGCCATGCAACTCCCTCCCACAAAATAATGAGTCTCTAAGACGTACAGTATATAGGAAGAGTAAATTGGTAGTGTGTATCGGCATATCATCCACATATGTAAATGTGTATATGCATATACACAAAGGACACAGAAATCTGACATTCTGCTGGGGGAAACAGACCAATTATGCACAAAACTATGAAAAAAGTAAAACCCAGCTTGGAGGCAAATCCAGACAGGTCATTAATTGGGGTATTAATTAGTTTGAGAACAACAACACCCATCTTTTCTCATGGAGGTGAGATAATAACTATGGCACCCTGTGCTCCCAGATGGAGGCGAATGAAGCTGTTGGGAGGGCTGTGCCGAATAATTTTTTTATCGAATGGTGGTATGTAGCAACGACCTCCAGTGCTTGGGCCGTGTAACAGCGCAACGCAGGCTAACTCAACTCATAAATAACTGCTGTAAATGTGCTTGCTGTACACTGTGCAGAAAATGAGAAGGGCCCATCGTAAACAAATCCATGTGAATGGGGAGTGATATACCGGGAGAGGAAGACGCGGGTCCAGACCGTCTCGGGGAGTCAAACGGAGATGTCAAAATAGGGGGCGTGCCCTTCATGTCACATCAGATCTGTGGCTTTTTCCCGAAAGCTGAAAAAGCTGGCCTCAGCAAGACATCAGCGTCTTTGTGAGGAAACAGGTCAGCCTACGGCATACTGTAGGCTGACCTGTTTCTATATATCTGCATAATTACAATCATTGGTTAAATAATTGAGAAAAGCACCAGTGTAAAGTAATTACTGGCTAGAACGGCCAGAATACCCACTTAAAATAATGAATTGTTTCAATAAATAAGTCCAGAAATTACTTTAAGTGGTGCAGTTGTTGGGAATTATAGTGGTGTCCTTGCCAGGTTTCTGTGGAATGGCGTATTTCTAACACTAGAAGAGCTTCTCCTATGCAATTGCAGCCATTTAGTAATTAGCATAATCAACAGAGTAGAAACATATATTTAGGGGACACCAAATATTAGTCTTGCAACGTGTCCTCCAATACCCACCAACATGGCCTTGTGAAATATTTTCATTAAGCATTTGGAGGAGCCCTGTTGAATTAGGCTCGCAGTCAAACCACATACATGATTGGCCTGAGATTCTGGCTCCTGGCTAGCGGCGTAACAAAAACAAAAAACGACTTCTCCCATTCTCTTTCTCCTCAATACACAGTTATGTGGTTTTTTGCCCAGACAAACACATTTGCATATTCATGAGCCACTGACACAGGCTTTATTGATGTACACTCTCCTGTGGGAGAGAGGACATCGGGTGGGGAAAAAAAGAGGTGGGGGAGGGGGGGGGGAAAGTGAGAAAAACTCCAATCTTGTGAGTCATCATTAAAGAAAATAAACAAGGCTCACAGGGGAGTAGGAGAGGAAAGGGTGAGTTCATGGCTGAGGTCTGAGAAAGAGGGATGGAAGGAGTGAAAGAGAGGAGATGTAAAGCAGTAAACAACAGTTTGTATATCTATATATTTGTGGGTGTATATACAGTATATGTGTGCGTGAATGCATTTGTGTCCATGCCAACTGAGAGTGATCAAACACCCCTCTCGCTGCTCTGTGCCGCAGTGCCCCATTGATGAATAGTAAGGGAGGAAAGGGGGGAGGGAGGGGAACTGGCAGGAAGGGTAGCGGAATAAGCCAAGAGACGTCCCAGCTCCCTTCTTTTTAATTGGCCACAGGGGAGCGGTCTACCTGCATGACAATGAGAAGGTCGAAGACCAAGATGAAGGAGGCCAGGAAGGCCCTGGAGACCTCGTCGCTGGGCAGGAAGCCTCGGTTCAGGTTGTCCCAGCTGATCCAGTCGGTACTGATGACCAGAACCACCACAGATGTCAGAGTGATGAGCACGGCCCTGTAGGGAGGAGAGGAAGAAGACAGGAGAGGAAGAGGAGAGGAGTTAGGAAGGAGGGAATGGAAATAGGAGGAGAGTAGAGGAAGAAAGGAAGGAAAATAAAGCGGGAAGAGGGGAGGGAAAGGGAAGGGAATAAAAGGGAGCGAGGCAAAGAGACAGAGTGGAGGTGAGATGAATCAATGACTGACGCACATTAGAAAGTACAAGGGGCACGGAGAAAACTTTTAAATATCTATAAAAGAAGAAGACGTGAACAGTTGATATTGTATATCTAGGAAGACAAACAGCTCCACTTTCAAACCCACGTCATTGCAAGAAAAGATAAATCAGATAAATTCAGTTTCTCATGGACTCAATAATGTATTGAACAACAATTTTACCTGGATTTGAAAAATGGCAGCAGATATAGCTTCCAGGAAGATGAATGTGCAAAGAGTAAAACTGTGTCTGTTTGTCTGTTTGTGGATGCAGAGACAATGCAATTCAAACCCCTACTGCATACATATTTCCATGTATTTCCATATTTAACATGAGCCAAAAAAAAATTGTTTGTACCTTCACGCAGTGATTGCTGTGTTTTTTCGGCGATCTTTCACACACTCTGAATTGTGTTTATGTCACATTGCTGTAATTTTGCCTTCACTGTTTACTGGGAAATTTCCCATCTGAAGAGAGGCACAATGAGAAAGGCTTCGTATTGTTCTCCACTGTGCATTGTGTCTCAATGTCACCCAGTGATTGCCGTGCTGTTAAGTGCGTTCTCACACCACACATGAGGCCGGCTGCATTGCAGATAGTGAATGCCAGCTCATATCCCGTTTCAAATGTAAGGGAGAAGCATTTTAAGAGTTTTTATTATTCCACTATGGGATTCTTTTCCTCCGCCATGGCCGATTTTTGGCACTGTCTTTTACGATTTGCCACGACCCTTCGGCGCATAATGATAAGATATATCCAGCAACGCATTTATCAATCATATTTCAAGCTCGGAATTTCAAAACGAAAGCTTGTCAAATCCGGCATTGATTGTGACAGCGCGAGTCAGGGCATCCGTCGATAAAATGAAGGGCAGCGGAAAAAAAGTCACAGAACAATTTGACTGCTTGCATTCTGATCGCAGGTGAATCAATCCAGCGAAAGGAAAATGTTAAACACTGCAGCCAAACACTTTTGTGGTTTGAGATGTCTGTGTCCTGACCTCTCTGTGTACGTATCAAACAGATGTCAAACTGTTTCAACTGTATTCTCTTCTATACGTCCTTCACTTCTCACTATGACCCTAAAATGAACCGCGGCAGAGGCGTTCGCATGTCGGGTTTGACTGACAGCACTGAGCCACTTTGTTGAATGAACACCGCTGGGACCGTGCACTGGTGGTGTAATACATCTAAACAGGGAACGCTTCTACTTGGCCGTCTAGTAATGGGCATATCAGACATGGTTTGCAGCATTTGTTTAGCCGTTATTTAAGGGTCACAGCTTGTGGCACGAGAAGTAAAAAGCTGGGCTATGGTTTGCCCCGTGACCTTGCTGTGTCCATTGATTTTCACCCTGTTCTTTCAAATTAAAGGTGCTGACACTGAGTGAGGGAAGATTAACACGGCTATTGACTGTGTGTAACCATGCAACGGGCTGGAGAGACCACATAACACACACACACACGCACGCACGCACCTACACAGCGTTGTACAAACATATAATACATTTAGTAAGATAGTAGGTCAGGAAATTGATATGAAATCTTATCATGTGCATGAATAAAAGATACACACAGACAGTTTGTCTCAGTGTACGAAGACAACATACCAGAAGAGAACAATCCTGTTGTTGCCTTGTTTCCAGAACCTTCTGGCTGCTTTGCCCCAGTCTGGATAGTGCTGATCCTGGAGCATCATATCCGTCACCTGCAGAAAGGAACGTGCATATTAAATTACTTAATTACTAATGAAGATTAGATGTAGAGGAAATTACGAGTTGGGCTTAATTTACCATAAAGACTAAAAAGAGCTAGCCTGGCTGTGTCCAATGGTAATATTCCTACCAGCGCTTATAAAGCTCACTAATTAACATGTTATATCTTGTTTGTGTAAATGGTGCAAAAACCACCACGGTTTTCCGGGGGTCTGGAGGGGTGGGGGGGGTTATACTACACTATTTCCTGGCGAAGTGCAGTAACATCCTGGAAGTCACTTTTTACAAATGAAACAAAAAAGATCTAACGTGTTAATTAGTGAGCTTCAGAGGAGCTGGGAGGAGAATTATTATTTTTTTTATTACTTTGAACAGAGCCAGGCTATCTGTTTCCCCCTGATGTTAGTCTTTGTGCTAAGCTAAGCTAACAATCGCCTCGATGTAGCTTAATATTTAATGGCCAGACATGAGACTGGTGTCTATCCTATCATCTAGATCTCAGCGTGAAAAAGCATACTTCCCCTAATTAATATCACTTCAAGCGAAATATTAAAGCATAGAACATACAATGATAGTTGTGCTTACAAGTTTGAGGCCAACATTTGGATGAGGTTAATTCCTGTATCAAACATGGCAATGCCGCTGCAAAATATAAGGTGTAAAAAAACGGACCTCACAAATATGGGAGCAAATCCGCGCAAGCAGGTCCCGAGATCTTGCGTAAATTCCGTTAGAGTTGCATATTAGTGCCCATGGTTTTGGAATCACATGTTCAACAATCCCACATGGGTGTGATGTTGGTGTCCAAGTACTTTTGGCCATGTAGTGCATGTCAAATCAAATGCAAAAACAGTGACAGTGTTCACCAGCTGGAATTCATTAATCCACCTTCCTGTCACCAAAACATTTCAATTAGACACCGTTTTAATTATACATAATACAATATTATTCAAACATTAAATAATAACACTTCATGTGTGATAACACACTCATTTGTTTGTGATTACCTTCAATAAATATTGACTTTTTTTTTTAAATGATAAATGTTGTGCTTGTACCTGTCGTTCCGCTGCTTATAAAAGCTGACGATAATTATTTCACATAGTCAGTTTTAATGTCATCATTGAAAATGAATAGTACATTTTCTCACACGGATACAGAGTTGTATCAGAGAGCATTTTATAGACGAGCATAGAATTTTCCCACTATATTCTTTCTGTGGAGCCACTGCAGAAGCAAGGTCAGTTCATCAATAAAGCGCCTCGCTGCAGAAACTGTAGCTCGTGTTGAAAAGAGGATTTGAATAAGGCAGCGTATGAGATGCTTCTGCTGTTGCAGCATTGCAAAAACAGACACTTCCTGTTCACTCATCTAGCAAAGACACACTGTAAATCCGCGAGGCGAAGGAGACACAGAGGTCATCTTGAAAGTGCCTTGTTGAATTAATCGAATGTAAAAAACCTTGTGAGTAATTTCTGGAATCAGCACTTTGCCTTGGCCCAACTTTCTCACACACACACACACACACACACACACAGACACACACACACACACACACACACGCCTCTGTCTCCCCGATTCACCTTCTCACTCGCTGCTTCCCCCTGTCTCCCTTCTGACCAGACTACATTTCCCCTTCACCTCGGTTTCCTACTCCTTACCTCCCTCCTTCTCCCCCTCGTCTTCTGTCTCTCCTTCCACCCTCTCTCTTTCTCTGCAGTATGTACTGTAGAATACTAATGTGACCGGTGAGGGAGCTTGTCAAGTTGTCTCAGCTGTGTGCATCTCAGTGCCAGAGCCCTACTCCTCCCACCACAGGTAGTCCACTCCCGCTGGAGCTCTCCTCCTCTCTTTATGTTGACAAATGAACAGAGGTGGGTTTCTCCTCCAACATACTCTGTGCCCCCTGTGCATTCATTGTTTCCTCTGACCCTTCGTAGATCAAACTGCGTGTTACTCTAAAGATTTGGTAGCAGATTGAACTGGATCAGCACGGAGGGTTTTAAGTGTGTGCCTTACAGCGGTTGAGAGGATACACCTGACCTAGAAATTAGAGAAGTGCGTGAAGAACTTGTACTTGTGTATCTTCTTTATGATTTCAATGTACTTATTAAATTAACAGTTGGGATCTGAGAACAGGGCTAAACGTAGCCACATTTACGACCCTGCAAGGCTATAATGCTTATTACACACAAGAAAAGGGAACTGTGGATGAATAAATGCTATTCTCGTATGCCACCAGTGAGGCAAAGCACTTGAAGTTTGGCCTGAGCAAATGATGCCACAGGGAGGCCATTGTTGCTAATTGGCTAATGCAAAAGGGTTGTATCCATTATATTTTGGCCCAAAAAGCGTATCTTTAATTTAACCTTGCAGATTTGGCTCTGCATTGTCAGACGTGGCTTAACTTTCTTTAGCATAACGCCACCATCAAGTCCTGTGGGATATGGATGGGAAAGATCTCCATGTTTATGACATGGGGACGTCATTCCATCGGACAACTCAAGATGGTGGTATGGCTGCAGAATTATCAGGAATATGATTTGAATGTTTACTTGAACGCTCAGAAAATGGTAATTAGGGTTAATCCAATATGACATGACAATATGACACGGCTCAAGCTGTACTTCATCAGCCAATGTTGTGCTTTGGGCTAAATGCTGAAAAATATAAACCTAAAATTTGCATACTAAAGTGCTAACATTGGCATTTTAACACGCCTACAGCTAGCTAGTGCAGCTTCTGTGAATATAAATGTTACTGGATGTTAATACGCTCATGTTTTGCATAACACCGTAAGAATGTTAACATGCAAGTATTTGGCAAGTTAACATGCTAACATTAAGCTAGGTCGGGGTATCAAGCCCCGATACTTTTATTTTGAAAACAGAACATTTCTCGTGACAAAAACTGTCTACTACTGAAACAACATTTAATATTTGAGAACTTGGTCTTCTATGAAATGAAAACACATGGTTACATTTCTCATTGCAAGGTATGGAAAGAATTGTTATGTAAATACCAAAATTGTTTAGCATGTTGGTGTAACATACTAATATTTAGGAATTTAGCATCTTTAACATAAACATTCATCTCACTCAACTGCTGGAAATTTTAAATTAAGAGTTACCTTGTAATGAAATTAAGTGTCGAACAAGTGGAAATGTGAAATCGTTCAGATTCATCATTTGGAGACCATGAATATCTGCAAGTTACCAAAGCCACGCTGCTAGCATGGCTAAAAAAGATCATTTGATGTAAATGTGTTCTTAATAATATAGCATTGAAATCTAAAATCAAATCTTTGTTTTCATGAATGCAATCCTATCTAATGTTAAGGACACAAAAGTTGGAATCTCACCATCCATGCCGTGACAAAGTCTCCCATCCACGTCCCCACAGCAGCAATCTTCATAAAACTCTCATTCCTGATGCCCATGTAATCCGTCACCATGTGAGGCCTGCAAGGAAAGAAGACCGAGAGTGAAAAGGACATAAAAAATGAAGTACATGTTATGAGGGTAGTAAAAGCAGGCAAAAACGGAAGGCGGTAACACGACTGACAAGCAGAGCCAACAGAGGGGAGTCGGTGCAGGGAGAAAGAGAAAATGGTCACTGCCGCTAAGTATCATGATGCTAGCTGTCAGAGTCAATCAATATCAATGTGACCCTGTGAAAACAATGAGCGACGGCTCTACCTTATAAAGCCCTCAGGATTGTAAACAATTTACACCAGCGCGATGGTATTCAAGCATTATCATCGCTTTCATTCGGTCCCGCAGTGTTCGGCAAATTATCCATTTGTTTGGCAAATTTGTCTCATGTCTAGTTGATTTCAAATCAACACTGGCATCCCAAAGAGATCTCCCATGTTAATGCACTAGATCTGAGTAAGCTCAGTTAACATCAACTGCAGCGGCACAGAAGCAAAACATAAGACTAGGTCAAGACAAGCCATTAGAGAAACAATCTCACATGCAATAGTATCTGATAAGAAATGACATGCTTTCTTTGGAGTCCTAGTTACTCCTTCATCTCTGAACAGTAAGTGAAGATGAGAAGCTTTTGTTCAGCACTGCAAACCCATCCACCCCACACACTCACACACACACACACACACACACACCACATCACTCTATTTTCTCCAGGTAATAGCGCAGGGAGGGAGGAAAAGTGGGTCACTCGCCTCCTATATGGGACCTGTGCCGGGGAGCGAGGAGGAGAACAGAGGGGAGCGAGGAGGCCTGTTTGATCTCATGGCAGCTCGGGTCTTAGAGGCTGAGTGGAGCAGGTGGGCACCCATCACCTTCCCCTCAAGCCCCATCTCATCTCCCCCACAGGTCACACTCATGAATATAATAGATGGCGATGGATAGGGCTCTGGCTATGCTTTCAAGAGGTCGCATTTGAAGTCAATGGCTCCATTCGTCTTTGTTTTCCCCCGGTCATTTTCTGGCCGCCAGCAAACACCAATAAAAATGTTTTCTATTGCACAGAGGGCTCTGGAAAATCTCGCCTACAACCCTGCTGGTGTACAGTTCATTTCCTTTTTCTCCGTCTCTGTGTGTCGCCTTGATGGTTCATTTTAATTTAATCTTTTAGCTAATTGCATTAAGACTTCTATTTGATGTGCTGTTCACTTTGTAAATGAGTCGTCTAAACAATCTCTTGAAAAGCAATGGAGGGTAATACTTTTAAGTTATTAGCTAATGTAGAGGCTTTAATAGGTGTTCATTTCTAATGAATGCTAATTGCTCAGGCCTTTTCACAGCATAATAAATGCTCTTGGGCAACACAGAACAATGATGAGTAATTGTGGCAAGCCAGTGACCTGAAACGGCAACTGCCCTGTTTAGTGCAACTGTGTGAGAAATACTCTTCCTTGGAAGGAAACATTGTAAATCATATGTCGTCAATGCAGCACGCATTTAACAGATTTGACAGGATTTTATTGACGGAAACGTGCAGTACCGTCGGTGACGTATTGCATCGCTCAAGCCCGCAAATAAAACAGCCTTGATTGGAATGGTGATTTATATCTGCATTAAGTCAGTTAGACATTCAGTGGCTTGGCACTGCTCCAGTTACCAAGGAGACCCCATTGGGAGTCATTTACCCGCAGCGAAATTCTGATCGATACTTCTGGAAATGCTGTCTGGCACCACATGCTAGGCTTTAAATCAAAAAAAAAAAAAAAAAAAACTAACCCGCCACCAACCCCTTGCCCTGCTCACATATTTAATTGAGCAAATGTTACCCCTGTGCTGAAAGAGAGGGTTTAATTTTTTTTTTTCTGCCGAGCACCTATGATGAGTTTGGGGACTCTTCGCACTGCATGATCAGAGGCAGAACTCTCTGACTTATTCATGCTGACTGAAAATTTAATGGCCTTTAGAGCCGGATGACCTAATGAGAGAATTCAGTGTAGTGGAACATCAGTACAGTAGCACCATGAATAATCAGCCCCAAAATGGCTCCCGTGGCTTAATCGCAGAGCCAGTGGCAGTGTCAGTGCCAGCGCGGCCGGCTCAGCCAGCTTTGACCCTCTGAGGAATGTTATCAGGTTTCCAACACTTGTTCAGACAAAATATTCAAGGACATTTCAATGCCTTTCAAAGTCTTGTTCCATCACATGCGGAAAATTACAATTTTGCGCTACAGAGGGTAAAGAGTTATAGAGTTATGAGCTTGGACGTTACCCCTGTTTGACATTAACTATTGAAAAAGGCCATTTTAACTGTTGCATTAAAGTCGTCATCTGCAGGATCTTTACATTTTTGTTTTCGCGTGAATTATCTTTAGTGCTAAGAAGTCATATATTTCGTGCTAAGGAGGAGTCAGTGATGTTTTTGAGATTGCTTGGTTAAAAATTGTGGTCGGTGCTTTAATATCTCTCTCATTGTATTTTAGTTTCTGATGGTACTGCTGTTTTCTTTCTGCTCAGCCAACAATACACATGTTCACTTCATAATTCTTCCATCTATATTCACTCCAGTCAAACTATTGTTGTTTTCATCACGCAATAATTATAAAAACAATCTGGTGCACAGTACACCTACTGTGCACCAGATTGTTTTTATAATTATGTATAGGTTAAATATTGTTTTATATTAAATTGTGATAGACTGTATTAATTCAATATTTTAATATCTGACTATAGTTCAGTTAACTATAGTTAGAGCGTGTTAATAAGGTCCAGAAATGTGGAGCTGCAACTATTGATTATTATTTCAGTATTGATTAATCTATTGGTTAATTAGAATATGGTAAAATTAATTTATATAAAAAAGCGCAATTCCATTTTCCCAAGGCCCATGATGATTGTCTACAAATCCTTTTTGACAGACCAACAGACCAAAACCTAAATATTAAATTCAGCACTGCAACTAAAGAGTATTTTCAATATTGATACAGCTGCAGATTATTTCTTTGATTTATCCATCCAAAAAGAAATGTCGGAAAAATACCCATCACATTATCCCAGAGGGAAAAGTGACAGTAACAGTCCAAAAATCAAAACATGATCAGTTTAGCATAACATGACAAAAAAATAAAAAATGCAATGGATTACTCCCTTAAATGTTAAACTGCTTTAATTGAATTTTTTTTTTATCAAAGCCCCAACTCAAGGATTTCCAAGACCCATGGGAGCCTTGATCATTAGGCTTATACAACATCATGCTGAGAGAGCTCTCACTACTCTGAGTCATCAATACTCAGATTTCCATACATTTGTTCCCTGTCCACTTGGACATACAGGCCTTCAAGCCGAGTTTTATAAACTTGTTTTCTCTGTCAGACTGCCGGTGATTTAGTGACCGTGGCAACTGAGTGACCTCCTCTGCCCTGTAAAGGCTGGATTCATTCAGAACATAAAATTGCGACCTTGGCTGGCTCCGCATTGAAATGCATTGCCTGTCGCCTCCCCGTGCACAACAGTACCCAACGTCGTATTTACAGTATACAACGGCGAGCTGCTGTAGTTACCAGGGAGCATAAAGCTGTCAATACAAACTCTTTTCACTATCACTATAGCATCTCCCAAGGCAACTTAAACACTTCAATCTTAATTCATCACTCAGCACAGAACTGGCATAGTATTACACCGGCTGGAGATTGAGTCCTTTAGTCCTCATCATTATGCTGGCTCAGGAGTAGGAGTGAAGACCATCAGCCGTTTTAGAACGACACAGAGGCGTTTTATGATCTGACACCCCATTATTACATCAGGACGCCATTATTTGTCCGTGACTTTCAAATAATATATCTGTTTGCGATGTGACAATGGCTATGGTTAAGGTTTGGTTTAGGCACAAAAACGACTTGGTTGCGTTTAGTGAAACGTCATGGTTCGGGTTTATATTTCTACTTAGTTAAGGTTAGGAGACCTCTGTTGTCATGGTTACAATAATAACCACTTGGTTAAGTTTAGGGAACAATCGTGGTTATAAGAAGCAAACTTTGATGTATGTTAGTAAACGGGAAACGAGCAGCAGTGCACCGGGTTTACGTCGACCCATCCATTGACCACGACATCCCTCCAATGTGGAATGTGTCGCTCTATGATAATGTCACCTGACCTCCTCCTTTGCTAGCGACGGAAAAGAGTCCTAATTAATTTTTTTAATATATTTTATATCCTGGTTATGCTTTGCTCACGTAAACACCATATTCTGGTTCAGAAAACTGAATATACTCCGATCCGCGTCGGATATATTATATATTTGCAGGTGCTTTCTCAATCCAAAGTATGAAGCAGTTAGTCAGTAAAGAAAAATAAAAAAAATTGATGATTAAAAATGTAATGACTACATGCTGAAATAAAAGTAAATGTCAGAGGATTAGAAGGAGACACACAAAGACACCTGCAATGACGCAGATGATCAGAAAGCTGCATAATAATAGAATGGTGTAAACTGGGACATGAATATAGGTTCCTTTATGTTCCATGTAAATGTCACATCCAGAATATGATCATGTAAAAGTACTTATTTGAAAGGAATATTAAATATGTTCATCTTTACACATAGTGTTACTGACCTGCATCTCCAAATATCAACTTTTGGAGAAAAGCTGTTTTTGGTCTGTTTTCAAACCAAATGCGTTTTAAATGGTATTTGTAGTTTGAGAAGTAGAACGATTTCCCTAATCTAAAAATAATTCAACGGCAACATTCAAGCATTTTAGAAGAAAACGTGAAGCTTTAAAACACTGTAACTGATATATTATCTGACTGAGTGTGGCTGCGTGTCATTACACACAAACATGCGCACATGCATGGACTGTCTGTCCTGCTACACCACCTTTCCCCACCTTCCATCTGCACACACGCACATACTTACATTCATCTATAATATAATACATATCACATATTCCCAGTGGATTTCAACCGCTGTCAAGGTTATGGTGTTTATTGTTTACAATGTGGCTGTTTCGCTTTGTATGACAGTGAGGTATGAGGGGGACCTGGGCTGCAGCCACTGCTGACGCTCCTCCCCTCTGTCCCAGAAACAGGCAGGATAATATAATCAGAGTGGAAATGACTGACTTCACCGCTTCATATAGCAGAGGTATTCTGAGAGAAGAGAAAATGACTTTGGAGGGAAAGCTTTACACTAAATAAAGACTAGTTAAATACGTAATGAGTAATTTTTTTCGAGATACCAACGTAATGTGCATGGTGTAGGAGTGTGAAAGACAGCCGCAGATATGCCGCGTGGGTGTGTGAAAGCACGAGAGAGGCAGAGCGAGGCAGTGTAAGAAAGATCAATGAATTTAGACTGCGAGACATTTACTGCGATTTTTACAAACAGCAACAGGTTTCTATATCAAGTCTTATTAGTAAAGCTGTTTCTAACAATGTCTAGCAGGGTATTTTGACATATTATGACAAGCAAATCAGTTCATTTAAACATAGAAAGGCCTGAGGGTTATTTTGTTCCGAGCTGAAACTAATGATTATTTTCATTATAGATTCATCTGACAGTAATTCTTGATAAATGGGTTGAACGATATTGTTGTTTTATCTGACCGCCTAAATCCCAAAGATCTTCCAATCCCCATCACATGGCAGAAAAGCGACAAATGTCACAATGGAGGAGCATAAACCAGATCATTTGGGGCAATTTTGCTTTAAAAAATTACTAACACAATTGCAAATCTTTTTTTTTTTGTCTCCCTAAGCTTTTTACATGCCCAAAAATCACATAAAAAAAAATTTCAAGAATACACATACATTACAATACACAACTCACACAACATCCAGTAATAATAAATCTGGTATTTGCTATGTGCGTGTTTTTAAATAAACTGTCCAAAAATCCATCTGTGTGTGTAATTTTAATCGCGGAATTTCAAGTTGTAATCCCTTACGCAACTAGCTACAAGTAATCACATTACTGTAACACTGCCCGGCACAGACGGCCATCTATATGTACGTATATCTATATCTAAAACGACCAGAGACGGCTTGTTATACATTTCAGCATTAAGTAACCCGTTCTTAGAAATATGCCGTTGTACTGTAGTTAGCGGCAAGTCCCATGTGTGATTGCAGGCAACAGGAGGCATCTACATACCACAACATGCTATTTATTCAGCCTTTTAAATCCACTTGTCCATGGTATTACCCCAGCTTAGTGCCAGACAAGCAAACAGACAGACGAGGGGGACTGGCATGCACGCAGCACAAAGGATCATGGTAAACAAAAGACAAATACCCTCATACGATGGGGTCTAATCCCGCTCAGGGTATCGCTGTAGTCAAATGCCACTTCCATCCCTCCCTGCTCCTCATCAAAGATATCCACCCACTGCAAACCTCCCTCCACCCTACTCTTCCATTGCCCGTCTTGCCCCTCCCCTCCCCTGTCCCCCCCCCACCCTCACATCCATCCATCTATCTTTTACTGGGTAACAAACCAAAGTATAGAAGTCATTTTACAGCTTTACTGTCCCACTCCGGCTCCCTAGTAGATCCCTACACACTCCCTCCCTCCTTCCTTTCACCTTCACTTACTTTTCCACCCCCTTTCTCTAAATTAGTCGTGATTAATGTGTACGCCACGCATTGGGCCGTCTTAATTAAATAACACCATCTAATTAGGGGCTGATTTCGGCTGGTAATGGCGCCGTAAAATGGCGGAATGGGATTGTGCGGCGTGACAAAACATTCATGAAGTCCGTCAAACTCCCTGGGCGGTCACACTCCCCTGGTTTCACACAAACAGCCCCCTCCTAATCTGACAGTTACATTAAAATGCAAATAGCCCAGATGTGAGGGTTTGGTAACAAGTGTGGCTTACAGCTCCCATGGTGCCACAATGGAGGGGCTTTATTCCCCCCCCGATATGATACATGCCAGGTAACAGGTTGATAGCTGTTGACCTAGAAGTGGCTGTTTAAATATTGGCACTGTTGGACATGTGTAAGATTACACAGTCTGAAAATCTCTTTGTGCGGAGAGATAAAAGGCTTTGATGAATCCATTTTACATGACTAATCATGAATAAATGCATGTCATCCAAAAAGATATACAATCTCTCATCAGTGATTGTTTACAGTCCTGATGGCGCGGTTTATCTTTTTTCTTCCTTGTGAATGTATCGCCAGTTTTAATTAAATCAAGCTCAAGAACCGACTGAAAGGTCAAAGAAAATTAAAGCATATTAATGAGCGGAGGGCACGGGCAGCATACAGCATCAGGTCAGGGAGACAGCAGGGAGACAGACGCAAACACCCCCCCCCTGCCACACACACACACTCAGACACACACTCTCTCTCCAACATATACATGCATGTCCCAGCTAACTTGAGCAAGGTGCGAGACGTGAACAATATGTGGTTGGTGTGTGTGTGTGTGTGTGTGTGTGTGTGTGTGTGGGACGCCCTGTCTAGCCACCAGAAGAGCATCACCTGCAGTGCACCATCCTGGCTAGATGTCAAAGCCAGCTAACCCATGCCAAAATACCTACCCTTTAAAAACCCTTGGAAGTAATAATACCTCACAGCGGCTTGTTCTTTTAGTACAAATGAAAAGGGAAAACCCTATTCACTCCCGTAGCAGGGCAGCTGCAGTCACAAAGGGATATTGTACTTTGCCTTTGTGCTGT
This sequence comes from Bovichtus variegatus, assembly GCA_943593645.1. NCBI lineage: Eukaryota > Metazoa > Chordata > Actinopteri > Perciformes > Bovichtidae > Bovichtus > Bovichtus variegatus. The sequence continues at coordinate 6,732,444 of CALSCE010009442.1, forward strand.
GGCAAAAGAGGAAACTACAACAGGCTCGCTGCGTGGTGAGGGAACGGTAGTGAGGGGGGGCCATGAAAAAAAAGCAGGATTTGGACATAGATCAAAAGACTTAAGTTTCACCGCATCATCAGGGCTGGAGCGCTTCTCCCGCTCCCCCCAGACTCCCATCCTCTCAGCCACCTTTTTGCTCACTCTGCTGCATTCATGGCATCGCAGCCCGGAGAACGTCTTCCGAGGGGCATCCTGGCAGAGTGTGAACATTGCTCTTACATGTCGGTTTTGAACAGAGATGTGAACACTAATGGTTTTTGGCAGGGCCTCGGTCCTCAGTGGACACACTGCTGGAACGGAAAGAAAACAAGTGGAGAAAGCGGGACGGGACGGGAGGGGAGGGGTTTGGGACAAGTGCAGAAAAAGACCAGGTGTCTTGGCAGCGGCGGGTCCACTCGCTTTACAACAGCACCATCTGTCTTTGCGAGGAGAGCCTTACAACTTCGAATAACTGGCGTCGCCGCTCAGCACACATCCAAAGCAAATAATCACGGATGAGTTTTAGTGTTGCGTCAGCCAGTTTAATAGTTTCATAGGCTGTCGTGGTTCCTTCTTTTTGTATCTTGACAAGTGATGCAGCTAATATGACCAGAGTGACTTGCACATGCTCGATGGGTATAAATTATATATCATTTAATAAATTATACATCACATCTCAAAAAAAAATGTCTGAGTAACTCATTATTTTTCCTTGAGTATTATCCGAACGCCATGTAGTGCAACACGCTGAGAGACTCAGAAAGGGCACTTTTCATCACATTTCAAGACAGAAATGAGAGGCAGTGAAAAAGGAAAAACCTGTTTGTGACAGATGCACTCAGTGCGACTGCAAATGAAACTTTTCCCTGACCAAGCAACATTTATCGTCTCAGCGGACCTGCCCCTCTCTGCTCAGCTGCTCGCAGCTTTTCTTTTTTTTTTTTTTTTTCTCGGCCAACCAGAGAGAACGGACAAGATGGATGCCGGTGTCACCGCGCCGGCCGGAGTGACAGATGGGCTGATTATACAAACTCATCCCTCTGGCCATAGAAAAACACAACACCTTGCTTGCAAGCTAATAGCCTTCATCTGCCTGCACCTTTTGGATAGTTGATGCTTGTTGTTAATATGGAAAAGCAGCTCTGTATGGACAGATCCCATTATAGCCCTGGCCTCCCTGTTGACAGCTTGTGCCTGAATAGACACCTGCCACGCTGTTTTTTTTATTTTTTTACAGCCCAAAACGTACAAAATGGTAAATCACCTCGTGGCGACCTCGTGCATGGCTGGCTGGCTTCAAGGGCATGTTTTCCTTCCTCTAGACAGACACATTGCAAATGCATAAACGGATTCCTGTCACTGGCTTGATGGGTGGGTGTCAAGCTCTGCAGTGTGCAGTGGTTTCTCAGCAGGTAAGCTGGGGCAACAGCAGCGAAAGCCGGGGCATAAGAGAGATGTGGTAAAAAGAAAAAAAAAAAAAGAAGAAAAACTCTTGATTTTTGGCCAGAGATGTGTCACAAAATAAGTCAAGATCATGGGAGAATAAGTGTGGGTGCTTGGGGTGATCTTTCAGGATTAACCACCCTCCTCTTGCCTGCTCCTACCTGTGATTTAAAGCCTGGGCTGATTAATCAGACCGCTATCGAGTCTCTGTTCAGGCGAGACGTTTAGATCAATCACGCCAGCCAAAGGGGAACGTACAGTGTGGCTCTTACAAATGGGAAGCAGAGAATGAGGGAAAGGGGGCACAGAGAGAGAGAGAGAGAGAGAG
>CALSCE010009442.1:6734335-6752444 GCA_943593645.1 Bovichtus variegatus
AGAGAGAGAGAGAGAGAGAGAGAGAGAGAGAGAGAGAGAGAGAGAGATTGAATGGCTTACTCCATGCTCCCAGCCATCAGCAGGAAAAGGTTGTAGATGTGTGAGAAGATGAAGAGGAAGAGGATGGCGCTGAAGAACATGGTCATCCAGGAGCCATGATCCTCGCGGAACATTTTCAGGCGCAGGTATCGACCTAAAGGACAAGGACACTGCTGTCAGTGGAGGTTCAAACAGCATGTCAACGTGCTAACATGTATGGCCACGAAAATGGAGATGAAAGTAAACAAATGAGTCACATCGATCAATAATGTCCTAGTCTGTCAGACACATGCCCTTTAGGCAGTGGAATTAAGATAAAAGACCACTTTGAGGCGTCACTTCAACGCCCTTGGAAGTAATTGTTCTATTCTGACCAATTTCAACTGTCACCGTTTCATCATCAAGCCCAACAGAAAATATTCCACATACACATCAATTCCTGCATCTGTTGGACAGGCTTTCAGTGGAGTGATGCTCGCTTGTGTTTCGTGATGCGAGTTCTGCATGATTAGAGAAATTATTCAAACATTTGTGACCTGTGGTGTCTTTTTATACAATGCTGGCTTGGAATCAAATTATGGAGAAATATCTCTCTGGCAGAGCATGACATTGACTCATATATGCAGGTCTCGGCACAGAACACATAATCACACGAGCTTGTCCTCTGGTGGTGGCGGAGCTCAGCGGAACTCATTAGGACAACAAAGTTTATTATGTGACTTTTAGTTCATTGTTGTACCTCGAAAAGTCTACAGTTGGTGCCTTTAGCTCCTTTGTGGCAAGTATGAACATAGTGACAGAGAAATACTTATACCTTTAATTCAACGGGCTCACATTCTTTTCTGGTCAGAGTAGCATTATGTAAAAAAAACATTACATAAGTACAGTATACGAAATAACATGTGTGATCTGTTGCTATTAGGTGTGCATAATGTAATAGTCCTCGATCTACCTCCCACGCTGCTTGTGTAACAGAAGCAATGTACTTTGTACATTTTGGGTGTTACTACCTCCATCAATCAGACCTGGGTCAAATAGGAGTTGCAAATAAAATAGATAAAAATTCCAACAGACAGATCTTCGTTTCAAAAAGGTCAACATTTAAGCTACGAAGGCAGATATCAAAATGTTAAGTCCTTTGTGTGGGTCAAGCTTCGAAAACACTCAAACCTGCATTTCCCATGATGCAAGCGATGATCCCCCCCAGTTTGTTACGGTTTTCTGTTCTAATTCTTTTGTTTTTTTTAGCTAAAATAACCTTGATGACATAACTATGACATCATTAGGATTATTTTCTTACTTAACACTTAACAAAGCTCCCTCCAGAACCGTATAAGGCATTATACTTTTTTTATTTTTATTATTATTTCTAAAGGCAATTTGGCAATATTTGCCAGTCAATTAATAATTTTCTGACACAATATGACTCAGGTAACTTAATATAAAATGAAGCCTGGTTGATGTTGGGTTTGTGTGCTCCCTACAACTCGGAGTCTGTACTCTGCCAAAGATTATTTCTGAGGAAAAAAGAAGCATCACTCTGTAACACGCATGTTTTTGTAGTTCCAACAACTCCACCAGAGTGATACGTCTGTAGCCGACCGCTTCACGCCAAGTTCAGGACTCATTCTCCTTTCAACTTTCTCATATCAATGATTAAAGCTCATCAGTGTCCTTCATGACCTTCAGTAATTGGATCATGTAGAAACATTCTAAATTCTAGGCTACAGCTGTTAATAAGAATAATTGTAATTGAACAGTGCAGTTTTTATTCTGTATTTTGGTAAATATATGTATTGACTCCGTATCAGCAGATGCCCAATATTAAAGGACTTGGATTGGAGCCAAGAAACTTGATAGAGACATCCCTAATAAAAACGGTCCTCAAGCAGTAAACTGTAACCATCAACTGCTTCAAGGTTACTTAATTGACTGTTGATGCACAAATCGTCTATACGAGTAAGCTTGGCTATACACCTCTATCACACACACACACACACACACACACACACACACACACACACACACACACACACTTTGAGGCTCTCCTTCTGCTCTGCTAGCTGTGATCCGGTGCCAGAAGCGGCCATCTTCCCAGGAACAACTCTTTGTTTTTCTCTCTTCCAGCTCAGTCAGCATCCCTTTGAGTTACAGCTCCTCTGAGAACTAATTGTGTTTGTGTCTATACACAACACACACAACACACACAACACACACACACAACACACACAACACACAGAGAGCAAAGCTCCATTTATTTTCCCATTACAGCCTGGCTGGTTCACTCTTCAATAGTTTTACATGCTGTTCAATCTCAGCTTGCCCACTTTTAGTTTTTTTTCTACTGCGCAAATAAAAACAAAGAATGAGGATCCCTTATTGAGTTAAAGTGCAGATATAATGAATGAACCTCCTGTTGTAGGTTCAAATATATGATGCAGAAAATGCCTTTAGCATCTTAGTAAACAACCGAGCTGCAATATTAGTATAAACTTTGTTTTTTTTTTTTACTTATTGTAAGTTTTACAGAAGAGAATATAAACTTTAGTATTCCCATAATAACAATAGTCAACATTAGATTTTATTTGATGTTTTTAGCTAAAGTAAAGAGGCCTAGTGTGAGGCCACACCATACGTCTTGCTCTGTGGTATTTCAGGGCTCATCACAGATGCATAATTGAATTGACTTGCATGGGTGAACTTAATTGCCTCCAGTGCCAATGAGCCCTGGCTTAGATGTAGGAGCACAGTGTGTATCGGCAGATCTGACTTTTAAAGTAGCACGCCGCGCCAGCGAGCACGGACGCCCTCTCGCAGCCTATATGGGCAGGATTTAACTAGGGGGTGATTCAAGACTGTGCAGCCAAGCTGTTTGAGTCACTGCCCCTCCCGACAGTAGAGGACCTCTATATAGGTGTGATTCATGAGCACTGCCTACTGTGAGGCTCAGCCCGGCAGGGGACCACAACAACAACAACATACACACACATGGACAAGGCAGACACACACAAACACATGCACCAAAAAATACAACTGAAAACTGAGAGGGACACACTTTTTTTTTTTTTCTTCTTTTTTTTTTTTTTATCTCTTTCTTACTTTCACTCACCCACACTGCAAACACACCCACTTGCATGGACCAAGCTAAACATAATTTGAACAGTTTGAATACTAATTTCACAATATTCAGTATCATGCCTCTAATGCTATTTATAGTGCTCTGTCTGGGGCGAGATCATATCCAGCATGTAGCTGTGTCTCCATCTAGTGGGGGATAAAGGGACAAACACCAGAGAGCTGCCTGGGAGGCACACAGGTGAGCGAATCCTAGTCTTTGGGAAGAATGCATTATACCATTTGAGGGGACCTCTGACTGTGTCCTCTTGTGTCATTTCAATGCCACATCCATGTCTGAATTCACTAATTGTCATGATTATTTGCATTTGTGGGAAAAAAAAAAACTAATCCTGTTTTAGAAATGATTTCTAATGACGCCTACTCTATCGCCTTAATTGCTGTTAAAACTAAGGACCACACTGACTGCACAATAGTGCCATTTAAGTATAAATCACTTCCACAATACCTAAAAAAAAATTAATTAAAAATTTGAATTAACCAATGAACACTGACTGTTGAATTGCATATTGTTTGGTCAGCATAAATTGCAGTGGCAGCGTGGCAGAAGAGTGTCCAGGCATGAGTCTGCGCTCAATACTTCAGGTTAAGAGCCTGACATGATATGACTGCTTTCAATTTAACAAAAAAAGTTAACAGGATTACATTGATTCCATAAAATCAGCAGATAAATCACAAATCCAGTGATATTAGCACTTCCATTAAAGAAACTGGGGTTGGAGTGACTTTTATATACCGAGTTGCCAGTTTGTTAGGTACACCTATAACTTTCAAGGAGTTATTGCAGGACTGTTGGATTCGACTGCATCAGTTTCATCGAGGCGTACCTAATAAACTGGCAACTGAGTGTTCAAACTCACAGTAATTCTCACTCCCACTCAGCCCCGATTGAATCCCTCGATTGCCTGAGAAAAACTGCCGACATCATGGCTACCTGTCTGATAATGAGATCACATGCAATCATTCTGGGAAGTGCTCAGGCTATAAAATCCCCAGATTTATAGGAGTAATCCGCTCACAGGACATACAAAATCGCTGGAACCAGAAACACAAACGTAACAGTATAACTAGCGGACACTATCAGTCAAACACCTGCACTGCGTATCTCAGATGTTTTAACAGTGTGGTTTGGTTTAATCCTCGGTTTCCTGTATCCCTCACACACACACACACACACACACACACACACACACCCACACACCAGTCTCAGAGGTAAGGCAGTGCACCAACAGCTCCTGACAGATGAGAAGCGCAGAGCTGGTGGAGGAGGAGTGAAGGCGAGCTGAGATGTGATCACCGTCTCCATTCATCATGATGCCGCTTTTCAGCAGCAACAAGTCTGACACGGCTCAAGGAGGTAAGGTGCGAGCTCAACCTGAAATACTTGGATTTGAACACGTTTTAGGACCAACTCTTGCAATGTTTTACATAACATGCAATGAACTATAAAAATAATTATTGATACAATAACAAACTAATAAACTTGTTATTCTTATTCTAATTTCCTGAGAGGACTGTCGTCTAAGAAACGCCAACACTGTTTACATGACAAAGCAGCCTCGCTTTCTAAAATGATTACTTGCGGTGAAGCTGAATGATATAAAAAAAAAATAATCTTCCACAAAATAAGACATAAAAAACGTCTCTGTCTTTCAGTGGGTACTTACAGGGAGACATGATGAGTTGAAATGTGCTAAAAGTTAATTGTTAAGCTCCACTCGCCTGAACAAAATGAAGGTATTATCTGTGATTAAGTGCAAACAGAGGCTGATATATTGGCGGCAATAGATCAACAGTCCCTCAGGTCTCATTGTTCTCAGCAGACAGTCAAGCGCCCGCTTCCTGGACACGCTGGTGACGCTCAGAGACTGTGGAGACAGCGACTGTAAATTCTGAAAAGGCCCTGAGAGAGTGTGGGTGAACACATCTAACTCAAAGTACTCTCTGAGAGCAGGGCTTACCAGCACAGTCAATGGAACACACTACGACCTACATTCGTCCGCAAGTTGTTAAAATCTTTTTTAAAAAAAAAAGAATAAAACCAACTAAAAATAAGGATGCCATAAAGTACGGATATCCTCTGTGTTTCGTAGAGCTTACATTTCAGAGAGCAGATGGTATTAAAACATCATGATTTACAGACCTTGCTATCGCAGAATTTTGCATAGTGGTGAGAGAACTGGAGTGCGGAAGAGTGGCATTCTACTGAAATCGTGAGGTGTATGGATATTGGATAATATGGAAGTACTTCCTGACGATACTAGGCAGTTCTTTTTGCATTCTGTCTCTCGCAAACCTCTCCAACTTTACCGAAGTGTAACACTAAAATGCTGGACTGCTCTTTTACGTCTCAAAACGTATTAATATACTATGAATAATATAGTTGCTTCCTCCTGTCCTTAAATCCCAGATGTGTTTCTGGAGTTCCTGAACCAGTCAACAGTATTCTGCAGCCAGTTTGAGAACGGCCGGTGGTACTGCTACATCCTGCTGGTTCTCTTCTCTCTTGGCCTTCCTGTGGGGATCCTGGGAAACATAGCGGCTCTAATCAACTACTCCTGCTTCAGGAAAACCTCGAGCACCAGCAATCTTTTCCTGTTGAACCTGGCCCTGTGCGACTCGGCCTGGATCCTCACCCTCCCCTTCACCCTCTACTTTACCTTCCAGAGGCCCTACCTCAAAGACATACAGATATTCTGCCAGTTCAAGAAGATCTCCTTCAACATAAACATATACGGAAGCATCCTCTTTCTCACGCTCATCAGCTTCGATCGCTACGTTGGGACGGTGCACCCGATCAGCTCCCTCCGCTGGTGGGACGTGGGGAAAGCCAAACTGTGCTCAATTTGCACGTGGGTCGTGTTGGTCCTCAGTTCCATTCCTGACTTATTTGTAACTTTCGCTATTCAGCGACCGGAAAACGTCACTGTGTGCATGGACCACATCCAGGGCCCTTTTATCTATGTCAAGACAATCACCATTATCAGAACAATACTAGGTTTCCTGCTTCCATTCAGCGTCATGCTGGCTTGTTACATGATGACAGTTCGTGTTTTGAGGCGGAGAAGGCACAGAGGAGCCCAGCGTGCGGGAGGGAAGCCTCTGCGGCTCATCACTGCCGCCATACTCGTCTTTGTGGTTTCCTTCGTGCCGTACCACGTCATGATCATCACCCTGGTGTTCATGAGGATCAATAACCAGGTCACACCATCCAATACCAGCATCCTCTACGCCGCCTATGAGTTCTTCGAGGCCATGTGCAGTGTAAGCAGCTGTCTGGACCCAGTGCTGTACATTGTGGCTAGTGAGCAGTTCCAGAGGAAGCTGCTGGCCTTGAAAAGAGACCGATACTGGAGGCTGTGCTGCAGAGCCAACAGGAGGGTTGGGGTAATTGGGTGACTGAGTGGATCAAATGCATGACTTTTTTTGGCTAGTTACCATTGGCTGCATCACTGTCCCACATGCGCCAGTGGCAGATATTAATGGTACAATTATCATGGCATACAGTATGTGGGGAGATTGCACTATTATAGAACTGGAATAAAAAAAAGAAAATAAGGCGGCTGATGAATCGCTGTCGTTGTAAAATCAAGGTTTAACCACATCATGGCATGGTTTATTAAAAAATGGAAATGTATTGGACTTGGCAGTGGTCTCATTCTTATTTGTGCCTCGTAAAATCTGCACATGCAGTACTGTGATTGATAGATATTGTGAAAAGATAAATAACACAAGTAGGGACGCAACTAACGACATTTTCATTATCAGTTATTCTGGTGATTATTTGATCGATTCTTTTTTCAATATATGTCAGAAAACTGTATCAAATTTCCTTCATAATTTCAGCCCAAATTGATATTTCCACAATGCTTGTTTTATCCAGCTAAAAGTCCAAACCAAAATAATTCAATCTATGAAGGTATAAACAGAAAAGCATCAAATCCTCATATTTTAGAAGCTGGCGTCAGTGAATGTTCTGGCTTGATCGATATAGTCACATAGTCAAATATGTTAATTGACAATATTGACAATCGACTGATCAGTTCAGCTTCACACACAAGTATAAATTATGTTACAAAATGTTTTGCTAAATGTTCTGATTTGGTCAATCACAAAACAGGCAGGTAAAACATTAAAAGGGAAAACCTGAATAAATGTGTGCAGAAACAGATGATCCCATACAGGATAAACACATCTTTTTTTTTCCCCCTTTCACTCGTCACCCATCCGTATACAGTACTGTATGTGCAGTTTAGCGGCAATTTCAGATTACCTCTGCACCTGTCTCATAACAGGAATGCACGGGTGTACGAATGCATCGTCCTATTATTTATTTGCAGTTGGTGATGGGATCAACTCCTGTTATAGTCTTATCGGAAAAAAAAACATCTGCAAAAACACCCACCCACCACCTCCTGTGCAAATATTTTGACTGTAGCGCAGTGAACTAGAAAACCTCACATGGAAAATGGGATAAAAATGAACAATGACAGAAGTAAACATCGTGGCCTTGAAAAACCAAATCATAGCTCATGTTTGGTCACGCGGTAAATGACATCCATCATATCCATATTGATTCTTGAACTATAGATAGCGCAGTCTTTCGATCTCATTCACTGCTCTTTGCAGTCGAGGGCAGCGCCACTATTTTTGAGCGTGTACTTTCATCTATTTTAGGTTTCAGTACGCCGCTCTACTGTATCCTGTTTTGTGTTGAAGCGTCAGAACAACACTATTGCCCTCCTTAGGGATCCTAATGAACATCTTCCCTCAAACGCCAACCCAATGTGCAGGCAGAGAGCCTTAGCACCGTCTGGATCTTTGCTCGTACACACAAGCATCCCCATTTATCACACATTTGCTGGGCCACAGCATCACAGGGTGGTTTGGGAATAGCCATGACCACGGCCACTAGCATCCCCAAAGCTGAAGCCAGTAACTAAGTGTCTGGATAATAAATCAGAGCTGGGAAGTGACAACACGACTGCCTCTGCAGAAGGACTGCAGCAAGTAGAGCCGAGACACAGAGAGCTGTTCCTGTAACAGACCTGAGAGTTCACTTCATTATGTTATTTAAGGCTCGGCTCCAGACAGGAGGCATACGTTTCAGGTAAATAAGCAATTTCCTTTTGGCTGGTTTCCTTTGTTTGGTAGCTCTCGTCCCTGTCTGATGTGCAAACACTTTTATGTTTTTATCCTTTACTGCAAGCAACAATGTCTTTGTGAAAAATAAAAAAAATGGTCTGCGGGTTTATAAAAATAGGATAATATATGTTTGTGGTGGAAAATGTCAATGGCTTTCATTCTGTACTTGTATGTCATTGTAATGACTTGTGTTTAACTACTCACGATAAGAATGACACTGCAGCATTAGTAACACATTAGTAAAGACTTTGGAGCAGCGCAACATGCTGTAAACACAATACTCACAGAACATCATCTTTTGAAGTTGATATACTGTTCGCAAACATTTGCTATATACTCATCTAGCAGGCAAGAAGCAACAGTAGCATTCATTTGGAATTAGCTAGTGGCTAATTGAATTCCAATATTCACTTTCATTTAAGATCACTTTTTTACCAAATCTTGGGGAAATAATCTGTGTTTTTTCGCAGCTAAATGCTCCACTATGGACACAAGCAAGTGGCTAACGCTGTGTCTGCTGTTCTGTGCTAAGCAGGTCTATCAGCTTTTCTTTTACTGAAAATAAACACATGCTGTTGCTGGAAACAAGACTGAGAATAAGAGGTTGAACTGAACCTCACACAGTAAGACAGAAGTATACGTTCAGGCTGCAGGGGCACAGCAGTGCACAGACACCAGAGCAATCATACATTATTTACAGAGGAGGGGGGCAGCCTCTGAGGCCAACTAATATAGACTGATCTGCTACTGAAGGAGAGTGTAAAACATTTCAGCTGCGGGGCACCATAAGGTTGCCGAATGCTGAATAGTCATGAGGTTGATAATTACGCAGATAACTGCAGATCGGCCGTATAGATCAGCACCGGGTCTCATTGCTATTTGTGGGTTGCCGTGGGACAGTGTAAAAAATGTATTCAGACAAATACAAGCAGAACCAAACATATGCCTCAATTTAGTGCAGAAACAATTAGCAAATTAAATCAGTCATTCAATGTCAGTCAGTCAATCATTAATAAGTCGATCCACAGAAAGTTTCTCGGGAATTAGAGATAACTGAGTAATCGTTTGGGACATTTATAAGGAGGAAAAACTACAAACATTCTCTGGTGACAGCTTCTTAAATGTGAGGATTTGCTGCTCTTTCTCAGTGTATATTATGGCCGGTTGAATAGCCTACGTTTTGGTTTTGGTTGGAGTAAACAAGGGGTTTCTGAACTTTTTCAAGAATAATAGATAATAAAAGATAATTGTAGTTGCAGCCCTCCTTTTATTACAGAAACGCAATTGTGAATGTGCAATGACTGTAAATGTGTTAATTATATTTGTGTGAAATTGTTAAAATGTGGATTAAGATGTTAGCCTTTTACGCCTTGTTATGATGTATCACTGAAATGTTATATTACATTTTTATTAATTGTATTAATTTAATATTAATTAATATTTAATATTGTCTCTTTTTTGGCTCATTTCTTTCATGGTAGATGGCAAATCTTCAACATTTATTAGTATTGTAATGACATAACTGAGATAGGTGCTTCTTGCATTTGCCTGCCTATAAAACTCATTTCCACACAAAAAAAAACAAAGAAAAGGAAAAAAGGTCTGCAACCACATGCCACTAATCATCATTACGATTATCAAGCAATCATTTGATTTTTTGTTTTTGGATCAATTAATAATAATAATACATTTTACTTATATAGCGCTTCTCTCACTCAAAGACGCCTGTCAATTGACAATTTAGTCTTTAAAATGTCATAAAATAGCACAAAATGTATCTCCCAGTTTCCTAAGGCCTAAGGTGACATCTATAAACTGTAATTGTTTCGCGTAAACTAGCAAATGTTTGTCATTTTTGCTTGATAAACGGCTTAAACGATTCAACCATTACCATAATCCTTGTTGAATAATTTCCTGGTGATAAATTAAAAGACTAATTGTTTCTACACCAGCATGAATAGACGCAGAGACATTAATTCACTCTCAACAGTAACACACACGTAGACAATTAAATACCCCGCAGTGACACACACACACACACACACACACACACACACACACACACAGAGAGAGAACCCCTATCCTTCCCACCCACCCATCCACTCCTACACACACACACTAACTCCACTTTGACCCGCAGCCACACAGTGCTGTACATAAGCCATCTCAGCCTTTGCGTGGCAAAGTAATAACATATGACAGAACCCAGATGGCATCCTGCAGGCTACACTCATCAAGATCAGGGAAAGGGGACGAGAGGCACTCCCAACAACAGAGCAACCAATGACATATCTCACATTTTTACACACACACGCACACACATCACCGAAACACACATATATTACTGTAGCCTTTTGGTATGCTGTTCATACTACTCTGGAGACTCAAACGACTCCTCCAAGTGTAGATGAGCGGTCAGCGTTTGATTGAATGTAAGTGTTGGTAACAAGATGCAAAGTAGGGTCTAATCCGGTTAGGATGGTGTTCCACATGACTCAGAATTAACCCATCAATTTACCTTTTAGAAGTTGCAAAGCCTTGGAGAGAGAGATAGGTGAATATATTATGCTAATCTAAGGAGTGAGAAGCAGTTTCACTTTTCCAATTATGCAGATGGACAGTGAGATAGTCATTTACTGCCAGGGCCTTTAACATAAAGCTTCAGTGCTCTGGTGCTGTGGTGCCTCATCCCTGCAGAAAGTAAAACTTGGTATGCATGATGCATTTGTCAGAAAACATTATATAACTTAACACTACATCCGCTTTATTTGGAAAACCCGAGTGATAAATTCATTTGGGAAACATGTTTAAACGTTTTCATGCCGAGAGTTAGTAGATGAGAACGTCGACACCACTCTCATGAGGCTCTTTCCAAAGGTGACTAAATCTGCCCCGTTCAACATGTTTAGAGGTTTAAGAAAATATCGATACTCTCAAGTATTGTCATATTTACCAGCCACCACAGCAACGTGGCTGTTTTCAGTCTGTGTCATCATGGCAAAATGTGGAGACAGTAATAATAATTTTATTGCCAGGTTGATTTCTAGATTGATAATTTGCCAGGTGTTTGCGTTTATATGTCTGTCTGAAATGTCTGATTTTAACACCATGAAAGCGTTGCAACAGTACAAGATGCAGTCACGAAACTTTACGGATGTGTAGTGGAGTTTAAAATGAAGGTCTAGTTTGAAAATGGAAGTGTTCCAAGCAAGGGCTCCGGCAGTAGGGAGGTAGGAAGACCCCGGCACGATTTGGCGTCGCAGCTGGTGTGATCCAAATCGCAAGATGGTCTCTGGTATCGTTTTGTGATACCGTGATACTTTTGAGATTTTTTTTTGTGACTGCAATTCTCAAAAACACCGCATCGATTTCTAACCCCTGTATAATGATACGTATCGCATCACCAGATTCTTGCTAATACACAGCCCTGTTATATCTGGTTTGTTTAACCTCTACATGTGGAGACGGCACGTGGCGCTGGACTTTTCTTGGTGAGAAACAGTGACTTCCTGGACAACCTGTCTTTTTTACACTTTGGATTTTGTGTGGATTAAACAAACTGGATGTAACTGGATTAGTGATCTGTAGAGGTACTTGTGGGCAAAAAAATGTTTAACTAGGGCTGGGATGATAACCGCATGACCGCAATATGGTGTGTGATATTAAAAATAATAAACATATCGGCGGTGAACCAAGGCACCGTTGCTTTTTCGCCATGTTAAGAAAAAAGTGTCACAGCCTCACAGAGCCAGGCTAGCGGTCTTTATACTAACCTCAGCTAAGCAGCTCCTGGCTCTAGCTTCATTATGAACCGCCAGATGTGAGAGTGGGATAATTGATCTCGTCATCCAACTCTTGGCAGGAATGCAAATAAGTGTGTTTTTCAAAATGTCAAACTATTCCTTTCAGGTAGATAGACAGAGGTTAGATAACGCTTGGAATGTCTTGAATGTCAATGGATTTCATATCTTTAATCTCCACATCATTTGACCTTTAGTGCTCTTATTTTGTTGTTCTTATGGATGTTCAGTCAAGGTTTTGTCACTTCCCCTAGCCTATGGAACAGAGACATCTGCCATTTACATTTACATTACGAGATCTTTGAGTGTGTGTGTGTGTGTGTGTGTGTGTGTGTGTGTGTGTGTGTGTGTATGTGTGTGTGTGTGTGTGTGTGTGTGTGTGTGTGTGTGTGTGTGTGTTTTTACTAGTGAATCTTTGACTTGTCTTACAGCCTCACTCTAGACTCTTTTTATTTGATTCCCATGGGGTAATATCTCATAGTGTTTACAAAGCACATGCACTAAAAGTGACATGGAATACATTTTTCTTAGGAATCCTTTTTAAAGTCAAAGAATCGCTGCAACCTACAGCAGAGGCCTTGACTATGATTGGTCCAAAAAAAAGTATCGGTCTTTAGAAAAGGTGGCTCTAATTTATGGCTGAACGCAAACAAACCACTCAAACCAAGATAGACGGCTCACAAACCCTGTGACCTAAGATTTAATACAAACGCATAATGACAGCCAGTCTCCCTCTGAATGACCAGAAGTCATTGGCTACCGCCCACTCCATTAGAGAGCACACATAGCCCTGAGTGGCAGAATAGAACGGCATAGGTTGTTCCTTGAACCTCAAATAAAGTCTTAAATCACATAATCTGTCACAAGCTATTCATCATCGAGTTTATTCTCGTTTCCTGCAACAGAGAACAATACTGTGCACCTCTGCTCACTCTAAATAGCAACATGACTGAAAGACATAACTGAATAGAAGGATCGCAAAGAAGCGATACGACAACTGGATTAACATTTGTGTGGGTTTCTGAGGGGGTAAATCATATATTGCGCCAAAAACGGGGGAAAACACAAAACCGCTAGAGGGAGGAAGTGGTGTAATTCACTGCAAAATGTTTTCTGGGCCATCATAAATGATAAATGATGCAGGCGATGTGTCAGCTTTCGAAAACAATGTCTGCTTTCAGAGTTGGGACACATTGATTTGAAGACAAGCGTAGCTGCAAACAGACCGAGCGTAACGATGACAGTTACGCAAAGTGTTGTGAAATGGCATCAGAAGAAACACATCTTTCAAAAAAAAGTGACCGCGGAAAACACTTTCAACAGCCACAGGTTACGATTCCAAAGTGCTTTTTCCGGGTACTCCAACCGCCGCACGGACCGTGTTTCTATCCAGGAGTGTTCCCACTGCCTGCCTACATATCAGCGTGCAGGAGAGAGATTGTATGGAGATCTGCAGGGCTTTAGCAGAGACATCAGGATGTGCAGTAGGTGGGCCATGTGGGCCTCTGTGACAGATCTATAATAGATGATAGATTTTACAGTGGGCCTGGTGCTGCAGCTCAGCTCTTATGCCTTACCTGGGTGGTGATTACATAACGTTGTGCAGGACACATCCCGCCTCTCCAACTCTCAACAATCTCTTTCCCTCTCCACCACAGATTCACTTCATCAGTCCTTAGCGCACACACACACACACACACACACACACACACACACACACGCACACATGCACACACACACACACACACCTGTTCACTCGCATGTGTGCACTCACACGTTCACACATGCACACGCAAAACATCACAACACTCTCTCGCACTTGCAAACACACACACACACCCACACACAGAAACACAAACCATCTGTTCGGAGGCTTGTTGAAGCGCATTAGCTGTACCTGGCTGCAGGATGAGCCGCGCACTTTCTGTCCTCTATACACTCAAGCCAATGTTAGTGTGTATACCCTGTTCCAGATACACCGGGCCTCAGTGTAAAACCTCCCTGAGAGATACTACAGTTCATGGGATGAAGCACCTACTTTACTATTATGAGTCATGCAAACGGAGAAAAATGCTGCTGGAGCAATACAGTGCAGTATTGACTGAAATAAAAAGTGCTCCGTTTGTGCCGAGTGTTACATTTGCACAGAAATACAAATTTTAAAAAAAAGTTTCAAAAAAGGTCAGTTCACCTAAATTACAAAAAATGTAAATAGCTCTACTGGTGACTTGTCATGCAGATAGTAGGACTTTCATTTTTGGTGTTTTTTTTAATAATTCTTTTTATTATTTGATTCTGCACAATAATTTGTCTTTCCCAGTCCCAGTGATTTTGGACAATCTGCATGCCGTACTACGAAAAGTTTTCATCTGAACTACTTTCTGCTGAAGAAAAAATAGTCCCTGAAAAAAAGTGCACACCATGTTCAGTGGATTATGTTCTAGAGCAGCGCAGACTTTGGTTAGTCCTGTCATCACCATGTGGTATCAGGTCACTGCACCTAACTCCCCATAGCAGCAAAACGTGTTATTGTTACATTGCTGTTTATGTTTTGGTTAAAAAAAAACACAAGAAACTATGTTTTATTAGTAAAATTTTGAGGTGCTGGTAGGCGGACGGCGGTAGCCAGGCAGCAAGCGTTTTCCAGTCTCTATGCTAAGCTACGCTAATTAAGAACCATAATTCTAGATAGATAACACTACTCTTTTGTATGTTAGTTAAACCAACCATTATCTTTTATATTCAGCGTTTCTCCACCTTCTCTGGCTGGCGACCCTATTTTTAGGACCCCAAATTCTCATGGTGCTAGCAGTCGAGGTTGTTATTCTTTTGTGTGGGCCTTGTTCAAATTGCATATCTAAAAAGATGTGTCATATTTCAGACTGATTTCTATTAATACTATATACAAATGAACCTCTCGTACTCAGTCTAAGACATCTCATTATGTTTACAGCATCAAATTACCCTATGGGGGGTCCTGACCTAGAATAACTTAGATTTTAAGTAAGAAAAACGCTATGTACAATAAAACGATTGCAACTTGAGAAGGCAGAGCAGCTGGTATTCATCAGATCCACTAACTGTCCACCATGTGCAGGAAAACCAGAGTCCTAAAAAGCCATTTTCCATTTCCAGACTCTGTATTTGCAGAAAGTATCATGTCATCATGCACTCTTAGCTTTCTATTTATGCTCAGAGAAGATGATCACTCAAGAGTACTGACCCCCACCCACCCACCACCACCACCACCACTCCTCCCTCTCCCCCTCTGTGCCCTCCAATTATAGTCATTAATGGTTAATCCCAAGAAGATAAGCCAGGGTGGCCAATAATATCCAGGCCTAAGTGAGTTGTGAAATGACTGGGAAATGAAATGTGTGACTTGAATAGGAAGCACTGCAACTGCTGCCCAGTTTAAACAAATGACGGGCTGATGAGATTGGAGTCACGGCCTTACGAGAGGAGAGTGAAATGGAAAGAGTCAAGCTGTCAAGAGAGCGAGAAGAGAGAAAAGGTTGGGCTTGTAAGAAGGGCTGAGAAAGATGTCAAAGGGGTGAAAAAGAAGAGGAAATGCATCAAGGAGGTGTGAGAGGTAGAGGAAGTGAGCCACTGGAGGACTCCGATATGATGGCTGTTGTGTTGCAGAGGCTCTGATATAACAGGAAAAGGCGTGTAATTAAAAACATAAATCGATGACGGCTGCCTTCCATTTAGTTGTATCGTAGTCTTGCTAGTATGCATGCTTGCTCACTGGCATGGCTTACTGGGACACTTAAAATGGAACAAAGCCGTACTTTTCTTTCCATGACAAGACATTTTGACTTGTAATGGCAGGGAAAGCACAGGTGGAACTGATATCATTCGTTACCTCTAAGTGTCCCTATAAAGCAGCCGAATGTGCGAGTATGCACAATACTGGGACCCTGAAACTGACACACCTAACATCATTATTAAAAGGGGAAACGTTTTTTTCAAATTTTTTCAATTTTTGTATTTTTTCTTTGAAAATTAAGTTTTTTTTCACATTTAAGCTTTTTTGAAGAAAATAAAAAAAAATTTGACATCCAAGCTTTTTTCAGGAACAAATTTAGTATTTTTTCACATCCAAGCTTTTTTCATGAAAATTAAGGTTTTTTTCATATCCAAACTTTTGTCATGAAAATTAAGGTTTTTTCACATTCAAGCTTTTCAGAAGAAAATGAAGTTTTTTTGACATCGAAGCTTTTTAGAAGAAAATTAAGGTATTTTTTCACACCCAAGCTTTTTCATGAAACAATTTTGTATTTTTTCACATTCAAACTTTTTTCATGAAAATTAAGTTTTTTTTCATATCCAAACTTTTGTCATGAAAATTAAGGTTTTTTGACATTCAAGCTTTTCAGAAGAAAATTAAGGTTTTTTTCAGATCCAAGCTTTTTTCATGAAAAAATGTAGTATTTTTTCACATTCAAACTTTTCCTTATCTCACTTTTGCCTTATCGTTTCTTGACCCCAGTGCACCACTCCCTATTTTTTCCCCCCTAATTTACCGTATTCTACTCTACATACATCATCCCTGTCAATCATTTTACTTCTTGTATTTTTAAGACAGGGAATGGTTTCTCATAGCAAAGCCTCGCTTCTTAAATAAACAACAGATTGAAAAAAAAAGTATTTGTGTGGTTTCTGTTGTTGTTGTGCACTCTGCATATGCAGCTTACAAGGGAAGAGTGGGTGTGAGTAGGTTGTGCATCTTTTTATAATAAAGTTACAAGCCAAAAAGGGAGAGAACCACTGACCAGATACAAGTAGGAAAAATAGTCCGTAAAACTAAGTAAGAAGGATACTATAGGCCAAGACATGTCAAACCCTTTTTGCATTTGAATATGCGTAATGCATCGATATGTAGAATACATCTATTCAACAGCAACAGATCACATAAATCGCTTATGTATAGTATTGACTCTGTACCATTTCCTATAATTGTTTAAACCTTGCAGTAGCCTCACTAATCGACTTGAAACTAAAGCTGAAATGATTAATCAATTAATTGAGTCCTTTTAAGTTTGAAGCATTTTTTGAGTAATTTTTAAGCACCAATACAAATTTCCAAGTTTCTAATTGTCTTTAGTGATTAATTATGTTTAGGTTATGGAGTGTTGAGCCAACATAACAAGCAAATGAATGACATCACATTGGGCTTCAAAAAATATGATGCACATTTTTCACCATTTCTGACACTAATTGACTGATCAAGAAAATAATCAGATTAATGGACAATGGAAATGATTGTTAGCTGCAGTAATAATTGAAACGGAGTGTGATAAAAGCAGAAAAAAAGATTTACAAATACTGTTGGACCCAGATCTGATGAGAGGTGAGCAGAAAAGAGTTTTACGAGTAAGGGGCGTGGACGCAGGTGCATAAATACAAAGGTGAGGGCTGATCGTAAAGATATGAGAATTGCCTTTTATTACATTAGTGTTTGCAAAAAGGTGGAGAATGAGTGTAAGGTGCTTTTCACTGGTGAACAGCCACGACAAAAACAATTCAGGAGGAAGGTTTCCTCCCTCAGCAGAGCCATTACTCTGCACATTCCCCTGCATTAATGTGCGCATGACTTACCAAAGAGCTGGCGGTGGAATATAAACTTCCCGGCTAACATGCCAGTGATAATGGCCAGTATCCAGCATATTACTTTCAGGATGTTCCATCCGAGGCCCGGGTACTTGTTGAACAGGAAGGAGAAGCAGTTTCCCACCACAATCATATGGGCCTCTGTCTGACTGTGAGAGATGGGGTCTTCAGCGAAGATGAGGAAGTTAAAGAAGGTGACCAGGTAGGCCACGATGAGACGCGACCACGGGTGCTGGAAATAGTAGCGAAAACGGGCATCTATTTCCATCCTGCTGAGCCCCCCAGCCACGCTACACCTGGGAGTCAGAGAAAAGAGAGTGAGTGAGTGAGTGAGTGAGTGAGTGAGTGAGTGAGTGAGTGAGTGAGTGAGTGAG
>CALSCE010009442.1:6757892-6773089 GCA_943593645.1 Bovichtus variegatus
GTGTGTGTGTGTGTGTGTGTGTGTGTGTGTGTGTGTGTGAATACAGCCAAATGAGGAGATAATTCTATGTTCTCTGTATAGTGTCTTAACAGCTACTTGTATTCACAGGTTAGTAAGACCAAGAATATTTTTAGGTGGAAACTTGCATCCAGCGCTCAACATGGTCACGTTAGCAAGAGTGTGCTGTTGTCAAGCAGACATCTGTTTAAAACAGTAGGAGACTGACCCCCTTCTGTCTTTTCTCAGCGGGTAATGATGTGAAGGACGTCTTTGCCAAAGCCAGGAGCGGAGACCAATATCGAGTGTTAAAGGTTGTCATTGAGGCTGGTAAGCAGTGTCCCAGAGTCCTAGTGTTTGTTTGTTTACGGCTTCTTCTGCCAAGAAAACGCTTAACTCGTACTTCTTCCCAGACTTCTAATAAGGCTGACATTAGAATTTCAACATGACAAATCCATACACGGCTGAAATTGCTTTTGCACACATCCACTTTCCAGAGCAGCTGACGATGGGCACCACCGGGAAAGCATCAAAGAAGTGGGACCAGGAGTATGATCCCCTAGTCGTGCCCCTCCTCGAGGACGACGTGCCCTGCTATGTTCTGTACCGGCTGGACTCCACTAACAACCAGGGCTACGAGTGGATCTTCCTGGCCTGGTCACCGGACAACTCCACTGTAAGAAAACCAAGCCCACACCGGCTTTTAATGAATAGCTTTCCGTGGTTCACAGCATTTGTCCTCCCCTGCTTTGAGTATCAGATGGGTGGGGTTACCACATCAAAGCAAGGTTTGGTATGCTCGTTGGAAAACTGCATAAATGTGGACAACAGACCTCTTAAAAATCTAAACACGGGAAGATTATGGTGCTTTCCAAATAACATGGCTTTTAGTTTAAACCTCTCATCTCTGACTTAAAATGCACCCTTTTAGTGCTCCGCTAGTGTTGTTTCCTTGTCATGCAAATGTGTGTTTTTTTTGTCATTTGGTTCCATTAAACTTTATGAACCACTTTTGGTATAGTCACTGTGATTCAAAAATAGCCATGACAAACAGACATACAAATGTTGTTTCTGTAGCAGTGGAAAGAGGAATGTTACAAGGAGAGACCGATGCCAAAAAAGAGCGCCACGCAGGATATTTGTGGCACTCTTAACTGCATGGTGGAAATGAGTACAAATTCACTTTCTGACGATCATAACCAAGCTTAACATTCCTGCGCTCTTGCTCAAAGCACAGTGCTTCAGGTTGAGGCTTGCCTGGAAGTTGCAAAATCCTTTCACAACCAGTGCATGCTGCTGCCTTGAATCAACTCAAGTCAACTTTATTTGTATAGCCCAAATTGTAAAATTGTAAAATCCCAAATATCTTTCAGAGGGCATTTAAAGGTGCCCTGCGGCGTTTTTGACCACTAGTAGTGCTGTAGAACAATGTTTATATGAGGTTTGTTGTTTGCTCTACAGGTGGCGGTAACTCTATGAAACATAGCAATGTATCAACACAGGCATGAGAAGAAGAAGATATATTGCTATCATGTTAACGTGAATGTAAACAATGAATGTTTCAAAATGATAAAAAAAAAAAATTTGTTAGACTTCAAAGATGCACTCGATGTGTTTTGGTGAGTGACACTGAACATAAACCAAAACTTTGTTTATTCACGAGAAAACTCGTGTGACGTGTTTGCAAGAATGTAAGCAATCATCCAACATAACTGCATTATGTTCATAACATAAATGCCTCTTTTTACATCCCATATTAGTCTTTACTGTGTCTACAAGAAACGGTACAAAACCCTCATAACGGAGCAAGAAGGACTAGATAAATAAATGGAATTTAAAGCTGTCAGATTCAAGTTCATCTTTACAATAAACCATGTAACCTAATGACAAAAAAAAAAAAAATGACACTTGTAATTTCAAGTTATCTAAATAATAAAGATTCTCCAAACTTTTCTTCATATTCTCAACAGGTGCGACATAAAATGTTATACGCTGCTACCAGAGCCACACTGAAAAAAGAGTTTGGAGGCGGGCACATCAAGGATGAGATTTTCGGTAACACAAAGGTAGGTCTCGACAACTACCTCCATTTCTGTTGTGCTCTGTCATGTTTTTGTTGTGTTTTTATAAGTATAATGGACTATGCTACAGGCATTTCGTTGCGCAACCCTTTGATGCAAAATGACAAATGATCCTGGAATGCTTTCGAAGCTTCAGTCACAAACCTTCAGAAATTAAGCTTCAGGCTAATAGCATTTATGACGACTGGCATGAGGAATGATATATTAGTGAGTCCGTCTATATTGCTGTATGATGTGTGATCGTGCTGTTATTTGCACCCCCCAGGACGAGATGAATCTCAGTGGATACAGGAAATATCTGGCCTCGCAGGCTGCTCCCCTGCCCCTCACTGCTGCAGAGGAGGAACTGAGACAGATTAAACTCAATGAGGTGCCAACACACGCACGTACACACAAGCAAACGCATATCGGACATTATGATTTTTCTTTCTTGGTCACCGTTTCAGCTTGAAAGCATCTGAGAGGAAATGATGCCCCGCCCCCACCCCCCACCGTGCTTGTGTCTGCAGATACCAAAGCGTGTTGACAAGTTGTGTGGCTTGAGTCTGTTCTGAAGTGGGTGTTGTGGATTAGGCTTGTTCTGAAAAGAGATGACACTACATCATATTTATACGTGAGGTTGGGAGGGGGGTAGATTACCTAAACCCACAGCAGTATTGTTCCTAATCGCATCGCCTGTGTGTGAGGTCTAAATCCCACCAGAAACAGTGTGGAGTATCAATAAAGGCTAGCGATGCATCCTTCCAAAACAGCACAAGGTCAGCAGCAGTGCAAGTGTGCATATGCTTGCCCGGCAGTATCAACACAGTGCAAAGATGCTGATGCATTAGAACAGCAGGATGTAGGCAGAGATGAATCTATTAGGCCTGGACAGCACACACCCATAGCTCCAAAGCATACCGCTCCATGCCAGGGGAAGATAAATCCACTCTTCACTTTTATTACTGCCACTTTTAACAGTTTAAGATAAGACGCACAATTGTGGCGTATAGTTGTGTATGGTGTGTGCGTGTTGCTTTACACGCCAGCACCAAAGACACATTTCCATTTTATGTTAATCTAATGGAGAATAAAGATATCTGAATCTGATTAAATATTCTAGTTTACAGTTGTAAGCCTGAGCTCTTTATGGGTGTTCAAATGTATTATTTCTATGTTGAAAGAGCTTCATGCAAATGTGAATGCTCTGTAGCTTTGAATACGTGCCACTGATTCTGTGCCAAGCCCAGGTGAGCTGTATCATTGTGCTTTGCCTCTGTTGTGTGCAGGGATAAGATAAAGAAATACTGCAATGTGATATCCAGCGCAAGCTGCTAATGACGGCAGCAGTATTTACACGGAAGATCGACTCCACCACACAGAAAAAAAAAAAGTACAACAGCCTCTGAAGTTTCTCTACTCAGACTTTGTGTGACTGTTCCTATAAATGAACCCAACTGACCTGTTCTTCATTTTTGAGAGACTACTACGTTCTAATTGCTGCTGTTTCAGCCTAACCACGCAAACCAGAACTGTCTTTCTTACCTTATATGGAAGTGCTTTGAGCAGTGCACTCCCTCGCCAAAGTATGGTCAATTAAAGGCAGCGGAGCAAATGGGAAGTGAGGTTTGTGCTCGTCCCCCTTGACCAGCTGTTGAAGGAAGATAATATACCATTAATCTGAACTGCCCAGATGAAAAAGAGGCTTTGAAATATTTATCATTGCTGTGCCTTGGAGACTGCCTGACTTTTACTAAGCAGATGGATAAAAGACCCACAATCCTTTTTGGTATGCGAGGTAGCTACATCGGAGGCTCAATCATGTTTGCACGGCATTTCATTTTGTGGGAACAGGGCTCTAAAAATAGATGCAATCCATCAGCGTAATCCCCCCCAGCATTTCCAGTTTTCTGTGTGATTTCATGGAGGCGCCTTGTCACTGCCGATACAAGCACCTCATGTAATCATCGTGCTGCAGCGAGCTGCTTGTTGCACTCGTAAACCTTTTTACTTTCTGATGACGAAAAAAAAAAAAGAAAGATATTTATCCTATTTCACTCATCCACGAGTCATTATCATGAGTGGAAACCTCCTGACAGAACATGGATTTGTCCCCTCATGTGATTGAATTTAAAGACCTGTGCGGTCTTTAAGAGTGGAATTTGTTCTGCCCCTTAACTTGATAACTTGATCATCAGCATGATGACATAATGCCACCGCCAGCTTGTCAACATAATGTGGCATCTGGAAGTATATGTGTGTGTATGTAGACACGTCAAGAACATGTTAGAAACCACATATTTACTGTATCCCACAGGTTCCCAGTATTGATTTTGTAATTCATTTGTGTGTTGGAGCATGTTTCTACATAAATATGCCTATTAATATAGAAGCAACTTTTTTTCGAATTCACTTGTATAACTGTATACTTTACTGTAAATATTTGCTAAATAACGCTCTGATCAGCCTTTTTAATGACCTCACTAATGTGTCCGTGACGGGGTAATAAAAAGCTAAAGGGCCTTTTGGTTTTGTGGTGTGTTCAGGTGCAGACGGACATCAGTGTGGACACCAAGCAGCAGACTCTGCAGGGAGTGGCCTTCCCTATTCACCAAGACGCTGTTGCAGCACTTGAACGTTTTAGGGACAAGAGAATCAATTACGTACAACTGGTGAGTCTTCAAGAGCAACTCATTAGTCATGACCTTTGCTGGATCAATAATTTGAACAGGCAAATCAATTCTGTCTTTCATTATATTTTGTGGGAGAGATAGAAATGTTTGTGGTCTGGATTTGTTTGCAGACCGAGACAATGAGTTACTCATGTAGCCCCAAAAGCCTTTGTCCCTCTCATTGAAATTCAAAGGCTTTATGGCACAACTCGGATCAGATGATCGCAAAGTACAAAGGAATAATTGTGGCACTGTTTCTGTTTGGTCTCAGTTCGCCTTTTGTCTGTTATCCTAAAAGCTTTTCAAGACAGCCGTATGTTTTGTTCTATTTATCCAATGAAGGCAATTGTTGAGTAAATGTTTCACACTCAGACACCTGCGGGCGAGAGGAGATGTTTTTTATTCAATCTCCCCATCCAGATTTTACTTAATTTTTCTGGCATTCAAAACCGAAGCGCCACCAACCTCGAGAGTAACTTTCCTTTCTTTGTCAACAGCTAGTAGATGCTGACAAGGAGCTGATCCGGTTGTGCAACACTGAGCCAACAGAGTTGAAAGACCTGCCACTGAGAATCCCTAAAGAGTCTGCACGTTACCACTTCTTCCTCTACAAACATTCCCACGAAGGCGACTACTTGGAGTCCACAGGTGAATAGATTCTCACCCCCTATTATTTTTTATACAGCTACGTTTTTTTTATGTTGCTCCGAATAGTACTTTTTGACCACTCCCCTCATTGTTCTTTTTTTTTTTTGCCCCCCCTTTGCAGTCTTCATTTATTCTATGCCCGGGTACACTTGTAGCATCCGAGAGAGGATGCTGTATTCCAGCTGCAAAAATCCCCTGGTCGACATGGTGGAAAACAATCTCCAGATTGAGATTGAGAAAAAGGTGAGAAACTATATCATGATAAAAGACTGTGGTCACATCTTTTTTTTTTTTTATTAAAGTTTTTTAACATTTGTCACAAACTTTAAGCCCTTGAAAACTTTCTTTTAAACCTTGAGTAATTCTATTAAATATTGACTAGCCATGAATAAATAGGCAACAATCACAGAAATAACATCATTAGGAAACATTTAGTAAGAGTTTAACACTTTAGAACTCAGGTGTGCTTCGTCGGAACTTTGTGCGTGTGGTTTGATCTAGAGCGGTAGCAAGTAGTCGAACACTTTCAGCAACTATTTTTTACTAAGATTTTCAAGGATAAATGCCAGAATATCCCCCCCAACACTTTACGCACCTGGCCCGATTTGCGTCACAAAACTGCAAGTACAAATGTGTAGTAGAGAGCCAGAAGAAGGCTGAGTTCGAAGATGGGTGTAGCACAGGCAAGGGCCCGGAAGTGGGGGGTAGGAAGTGGGGAAGGGGTCCTTGGTCTGATTTGGCGTTGCGGCTGGTGTGATCCCATGTATGGATGGATGGATGGATGGATGGATGGATTGATTATATTTGAAACGGATGATGTAAAAAAAAATTTAACATATTTAAAAAAAAAAAAAAAAAACTGCACTGCTTTAAGAGTTTAAGTTGATTCTGCATGCTCATCTGCTCTTTTCGTCCGTTTCCCAGTTGGAGATTGACAATGGGGATGAATTGACCGGTGATTTCCTGTACGAGGAGGTGCATCCCAAGCAGCATGCACACAAGCAGGCCTTCGCCAAGCCCAAAGGCCCCTCCGGGAAGAGAGGTGGCCGCCGCATCACCCGACCTTCCGCGGAGGGAGAGGAGAGGGATTAAACAGACCTCAGCCCGCCCACCACCACCACCTCCACCCTGAGCACGTTCCAGTGGAACATTCCTGCGATGGGGGGAAATCATATTTGACACGCTTGTTTAAAAGAATAAGACAGCAACCTCAAATTCCCACAAAGTTCCCCAGAGACCCAACTATGCACGCCAAGGACAACTGAGCAATGACACACTTCAGAATTTCCATTTGTAGCTTGTCAAATGGAAGCATATTCATGTATGTTAGTAGAGTCGCAATTTATTTACAATGATTCAAAGAGGCCCAAAGTTAATCTTGAGTTTTTACATTGTTGCCAGCTCTGACACTGAAAATGTTAATGTGACTGTGAACTTGCGCCAATATGATAAACCCCCCCCCCCCCCATTTTGAGTTCACATCCTTGAATTCCTAACTTGCATTCCTTAAGTCTGTGTCAATTAATGTTTCCGTGTTTAATATGTTGAAATTGTCTCCTACTGTTTGCACAATGAAGTGCTCCAAAGCAGAAAAGTTATCCCATTTGTGTCTATTGATTCATTTTAACAGTGCATTTTATATTGGAAAATTGACTTCTTTTTTGATATAACTGTGGTTTACATGAAAAATCATCTGCTGAGAAACTTATTTTTCTATGCAAGTGCTGTAAATGTACATATTGTAGCTGTGTGATGCTCTATGATTAAGAAACAGTCTGGTCTGTTCTGGTGATTGTCTGTGTTGGTGAGTATCACAGTGGAAAGAACCAGGGCTTCCAGAAATATTCCATCAATATGTCTCAGATTTCAGCTCAGAGGAAGCTCCTCAAACTTTGCTGGTTCCCATACAAGAGGGCAACCGGATAATAAAAGGGAATACTATAATTACCTTGATCAAAATGTTGCCACATCCACTGGTCTACTGATTAATATTAGGCAAACTACTTAGCTCACCTCATGTCTAAAGGGAAAATCATTTCCTATATTCATACTGTGTCATTCTAATAGAAAAAAAAAAAATCATGTTCGGTCTTATTTGTTTTCTTACCAATCTTTCTTTTAAAGAAGAAAAATAAAATATTTAAATCACACATTTTCTGTTTCATTCATTTTATTCCTTCACAATAAATACGCGACAAACACACTGTAGCTAGAACACTTGCTTTCAGACTGTTCTGAGATATTATATAAAACCTGGCATAACAGCCTCATAAAATGCTGTAGAAAAACTAAAAGCTACATTCTTATTAAAAATCTAAAAAAAATGATAAATAAAAATTTATTTTAACAGAAAAAAAGACATGAATGGAAAAAATACTTTTCTGTCCGTCAAAGTCGACGAGTCACTTTCATTTCTCTAAACTCTGGAAGGAGCTGAACGTGTCAGTGTGTGCAGCGTGACCGGAGCTCAGAGGCCTTGCATCTTTTCTGGGATGCTTTGCTTCACTCCTGTGCCTTAAAATCCAGTAACATGCATTTGACAACTCCTTTTAGTTCCAACAGGACCTGTTAAGATGGATATTAATATTAATAACTAAAATAGACAGTCTACAAATAAAAATACATGAACTTTTGCTTTTTTTTAGCATTTTCATTCAGAGAGTAAAACCTTACATCAGATACAAGAACCATTATAATGTAAGCAAATCCCATGCGTTGTTTATGTTTCTCAAATTCTTCACAGCTTCACAGGTCACAAAGTTTTTTACTTAACAATATAAATGGAATAAATAATGGTTAAATGGAAGCACTAATGTCTTTGAAGGCAAAATATATTAAAATAAAAGGCTTCAGATATGCTTTAGAGTCCGTTAAATCTGATGATATGTTATTTGATATTTTGATATGATAAGTATTTTCTGTGTAGCCAAAGCCTAATATAGATTATTCCTCTATGTCATAAACTCTTCTTTTCCAGAAATGATTAAAAACACATCAACAAGCGACACTGTTGCACTGGGTAACATTAGTCTTTATTACGACGAACATGGGCACTGTAGTTTCTTTAAAGTTGATCCTCCCTACACCGTCCTGCAGCCATTAATACTCACTGGCGCACCAAATCCGCCGCAGAAAATAGTCCCATACAAACGCACTATTCACTCCTGCTCGAGTAACATTTGCCGAAAACTACAGTGCCCAGCTGTTTTAAGAAATGACGAAGGGTTACGGTAAGATAGATAAGATAAGATAAAACTTTTACTGAACCTTTTTAAAAATGTTACTAAATATTTAGGTTTCTGACGCTTTACATCTTCGGTATATCTCGATTGGCCTGGGGCTGAGAGCCACAGCCTGGCCGGGGAAGTCGAGAAGTATTGAGAGACAGATTAGGACACGGATGGTTTCGGTTGCGTCATGGGATTTGCTGGGACTTCCTTCACCAGACTTATCAGAGCGTATCAGGTGACACACAGAAAGTGTTGCAGATGTCAACGCAGAGGCTTAAACTCAACATCTTAATATCTGCCGGTGTCTTTCCCCACTGTACCTGTTTGATGACGGGCCGTCTGTTTTTCCTGTCGTGGAGGCAGTTACAGGCCAAAGAGTAGACACTCTCCACCTGGCTCAGTTCCCAGTCGCTCATCGTTTTGTCCAGGAAGTCTTCAAAAGTCAGCTCCTCGTCTTCATCATCTATATCGTACCTCACCTCCATCTGCGAAAGTGAGGGAGAGGAAATCACACTGCAGCTGACTGAAGGCATTGATAAACTATAAAAGCCGTTATTTAAGGAAAAAATATTCTTACTTTTCAAGCTAGTATCATGGCTTTTATCATGCTGGAGGAAATTCTTTTTTTTAAATTGTTTTTTATTGGAAATACACTGCAAAATATACTGTAGATTTATGTAGTACCAGTTGAACAGCATAGGCAGCATATGATCAGCACGGATGAAACTGGATCAAATCCCTTCAATCACTCTTTAACTACTAACTGATGCTGTGCTCTTACTAATTAAATGCAACGTCTTTAATAAGCCGTTATCTGTAGCCGGACAGTGAAAGCCTCTTTTGTGCTGCTCACCAACAACTGTGGCTCACGGTTTTCATCGGCCGGCAAGAGTCCAGACAATATTTCCAACAACACCTGTAGATGGCAGAGAGATGGGGTCAATCACATGGCTGTGGATGTCAGAAAACCTTTATTACTCCACCGTGTGCCAGGTAGCTTCACAGACACTGTAGTGTTTCCACAGCTGTCCCAATAAGACATATACGCTGTATATACACACTGCGCTATATGGAAGGTCAGGCGGTTTTACACACGGCTGATCCCATAAATCATTCAACGGATGTGCTACAATGAATATGTTTGACATTTACAGCTGCTAATACAGTACAGCTGTGGCCCACAACTGATTTGGATTTTTGCTTTTGCAAGAAACAATGACAGATGATACGGAACATAGAGCTCTACTTTCACAAATGGGAAGTAATGTATACTATAATGTTTATGTCCTGCAATTATGTGTGCGTCAGTACTTTGAGGGAACCTTGCACTTAAGTAAACTGCTGAGTTGTGTTCTATATTTTGCATTACTGTTGCAGTTTCTTTTTTCCTGACATAATATCCTCTTCAGTGTGTGCGTGCATGCATTCGGGTGCGTGTGTGTCTGCAGGAAGCCTACCACTCCAAAGCTGAAGACATCAGATTTTGATGTGATCTCTCCTCTTAGCGCCTCAGGTGCCATGTATGCACGGGTACCCACAATCCTCTCCGTCATCATGGTTGTTGATGTCCGCTTGGCCGACGCTCTCGTCAGCCCAAAGTCTGAGATTTTTGCCACAAATTTTTCATCTAACAGGATGTTCGCACTAACAAGAAAAGGGAGGAAAAAAAAGATTATGAGAACAGTCAACTGTGAAACATCAAGTATCTCTGATACACAAATCCATAACCTTCATGTCATAGAAATAGTGCGCGGAAACTCTTCCCAAAACTCTTCCTTTGGGAAAGATCATTTAAAAGGGCCTTGATAATGAAGAAATACCTCACTTCATGTACCTTTTAACGTCTCTGTGGACATGATGGTTGCTGTGCAGATACTCCAAGCCTCTCGCTGTCCCTTCAGCGATCAGACATCTCTGTCGCCAGGACAGTGGAGGACTTCCATCCTGACAAAAAGCATATTATCAATGACTCCGTGTACAAAGCACAAGCTCCAGAAGACAGAGTCTGTATTGTAAATGGTGCTTACCGAGCAAGCTAGTCGGTCTAGCAAAGAACCATTGGCCATAAGGGCATACACCAAACACGGGTGCTGTCCGTCACAGGAAAATCCAACCATGTCAACCAAGTTCTCATGTTTCAACCTGTGGAACAAACAGTCTCATCACACCAGACCTGTATTTGCAAATATATGAATCTATGTTGAGCTTAAAGAAATTGTTTGAAATTTTGAGAAATACCCTTATTTGCTTGCTTGCTGAGAGTTAAACAAACAAAACCCCACCGGTCGCAAGAAAAGATAAGTCACAATGAATATTATTTACATTTACGGTTTGATTAAGATCCGTATCTATTCCATTTATTGTCAAATTAGAAATGACAAAATCTGGGAATAAGTATTTATTAAATCTGAAGGTATTTGTTGGTTCCAAGCTTACTACAGGCCCCTTTTCCAAAAAACAAAAACCTGATTGACAAGGATATAGGCAGAAAACGTACACTTTCAGAGTCTGGATTTCTTGGTTGAACTGAACTTGCAGCTCGTCCAGGGAGACGTCATCCATCTAAATGAGATAATATTTTGCGTTGTGATTTACAAGTGCTGCAAAAGTATGACATTGGCATACGACTATTTTCACTTACAGGATTGAGCTTTTTCACTGCAACAGGCTTGTCATTAAGGAGACCTTTGTACACAGTGCCAAAGCCTCCCTCTCCGAGTCTGCTGCCGCCGTCTGATATGGGGCGGTCATCAAAATTGCCTGTAATCTGCATCAGCTCATTGTACAAGAAACTGGAGAAACCTAATGAGGGACACACAGAAATGTGTCATTTGAGCTTTTCTGGTTAACTTCCCATTGCTGCCACCTGTTGGTCAATTTAGTAAAATCCCACAGTTTTTACAGAAGCAGCACCATTTACAATTTTGCTCCTGTAGAAATCAAGATGTCAGGAACCAAGATAAAAGCGCCATTAAGAGTAATTTTTTTCTACTTTATACCTTTATACTTTCACTACAATTAAGGAGGGAAATATTGTGCTTTTTACTTCTTTATATGTATTTGACATATATTAGGTTTTTACACACAAAACATATATTAGTAGTTTATAAAATATAATGTATTATTACAAATTAACTACTGAATAATACATACAAGTATATTGTGAGGGACACTTTTTTACATGACTACTTTTACATTTATTACTTTAAGTATATGTTTGCTCACAATACTTTAATACTTTTACTTTTGGATTTTGAACGCACAACCTTTTCTTGTAATGGTGTAGTTTTACATTGTGTTGATGCAGCTTTTACTTGAGCAAAACATCTGAATGCTTCTTCCACCACTACTTGTTTAGAAGTTAATGCGACCTATAAGTATTATAAGTATAGTTTTATTTACAACACGTGTTATCTGTTTTCTCATCATTATCACTGTTTGTATCTTATATTATCGATGGGTACTTTATTTAATTTTATTTTTGTATAATTTTTAATCGTCTGATTTTAATTGCCTTGTAATGTTTTAATCCTGATTTAACCATGTACATCACTTTACACTTATTATTATTATTATTATTAAGTAGTTCATGTTTCATCAACCCAAATGTTTCTTCCCTACACAAATGACATTTCAATTAAAGTCAAAAGTCACAAAAGACAAAAAAATGCATTAAAAATTAATATTCATACTAGCCTCTCTACAGGCGACTGTGTTAACATATCTCATAAAAATGATCTTGAACTCAATTTGAAAGAAAACCACCTGTGTGGTCTGGCTCACTGCTCTCCAGTAGAACCTGAGGCTGCAGGACAGAGCTGCCAGGCAGAGGCTGTGTCTCCGTCTCTTCCAGCCGTCTAGTTGGAAGGGCGCTGTGTGTTTGTACCGCTGGACAGACCGGCCGTGTCTCTGGTGAGACGCACTCTCCCACTGTGTGTGGACAAAAGACATGACATTAAGATGAGTTATTTCGGTGATATGGCGCACAAGTCACGAGCATGGTCTTAATGCCTTAAAATGGTTGTGATTATTAGACCATTTCATTGTAAGACAACATTGTTTTATTAATAATAAGACTGTTTTCTGTTTGGTACTTGTTCATATTCAGTATCTGTGTGTTTTTTTAAAACCTTTTTTTTTTTTTACAATTTCTTTACTGGCATTTATGAAAGCTATTACTATTTTTCAGGTTGAAGTTTTACCAATACCTTTGTTACTAAGTGCTCCTTGCTATTGCAGTTTTGCACCTTTTTCCCAGGAATCACTTGACCTTTAAAAGGCGGTGTGTCCTACATTATGACATGATAGTGTTTGTGTCTGCCTGCAGACTGCAGAAGGAAAGTAGCTCAATCTGCTACGGAGCTTCCCTTCCCTCGGTATGACTTTAAGTAATGAAGTCTGAGTGAGCTGCTGTGCTCACTCACTGAACATATTGGACCGATGCATTTCATGTTATGACCAAAATGAAAGAAAACGAACAAACTTTGGAAAACTGTTTTGATGAGGATGATGTCGGTGTTGAGTGTGTGAGTTTTCAGCATTTTAAAACACCACAATATCGTCGCCTTCTTAAACTAATGGCTCAAGTCATATTTGAAAGTTTTTTTTTTTTTTTTTTATAAACAGAAAAAAATTAAAATATGACTTAGGCCATTAGTTTAAGAAGGTGACAATATTGCAGACTATTACCATTGACTCTTAATAGATTGGGCTAAAGGCTATGTCTATTATATAGTCTGTGATCATTTTTTTTTTTTTTAAACATCATACCAGGTAGCAGGACACTAGCAGCAGCCAGTAACTTGTGACTCTTCAAAATGGCCACAAGTTCTCCCACTGTACTGTTGGTGGTCCCCCAGTCAGCCAGCAGAGCCTCTGTGGGACTTTTCCCCTGTGCCACCAGGCCTTCAAATCGCCTGAGAAAGAAACACAGTAGATAGACAGATCACATAGATGGAGAGATAGACAGACAGACAGACAGACAGAGAGATATACATATACTAGAAGACAGAGACAGTAACACAGTAAACACATCAGTCTGTCTGCCATGCCACCAGCTATACAAGCACCCACCTCACATGATGCTGGGAGTACCTCAACTCACCACTCGGCTTCCGTATCGAGACAATAACATCTTTCCACCTGTCTTGAGGGTCCAAGAAGTCGGACAACTTGCGACGTAGACTATAACTGAGGTTGCGGATGTAAGTAGCGGGAGTTACTGAATTATTCATTCTTCGACAAAATACTGACACAACCTGAGTTTGTGTTTTATCTGAAAGTTACATTGACATGGTGTGCAACTTACAGCGCCGTTATTGGTCTTACTCGTCCGCCATTGAGTGCACCCATGAAAGCAGAACAACGCAAACTGACATTGTTTGCTCACAGTCTGGTAAGATGTGTATTTCCGTGGTTGAGCAACTTCCCCAAACGTAACACGGCATGTGTCACTCCGAAGTCTCCACCCTCATGCGGAAATGCACGCGGTGATGGTAGAAATGGCACACTCTGTGCTGAGTGCCCTCCAGATGTCGGTAAGGGCACAGTTTGTCCAAAGTCCATGTGGGTTGAGTACATTAATTTAGTTAACGTTACAGACGAAGGAGACAAACAGAAAGACAGACAGAGGTCCTGTGTGTTTGCGAGACACCAGCGTGTAGTGTAACATCGCCCTCTAGTGGACAATGGCGAGACTTCCCTTTTTAAACCAGCTTTGAGTGTCGTTAGTGAGAATATGATTTTCATGATGTCATTTCTGGAAAGTGTCAGTCTATGTTTAATAACAAAAACATATGACACAGGAAGGGCCACCATACCATATGTGCTACACTGAATTATTGTATTTAAAAAAAAATAATAATAATAAAAAACATACTTGCAGTGTGGAGGAAGTGTTCAGACAGGGCCAAATGTTCAACTTCCAAGAGGATGTAAAAATCCCCAAAGCCAGGTGTGCAAAGTGTGTCATGTCATACCCAAGAAGCCTTGAACGTGTAATTATACGTGATTCAACTAAGTACTGAATTTGTTTGTTTATTTGCAAACCTTTCTATAATTCTATTTTCACTTTGTTATTATGGGATAGGCTGTATAATGTAAATTTATGAGGGGGAACAAAAGTGAATTTAGCATAAGGCTACGACGTAAAAAATGAAGGGATCTGAATTTGTTCTGAATGCAGTGTATACTGTATGTGTGTGTGTGTATATATATATATATATATATATATATATATAGAGATAGAGATAGAGAGAGAGAGAGAATTCAACACTCGTTTATCTCCCACATAAAAATATCTTTGCCACTCGGAAGGACACAGAAGCAAAGTCCACTCTGGACATTGCTTCTGTGACATGCTGTAGCTGTGCTGTCAGCAAGCAACTGATTTAATACCTTATCTGATTTAAAAGAACTGAAGTAACACTTCAGAACAGCTGTGTTCGTCCTTGTACTAAAGACGTAACCTTAGAACAATAGAAGGTTCTAGTCAGCTTTCATTATGCCTTTTTTCTGTGGCTCGTGCCTTTTTTTAATTGTGTTTCTCTCTCTCTCTCTCTCTCTCTCTCTCTCTCTCTCTCTCTCTCTCT
>CALSCE010009442.1:6773099-6799351 GCA_943593645.1 Bovichtus variegatus
TCTCTCTCTCTCTCTCTCTCTCTCTCTCTCTCTCTCTCTCTCTCTCTCTTTCTTTCTGTTGGCAGTACTTGATCTGTTTTTTGACATCCATGGATATGGATTGATGAGTGGTAAGAACTGGACAACAGAACACACCCTTTAGACTCATTCTCCTCGAACAAACTTTCAAGCTGAAAACAAACGACCTCATCAAACCCAACATGTGTCGAACGCCATTGGTGAATTGGTAAACAAATGTAAGCATTTGAGCCAAAGTTTCCTATGTGTGACGGCAATACTTGATCCGTTTATGGTGTGTTTGTTGCTATTTAAACTGCTTGTTGAATTGTGATCAGTTCCATGTGGACCGGAGGGCTTTGGATGGGTGGGGTAGTGTGTGTGAAGAATATCATACTTTTAAAACTAATCACGTGAAACCATTTCATTTGAGTGAAATCCAACACAAAAACCAAGCTTTATGCTATAGGCTTATAACAATGCTGACATGCCGATTAACCATATCCATCATCGTAGTCTAGCCTGTTAGCATGCTAACATTAGCTAATCAGCTCAGACTGATGGGGATGTCATTGTTAGTTTTGCAGGTGATGAACTAAAATTGATATGTTGACCTGAGGATGGAGCTAAAGGAAAAGTCAGGGCATCATTGAAGTTATCACGCTTCATCCTGAATGGGGCAGGAATGTCTGCTAAATTTCATGACAATCAGTCTAATAGCCACGCTGCTAGTGTGGCTAAAACATTATTAATTTTTTTAACAAATTTGAGTTCTTATTGAACTCTCAGTAATATTCCTAGTCATGAATTGGTCATAATCCTTTTATGGCATCTAGCCTTGTTCCTTGAATGCACTTATTCTAAGTTCCTTTGGACCAATGAATGTAATATAACAAAAAAACACAAACATGCCTACTGAAACATACATAAACTCAGCTAAAGCTACCCTAAGTCATCTGGAAAACTATGTGAAGCGACACATACAGTAGAGGGAAACCGAATTTCAAAATATAATTAAAAACCGATGACATTTTTTCATCGGTATGTGTGACTGTTTTTTTTTTTTTTTGGAAAGCGGTGTGAAGTTATTGAAAACACTGACCCAAAGCATATGGCCATCACTAATGCAGCTGCACCACCACAACACCCACAACAGATGCTAAAACAATCCTTGAGTGTCACATTTGATAATAAAAAAAAAAAAAAAAAGTTTTAGATGTCCCCCAAAGAAGAAAAGTGACTTTTGTTTGATTTTTCACAGCTGAGCATCGTTTCAGTTTACACTCGTGCAAACAATACAGTATGGTGAGTCCGCTGTCACACGCAGGCCTGGTTATTCAGTTTTTTTCTTAGGCAAGGTGGATGACACCAGCATAATAGGCTTTATAATAAAAGCCCTCTTGTAATTCTTTAGTGAGTCATAAACTAAGAGGGACTACATGCTTTCCCCTAATGGACCTTTTATATCTTCTGACAATGCATGCACATGGTCTGAATTACATGAAAAGGAGACTTCACCACATGTGTAAACAAACTGCAATTAAGTTATTTTGTGTGGAACAGCATAATGAGAGACATTACTGCAATTGTGGTGGCCAAGAGTGTGTATCCCTGATGTTTGATACAGGCTTTTACAAACACATAATCCTGAATTTATGAGCTTAATGGGAGCTCATCAGTGGTTGTTTGTCATGAAACACATTTGTTTTATGAGTGTGTATGTATGCGGGGGCATTTGTGTGCATCTGTGGGACTTCATGAAAGTGACTCTGTGTATCTGCACTTTTGTTCTAGTATGTGCCTGCCTGTGTGTGCTACATGGGGGTGTAAACACAGGCCAGAGGGGGGGTGAGCAGTTAGCTGTTGTATTTGTAATGTAAAGATATTTCCTGGTGCCCGAGGGACCTTCAAAGGAGCCTCACATTTGACAGAGACCTGCAACCACAAGCCGCTGAGCTCTCAGATTAATGCTGTCATTGCATCTGCTGGTCTGGGATAGGCCTCGCACCTGTGTGCGAGAGATTCTTTGAAGTGCCTCCGTCTCCTGCATGCCTCCTCTAACCTTAGTGACAGGATCCCAACACCGCGCACACAGTTCACACGCAGAGACGGAGAGCGAGGCCGAACTCTGGGCTCTCCTGTGGTGAGCTGGGAGATGGGAGTGAGCTGATGTGGAGGAGGGAGGGAGGGAGGGAGGGAGGAGAAAGTGAGTGAGTAAAGAAAAAGAGCAAGAAAACAAGAGTTTTACAGCGAGAGGGAAGAGGAGCAAAACAGAACAGTGTAAAAAAAGAAAGAGAAGAAAGAAAAGAAAGCGAACAGAGGCCACACGATAACTATGAGAGAGGAGGAAAGAAGGAGGGCGAGAGGATCTGATAGTGAGGAGGGAGGAAGGTTGCGAGGGAGAGCAGAAAGGGAGAGGTCCCCCCGCGGTTTGGGAACAAGGGCAGAGGCGGGAGAAGTGCCAGAGTGGCTTAAATCACCAGTGAGAAACTCTGCAGGTGGAGGAAGTGATCAGAGGAAGTCATATGATGTCCAGGAAACCTCCAGGGTAAACAAGGACAGATGAAATGAGAGCTGGTACTCGACACAGTAGGTTAGATAGGGAGGCTGTACGCCTCAGTTTGTGCTTCTCATATATTACCATTACATCTCGGTTTGAAGGTGTTACCCAAATCCCCAAAGACTCCCAAAATATTCTGTTTGCTGCACAATAAAATGTTGGGGGTTTTTTTCAAGTTGAAACTAAGTTGTTGATCCAAAGATGTTTGGCAGAACTGATCTCACTCAATTTATACAACAAACAAACGACAACAAAAAAATAATATCAATATACATTTATATTCCTGCATTTAAACCTTTTTTAAAATGTGGTGAATGTCATAACATTCAAGCTAAAAACTTTTATTTTTATTTTGCAGCAAACATTCTTTGCATGGCATTGAGGATTTTTGGAAATAGCGTAGAACTATTTATTTTTTTTATAATATTGCGAACAGACCTTTACTTAATCAAGTCAAATAAGTAATCAAGTCAGGTATAATGAAAGTAAATTAGTAAAAAGTAAAAAAAGAAGAAGATGCTTAGCTCTGTGTCTCCACTGCAATAATAATACATAAGCACAACTGTCCTTGCATAAACTGAACTTGTGTTTATTGTTTTCCTTACTCTGTGCGCGCCGCTTCTCAGGCTGGACACTAAGGCTATTAAGTAATAAACTGTTAAACACCTAAAATGAGACGGCACAGCGAAACACCCTCTGATGTATGTCTGCAAGCGTCACTTTGAGTAATTACTGGCTTCAGACAGGTGCGTCCAACTCATTAGAAGGAAACTGGCAGATTTATGTGCACAAGTCAACACCGCAGAGGCAGCGTGTGTACAGTTGCTGTGATTAATTAACAGTCTCGTCGTGTAGTGTAACAGTTCACCCGGCTCATCAGAGGTGTCCCATGTTGGAATTCAAATGAGCCAAATGAATGGGAGGACCCGCATGGGGGGACAGAGAGAAGCAACGGGGGGTATGGGCACAGCATCAGGGTCGAATAGAGGAGCTTCAATGTATGTCTGTATGCCCACTGCCTGCCATGCAAGGCTGTTAGCAGTGTGCCACTGATGGACATTGAGAGTTCACTGCAGGAAGTCTCAAACTGGAACACTGTTGAGCCAGTTTAATGTTGTTGTGTTTTTTGTTTTTTTTTTTTAAAGGAAAACTCCCCCGGGAGTGGACAGCATTTTATCAGCTTTATTTTGTAATTGGTTTGTATTGGACTTACAATGAAATGCATGGCTGCATTTACAGTAAGAGCCCTACCACATTGTAGCATGTTTAGTATGCTGATTTTGTACAAACGAGGAGGCTGTAGTTACCCATGGGACACATAGAGGG
Organism: Bovichtus variegatus; assembly: GCA_943593645.1. Taxonomy (NCBI): domain Eukaryota; kingdom Metazoa; phylum Chordata; class Actinopteri; order Perciformes; family Bovichtidae; genus Bovichtus; species Bovichtus variegatus. Next base: position 6,776,983 of record CALSCE010009442.1, read on the forward strand.
CAGTAGTGGCTTGCAACTCCTTTTTATAATTGACCAATGCGGTCAGTGTTAACACATGCTTAGACATTAGAAAACTGGATATGGATCAAACATGAAATCAAATATAAAAAATGAAATGGTGACATTCCTGGAAAACAAATTTAAAACATACTTGTGTGCAAAGCTTACAAATGACTGGGGTTCATATAATGTGAGGCAATATGATTAAAGTCAACCAGAAATGAAAGTCATTTTGCCGTTTTTAAAAGTCCTTACTTATGCACAGCAAGTTGTAATTGCTTCCTTATTTATCTTCTGTAGGTTGTAGCACATCCAGGAAAATATCTGTAGCAGCTGTTTGCTCGTCCAGTCTTTTCCCTGGGCCTGTAAAACACACACACACATCAACAGCTCATCAGGAGTCTACTTCTAAGGAATGATCTGGCGGCATCTTGAGTGGCAGCTCGCCGTTGCGTTGCACTCGAGTGGTCACCGACACTGCCTGATTGCAGGAGGTTGCCCTCTCATATTCCCTCAAAAATCTCTGGCCACAATCCCAAAATGATCTGTCCAGCCGAGCGCACCAGCATGAGAAAAAAAAAAAAAAAAGCCTCTCCTGGCATCTCCACTGCTTGAAGGCTACTTGTTAGTCGGGTGTATTCTGGGACATCTGGCAAAAAGCCACGAGTCATGCAATGCAAAGCCATGCACGCAAGCACCTGAATTTAACACGGCCAGACACAAGGAGACAAACTTTTAGGTATATTTATTATATTTTACTATGAGCGTGTTCATTCATTCGTATTATTAAAACAGAGTTGATGACAATGGAATTTAAATCATTGACTTGCTCTGAAAATACTAACTTCTTCTAACTTGTCTTGATTAAAGACATGAAAAAAAACTTGTTCTGATAAAAAAAATAAAAAAAAAAACGGCTATTCCACCACAGCCAGCAATTGCATTTGGATGACCAGTGTGTCAATCAAAACTCACAACTGAAGCCTTTTAGCAGTCTGTTTCCACTCTCAATTGTGTTGACTGCAAATTCCTCAAGGCCACGCTGTTGAATGTTACAGACCAAGACTCTATTATATTGGCATTGAAATGTATGCACGTTTGGAAGTGCATGGATAAGATAATCTTGATGACATGTTGTGTATGATGTTTTTATGATTAAAAAAAAATACAACATTGGGCTGTATACTGAGATGAATGGATGGCTGACTCTTTCAGGTCAACCTGTTAAACTAAGGTTATTTTGACCTGTTGTTCAAAAAAGTGTAAGCGCTTCATTTGGTTTTGTTAAAGTGATTGCAGTTTAGTAAGTCTTTGGTTTGCTTGTTAAGCTATGTTTACATTTGTTGAATTGTCTGGTCTTGTCAATCTATCATGGCACAGTTGGTCTAAAAGTTTGGGAAAATTTTTTTTTTTTTTAAATCCTACATTTTTTCCTGAAAAAAAGCTTTGATGTGAAAATACTTAATTTTCACGGAAAAAGCTTTAAGTAAAAAAAAAAAAATAAATTATAATTTTCATGAAAAAAGTTTGAATGTCAAAAAAAATAACTTAATTTTCATGGACAATTTTTTTTTTTTTTTAAATACTAAATTTTTTCATGTAACAAGCTTTGATGTGAAAAAAACCTTAATTTTCATGGAAAAAAAATGTATTTGAGAAAAACTTAATTTTCATGAGAAAAGCTTTGATGTAAAAAAAAAAAAAAAACTTAAGAAAAAAAGTAATATTTCTTTACTTTAATAAACAAATGTTTTATTGTTTTAGTTTCCATCCTTAATACTAACTTAAATCTGTTATATAATGAGTGCTGCCACTTTGTATTGTATGTACACAAGGCCTCACTTCCCTGTGGTCAAAGCTCTAAACTGCAAGGTGGTTCTTGTTGAGCCTATAACCCTCGTTGTTTGGATCCAGATTTCTACGGGGGATCTTTTTGTGTGGCCTCGCCAATATATAACTGGGGCGTAATTCATGGGAATGGTGGGCTGTGGCAGGTCAATAGTGACCCTGAATGCTGAAAAGGCCTTCTGATCTTCCTGAAGCAAATCATTGATGGTAGGTAACCCCTGCCACTGAGACCGAGAGTGGAGGTGAAAGGAGCCAGCGTGGCCCTTTGACATCCCAGCAGGGACCCTGTAATCCAACGCTAGTCAGTGCTAATCCATAGCCTCACAGCCGCAAAGAGACCAGCACCACATGTGTTGCAATTACTAACAATTCCCTTACATTAAGAACCAAGTAGGAACCTCAATACACAGATGAGTGGAAGAAAACAAACAGGCTTGCTAGTTACTTATCTCTTGATTCTGAGAGGAAAAGCGATAGGTTTCGTCTTTGACGAACTCTGATGAGCTGCCCACGATCAGTGAGGAGTCAAAGGTCAAGTCACTGACATGTGAGTTGGTCTCTGCCCCTTTTCATTCTTACTTGTGCCATGCAAGTTTCCATGAGATATGCCAAAACACTTGAGATGTTTAAAGATGTGAAGAGGGTTTCAACCCCAGGTGGGCTGGGACACTAATCTGCTGGAGTCTCTGCATACAAAAGCAGATTTGTTTAATGGTTTACAAATTCCTAATTTGTTGAAGGTTTTCTGATCTCTCTTTTCTTGGTTTTCCCCCTTGTATTGTCATCCTGTAATACTCTTGAAAATACCAGTCTTTACTTGGATAAATAACCCAAGGCGGATTGGAATGGTTGTTCCCATCTCTCACAATGAGCTCCTCTGAGACTTCAAAGCAGGTCTAGACCTCAGCTTTGAGGCCTTGAGAATACTCTCAGCTGACAAATGACAAAAGACCGCCACAGGTGGTTTATTCTTGAAACTATAAAACAATGCTCCACCTTATTTGTTCCTCACTTTTTCTCGAAAACATGTCATGACGCGCTGATGGATGAAGTTAAGGGCTTCACCAAGGAAAGAGTAAAGAAGAGAAATAAAGGGGTTGACACATTGACGTACACTGTAACTCTTTTTTTTTTTTTTTTTGGGAAGGTTTGCCTGTTTGCTCTCTGGTGGCTGAAATAATATCTAACACAAATACAGCATAGAATACTTTTTATGATTCACATGGAAACTATCCAAAAATATTATTTTAATAGGCAGTTTGTGTCCTCTGGGTTTTTAGCACAAACCTTTTGAAATTTTTAATTATTTTTGTAGAACTCAAAATCGTTTTAGGCTTGTTCTTAATAGTTAAACCAGTTGGTGGTTATGAAATTGCCCTGTATGCTCCCTTTCAATTAAGGGAGATCCTGTCTCTGTTAAAACTTGCTTAATCCATTGCAATAAATAATGGATATATAAAAGAAAATATCAGTATCCAAGACACCAGGATCGTGTTCCCTTTGTGGTCAAATTATAAATCTCATAATCACCCCTCAGAAGCACAAATATTGAGTTGCCATTCATTATAGCGAAGATTGTGAGTGTTTATCATGCGATTCATCCCACCCAATCTACAAAAGTAAAGCCGTTTTGTCTTGTGCATTGATTACACTTGGGGTTAACGCCCGACCATCATTATAAAGCACGCTTAAAATGCTGAATCATCCTAATCCCATGGATTTATCCTTTTATCCAAAGTGAAAACTGTTGGTGGCAATGTTTAGTGGACTATAAATAAGAACAGCTCAGAATAATGGTGGCTGTGGATGATATGGAGGATTGAGCATATCCACCACAGACTTAGTCTATGGATTAAACAGCCCAACAATGGTGGACAGGATGGTTATGCGTGTGAGAGGTATGGAAATAAATGGCTCTTTTGTTGATGCTGCTCCCAATCACGAGTCCATTCTTTTAGATTTACAGATTTCTTTATTTTTCTTTTTTTTTTTTCTTTAAATCAAACTAGCACCAGCAGTATACCTTTTTAGAATATTCTGAACTCAAGGTTCGCTTGCTGTCTGTTTTAAAAGTTTTTGACTGTATCTTATGGCCCTCTTCAGTGACTGTCTTCACATGACCTAAATAATGAACTTCAGTCACTTGAAATAAGTGGCTGTATACTGGATTGGACTGGATATCAATATGTACATGTACATCCTGCCGTTCCTTTTCCACTGGTGCCGATCATCTTGTATTTTTACCAGACAAATATGGTAAATATAATGTGGTTACATGAAATGTCCAGACTGAGCGGTCGAGGATTGCCTATAGAGTCATTAAATAGCTGAACAGCCAGTTATAGATATGTGATACTGAACGGATACACATGTTGTGCCAAAAGAAGGCAAGATTTCTCAAAGCCCTTGGAATGAGCCCTTGGTAGCATTTTTTTTTTGACATATTCAGTCTTGAAATGTGGACTTTGAAGAAGTCTGGCGGCGTATATAACTGGACATAAAGCCTGTCCTGTCGATCCCAAACACCCAAATCACTGTACCCTATCTCAGCAATTGAGCTTGAAATAAACGGTAATCATAAACGAAAAGTAATACCTATGTTGTACATGGGAACCGATTGCAAGATCACACATTTCATAATCCTTTTGCAATACCTACAGAGGAGCTGATCCTGTCATGTGTTGCATGCGTGTCTGTCTGTATGTTAAACCCTCTAGTGTTTCCCTCAAGAACAGATCTGACTTTTTCAATAGATTTCAAGTCACTCATGCTTCACCTTTGCACCTTTTGGAAAAACCTGTCACATAAAGGAAGGCTTGTGGATGTTCAGAACAGGGGCCCCATTTCCGAGCACTTACCTGTCATGTAAATCTGAGGGTGTCATCAGAAACCAAAACACACAGTGTTGACTCTGCGTGTTACAGTGCGTAGCCTAGTACAGGTACTACTGTAGGGCATGGAAATTAACCGGAAAAATAAATATCTAAAATTATAGATTAAAGGATCAAAACTAACAAAGTTGTAAACTCCCTTAAAACTCAGCTTTCCGAAATGTGGCTGCCTAACATAGCCGAGTGTGTTGGTAAATTATCAGTGTGAATCCTTTTAACTTCAATCACCATGTTTGGGATGTGGAGATGATTGCTACATGGTGTAATTGAAGAGTAGATCAAAAGCCGAGGCAGAAGTGCTCGCTGAAGACGAGTGTCAGTGTCAGAGTCCGCAGAGGGAGCTGCAAGTACAGACTGTGGCACTGTTGGGAAACTGAGTCCTACAGATTACAGGCCTGGGATTATCGTTATGACAGTCGCTGGGTGAGAGGCAAATCCTGCCCAGAGTAGACTGCTCTGCAAATGATGTTAACAATACACAGGTTGGACTACATCATTTGGTTTGGTGGGATGTACTGGTAATAATGTAGTGATTACGTTTGCATGACAACTAAGATTAGAGCTAATACGTATGTTATTGTTAATTATGTAAGGTAAGAAATATTGTCAGAAGTAAAGACAAAGTCAAAAAAACTACTGGCCTGATTTTCATGACAGTTGGTGGAAGGGCGTAGCATGGGCCAAGAAAGAACCCATTACATTTTGGAGCGGATCCAAATCACTGGGGCAGATACACAAATTCATATTTATTTTTTTTGTTGATATTTAGCCTTGGCGGAGGTCTGTGCTCTCTCTAGTTGTATGCGGTTTTGCAGTTATTTGCAGACATTAGACAGCTACACTGGTCCCATTCACAAAAGCTATAGGTGAAGTATGGGTGAAGTAAGGTTATGGCCAGCCATTTCCATTCCATTCCTGACAGATCACGTTGAGTGTTTGTCCACCAAAGGACCCCCGACATCCCACCACTAACTGCCCCACATCCATCAAGATATGTACACACACTCCCAAACCCTTGAATCTGCAATGCCACACCCCGTCTGTCATTGATAGAGTACAGATGCTATCAGGGACGCATGCCGCCAGGTCTGGAGGAGGCTGGATAACACTGTTTGCTCTCTGTAGTGCACTGGTCACCTACTTTTCTCTGCATCATTACATCTCGGAGAGGAGCAAGAGAGGGAGGGTAACCCTACCTGTAGACAATTGACCGTTCGCCAAGTCCTGACCCCCTCGGTTCCTGACAGTCAATCTGCCTGTCAATCTTTCCAATTCTGTTTGGAAACGAGAGCAATGACATTAAAAAAAAAATATATATATATATATATATATATATGCCAGGAACAAATGTCTGTATCCTCACCAGTTAATGATCAATTTGGAAGACATGTAAATAAAGGAGCAGCATGGTTGGTGTATTGCAGTGTAGAGCCCTTCTAGTGTGTAGCGTGTTTTGTGCAATATGATAAAAATAAATGTCAAATCAGAATTCATTCTGAGTTGAAAGCCCTGTTTGAAAGCTTAACGTGCAAAAACTTTTGATTTATGCTTAACTTGCAAAAACTTTTGATTTATACTTAAGGCTTTGAAGACCAACTAATACTTTGGCAAACGTATAGTAGCATCCAGCGCCTGCTCCCACACAGTGAGGGAATGCTTCAAAGTGAATGCATCATGTCAAGCGTTACAAAAGAAACCAATCCTTTTTAGATGCAGAGTATTACTCTTATACAGCCCCATGCACATGGCCTCGACAAGTGTTGAAATCCAAAGCATGATTGACCTGCTCTCCCTGGTTGTGGTTGCAAAGCTATGATTGGACAATTTCTATTCAACAGAGGGGTTTAGGAAACGGTAAATTAAGACAGAGTGGAGAGTATATACAGTATCTCATCAGAATCTCCAGCTCTGTCAGGATACAGCAACAGGCTCACACCACAAACCTCGCAAAGTGATTGATGTGCATCACTAAACCCGGGAATGCTCACTGGCAGTTGTAAAGCTATAGTCTCTCCATAAACGCATAACCACCACACAGGTCCTCGGGGATAAGACAAATTGAGGTGTTTCAGACAGATGCCAAAAGAGAGAGCTACTCCACCGGGGTTTTTATGGCTCATATATTTTAAGTGTAATGGAAGGAGGGCATTTGCACGTTTGCGTACACCGTGTTTCTGTAGGTAGGATAGAGGGGGACGAGTTTGAGGGCTGCTTGGTATGTGAGGAATAATGTCTGTGGGTAACAGAGCAGTGATTTCTTGTGATCTCTGAAGAGGTGTCATTACTTCTAATGTCCTTTCAGACGGTAAGCACCAGGTCAAAGGGCAGGGAGTGCACTTTGTCTCCCTCTGCGCCACACTGGAGGAACATGTTGATCTACTGCCGGAGGAGAAGAAAGATAGATTAGCGACTGGGAAAAGACAGAAACACTTTTGACATAAGTGGATGAAAAGGACTGAAAATAATTTTAGAAAGAAAAAGATAAAATGGAAGGAGAGACTCTTTGCTTTACGTTGTTTGATATTCCCTTATCAAAGCTAAACACAATGCAGCTACAATAGTAATCCACACAATTTGCAATATTTGTTTATGCCATTGTATGGATGTGTATGTGTGCATCTGCTTGTTCAAACCCAGAGTTTACTTTTAATAGAATTTGTATTTGTCTCCACCTGCATCTGGAAAAAAAGGCCAGTGCCTCGCAGGCCATGATTACATGTTACATTTTGTTGTAACATTTCTAATTAGAGAACACACAGACGCAGAGGATGTGGAACAAGTTGAGTCACAGTTGGTTTGGTGTCAGGAACACTGCATTTTATGGCTACATATTCATTCACTTACAATACATTAGTTTGCTCACCTTACTTTTGCTTTTTACTTAAGACTCAAACTTAATTGGATAAAAGAAATGCAAGAAAAAAAATACAGAAATGTACTTTTTCTCCTGTGCAGTAAATTCATTGTGCCCTAATGCTGACCTTGCAAGGAGGCTACAAGGCTCTACAGCACTGTACCAACATGCATTTTTCCATTGTTCCATGTGTGATTACATCCATGATGTAATGTGAGTGTGCTCCACCCGCCCCGAGGCTACAGTGGGACTTCTGCTGTTGGTGGAATAATTTGCAATCTCCTGTTTTGTTTGTTTTACCTCACATCGGATGGAATTCCCCTCTTATTCTAAATCCAATAATTACTTAAACCTGGATGTCAAAACACTTTCCATTATTATCATAGCCCCCTTTTCCCCTTTTCCTTTGATGCCAGTTGTTACGGTGCAGGAACACAGTCCCTGAATCTTTTTTTAGCTCAACTGAGTTGTCAGGATCCATAACCACAGGAGTTAAGTCGGTCCCAGGGGACAGAACGGCTGTTTGTCTGATCTCAGGATGTTGTGCTGACTTGTCAGGATTAAGACCACACTATACTGTATCTAACTTTCATTTATGACCAGTCTTAAGATGTGGTGCCTGTTTACAGAAACAAGAACAAGACGCTGAGCATGTTGTCTTACTAAAGACCAAAAGTAAATATAAAGCTGAAGAACCATACAGCATACAAAATAAAACAAAAAAGCCACTTTATACACACAGGTTTAAATAAATAAAAGAAATTGTTGCTTTGAATATTGTATTGTCATATGTCACTGTATAACTGTCATTGTAAATGCTGGAAAATGGGATTGGAAAATAAGTCACTGACTTTGTACTTTTCATTAATGCAATCTCTGTTTCACAGAGCGAAAGTAATAGCATTTACAAATGGAACACTTACACTCTCTAAAGAAAAAGGTACCTTGTTGTACAAGACTACAATGACCCCACCGGTTAATGGGTTTCCACCAAATGTGATGGCCTGTTTAGCACTCATAATCCTTCTCTTTCAGAGATGCTTTGTTGAAGTTTTGGGTGTGCGGTTGGTTTGAGCTGCTGTTAATTAGGTTTCAACTTCTGGGTTGTTCTTTCAACTGAACAGATCTCGGTGCATTTGCTGTGTTACCTGCACATTCTTCTGTCCCCTCAGTGACCTTGTTGATGGGGGCAGGGGGGATGAGTGTTTCGAGGTAATTAAAAGATGGTTTAGGCGTGGCTAAAAGCACCAATGAAAACACAAAGCAAAGAGTTAAAGAGCATAAGTGGCTCGGCTCCAAGAGGCTTTGCAGATTCCACACGTTTTGCTGACAGGAACCTTTTCAGCGGGTGAAAAGATCATTTGTAGGAAGGGGGGCATTTTGGAGATAATGACAAATTATTAACTGCAGCTTGACCATCATTTCCGTGGGTTACGATAATGTTACTGCTGAGATCTAGGAACAAGGCGACATTGAAGTCAGGGCAAGGAACACAAGCAGTCAGATAGTCTGCCAGGTTGTGGACAAACTAACATTACAAAGTTTATGGAGACCACCGTATTTGGTGGTAAAACTGAGTGTTGGTGCCCCCCAAAAATGTAGGTAATAATCCCTTATCGCACCAAAATAGTGCACAAAACTATGGAACGTATGTTATGTTGTTTAACTGTGATGGATACAACGGACAGTTTGCGTCATGATTGTTTTGCCTTTCCAATCTAACCCAGGGTTCAAACTGATCATCTGACTTTTCATATGTTTTGCCTTGTTGGACTTGAAATAATGGCCAAACAACAAAAACAGGACATAAAATTTACGAAAACAGTCTAATTCTACAGACTGCTCTAAAGATGGACCAGATGGGGATGTAGGAAGGAAGGGAAAAAGGAGGCGAGGCCAGAAAAAAGCAGAAGACTACATTACCTCCTCCAGGGCTCGCCCTGCATGTCTCCAGCTTTTGTGCAGTAAATTGGCTCACTAAAGTCATTACTTTCTTAATTGGACCAACTCAACATGTTTTCACAAAGTCCTAAGTAGTTTATGATTCAGAGACAAAAACACTTAGGACTGTCGTTTCCCCCCGGCCCCCAGGCGACAGGCCTGCATGCCATGTGAGGAAGCAGGAAGACACCTGTGTCGCATTTCCTGTGATCTCTGTATACACAAGACGGCAGCGGGCCTGCTCTGATGACCGAATTGTAGTCATCTTATTGTATCCCAGGGATCCAATCTGAGATGAAGGTATAATGGACAACCATGTCCTTTTTCAAACCTCTAAAAAGACACCACAGGGTTTAGCAGGGAGATGATAATTAGAAGGTTCCCCCGGTTGGACACCGTGTTCACTGACAATCACCTAAAAGAGAATTCATTCCTCCTCAGTGGTTCCTATAGCGTTCATGTGATTTAGAATTACATGTGAATGAGCAAACTAGGCTGCAAACAGCTGGAGTTGTCTGTTCTTCAATAGCCTCTATGCCTGCCTGCTGTACGTTGTAATGCAATGTTTGGGACATGTTGAAGGGAGTCGGAAACTATCTTGTTTGATTGAACAGAAACAGAGGTCAACGTCTGGGGATCCATTCTTTTGATTTACTGGGACAAGAAATTCCATGTAAGTAGAATTAAAAGTTTTCACTCATAAATGCAATTCAATCCCTCACTTGTCTTGACAAAGATGAATGGTTGGCTATGGCAGACTTTTAATCAAGGCTTAAGAATGCAGCATGTATCACAGTGTGTGCCAGCAGACCACTTTGGAATATCAACATGAGGTTTGGATCTTTTATCTAATGAAATTCCATTACTTGCTTTTTTTTACTTAGTTTTTAGAGTTTTCTGCTTTACACCTAAGCAACGTTTCACCTTGATGCAGCACAACAAACTCTGATTTCATTCTACAATATCATTACAGCAAACTACACCACAAAGGTACCACATCTACCCGGTCCGAATAGACTCTCACACCATCTTTTGAGGAGCTGGGCTTCTGAGCTCATTTTAATCAGAATGGGCCGAGTACATCTGAGCCCTGGTCCCTTGGAGGAGTCCTCCTGCACGCTGGGCTTGGCTTTGTCACCTGCACTGGGAGAGGGAAGGCAGCAGAAGCATGGAAACTATGAATGTGAAATGCGTTGGTGGCAGTGGCAGGACCTTTCCGTGCCTCTCTCTTTTTCTTTGGCAGGACCAGGAGCCCCTGCGTGGGGGCCACCCCCTCTGACATCAGCGGGGCCCCGCAGCCCTGGGAAGTTGAGCATGTGAGCTTCCCCAGGTCATTAGGGAGAGGCTTGAAAAGACTGTCACCAGGAAGGAGATAAGCCGCGAGGGGCGCAGTAATAAGGCCCTGAATAATAGCCCCTCTGTAGAGAGCCACTGAGGACACAGACCCAGGGATTAAAGGGAGACTGAAAAGGAGAAAGTCAATGGACCTCCACAAAAATATGAACCAGAGTGTCGGTGAATGGTGGGGGGAGTTATCAGCATTCTGGGGGCTCCTTCCCTGGGCCCCATCAAGCTCAAGGAGAAGGGAGGTGTTCTGTGCTGGAAGTTTCTTCTGGGATGAGACAGGCTATTTTAAAACAAGGTATTTCTGCTGTGTTGGCATGTATAGCATTAAAGGCGCCACACAGAAACTTATTTCACATGCACTTTCTGACCCTGAGGTTCACTAAAGTAATGCTCAGATCTCTAAGTTGCTATGCAGCATCTTTTGTCCTGCAACATGCATGTATTCTCGGACTGCATGTGTTTAATCCCATGGTAAATGTTAGCGCAGTCCGTAGGGGTTTGTTCCTTGGTGTTGGTTAGTCCTTATAAAACCTCAGTCAAACTTTTCTTTCTACCGTAGAACATTTAAACAATTAATCGATATTAGGTACAATATTAGTACTGGAACATGAACTATACCTGCATGTTTATAATGCACCATCTAGTAGAATATTCGAAGATCTGATGCAGTTAACTATACCTGCAGAGTGAAATCTATAGAAAATGGAAAAAAAAAAGTGATTCTCCATTGGATTGTCTGTGTCTTGAAGTGGTTCAAAGCTATGTATACTGCCTGCCGCCAACATTTCATGTTACGAGACAGTTGTTGCAGATGGAATTCATACTACTACATAACTTTTTTATTATGAAAATTGTTTTCCTTGGGACCTGTTCCTGGCGCCGCATTGATCACCAAAGTGAGTTCAGATAGTCACACGGTTCGGCCCACTGCGTTCTCAGCTGCATGGGATGTAACACAAACCTACGGGCAAATTCGGATCCATGCCAGCTATTGATGTGAAGGAAACCTCACAATGCTCTCTAATCTGTCAAAGGAAATTCAATTTTTGGGGACACCCAATAAAATGCACAGTCGGGGGGTCTATTTGTGAGTCGCTCTCGGGGAGGTTGCTGAAACTGATGAATTGCCAAGTAATTAGGTCATTCCCTTCAATGCACACTATCTGAATCAATTTCCGATCTCACCGCAGTGCTGTGCAGCTTCCCATAATGTGAGCCACATTGTCAGATGCTGGGAACAGTAATATGAAGCAGACAAGTGAGGCTGAACTCAGGTGGGCCCGATCCCATCTGCCGGAGCCATGAGGGCTCTGTCAAGGCTGCCCTTCAACCTCACAGCACTTGTATGACAAACATTGACAGAGTGAGACATACATGTGCTCTTCTAATTGATTAATATCCAAGTGAGTGGACACACACAACACATTTTGCATCAAAAAACAGCCTGGCTTTGTGATTCCTCCACCCACACACAGTATACCAAAGCCTACAAACACAAACAGAGCCTGAACTCTACAAATGCCCCAGAATTTCAACACACACTTTCTATGCTTGCTCAGTTCTTAACTAAAGTGAAGGCAGGCCCACAAATAAAGCCTGCCTCTTTCACTTCAACACTTCAGTCCAAGAAGTCTGTTAGCAGAGCCCCTTGAGACTCAACCTCTTTCCTCACCCCTCTGTCACCTCCCACACAGCTGCTTGCTGCCACATTGTCCCCCCATCATTGTCAATGTCACTGTCACCACCATGCACAACATGCGCCCACCCTACTGCTAACTTTTCCTCTCACCAAGCCTGGCCCCTGGGGTTTTAGCTGTTGATTGTTCTGGGACACGACCATGGAGCTGAGTGGCGAATCAAAGCCCTGCTCTCCCGCAGCAGGAGACCCCCTCGACTCTGGCTTGGTCTAGCCCGTTCGGCAGCCCACGGCAACCAGATTTTATTCCCCAGATCTCCGCTTTTAGGAACCTTGCTACTCCCCCCACTCCCGAGCCACAATCCCTGGCCAGGAGCAACCCCAGAGAGACAGGCAGGTCTGTGAATAGACTGAATGGGCATTTCTTCAGGCAAGGCTAATGGGTGGTCCCTTTACCTCGGGATTGGACTGCATGGAAGCAGCCCAGCCAAAAGAGCTCTCATGCAATGTCACCTCGAACAATAATCGGCAAAAACGCTCTAGAGTTTGGACTTCCTGGAAAGACATTTACTTTGCCCCATTTCTTTTTGTTAAGAGGGATTTTCAAAGGCAGCTCTCGCTGAGCAGGGAAGCTGTCTTGAACTCAACCCCCTCAGCTTTTCTCTCTTTCACCCTTCCTCTTTCTTTTCTCTCCCTTTCTTTGTTTGCTCAAGAGGTGTCAAGGATAAAGGTGTCTTTAACTCACAAAGCTTTTACCTGGGAATTTGTCCATCACTCACATGCCACTTGTCCAGTTAGCTGAAGCAAAGTAATTTGTCCATTCACCGTCTCTATTGATGTGTTTCCAGTGTTTCTTTAAAATGTCAGCATTAGATCTGCCTTTTTTACACTTATTTGAGCAGATATGGTGGCCTCAGTCCAGCGGGAGGAGTTCACGTGAGATGCTGTGTGAGCTTTGGTGCAGGTGAGCACGTTTTCCATGGCTTGTGTTGTGCAAACAGAGGCTGTCGAAATGCAACAGGGCCTCTGAAGGAACCACACCAGACAGATCTATGTCTGTCATCTCACACACACACACACACACACACACACAAATAGCGCTGACACCGGCTGCATGTAAAGGTGCCTTTGATCAGAGTTTCTTTCAGATCTTCAGCAGCTTCCCTGCCATTTAGTCCTGTTTACACAACTTCAGACTCTAACTAGCAGAGGCACAATACCTGGAACACCCATTTAAGGAGCTGGGGAAGATGTATAGTGGATGACATATTTGGATAAGTTTGTCCTGTTGTTCAGTTTTCAGTTCATCATTATCATCCCTGTCATCACGATTGTTGTCATGGTCTTCTTTTCCTTCCTATACTTCTCTTTTTTCTTTATTTCTTATTATTCTTATAGTTCTTTTTCAACATGCTACACAACACACTTGTTTGTTTCGGGAACATCTGTTGGCATTAGCCTTTAACAAAAGACGCACGCATGGCAGTTTACATGTCAAGTAACTGTACTATATATATATATATATATATATGCCTCCATGTCTGCTTTGATTTTCGACATCAATCATTCTAAATTTAAAGTAATAATCTGATACCGCAGCTGCAAAATAGAGGCAACATGATGAAACATGCAGTCAATTATGGACCCTATCACGCTTAATAAAGACTCAACAGTGTTTCAAGAAATGTATATAAGAAACAGCCGATGTGGATGGATGGGAGATAAGAACATGGTGGAATCTGTGATGACCACATGCTGAGCTCTTACAGCAGCTCACAGCCCCCTCATGGGGGTAGGGGGCTAAATGAAGACCACCTGGACTGGGGCTAATCCCCCAAACACTATCCTCCTTCCCCAGGATCGCTTCATGGACTCATGCCACAGGTTTTACACTGTTTTGGATTTGAAACAGGCCTATGAGGCTCCCCCCCCCACCCCCCCCCATTTGGTTGGAGAGTAGATGGAGGTGTTGGGGATGAAGGAGCTACTGAACCTTTTCTCATAAGTCTCTGATGCCATGAACCGGCCGAAGGTCATAGCTCATGCATACTGCTGAACAGTGTGTCCTATTGGAGGTTGTTTGAGTGTGATGGATTTATCATCATAAAATGTATTCCTTTTCAAAATTTCATTTCACCCTGCCTGTTTTGGATTAAGTATTTGTGATCTGGAAAGAGACAAATGGTTCCTATTACCTAACTGTGCATCTGCTCTCTCTTGCACATTTGCACGAGTTTCATATTCATATCGTTTTAGTTTTTTTTTTTTTTTTGTTTTTTTTTAATCATATCTGTTATCAAGTCACGGGACTACTTGATACAATTTTAACTGCAAATGAATGCGTAGAGAGTTGAGGTCTTCATCTTGGGTATATTTAATCGAGATAAGATTTGTGGATACAGGATCTTTTGAAGTTGTGCTCTGTATGAGATAGTAGCCTCCAACAATAATCTGGCGTCAGATTTGACTTTGTTGCACCAAACATAAATCACATACATCTGTACTGCACAGAGACGGCACACGCAACCACATGCACGCGCACACACACACACACACACACACACACACACACACACAGATAACATGATTAAATAAGCTACGGAGACTGGTTGTCTACATATATCTCAAGATAAGGTAAACGTGGACAGCCGATTACCAAGTGTTACACCCATTTCCTGTTGGCTGCAGGTAGTCTCGCGATTGAAGAGAGGAAACAAAAAACAGAAAAGACCTCAACAGCCTTTGAGCCTCCGATTCAAAGGTTGTAGAGAACTGATTACCATTTTTGTGACTTAGGTTGTGGCAAAAGAAAAGCCTTGAGGTTGTCTTTATAGTGTAACAACATCTAGCACCGGTGCCTTCTATTAAACACACTAATCTACCAATTGCTCGACATATTTTGTGAGCTAGCGACTTTCTGCTTGACGCAATTGCAGCTCTATAGCCATAAAAGCGAATGTAATAAAAAAAAAACTAAAAAAACATAGTTACTTCAGCCTTTGAGGATATGCCTTTTTCTATTTGTGTCAATTGATGCAGTCTTTAGCTGTGCTGTGTTGCAGATTGTGCAGGCCGAAGGTAACTGGTCTCTTCGTTGTTCTCCTTGCAGTTAGCTCGACGCTAACTTGGCTTAGTGGCTCCTCTTGCTCTTTAAACTAGCTAGCAGGCTTTGCGTAGCCACTGATGATAAACGACCTTACTTTGGACAGCGTTCACGTCCTCTGCCATTAGGAAAAGAGTTGTGTGCAGGCCACACAAGCAAAGAGCGGTACAGCTGCTGTCCTCCTTCAGTGGAGGCATGGAGAGGGAGCTGCAGTGGTCTGCTCTTGTAGCAGCCATGGGTGTTGAGAAAGAGAGGGAACAATGGGGCTGCCGCCTTTTACCATTGGGGTTATCACACCTCTTCACGAAAAGGTGACATAAAGTTTTGAGTCCATGGCTGAGTTGCCAGGGGTGAGTCTCCAACAACAGTTACCATGGTTTTTACATGCTACTAAAACACTACACACACACACACACAGGCAATCGTGCTCTCCTTTCAGCCGCTGTATTCTGTTGTCTCTCTCTTCCTCACTCACAGACGCACTCTACTCAGAGTAGCAGTGGGAATTGAACAAAGTGACTACTAGTGTGCAGTGTGAAATCTCCAACTTCCTTATCGCAGAGCATTCCGACAACACTAATTTTAGATGTCCAAGTATCTCTGAGGCCAGGTTATCTGTGGCTGAAAGTTCCCCGGGCCCTCTGAGAGCTGCCATCTTTCCCTCTGGGAGAACCAGTTCTTTATCAAGGGACACCTTGGCACAATGACACCCTCCTTTGACAGAGTCAGCTCAAGCAGAGATTGAAGACAGTTTGGTTTTGTCTGTGTGTGTGTGTGTGGGTGTGTGTTTCTTTTCAAGGACCATTTATACTCACCACAAAACTAAGAGGAGGAAAATAGACCAAGTGGGGAGATTTTTGTTGCTCTAAACTTTGATTAAATTAATGCTGGATTATTTCTAGATACAGCGATTATCTTTGGGTTTTAAATTTCAAATGGGATTATGGCAATGGTCTAGAATTGGGATTAGGCAACACACAAGTTATAACATGTTCATTTCTGAGCTTTGTAGGTACTGGTAGGCAGATTGTGTTACCTATGGCCAGAGCTAGGCTAGCTGGTATCAATCTTGTCACTTTACACTTGGCAAGAAAGCCAATAAGCATATTTCCCAAAATGTCGACCTATTGCTTAAAAAGGCTTCAGGTTAAAGACACAGGATCTGATTCTAAAATAAGTGTTTGGTCTTCGCTAGAGAGAAGAAAAAAAAATAGTGTGTGTGTGTGTGTGCACAACACCTTTGTGCTACAAGGCCCTAATCCTGCTGTAAGGGAATGAAATGAGGCGAAAAGCTTTTTGTGAGATCGTAGAATAGCAGTGAGCTCAGTGGGTGTGTAAAAGGATGAGCCCTGCTTTAGACAGACTGACACTGTTAAAGCCTACAAATGATCGGCCGTGCCCCCTGTGCAACTGCTGCCCTCAAACAATCATCATCACGCTACATACAGTAGCTTTTGAAAAGCTATTTATCGTCTTTCCATTCCTCATTCAGATAATCTTTTGTCACTGGAGGAAGTGCTACGTCTTGTAATTCCATCCGTACATTATTTAGTTTAAGAAAATGAAAAGCTGCTTTAGCTGCTGTTTTAATTTACAAATGAACAACAACAAAAAACAAACAAACACTTGATTCCGTTCATTTCAGTTT
The DNA here is from genome assembly GCA_943593645.1 of Bovichtus variegatus. Taxonomy (NCBI): domain Eukaryota; kingdom Metazoa; phylum Chordata; class Actinopteri; order Perciformes; family Bovichtidae; genus Bovichtus; species Bovichtus variegatus. The sequence continues at coordinate 6,794,251 of CALSCE010009442.1, forward strand.
GAGGGGATTTGAGTTTTAGTGCAGCTGTTTTTCTTTTGGTTGAACCATTGTCCCTTGCAATTGTTGTTCGCATCTCTGGTGGTGCCATGTGATCTGACAGAAAGTTATTCTCTGTTAAACAATTTAACAAATCTAAAAAAAAAAAAATTCAGACCTTTCTTTCACTCTTCTTAGAAGGGTCTTTTTTTATTACAGCGTAGGAAGCTATCTCTAAAGTGGAATGTTAATTATACCTTGGAGACTTGGCTGCCCAGTATCTTGTCAATGTGAAAGTAATGTACAGGCATAAGTAGTTCACAAATTTAAATAAAGAATAATACATAACTCAAAGACAAAAAATGGGTCTTAATAGGTGACTAACATTACGTTTTTTTGCATTCATGTGTACAATTTTATTTAAGAGATAAATAGATAAACATGGGGGGGGTCCTGGGCAGTACAATCAGATTTCAGAGGTGGCGCTGTGCCCCACCAGGACACTTCCTGGTCTGTGGTGAAATAACACTATAGTCTTGCCCAACATCTGCTTGATTCAGGGAAGCATAAATGTGTTCATTTCTTCACAACGTTCCCTCTGTTCACTTTTACCCCTGCAAATTTAGAAGAGAATGTAAAAACATCAAATGTGTTTATTTGTTTGTTTGGCTGGTTCAGGGTAATTACCTCTTCTTACCATCTGTAAATGCAGATGTTCAGGGCGGTGAGTAGGACCCAAGACACACAGGCGAATATCCAGAGAAGGACTGCGTCAGATTTAGGATTAAAATCCAACCCATCTAAAGAAATTCATAGTTTGAACTCCATTAAAACATTTTTCAACCAATAGAATCCAACCAAAATGTAGCTTTCAACAGCAGGTCGGCAGCTGGTAAACATTCAGGGGCGAATTCCCAAAATTTGGATTGCGCAAACATTTAACCTGCACAAATAAGCCAAAAACGAACGTGTAATTCTCAAAGCACCCGCAAAGGGGGAAGTGCACCGCTAACTGCACTGCCAAGCAAATAGCGTCTCATTGCTCCTGTGCTATTTAAGTGTATTTACATTTGTCACAAAATTGGCCATAATGCAAAAACGCACGCTAATTTTACGCACTTCAGTGCTAATAGCCACACGTAGTTACAAGTTAATAGCGTCTTCAGAGAGTTTGGAGGTAACTGAAGTGCATTAATAAGGGGTGTCATCTTCTTTTAATAAGTCATTTAAGTCACTGCAATTGTTCCTAATATTGCTTATGTTTTTTTAATTCAAATTTTTTCATTTCTATTAAATCCCAATTACAGTTTCTCTCTTTCACATTTAAGTTCCTGGATTTCCTGAAGTTTTTAAGAAAAGCCTCGGTATGTCATTAGTCACATGGATAATTGCAATCAGATGCAAAAAAAACGGGCAAATTGCACTGAGCTGCAAAACTTTATTTAGGTATATAGGAGTTGCAAGTCATGCAAAATGCATGGTGCTATCAGCAGCCACAATCCATTCTTTGTGAAAACCTTAAAAATATCCCACAATCTTTTCTAACTCCCATTCTGAATGTCATTGAAATGAATTAGATTGATCAGTCTATTTTAAAAAGTAAAGACAAACACAATACTGATAGTGTATCTTAACACTTTCAGCTGAGGTTTTAACCCTTTAATGGTCATTTTACAAATACAAATATTCTGATATGAATCTTTTGAATGTTGATGTCTTGTTAAATAATTTTTAGAGGATGGAATCTTGCATAATGACACTTCAGACAGCATTGCAAAGAGATAAACACATTTTGCACCTTGCACTGAGCAGATGCAGTTTGAAGGACTACTCACAGTCTGTGTAGTTTTGGAATGGAATTTCAATTTCAGCCTGGCCCAGTTTATTCATGCTGATGCATTTGGTATTGTTGTAGTCAGCAGCCTGCATGGTGATGGTGCTCTTCACTGTCTGGATGCTGCTAGAGCTGGTGACGGAGAAGTCCGTAAGAGAGGCCAAAGGCCAGGCGATCGATGACAGCGGATTGCCCCGACTGACGCACACACAGACCACAAGCTTTCCTTTAACCATGCACTGGGAAACATTTATGATTTTAGGTGGAACTGAAAGAAAGAAAGAAAGAAAGAAAGAAAGAAAAGATTATGTCCAACAGTGTTGTTTGGAATCATGTCAAATGAATATCTAATCAAATAAATGCTGCAGCCTACTTACATTCCACCGTCAATGTGACAGTTGTCTTGACAACATTGTTACCATAATCTGCCACACATGTGATGTTGGTGTTGTGATCATCTGCTGTAGGAGTCAGGTATAATATATTTGTAACATAGAGGCCAGTATCACCACGCTGCCTGATATAATCACCAAGCAACACCGTAGATCGTCCGTCAGCCTTTGTCCGCTCCCAACGGAAATTCGGCATTTCACTGCATAGTTTATCAGCACGACATGCCAGTCTGTCAGATCGTCCCTCCGTCATGAAATGAGTCTGAACAGTTGGTCTTTTGGGTAATGCTGAAAATACACATTGCACAACATTATCACCTGCTGTAAACTGCTCTCCTATCAATGAGTGTTGCTGGCCGCTGTGGCTGTTTTGAAGAAATCCATTCGAAAAAACTTTTTTTTGGTAAACTTCATTTACTCGCTTTCTTTCGGAGTGTGAGATGAGAAGATCGATAGCACTCTCATGTCGTGTGTCAACAACGGAGCCGGAATCAAGCAGTGGAAACGGCTACCCTGACTCTGTCCGAAGATCAGAAATATGACTACAGTCGACTTTAAATGAACACGCTGTAACTTATTTGTTTAATCCATACACAAACTGAAATGTAGAAAACGTGGGGTCTCAGGGGGGAGTTACATGTTATGCTGTAACTGCGTATTTATTCCAGTGTTGAACTATTCCTTTTAAGGCACGTGTAGTTCTCACTGTGGGGAACCAAGCCTAAAATGTTGCATAGTTTTTATTTTATTGACCATGCAGCAATTTATATTTTCTTACATGCACTAAAATATGATATGGGATGTATTTATTTATATTCGCTGTAGTACATCATACCTTTGACACACTGAAGCTGGCAGATCTTGGTCTTAAAAAAGAGGCAGAGAATCACTGAGTAGATCAAAGTCATCCTTGAGTTTTGGAGGAACTAAGGAGCAAATAAACTATTAATGAATCAGTGATTAATATGACATACATTTTATATACGCCCACTTAGTGTATATATATATATATATATTTTTTTTTTAAACCAACATACTAACAATTAAACTCACCCCTCAGTCTGCAGTTTCATGTATTAGATTTACGATACGTTCGATGATGACGTCCTTTTTGATTTTTCAGCGGTCTGAAGTCAGGCTCACAAATATACGAAACATCTGAAGCTGAAGCTTTTGCAGCTCTGCACCGTTAAACATGTAGATGTAGTTCTGTTATTTTTGAGTGGTGGTTTAGGATGTGGTCATTCACACTTTTTTTTTGTGCTATCTGCGCTTTCACACACACAGAACATGGGAGGGTCGGCCCATCACACTGTTAGAGAGGCTGCGGTGAAAAGAACGCAAACTTGCAATATCATCTCTTTTTCTCCTGGAGCATTAAACACTGGGCAACCAATTGTAAGCTCTGTTATGGAATCATTTCAAATTAAATAAACATGTTGGACAAAAATGTTGGACAAAAATGTATAATTTTGTTTTAATAGACTGATACCTACATGCAGCTGTGAAACCGAGCAGCCGAGTGAAACTCAAACTCTAAGGTCTAAGTAAACAGAATTCATAGTTAAAAATACCTACAGAGTATTACATCAATGATCTGTATATTATTTGGTTATGATTGTATAACATTGAAGGACATGCACTATAGGTAATCAGAGTTGGGCAGATTGAGGAATTACTGTTTATAATAAAGATACAGCCTTAATGGACTGAAATGTAAACCAATGGGCTTAATGACAAATGAATATGACGGATCGACCAAATCAACAGGTTGTTTTGTTTCATTAACTTAGGTAGTTTAATCATTATCATGATTTTCTTTTACTTTTTGGTTTTATTTTAGCATTTCACTATGAATGTATGAAGGCAATAAGGTATTACACAGAAAAAGAAAAAAACGTGATAGGGTTTTACTAAACCTCTAGAGAACAGATAAATTAAAAACATATATAATACAATGTTGGTGTCTAACATGGGAAATGTTCTTCTGTCCCTGAACTATTTGGTCCTAGCCACAAGTAAAATGGATCCAAGAAGAATGAAACATCGTGGCAGCACATATCAAACACAGGAGAGATACTTCTTTCTGATAAACTTAAAACATTTATTTTTAAATGTCCAGAATTGAATTGCGTCGTCTTTAGTGTCTGTTGCTGTCGTATATATTCAAATGTACACTAGCGACCCACTATTGGCTTCCTGTTTCAGTTCAGTTTATCTTTATCGGTCCACGAGAGGAAATTGTGGGACTTTAACATCCTCATTGCTGAGCCACAGGATGGGGCAGAGTCTGTGAGCAACATCGGCTAGGTTGTGTAAGTAACAATCATACAGAGCGAGGGTTACCACAACCAAACTGACTTTTGAATAGAGAATCACCATTTCATATTCAGTGTAATGAAGGACTAAAACTTTATTTGTGTACCGAAAACTATCCTGAGCTAGTTTAAATTAACCGAGATTAACCATTAGTTTTCAAGTAATCGAGAAAGCGATCGCAGATGTTCTCCAGTCCAGCTCATCTTCTGGGCAATCCATGATGGAAGTAGATTATTCTCACGCCAAACTCCCATTGGGTGCTGTTATCTATTTCCACCCAATGACCTCACTGTTATATTTGGTTGCTTGTCACAAATAGTGCAGCAGTTGTCCTGCCTGTGGCCTTTTGGGGAGTTATTACTGTATCAGTAATGTGTCAATTATTGAATTATATGATGCGTGTGTGTCTGAACACTTGTGGATAAATGCAACGTTTGGTTGTATGCAAAACGTGTGTGCACAAAAACGTCATTTGGTTGTCAAGTGCTGGTTTGAAAACTGATCCTCAACATAGTTAAAGGCAGAGGAACAGGAATGTGTGTGTGTGTGTGTGTGTGTGTGTGTGTGTGTGTGTGTGTGT